>CM046874.1:118979895-119638740 GCA_025667525.1 Glebionis coronaria | reverse complement strand
AAACATGTTAAAAGAAAAGGTCAGCGATAACGCCGAGTGAATTCATAGAGTTTAATAAATTCCATCAATAAAATTTTGGTATAAAATTAGTACCAAAAATCAATTCGTACTATTCATTGTAATAGACCGTAAAATAGCCAAAATCATTTTATACAAATCCTTATCGAAAATCATAATATAGGCATTTGCCTTAAAAATTATAATACGAGCCAATGTCGTAAAATCATCATACAATACGTCTTACGACGTTGTATGAAAATAAAACCGTTATATGAGTATGGTTATGAAAACCAAAAATACAAACATAATATCAATAGTATGACCCTGTATTGCTAGTCAGGCAATACATCGTAATTCGGAGCGTCTATTAGTATTTCGTTAATTCGGATTATTATAAGCCGCATGACATTGTTACCTTACTAAACCAACAACGGGTAGCTAACCCGATACCAATTTTGCCCATCTAAAGTAGCGTGTCGTCACAAAGGTCACGCTATTGGAAATCTTCTCATACATTAATTCGCTTACCAATCAATGTGGCACGACGGGGATCAACCGTCAAGGCGCGAACTGGGGTGATCGTCCCCAAATAGTACTATTAAATGCATAAGCGTCTACCAACTCCCGGTAGTTCACAATTCATGCTAATGGGACTTTTAGTGACATAACCTAACTTTAATAATCCATTTAATTTCATCTATCGGGTCCATTAATCATTTATCGGGTCATACAATCGGGTCATTCAATCATTCGGGTCCAAAATCAATAAACAAACAATCGGGACAAATGGTGTCCAAACTTTTATAAAAACTAACATGTTATCTCCCTCGCGGGTTTTATAAAGCATTTATAAAACATTTAAAAGAGTGCGAGGCTATGAACTCACGTTGATGTGGGAAGGCGGGTTGTCGGCAATTCGGACGTACGGTACGTGCTTCAATCACGGAAACCTAAACAAATAATACTTCGTCTTAGACTCATGTCCAATGACTTTATAAAATAACAATTATGTATACATATGATGATTATATACATATGATGATCAAGTGGGTTTACATATTCTCGTTTACTCCTTTTAGTGTTATATGTCGATAACTTTTATATTAGTTTACCAGTTTTACCCGTTTGTGTGTCTTAAGTCCAATAAGCTTATTATAAGTTATTTAACTTATTTTAATTCATTTTGTACCTATATTATCAGTATGTATACTTTCCAAGTTGTGCCTAAATGGGTTAAGCCCAATAATTTCTTTTTACAAGTTTATATCTTATTTAGTCCAATTATTAGTCCAAGTATTAGTCTAATATGTTTACTTAGCCCGTTAATGTCCGTATGCCCTATAGTTCGGGTTTTATCGGTTTTTACTTTTTATATACGTCTATATATCAGTATATAAGTTTTATAAAGTTTACATTAGACGGGTCCAACCATCTAAGTTTTATTTAACAAAAACGTTAATTTTACGGCGATAGCCGAAAAAGTCGTAAAAATCAAGTTTATAGTTTTATAACTTATAAAACTTAACAAGTTACCATTTTTATAAAATGTCCACTTATTTAGCCTTTTACATACTTATACAAATAAAATCCATAAGTTAGTGGGTTTTACTTTTACATTTTATACATTATAATTTGAGTGCTTATATAATAGTATTATTCTTTAATTTCCAAAAATCTGATTTTTAACTTCATCTTCACCAAAACTGCCATATCTTGAGTTCTATATAGAGATAGAATCTCAAATTTTTATCACATAAACTACATGATATGTGCTACATTTAAATCTTCTATAGCTACTGTTGAATCATCCTTTAAGTATTTTCTAAAAATCGTCCAAAACAGTAACTTCAGATTTATACCCTAAACTTGTTTTGATCATATCTCACTCATTATTTTGATTCCATTGCATGGCCAACTCTCACATGTGTACAATACATTTAGCTTACTGTAAATCCATCCTACTTCATCATTTTATCAGTTCATGACTTACTTCTTTACTGTTTTATACAGCCATGTAATTTAAACAAGATTTTAACCTTGTTTCATATGGTTTTTCACCTTTTTAATCATGTTTATCAACAACAAATCCCCACATAACATTTTTATCATCATATAATCATCATAAATATATACAATAGGAAATAAAATACATGTTTACATAATCAAAATAACAAGAAGTTGAGGAGGACAATCTTTATACCACCAACTTGATGTAGGTTATGAGTTTGGCATGATTTTGGATGGAGAAACTTATGATGCACCAAGACCACCTTCATGACCACCATTCTTCATGTATACCTTGTGGAAAATCAGCCTTACCACTCCATGAAATCTCCTTCTTGGATGTTATGAGCACCACCAATCAATAAGGTTTCAAAGTGGCTTCAACATATGTGTAATTAACACATGATTTTGTGGTGGAATCAAGATCATATTGGGTGTTTTTGGTTGAGGAAGGGACGGCACAAGATGGATTTAGAGAGAGGATTGTGTGTGTTTGAAGTGGTTTGCATGGTGAGAAATGAGAATGGTGGTTTGTAGCTAGTTGTTTTTGATGGGAGAAAGCTTACACTTTAAGCTTAAGACAAGTGTTAACTTAGCTAGCAAAGTGTGGTGTTGTGTGGCTTATTTAGGCCGGTTTTGAGTGGGGTGGGACAAGTGTCCCACTTGTCTCATCCCACTTATTTACGGGTACTCCTCGATTCTAGTTTCCTCGATTTGCGTGCCCTCGGGTCGTTTTACGAAAAACGTTTTTATAAATTATGAATCAACGTCACAAAACGAATCCAATAAAAATTGTCCATCAAAAACGGAGTTCGAAAACGTAAATACGTAATCCTAAGGTTTCCGGTTTAGTCGTAAAGGACGTTAAAATAAAATCGTAAGTCCTAATCTCTTCTCGTAAATTTGTGAGTTTATGAACCAACACAAATTTAAAACTCCAAAATAATATTCACGGATAAATTTATTTTCTGAAGTGTCGGACTGTCACCAAAGACGGTGTACGTAAACGTAAGCACGTAACGTTGAATCCTCCGGTTTAAACGTAGTCGATGCTACTCCAAGACGTAAATCCAAATTTCTTCCCAAAAATAAGTGAGTTCATAAAATAATATTTTCAAATGAATATTGAGAATAAAATATCGACCATAAATTGACGGATTGTCACAATACATGTCTAGTGATTGTTGATTATTAATATAATTAGCAATCCAATTGTGTTTTAATTCATGTTTCGTGCCTAAACACCTTGTTAATGGTTGTTGTTCTAATTCCGCTTTGATTATATTAATCATATGAACAATGATCATTCCTAGTAGCTTAAAAGATCCGGAAACCAAGGTTTCCACAATTGGTATCAGAGCCTCGTGGCTCGTGATGCTAGGACCAACAAGGTGTTCGTGTTTCGAGAAGAAAAGAAAAATCCGTCTAGGGTTTTTCTGGACGTTTTTGTGTGCGCAGCAGTATTCAGAAGGTCATAACTTTTGATTGAACCGTTGGATCGTCACGAAATTTTATATGTGTGTTCTACATACATAGATCTAAACATCTACCGGAGGGATTGTCGAGTTTTATTCCCAAGAAAAAGTTATTAAGCGTCAAAGTCAGCAGTTAGTGAATGCAGTTTTCTGTGGACAGCCATGTTCAAAACACGTTTTCTCCTTCGTTAACCGTTGGATCTTCGTGATTTTTGAGCTGTAGATCCTTGGCACTTGTGTCTTGAATCTCACCGGAGCGATCTTCGATCTGAGCCCTAATGAAGAAGTTATTTGCTGTCGAAGTTCGCGGGTTAAGGTATTAACGTTTTGCTTTCACATAAAATCATGACCTAGGGTTTCTCAAACCCTAGATCAAAATAGAAAAGCAGAATTTTATGAGATTGGTGACTGTTATGATGGAAGAATCGAACTAGGATTATTTACAAACCCAAATTAGGGTTTCGATGCATGAATCTGATAAACCCTAGATCGACTTTCTTTGTTATTAATGGGAAGAAGGAAAGTCATAGGCTGATACAGAAGTATATGGAGTGGTATGTATCTGTTCTTAATACGGTTCCAAGGATACAATATTGATCACGTGATGGTACACAATTTACAGCCAAAAGAAGCACCAGATGTGAACTCAGTATGCTGTTGATATTGTTTACTTTGTATAACAGCGATTGCATTCACAAAAGCCACGTGATACGTTAAATTACAAAGAAAAGAAAGCATCTTATTGGACGTGATTGGTTCAAACGAAGAGTATTCACATGAAAAGCTTTTGTGTTTACATGATGCAAACGTTTTTATTGGTGGAATCATGTGTGTTCACACGATTAATCAATTTGTGTTCATATGGTTATGGTATACTAGCATTCACACGATCAAAACAGCAAGGGATGTGGACGTGTGATATTTAATTGATTATTACGTCCGTGATTTAAGGAAGTATATATATTCTGAATACAAACTTGGGAGAATATTTTGGCTGGTCTTAAGGAAGTATTTGAGGTCAAAATATTGTTCCCTAGTTCAAGATTTGTTGCATGATTTAAGGGAATATATCTTTGGACGAGCTATCTTATTGGGACGATCTTCATACAGGTGTACAAGTCTATGTTTGCTTATTTTTAGGGATTTTCATTCTCCTATAATATTTACTACATATGCTTGTGCAATAGACGTGGGGTTTAAAGTCAACAGAAGACACTGTTGAAGGTTTAGCCACTGTTATGAGATGATGACGTCAGCCGCTGATAAAAGATTTTAAGGCGCTGACAAGAAGGATTTTGACGCTGACAGAATAAGTCAACGCTGATAGAGTTGACAATGTCGTCCGATATATGAACTTCAACGCTGATAGGTATTGTCCGATATTGGACAATACATCTGTCAAAGATATTGGACAGAAGAAGATATTGGACAACACAAGGTTTGCTGCTGTTTGAGAAAATTGGACGTTTTAAGTACACAAAAAGGAGGATTATACACACAAAGGTACATGGAATCTCCGTTTTAATTTAGAATATCATGATGATATTTATGGCTCGGATATTTTAAAAGGGATTAATGATTTTAATGCGAGTTAGCAACTATTCATGAGAATTTGATGGATATTTTAAACTATGTAATCGGGATAGCCTTGTGAAAGAGTTATCCATTAAGGCCCTTTTACATATGGTATGAAGATGTTATTTCATTAAATTCGTCATGAAGAGGTGTTGGCTTAAGGGGAAGAATTCTTATGGTATGTTTGATGATTGAAGAAGATTTTCGCGAGTTTGTGTTCTATCATATCTTAAAGTCATGCACTCCCAGTCATAGACTTTAAAGGTAACTTGTTCGTGCTTTACATGTTTGGTGACGAAGACTTGTCATAACACTTGAAGGAGTTACATTATCGTGCTCAGTGTCTCACAAAGGATGAGAATATTGACAAGGGATCGAGGTCTACTTATACTTTGTGACATGAGTATAAGTTCTTCATCACGTGGATAGTACAAGACATGGAATACAAGGTTGGGTTATTCTACTTCTACATCAAGAATATCTTATTTATTTTTCTTCAAGATCATTACATAGAGCCTACATTTGGAGAATCTTCAAAGATTGCAACATTGTTTACTTTCCTGTTGATGTGACAAAAAGGGGAAGAAATACATGCTACACTTGAGGGGAAGCAATTTGAAGATCATGTACAATTTACAAGAGATACACATAGAGTTTTGCCACTATCAACTAGGGGAAGATTGTTGGGTCAAAAAGTTGATGTGGCAGAAACTAAAAAACGAAGAAAACATGAAGATTTTGTCTAAGCGTTGTCAAGAGCAATTTAGGCGTTGACAAGAACAAATCCAGCGTTGTTGGATCTAGAGTTGTCATGTACAATCTAAGCATTGTTACATGCAATTCAAGCATTGACAAAACGTAGACAAAGAAGCTTATGGAAGCTTCTATTTAGATAAACATGCAAAAGATATTCTGCATAAGTTTATTTAAATAGAAGATTTACTTGTTTATTTATCATTATCTCTTGTAAACCCTAATCCTTACACTATAAAAGGAACCAAGGGTCATAGGTTTTAATATATAATTCATTCACAATGTAAACCTAAAGTGTGTGTCGACTAGACGTGGGATTCAATGTATACATGTCTAGTGATTGTTGATTATTAATATAATTAGCAATCCAATTGTGTTTTAATTCATGTTTCGTGCCTAAACACCTTGTTGATGGTTGTTGTTCTAATTCCGCTTTGATTATATTAATCATATGAACAATGATCATTCCTAGTAGCTTAAAAGATCCGGAAACCAAGGTTTCCACATTTACTTTATAAAAATCTTCCTTAAAAAGTTTATGTTTTTATTGTTTGATCCAAAAAGTTGATTATTTTCGAGTTAAATAAGTTGAGATAAGTTCTTACTTGATTTGGTTTTGTCATTGATTCGGCTTAGTTTGGTGATAAGCTTATTATATAGCTTATTCATTAGCTTTTAATTGAATCCCACCATTTTCGGAAAGGGTTATAAAACCCCTTTCCGATTGACCTTTTCCGACCGGCCACCAGACCACCCTTTCCGATTGAGTCCAATCGGAAAAGGGTTTTGCACAGTCAGATTTTGCATCCCCGATATTCCGACGGGAGGTTGTTTAGCTTATATTCCGATTGCCCCTTTTCATTTATTCCGATTGGTAGTTTTGCTCAGTATTCCGATTTGGTCAAGTTTGCATATTCCGATTGTGGCCATTATCCCACATTCCGATTGGTAGCCTTGAGTGATATTTCGATTACCCCCAATACACCACATTCCGACCACCAGATCGGAATACATTCCGATCTGGGACTGTTTTGGCTTATTCCGATTGTGAGATTTTGGTGTAGTCCGATCTTACTTTCTTTTAGTATTTTTCAACTAAGTTCTTATTTTTAGAGAGTTTTCCAAGTGTTAGTTTTATTTAGTGTGCTAGTATTTTCCCATTATTACCTTTAAGTTTACATGCATTTATTTTTACTCGTCATTTTAGTATTAATATTTATTCTTCCATTTTACTCAACGACACTTTAATTACTTGCTAATAGTTTAAAACAAACAAACCAAATCATTCTCTTGATTTACCAAAAGACGATTGAGTCGCACTTTAGACCGGTTTTCAATTCGAAAAGACTTGGGACTACAATATTTTATTCTTGGTTGCAAAATCAAGTATTATTACCCCTAATTGGGAGCTGCCTTTCGAGTTGATGTGCGATGCTAGCGACTTTGCTATTGGTGCGGTTTTGGGCCAAAGAGTGAATAAAAACTTCCAACCAATCCACTATGCTAGCAAGAGAATGACGGGGGCTCAATTGCATTACACGACAACCGAAAAAGAGCTTTTAGCTGTTGTCTATGCTTTTGAAAAGTTCCGCCCCTATCTTGTCCTTTCCACCACAATCGTATACACAGACCATTCCGCGTTGAAGTACTTGATGACAAAGCATGATTCTAAGCCAAGACTTCTTCGCTGGGTTTTACTCCTTCAAGAATTCAACATTGAAATTCGTGACAAGAAGGGAGCCGAAAACATGGCCGCAGATCATCTGAGCAGACTTGAGGATCTATATCAAGGGGATCATCCGAACAAAGAGATCAATGATTCTTTCCCCCTTGAGACCTTAATGTCTATAAATCTCAATCTTGATGGCACCCCGTGGTTTGCCGATATTGCAAACTACTTAGCGGGTGGTGTTCTCATCCAAGGGTTAACATCCCAACAAAAAAAGAAGTTCTTGAACGATGTTAAGACTTACTTTTGGGATGACCCTTTTCTATTCAAACAATGCGCTGACTTGATTATTCGCCGATGTGTTGACGGACCGGCCGCTTTGGACATTCTCCAGGCTTGCCACAAAGGACCCACCGGTGGTCACTTTGGTCCCAACTACACTGCCAAAAAAGTGTTTGATTCGTGATTCTATTGGCCCACCATTTTCCGTGATGCTCACGAGATGGTTAAAAATTGTGATGCTTGCCAAAAACAAGGCAAGATCACACATAAAGATGAGATGCCTCAAAATTTCATACAAGAATGTGAAATCTTTGATGTATGGGGCATCGACTTTATGGGGCCATTCCCTTCTTCTAAAGGCAACAAATACATCCTTGTCGCTGTTGACTACGTTTCCAAATGGGTTGAAGCCAAGGCTTTACCCACTAACGACGCGAGGGTGGTTTGTAATTTCTTGAAACAACTGTTTGCTTGATTCGGTGTTCCTCGTGCTATTATTAGTGACCGCGGGACTCATTTTTGCAACGATCAATTTGCAAGAGTCATGGCAAAGTATGGTGTCAATCACCGTCTTTCCACCGCTTATCATCCTCAAACCAACGGTCAAGCCGAGATATCCAACCGTGGATTGAAGAGAATTTTGGAGCGTACTGTGGGAGAGCATCGCGCCGCGTGGGCCGATAAGTTAGATGATGCTCTGTGGGCTTTCCGTACTGCTTACAAGACCCCGATCGGTTGTACGCCTTATCGTCTTGTGTACGGGAAAGCTTGCCACCTCCCTATCGAGCTGGAACATAAGGCATTCTGGGCCTTGAAGTGGGCTAACTTCGACATCAACAAAGCCGGTGATTTTCGCAAGATTCAACTCAACGAGCTACAAGAATTGAGGAATCAAGCTTACGAGAACTCATTGATCTACAAGGAGAAGACCAAGATTATCCACGATGCTAAAATCAAGAACCGAGAGTTCCACGTTGGTGATCAAGTCTTACTCTTTAACTCTCGGTTGAAGATCTTCTCAGGCAAGTTGAAGAGCCGCTGGTCTGGTCCATTCACCATCGCCAATGTCTTTCCCTATGGCACCATTGAGCTTTCTCAGCCAAATGGGCCCAACTTCAAGGTGAATGGCCATCGTTTGAAATTGTACTTTGGTGAGGACATCTCTCAAGAGATGATCCCATCCCTCACCACGTTCCCCATGAACTAATTTTAGGTCGAGTCAGGCTCGTGACTCGGTTATCAAAAACAAGCGCTCTTCGGGAGGCAGCCCGAGTATCTATCCTTTTCCGTTTAACCTCTTAAGTGTAGGGGGGCCTCTATAGGTTCTTTGTGTTTGTGTGGTGATGTGATTACAGGGATGAATGCACTTTTGGAACCTTTGAAGAACCGTGCTCCCGTGTTATCCGAAATCCGGTTCTATCTCTCAACTATCGTGATTCAATTTTCTTCATACTCACATTTGAAATTGATCACGTTAGTCGTCTTTTCCTTAACTTGATTTAACCAACGTGCGCAATGTCATAAGTGTTGGGGAGATTTTCCCCACATGCTTAAACATTGAGGACAATGTTTATCTTAAGTGTAGGGGGACTTCTATCGAAGTTTTAAGTGGACTTTTCCATAAAAATGCCTTCAATTAACCGGAAAATCATCTTTTTCAACATTTTTCAAATTTTTAATTAACTTTGGCCATTTAGTCGTAATTTTTAAGTTTTTCTCGTTGCTTTCATATGTATATATCCCGCAATAAAGTCAAAAATATTAATAAAGTGGTGTAGCTAGTTTAGAAGTCTTTGACATATTAGGCCCGTTGCGATTATTTTGACTCAACCCGAATAGACTTATCTAAGTTTATTCTAGCTAGTATCCTTAACCATGTAGACCTTAGTTGGTTTATTAGGCTAAGTATCCACGAGTCTCATTACTTGAGATTTTAAATTGTGGAGAACGAGAAATGATAGAGTCAATTATAAGTCGGTATTCTTGCGCAAGCTCACTTGGTGTAATTATCTGCCTATTCTCCCATCACTTGCTAATAATTTATCTGCAATAAGTAAGGTCGTATGATTTGAAAAGTTACTTAGCTTCTAGCCCAAGATCGTTTAAAAGTTGCTCGGTAATGATAAGAGTTCATAGCCAAGGCATAACTTATGAAGCGGGGCGCGAAGATTGGCGAGTCCGAAAAGGCCCTAACAAGGCATGAGGATTCAATCTTATTGCTAAAGATCCAAGGTGATGTGAAAAGCATTATTCCCAAAATCAATATGAAGGATCAAGACTCACGACGAAAAGCAATCAACTCCCGTAAAGATCATGGAGAAGTCTATCCGAAAAGACCCTAACAAGGTATGAGGATAAATAGATCCAAGTCCGAAAAGGAGGCGGATCGTTGTATCTCAAAATCCCAATTAGTGATTGAAGAAATAATCATGAAGTCGTGGTATCTCCAAGTGAAGAAACTCTATTAACGATGAGAAGACCATTATCTCAAGCACGTCTCTCAAGATATGAAGTATGAAGTACATGCCAAATATCGGCCCGAGAAAGGTCTCAAATCGTGAACCGAGTTATGCCAAGATATGAACTTTTTGATATCCCGAGAAGCAGTTTTAAGAGATTTTGTCCTTTAGCTAACTATTGATCAAATCGTCCTACTTTGCTTTCAGCCTAAATAAACTATCAAAATAAGTCCAAAATGCATCTTCATGATCATTCTAAGACAAAAATAAAATATAAGAGATACACCTAGGAATAAGGGAGTTTAAGCATATAATTAAGCCATGTGTGTAAGTGTTTGATTAACTAACTTATAATAACAATGATCTCGTTTTTAAGCTTAGTTTGGGGAACGTGAAACTTGAGGGTGATAAATCTTCGCAGCACCAAAGCCCTAATGTAAGTCATTGATCTCTTTGCAAGTTATTTCCATGATGCTATTTTCAAGTGAAAATGGTTTTCTATCCTTTTGTTTCCTTTAAAGTTTTAATTTCTTTTAGTACTTTAATTTTTGTTTAGTAGTATTTTAATAAGGCCAAAGTTGATTGATTATGAGAAAAGTGTAAATTTGCTTTATCACTAAGCATTGCATGAGGGCATGGCAATGGTTAAGTGTAGGGGATTTGATAGGTGTGTAAACACCCATCCTTTTTCCACTTAATTCTGGCTTAAAGGAGACCAAAACGCGTATTTAATATCATTTGTTTGGAATTATGCGTGGTTTTTGTGTTTATTGTGTTTTCAGAGCCAACCGGATGAATATTGAAGAAAACATGGGATTGCACGGGTTTTATCGAAGAAAAAGACTCAAGACGAAGTTTATTGTCCAAGAGATGCAAAAGATTTGAAGTCATTTGGCCTAATTAAAGATTTATCGAAGAAAAGGACCAAAGATGGAAGATTTACATATGTCGAAGAAACTCAAGTCTATTAAACGAAGAAATTAAAAGACGAGTTGAATTTAATCGACGACAAATCCCGAATCAGAATCGGAAACGTCAACTTTTCTGAAAAGACGAGAAGACAAGAAGAACGGGAGAAAGCCCACTCACCAACCAAAGACAAGACTATATAAAGACCACCCTTCACACTTTTCATAGAGTTTTTTTGGGGAATTCCTCCTTTTTCTCTCTTTTCTGTTCGTAGGCTTCACCAACACCATTAGGGTGTTTGGTGATTTTGATTCTTGATTTTCCAATCTTGTAGTTTAATCTTTGTCTTTTGTTTGTTCAACATTAATCAATCAATATCATCTTTCATTTTATCTTGTTCATCTTTCTTCTTTTTGATTCCAAGTCTTAAAGTTTATTTTGTTGATTTGATCTTTAAAAGTTATTGGGTTTTAAGTTTTTATTGATGGGATTTGATATTTATGGTTAGTAGATGATTAGTGATTAGTTTTATTTAAGTTTTGGTTGAAAACTTGGTGATTTTTGGTTCGAAATCGTGTTCCCTGTTCTTCTGTCATCCTACTGTTCTTGAATGTTTCCCAGGTTCCGAATGAGCATGAAACTTCCGAATAAATCATCTTAGTAAATAGTTCCGAATCAGTTCATTCAAATCTTCCGAATCAATTTCTTTCCAAAAGTTCCAAATCAGTTTTATAAGTTCCGAATCAGTTTTATTTCCAAAAGTTCCGGACCAAAAGTTCCGGACCAAAAGTTCCGGATAAAGTTCCGAATCAAGTTCCGGGTGAAGTTCCAGATAAAGTTCCGAATCAACTTCCGGACCAAATCTTCCGGATCAAGTTCCGAATAAAACTTCCGGGTGAAGTTCCGAATCAAGTTCCGGACCAATCTTCCGACCAAACTTCCGAATCAAACTTCCGGGTGAAGTTCCGAATCAAGTTCCGGACCAATCTTCCGACCAAACTTCCGAGTAAAGTTCCGGATCAAGGTAGTTCATTCAGAAGACTTCCGAATCAATTTCCTTTGAGCATTTTTAAGTGATACTTACTGTTTCTTCATTTTATATTTATTTATATTTTAATTTTAATTCTAGTTTTATTAATTGTTATTAAATTAATTGCTTTTAATTTAAGTTTATAACTTAGTTCACTTAAACCTTTAGTTGATTAGAAGACCAATCCCCTTTTTAGTAACCAAGAACAATTATTCCACTTTAAGCTGTAATCAATTTGAGAGGATACCGAGACGAATCTAGAACCCCTTAGCAAAACGCAAATATCAGTTGTGCACACTTTGAACAACTATAAACCCTAACTTATGAATACAGTCGCAGCTGTTTGATTCTATAAGTTCTATGCAATAATGTTATGAATATACTCAAAGTGTTGAACATTAATGCATGGATACACATCCTATTTATAATGTTACGAGATTGACCTAAATAGTACTTGATGGTGACTACACAATCTTTCACAAGTTCCCACATCAGTCACATGATGTTCTTCTATTATTGGTAGTCTTCCATTATGCTTTAAGGAAACAGTTGTCAAAACAGTTTCCTTTTTTCTTCATAGTCTCGAACATACAAATGGCATGTCCAAAGTGTGCTGAGTGTTAACAGGGTATTGCCACCCCTGTTAACCCTCAACCCCTCAGAGTCCCTGATACATCTTGGCTGTTATCCATCACAGCCAATGAGTATGTCTTCAAGTAATCTTTGACTTCCTTGACAATGTCTCTGACATGGACTCCTCTGAGGTTGCTCACAGAGACTTGGATCTCTGTAAGTCTTGCGAGACTTGCCTGCCTCCTAGGCACAGGCAAGGGACTATCTAACAGCTTAATTATGTTTAAATCTATGATCAGGGAATCTAACAAGTTTAGATTCCCAACATAAATACTAACTTAATTCGGAATAATACCAAAATTCTATCTAATTCGGAATCTAGAAATTACCTAATCCGGAATTCTACCACAACCCTAATTCGGAATACCGAATCAGTACGTAGTTTGGAATATAAGATTTGTTATGCAATTCGGAAAAACAACAAAAGCTTAATTCGGAATCAGCAATTTCAGTATAATTTGGAAAAAATGAACTTTATGTAGTTCGGAATCCAGTACAAGACACAGTTCGGAAAAAACTGAAACACAAGCTAATTCGGGATGCTATAAATCCAAGACCTAATTCAGAAAAATGGTAAAGATAGTAATTCGGAATATTCAAATTTATAATTCGGAATGTTATTGAAGAGCTAATTCGGAATGAACATTTTAACTAATTCGGAATTCAATATTTGCACTCAATTCGGAATAAGCTAGTATGGATGTAATTCGGAAAAAGAACTAAGTAGCAGTTCGGAATACTAGGGTTTATATAATTCGGGATAAAGAAAAATAAGCAAAGATCAAACAAGCAAATAAGCTAAAATTAAACCAAACTAAATTTTAGAAAAAGCTAACAAGACACAAATTAAAAACTCTAAAAACACCAAATAAGCAGATCAAACAAGCAAATAAGCTAAAATTAAACCAAACTAAATTTTAGAAAAAGCTAACAAGACACAAATTAAAAACTCTAAAAACACCAAATAAGCAAATTAATAAAATCAACTTTTAAAATATTAAACTACCAAATCCACTTAATTAAAAATAAACTAAACACAAAATAAACAATAAGCACAATAAGTTATAACCATCAATCACATGAAAATAATAATAATAATGAAAATAAGCACTTCACTCAAATAAGCAATAAGATCAAATAAGCTACATGATTAACTAAATCAAACATAAGATTTAAAACAAGAAAGGAAGAATGAGATTAATTGAAAAGCTTGAATTAAAGATGAAGATTAAGATTCAAAAGATTAAGACAAAAGATTAAAAGCTTAAGAACATGAAAGAAAGTTAAAGAGAGAAAGTAATTACACCTACTCCTAAAACTTAATGAAAAACTATCTAATAATGAAAAGACTCATTTTTTTCTCTATTTATAGGTGGAAGGGAAGTTGGTGTTGTTTCTTCCTTCTTTCACTTTGTCTTCTCGTCTTTTTGATTAATTCGTCTTTCTCGACTTTGTCTCGGGATTTGTCGATAGATAAAATGAACTCGTCTTCTCATTTTCTTCTTTTGTTAGACTTGGTTCTTCGACCTCGTTAAACTTCCGTCTTTGGTATTTTTCTTCGATAAATCTTTAGAATAAGCCTTTGACTTCCGTTCTTTTTGCACTCTTGATCTTTTGACTTCATCTTTTGTCTTTTTCTTCGATAAAAGCCGTGAAAGCCCGTGTTTTCTTCCTTTTTCATCTTTTGGTCCTAAAAACAACAAAAACACAAACCACGCATAATTCTGACTTTTACGACATTAAATACACGTTTTGGTCTCGTGTTTATTTATTTTAAGTGGTAAAAGGATAAGTGTTTTCACACTTATTAAATAACGACAAGTATTACATATGATATTTATTTAATTACAAGTATTTACGTATAATAAATAATGCACGACAAGATTTAACACGATAAAACACGAACCTGCGTCACGAATTTTAATACACGATAATTTATAAAACACGAAAAAATGAAAAACATGTTAAGGTGTGTTTGTATGGGCGGCCTAAAAAGAAAAGAAACCAGAATGGGCCAAGCACGGCCCGTTAAACTTTACTAATAACAAAAACACCCCAGGAGTTTTCATTTTACAAGTTTATACAAAAAAAAACCTAGCTTGTTGTGTGTCTTTGGCCGCCGGCAGAAACAAAGAAAAAGGGAGGAGAATCAAGTTTTTGATTTTGAGCATTGGGTTCGTGTTCGTGTTTGTCTTCCCTAAATATTTACTCAATCGGTAAACTTTAATTCCACCTTTCATTTTGATAATCATAAACTTAATAAAATATGTATGAACATGAAATCATTATAAATCAAACAAGTATTGGGATCTGGGTGGTTTGGGTTTGTGTCACGAGAACCGAGGACCCTCATGGGTGCCCTCGGTGAGAATTACAACCGGGCAGCCGAGACACTTTAGTCTCAGTGGTTATTAGTTTCAACCAGCCGCAACCCCATATACGCGTGCAGTGGCAACATGGCCACAATCGGTAGCTGGCTCCCTGTGACAGCTGCAAACTCAGCATGGAACCATAGTGGGACTTTTAACCAAACAGGGGGAACCTGCTGCTATCGGTGGGCAGACCGAACAGCCAATGGCTGTTTCGGCTAGCCAACGGCTAAGCCACAAGCCGCGGCTAAGGGGGTGTTTGTTTGGCGTTATAGCCGAGACCTTTTGGACTGGGTTGGCGTTGAAGTTTGGCTCGGTTAAACCAACAGGCTTACTAAATAAATTTAGGCTTACTAAATAAATGGATTTTTATTAACCATGAACTTATTAATCACCGGCTTATGGAACCGGCTTAATTAAATTATGGAACATCATGAACCGGTTTGGTTAACCTTTGGAATTTAAAATCAAGAAAATCTAAAAATATTTTTCAATTTTAAAAGGGCGTGTCTTGTAGTACGATAATATTTACGGCCTTAGAAATGTCGATTAAAATTGACACGACGCCATAAATAGAGTTCGTATAAAAGTTGTAAATATTTTAAAACATGCCCATATGGCTTTTAGTTATTTCAGACTGTAACCCGCTATTCTCATTAAAGTCACGTATTTCTTCGGGAAATGTTGGCTCACAACGGGAACTAATTTCTCGTGTATGGTTTACTCTAAAACCATACAAGGGATCAAGTTTACTTTATAACTTGGTCTAACACAAATTTGTGTACGTCTCAGTGCATTTATTTGTTAAAATAGAAGAAATCTTATTGCCACCGGAATAGTTTCTATAAAACATTAAACGAAAAAAGTATTCATCGGTATTTGACTCTTTAAATAACGACTACAGCTCTTCAAATAGAAAACGGGTCATTGTTTAAGGGGGAGAAAATATCAAATCGTCTTCATCATTAGAACGGTCTTCAAATCTTTCAGAAAAATAAAACGGTTAAATGTCTTTTGTTTGTGCTTAGTGCTTCGTGATTTTTTGTGATCTTCGTGATCCGTGCTTAGGCATTGTTCTTAAAAATAGTAACTGAGCGTTAAGGCATAAAGGTTTAAGTGAGTTAGTTGTGTCTAAGGGTTAAATGGCATTAGGAATTAACTTTTATTAAATAAATAAACAAAAGTTAAAACATATAGGGGCCTTATTGATAAATTGGCGATAGTTTGACCTAAACATAACTATACCCGCCCCCCTTCTCCCCTTGTCTGCGTTCACAAACACATACACTCAAAAAAAACTCATCCTGCCGCCATTTTTGTTTTTCAAGTCAAGCTTCTAAATCTTAATCCGTTTGAATTAATCTGTGGTACTTATTAATAATCTTTGTCATTCTTTAATTCTGAATCCCCAAACCATTTGATTTCAACAAGATCCCTAAAATCAGTTGATTAGGGTTTATAGAATTTTTTTGTCAAAAAGTTTAATTAAGAGGTGGCTTTTGATTGTTTTGAGTTTAGAAAGAATGGGATTGCCTTAGTTTTTGCTTAAAGATCAAACCTTGATCTCGCTTAGGACTTAGATAATAAATTTGGGTTTTTCACTGTTGACCAAGAAATTATTCCGAACATAAATCAATATTATTGAGAAGATGAATAAATTTAATATTGGGAAAGTGAGAAACTAGTTTATTGCGAAAGAAAAGTCTGATTATTCTGAAAGTTGAAAAACACATTATTCCGAAAATAAAAATAAATTTTAATTGCGAAGATAAGGAAATACATTATTCCGAAAGTGGTTAACCTGTATCATTGTGAACATGAAACTTATTTATTCCGAACATGGAAGTTTCAAATTATTGCGAAGATGGGTAAAGACTGTTATTGCGAAGGTGGTTTAAGGCTGTTATTCCGAAATTGATTTAATTGTTTATTCCGAACATGAAAAATTGATTTATTCCGAAACTGATTAATTTTTTATTCCGAATATGAGTTTTAGCATACTCCGAAAGTTGTTATATCTTTAGTTACTTGTTGAGAAAATGATTCTTTAGCATTTTTCTGAAAATGATTTTTCAGATTCTTGAGAAAATGATTCTTTAGCATTTTTCTGAAAATGATTTTCAATTTGTTGAGAGAATGTTTTTTTAGTAACATTCATTCGGTAAATGTTTTGGAATATTCATTCGGAAATTTAATCTTGTATTATATCTTTAGTTACTTGTTGAGTTACATGCTAGGTGTTTGATATTGGACGATTGTTTGGTATGATGTGATATGTTTGCCA
Source organism: Glebionis coronaria (assembly GCA_025667525.1). Classification (NCBI taxonomy): domain Eukaryota; kingdom Viridiplantae; phylum Streptophyta; class Magnoliopsida; order Asterales; family Asteraceae; genus Glebionis; species Glebionis coronaria. Next base: position 119,621,298 of record CM046874.1, on the reverse strand, counting down.
TGCTTAGGGTTATATGCATTATGATATATATATATATATATATATATATATATATATATATATATATATATATATATATATATATATATATATACTAGTTGCAAAACCCGTCCGATGGACGGGTATGACTTCTGATTTTTGTTTTATATTGTTTATGTTTCTAGATATATTTTTTTTAATTTTTTAAAGGATAATTATTATTTTTTCTTTTTAATATAGTTGTGTTTTAATACATGATGATTCGGCTTTCAAAGTACTTATTTAGATATAAGACCCGCACATAAATAAAGTTTTATTCTTCAATCATGTATTGATATTAATTAAAAAAAAATTAATCATTCGTATGTGTTTAAAATGGTTTACTTGGTGGATAATAAATATGGATTAACGAAAATCCATTGTTAGGATTTTTATATTAGCCTTCAGACCATTTATCCTTAATCTCGTAGGACAACATTACAACTTTGCAAAACATAACCTTGTGAATTATTTAAAGATATAATAAGCCTTTGTTTCAACCTCAAACAACCAATAAAACGCTATTCATGGATAGTCCATAGGTATAAAAAAATATGTGATCCAAAACTTGGTTGTATTAACATGCTTGTAAAATCTTACTACCTATAGAGGTAACAAATGAAATGTTGCTTGCTGTAATCTCGTCTTCCTAGGACAACACCTATGCACCGCCTAAAGAACGCATTACCCTTCAAACAATGATGTGTGAAAGCTAATCTTCAATCAACAACCGGTCGATAATGATTACTTCAAATCTAACATAATTAAGTGAAACTGACTACCTAAATATATTCATCAATATCCTTTTTTCAAAAAAAAAATTTATGATTTAAATACTTTAAAAGAAGCATAGTTGTAACATAGTCCTTATGACAAGGAAATGTATTGAATAAACATATGAAAATTATCACTTTTTTAGCACTCAAAAGTTGCACTCTGACAATAAAAAATGACATTCTTAAATTTTCCAAATAAGTTTCAATCGATACAAAGCATATCTTGTCAATTCTGCACATCTGCTAAAACTTGATTTTGTTGCATCCAAATCTTTATACGTTGGTAGTCACATTGAAAGACGCGTCACGCAATATCGCCGAGTGTGAATCATGCCAAGTGGTAGGCAGTAGGGGTTTTTCAGTTCGGTTCTCAGATTGTTCTGTTTATTCGGTTCGGGTTATTCGGTTAAATTTTTCTTTTGGGTCAACCCGAAAACCAAACCGAACCGAACTACATTTCAACCAAACCGAATTTGAATTCAGTTCGGTTTTCGGGTACGATTGACAAACCATATTTAACCCGTAAACCGAATTTGTAGTTCGGTTCAGTTATGACCCAAAGCCCGAATTCTGTTTTCGGTTCGATTTTAAATATTTTCTATTAAAAAATCTTTATTATTATCAAAAGTTGAACTTTATTACAAAATGAATGTTGTTAAAACAATCATATCCACTGAGGTTTAAAGAACTTTGATCTATTTGACCCAATTGGCTTTTAAAAAAGTAGCATAACCATTCATCGTGTCTAGAACGGCAAAGCCCAACACCTATATTTTCAAAATACGTTCCAAAGGAACTTGATCTAACAGAGCACCGCACATTACATAAGAGCTATGGTTCAAGGCAAATGTTATTCGGCTTTTGTTTTAATTAATGATTGTGTAATTGGTTTTGTTTAGTTTTTGCATGTTTTCTTGTGAATTTAAATTGATTCTACAAGCATTTTAGAAATAGTAGTCAGTTAGAAAGTGATTTACAGGAGTTCTATTAAATTTTGAGCTCCCTTTATAAGTGATCAAAAGTAATATAATGTTTAAACTTACGCATTGACATCATTCTCAACTTATTTTTCAAGTGTCCCCTTTCTAGTTAATCCTCTCTCTGCCCATTCTAAAACTCATCTAGAAGAAAGTCACGATACGTTATGATTTACCATAACATGTACAATATAAACAAAGTTTCATATCACACAACACTGTAAATGAAGTGTCTTGCTGCCATTTCAGGAAAAGGCAGGTGTATGTGCTTACATGTAACTGACTTGACAAATGGATCATAAAATAGAACCCATTTTAACTTTAGACATAAAAATTCATTTGCCAATTAGGTTAACATAACTATATCATGGTAGAAGATGTCCTCTTTTCTGAACCATGCTTCACTACAGCAGAGTTTGAACTTGACGATGATGCACCAGCTCTTCCAATAACAAATTGTATATATTTTGATCATATCAAGAACTCGCGTAAATAAAAATATAGTCTTAATTCATGTATGAGAATATCTACCCAAAGAGGTAGAAAATATATAAGAATAAATGGCCACAAAATTAATCAGGCAATGAGAGTAAAAATTAACATACATAAAGCCCCACATACTAAACACTAACTGAGCTCTGCGACCCAGAAAAGACACATCAAGATTTCTGCATATCAAGGTGTTCTTTACTGACAAGCCAACCCTGATTTGATCATATGCTGTAGTAGTCTGACTTCCTTTCCCTCCATAACAATACATATAAAGTTAAGTGAGGGGTAACCTTGAACAAATATCCCCAGATTTGCTTTGTTTTAAAAGATGGGACTCCTCTTACAAAGTCATTCCTCACATTTTACAAAGACATAATTCCTTTAACCTTTATAAATTTTGTAACCCTTGGGTCAACTGGTCGGTTATTTCAAATCTTTTCATAACTTTGAAGCTTGTGTAATAACACCATTTACAAATGTCAGTTTAAAGCACCTACTACAACTTTCAAATGCACATAACTACAATTCTTAATATTTTAATCACATTATCTATTATAAACTGCATGCTCAAAAAGTATAATTCCTACCCGGAATCGTTCCTCGGCAGCTCTTTTCTGCTCGGCAACAATTCTTTTATGCCGAATGAAATTCATCAACGGTGTGACTATAGGAGCCTCCTTAACAGCACCTGGAACGCCTACCTCAGCTCGACTGGCCACAACAGATTTAGAAGGGCGGTATCCTTGCAAAACAATGCCAACTTAAAATTAGAAAGAGAACAGATCATTAACAGTTCTCTCGAAACATGTGTTAAATACTCATATGTGTTGTTTTAATAGCGTATTGGCCTCTTTTTTATCTGATAAAAAACAAAAAGTTCCCAAACAAAGAATATGTGCCGATATTACCCGTTTTGATCACCTAATAAGAACCACCGTTTGGTACCTCTATGGTGCGGATTAAGTACTTTACCAAATGATCAAACTGAGGTTAGTAAATGATGGTAAAATTACCCTAATACTCAAATGAACAATTAAACTAAATGAACAATTTTGGGAAGATGGTGAAAGTGTAATACAGCTCCATGGATCTCGCATAACTTAAATGGGTGTGTTAAAAATAGTGCTCCCATTTTATGAACGTTCATCTCTGAAGCCACAACAAATGTTAATATTTGGATCACTCCACTGTCAGTTAACAAATTAATCACAAGCATGCCATGGTTACATCTTATATACAACTGGAATTATATTGAATTAAGCAATAAACGAATTGGGCATAGGTGTTTCAGTGCTTTTTATTTGGTTTGATTTTGAAAGCCTTTGTGACTGCCTTTGTTTGTAAAAGAACATGGTTAGGGTCACGAAAAACAGTCAGACGACCTACTTTATCGACTATCAGTAGTAAGAAATAATGATAAATGGTGATGCTTAAACCTACTGGTCGTGTCACAACTGCTGACATAAGCTAAGCACTTTCACGTAGTAAAGGTGATGTATTGTTACAACCAACTTTAACTACTTTAATATGTGAGATCCAAAATGTTTATAAATAACTTCTTTGTTGGATATGATTAAGAAAACCCCTTTGACCTCCTTCCCTTTTTCTCTCATTTGACCCGTCAGGGGTTATGCATAACTTGAAATGACATGTTTATATCCAAGACCTATACATTATCTATATTTAGAGGAAGTCCTATATTTAGTCAAAATTTGGTCACTATCTCCATCTTTTGTTATCTATTAGGCACGTTACACGATGGATGATCAAGTTCTACAGAAATGTACAAAAGCCAAGTATTAAGATAGTTGTTTTTGTTCTAAAAATGATGGCTCTTATAAGCTTATGTGAATCAAATCCTGATATCGAGTTGTGGAGATCCAAACAATATTATGTACTGTTATACATATTTGTACCTGATGTTTTCTGAATATCGTTTATAAAAAATCAAATAAAGGTAAATGAGTTGTGAACATACCAACAACTATAATCTCAGCAACAACTATCTTGTCAGCAGCAGCATCCACACCTTTTTCAGTGATCCTCACATTCGCTTATTTACTATCTGGTCCGCAACTCCTTCATGACAATGACAGTTTAATCCTATTTGCGCCAAAAAAGCAAGACGCTTATTTCTTAACGGTTAGGGCAAGAATTTACATAAAATATAAAGCCAATTTTCTTATTGCTATCAAGTCCTTCCAGTATTTTTCTATGCTTATCTGGAAACAAAGTAAACACATTCCAAATCTTATTTGCGCCAAAAAAGCAAGATGCTTATTTCTTAACTGTTATGGCAGGCTGTTTTTTTCGCTGTCATCTGAACTATCACATTTTTTACATGAAAGGATTGATTTTCGTGCCATATATAATTTGAATATAAAAATTGATGCTCCAAATTTTTTATGATTCAGTTCTAAGGGTATTTAAAGGTGTCCTAACACCACTCTTTTGGGTAAAAGTACTATACTAATATTTGTGTTGTGGTAGTCAGGTTGATTGTAAATGTGATGTTGTATCTGTATATATCTGTTATATGTGTAGAAACTATTTCAGCCTGCCTTGATTTTTCAGTTTTTATGTACCTACAACACTTTAAATAATGTGTACCATGTATTTGATATTGTTTCTTTTGTCGTGGCTGACACACACCTACAACAATGGGTACATGCTATTAAATAATTTTGATTCCAAAATCCGGTCATATTTTTCCGCCTTTTTGTGAGAGTCAAATATCAGACGATTTAATCCTTTGCGGACCAGCTAGCCCAATTCAACTAATACATTGAGAAAATCAAAGGTTTAGTTGGAAAAGATGTGTACCTGTTGTCATACTCTTTTATGCTAGTGCTCGAGTTGGTTTAGCTAAATCCTACTACTTCCGGCTGTTGAACAAACACCTACATCAATAACGGAATCCATTTTGATTTCGCAAGAAACGACAGTCCTAATTTAAGGTACGCAAATGTAATTAAATATAGATACACCCTAATCAAAGAGTTAATCCACATCGATATATACTTTTATCTAACGTAAAGAGGGCATTTTGCGAGACTTTTTATGTCTTATTGATGTAACTTGTTGTTTTTTTAGGTTATCGTGGTGATCGCGGTGATAGAGGCAAGGACAGAGGCAGGTATCATACTGGTTCTGGGCGGGATGACTATTAAAACCGAAGGTCACCTAGGAGGTCCCCACCATCATATAGAGGAGAACGTCGTGATTACTCTCCTCCTCCACGGAGGTTCCCACCACCATATATAGGTAGTGGGCGTGCCTGCTCACCACCTAGGCATTTGCCTTACTATGATATGTTGCTCAAGTCCTGAAAGGCAAGTTTTTTATTATGTGCTGCTGAAGACTGATCCAAAAATATGGTGCCAGTGGAATTATGATATTGGTAGATGTTTATGTATTTTCTTTCTGAACTCTGAATTTGGTAGATATGTTGCGAACTTATTTTGCAGAGTCAGACAATTAGTAGTATTATGGTTTGCTAAGGATTTTTTATTGGATTTAGTCGCTACTTACTTGAATCGTCAAGTTATGACTGCAACATTAACATGAAACTTTTTCATTGTGTGATGAAAACTATTTCCTATATTGAAGTACGCACCTGATCATACATTCATAGCGTCCTAAATAATAGGTAGTAATATATATAAGAACAAATAAGAATCAAATGCCATGATATGAAATGAAAATGTAGTAACCCCAAGGAACCAAGCGATGGCGTGAGTTGTAGCAGGATGGTCAATAGGGATAATATTATAAGCACTCACGTCTACAGCCATAGTTGGTAGATACCAACAGAACATATCCAGCCAAGCGCCTAAGACCTACCACATATAAATAATATGCAACTGCGATATGAATCCTCTGTATAGACATCAAATACATATCAACCCCCGAATCCTCTGTATAGACATCAAATACATATCTGTATGTACGGTTTTATAATTGACCTGCATTCTCACCAATCGTCTTGGACTTCTAAAGGGTCCATAACCTATGGGTTTAATTTTTTTCCCGAACACTACCACCAAAGTAGTAAGACCGAACCACCATGCAACAAAAACCATACCACTTTCATCATATTCACTATCCTTTTAAAACTTCTGTTATCCCCCCATTGAATTTTTTGTCATGTCTAGACGTGGCATTGGACTCAAGGGTTATGGTGGCTGTGATGGTTGATGTGGACAAGTCATGGGATGACCGATCATAGGTAAGCCATACTCGAGGCATAGATAAACACACACTGTGTTGATGTATGTTTATTCATTCAATCTATCATCAAACCCTCTGCTCTGAAAATGAGCAGGTGATGGTTGTCTGGCCCTTGTTCCTACGCATAGTTGACACTTCGGCCTCTAGTATTCATAACCCTTGTACATACAATGTAATGCAGCTATCAACTGGTAATAAAGGGAAAGATTTTTAGATAGTGGGCAGGAGGGGTTGCGTTAGCCAGAATGGTTGAGTTATTTATATTGTTGTATGACGTAAGTGAGGCCTAAGCGGATTTCTAAGTGGACCCATCCATTATGTATTATCTATATGATATGAAATATGATTATATATTGATCATATTCAAAATTCAATACTGTACCATTGATTCAACTACTTCTCTAAATGCCAGTTTTCATTATTCTATAAAAAGGAGTGCTACATTTTCTTGGACACCAAAGGCAGGTTTTAATACGCATATTCCGTTTTCAAAATGCAATCTCAGAATATTCATTTAACTCGTCTGTAAGTTGAGAATGATAAGAGTAAAACAGCTTCGCTGCTACTAAGTTCAGTTCTAATGGTTTATTCAAAAGTCGTTGTGTAAATAAATAACCTAATTATCAGTTATGAAATTATCAGTTATGAAATTACTTATAGAAGCAAAAACCAAACAAAAAAGGGACTCATGATCAAACCTATTCCTAATTAAAATTTAGAACTACTCATGTTCCTAACACATAAAATTTTACACATCGCACACACTCAGACATGGAAAAAAGATAAAAGGTAAATAATCCTAGCAGTGCAGAAAAAATAGTGATCACGGGGTAAGTTCCCCTTCCACTGGGTTTTCACACCCAATTAAACCCAAATAAAAAAAACTCAAAGGTAAATTTAAACTTGCTTGACAATAACAATGACAATGGAACATTGTTATTTTGGATTCTCAATAAACGCAATCAAGCATATACTTTGACCGACTTGCCAGCTTTCAGTCTATTATTCATAGCCTTCGTCTATGGTGGTGTATAATACTCGTCAAACAATGTTACGGTTGACAACTGAGTCTAAAGTAGAGGCGGTTACAGCTTTGTGGCACAAAGGCATAACTTTAAGAACATCAAAAAAGGTAGATTACCTAGTGACAGTAATGTTATAAGTTGTGATCACACAAACACATTAGTAACAACTTGCAAGGTTCATGGATATTGCTATAAAATCATTAAAGCTTAGGAACCACACAAATATGAAACGTGGAATGTATATTCTCTAATGCTGGTCCTCTTATTGTTAATAAAAAGTGTAGTATATGAGATACTTGACAAGTCATCAAACTAAGATGTAAGACTAATATGCGGGAGCAATGTATGTAGCAAAAACATTGCAAATTAGTATTGCTTCGAAAAACTTACAATAACCGGTGATTGTCCATTTTTGGTTATCACTGTCAGCCCAGTTCCATAGAACAATTTGTGTGCCATCCCACACCCCACTAAGTTCCGGAATGCCCCCAAATCCATCTAAGTTAAGGGGAATATTGTTAACTGCTCTAATTACTCTAGAACCATCCTTCAATCTCTTGCCAAAGTCCAAAGAATAGGCTTATCAAGTTTTTTAGGGTTGTAGTCACTAAGGTGAACCTGAAAAAGATTACACCAATGATAATCAACTTTCAGTTTATATAATGATGCAAATTACAGTACATGATGATACAAACTACAACCATTCAACATTACTGAACACTTCTGCAGAAAAGCCTAACTCTTAATTAAACCAATCCAGCAAACATCTGTTATAGAAACTTCTTAATAACATAGCTAGCAATTAGACTATTATAGGCTAATATATAGAAATGAACAGCATGTTTACAATTTTTATGGCATGGCCAGTATCCTTAATGTTTTTGCCAAGGTTCTCATCTTTAATCCATTTTTGTTTCAAAGTCAAGCAAAAAAAGTCATATATGGGTGAAAACTCAACGAAGATAAAAAATATTAAATGTGACCTGGAGAGGATCAGAAGGGCATGAAGGAGCTAATATGACTTTTTGGTAATGTATAGTAAGAGAGCAATCTACTTTAGCCTTGGTGCAATTTCTCACCACTATCGGCTCACTCTCATTATTCATATCTTCTTTGGGGCTTTTTTGGAAATCAGTGACAATAGGCGTGTGGATTCTTTCGTCAGGGAGCTCTGGGTTCAGCCTTTGGATAGTAAAAATAGGTAACTTAAAGCTAAATCAATATTTTCAATAACACATTCAATGTATTAATCTATATGCATAAGCTCGAGTGTCGATGGTTTGGATAATTGTTTAAGCAGAAGGGATTTACCTTGCATATAAAGAATACCTGAAGCCACTGGCTACTGTGGCAAATAGAAACCTCATTTACTGAAGTGTTGTTGTTGTTTTCTCTCCTCTAATGCAACATATTGACCCTAATAAGTGTACATGAAAGGACAAAAGATACGTTGTCCAGATTATCTGAAACACCTTCTTTATTATGAGGTTTGACATGATCCGAAATAGTTTTAGGCAGTATGTTGGTCATCCAACTTGTGCCCTCGCTATCTATATCTCTTTTTTTATTTTCATTATTTAGATCAAATGGGATATGGTAATGTACATAAATTACTGGCTAATTAATAGATTTAAGTTCATTTGGATACCAAACTTATCTAAGATATGAGGGGACTTATCCTCACCCTTCATCTCTTTTTCATCCAATGACTAAGATTAAATCCCCAATTTAACTGCAAGGGTATTTCGGTCATTTCATCATCTACTATATAATGTTTTTTCTTCTTTTTTCTCTCACAAAAAACACACATCGAATCTCTTTTTCTCTCTCTACCCCTGATTTACTTTATCTCTCTACCCCCGATCCACCATTAGTCCATCACTTATTAATCATGAATCCATCGAAACGCGATCATGATGAATCCATGACGAATTCATCACGAACATCTATAATCACGAATTGATTCATCCATCACCAGGTTTGATTAAGTTGTATTTTTATTTTTAGCTTATTTGGTTTAAATAAGCTTATTAATGTATTATCATTAGCTTTTAATTGGATTATTGTGAACGAATCTTTTTGGATTGATTGTTCTTAATTATAAGCTAAGTTCTTAGATGAGAAGTTATGAATAAGTTATGAAGTTGGATTAATAAGCTACTTAGTTTGAATAAGCTTATGAATAAGCTTTTTTTAATAATAGTGGAGTTATGAATAAGCTTTGTAACTTAAATGATTTGAATTTATTGTGTTGCATTATAAGATAGCTTATTAGATTATTTCAATGAGTTATACTTTTTTGTGAATAAGATAGTTATGAATAAGCTTATTTTCATGTTAATAAGCTGTATTATTATGATTTTTTTTAACTTTCTGATGTTATCATATATGATGTATATTTCTTATCATATATGATAGATATATCATATATGATAACTGATAATATATCATATATGATATATAAAAAAAACATAAGAAAAAATAGATTTTGTATGAGTATCTTTTAAAAAATCTCTATAAACTCTTGAAACCTGTCTTCTATCATATATATATGAGTAATTTATTTGGTATTAAAATTTTGCATAATATGTTCTTTTTTTTCTTTTATAAATGCAGTCAAACAGAGATGGTGTGATTGCCCTATTTGGAGCAAAAGAGAGAGGGATGTTGATTATAACAAGAGGATGTGCACGGATATGTTTTAAGGATCAAGACGGAGTATGGCGTTGTTCATGAATTCATCATTTGATAATTTGTTATAAGAATAGTGTATTATTGAAAAAGAAGAGTAGTTTCAATAATAATGTTGTTAGCACCTTTTAATTTTGTATAAATGGTTATCATATACGATATCAGATGTATATCATGTATGATTTTACATTAGGTTATGTTCTATTTGAATTATCATATATGATTCTGTTCAAAAGTACAATTTTTTATATTATGAACAAGTGTTTAGTTATTAATTGTGCATACTTTTTGTTGTAATCATGAATTCATCAGATTCTTTGTTTAATATATCGAAGTTTTCTTTGAGTATCATATATGATAATTCATTATCATATATGATAGTGCATTATCATATATGGCTTAATTTATCAAATCATCAAGACATAATACCAAAGAAAGTTAATCATATTAACAAGACGTTGTACCAGATACCAGTGGATTATAAAATCATCCATATACTTCAAAACTCCATTAGGAGATTACAAAGAAAAAACAAGCAATAAACGTAAAAAATTCATGAGCTTCTTCACTAAGCTTCTTGGCCTTTTGGATGCTTGTAATATTCAACATGCCTTGTAAACAGCTTCCTCTACACAAAAAAAGAAGATTTAATTCAATTTTCAAGCACTAATCATATATGATATATTTTATCATATATGATATATTAGCTTATATCATATATGATATAGTATATCATATATGATATGTCACTGGCAGGTCATACTAAATATTTTCAGCGAGATTAAGCCATAAAAAAAGAGTTAATTCAATTTTCAACCACATAATCATATATGATATATTTTTATCATATATGATACTTTAGCTTATATCATATATGATACTTTATAAACAGGTCATACTAAATCTGTTCAGCGAGATTAAGCCATAAAACCTTATGATTCACGAAAATAAGCTAATAAATTAGCTTATAATTCATCATAAGAAAGATGATGATAATCTATAACGTTATTCACATGAGTTAGCTTTAAATTCACGTAGTTTCTCATATAAGCTATAAAAGAATAAGATGAATTATAAGCTTATTTACATCGAATAAGCTAAAAAAAAGATGAATCAAAATAAATCGAATGAACTTTACCTTATTTATGAAGTGGATGATCGATGCGTTTGATGTTTGTTTTGATAAATTAAGATGTAAATATGTGTATATGTGTGTGTGTGTGTTTGTGTGTGTTTTAGAGAGAAGAAGAAGAAAAAAAGTATCGATCCAGATCTATGAATGTGGGAGTGGTAGGTGGTGTTAGGTGGAGGGGTAAAATGTCGAAAATACCCCTCCGCCTTTTTTTAATTTAAAAATGAGAATTAATCTGGGCCTTTAATCAAGATTAGATGGAAGGTGGGGATTGGTCCCCTTGTATCCTTTGGATACAAAGTATCCAAAATAACCGGACTCCTAATTAATATCATATATAATCAAATATTACAACGAAAAGCTTAAAATTAAAAACCCCTTTATAATGCCAGAGCTAAAAATTGATGCACCAAGTTAAATGTTATACAAAACTATTAGATAAGAAATATGATTTTAGTGAGATGTTTACCTTTTTCAGTAGTTAGACGAGCTCATGGACTGCTGCAATCAATAACATTACACATAAGAAAATTGGTACAGTAATCCGAACTGGAGGATCGAATCTTTTCTTCTTTTCTTATGCGTAGGGTTTTAAAATCATGTCATGACTAATGAGAATAATTTGACATAACAAATTGAAAATAAATAAAATCAACCATGATTTCCTGTAGATAATCATCGAATCTATTGAGGGGATTGTGAATAATTTTAGGGATAACTTATGGATTTACGAATATGCCGAGTCGGGAAGTTATGGTATTATGAAGTTTTATGTCTAGTATTTATATGCGATCAAGTTTTTGGGTTCGGGAATCTGTAAGCCCAGAACTTAAGCCCATGCTGACGTGGATTAGAGCATTATTAGTGACGTGGCAAATCCCTCCTCTTATATATAATTTAAGATATATATATATATAGTTATGTGTGTATCAACCTCGTATGTCTTATCTTAAGCAGAAAACATGTCTGTCACTACGGATCAACAAATACAAGCTACCGGGCACTTGTTTCCGCCGACAAGTTTCTCAAGTTTATACCAAACAATTTCAGACTAAGGGAAGACTTCATCCCATCTCAGCATGCATTCAAAGTAGCCACCGACATACTTGATATCTCACCAATCAAGAAGGCTTTAAGGGCTACAGCTTCCGTACCAACCATCTATATGCATGAACTTCGGGATTCAAAGAACGCATTACAAACAAAAAGATGTCATTCACCATTAACAAAAAGGAAAAGATTCTCACCATTACTCACTTCCGTCAGATATTTTGATTTCCTACTCCAGCTCAAGGCCAAAATTTGTAGAAAACCCAGACAAGAACGAACTCGTCAAGTTGTTTCACTCTCTTGGATACGATGACGAATTACGGATTGTGTCTCAGTTTACCACAGATAGTTTGGGTCAACCATGGAAGGCCATCTTCAACATAATCATCAAGTGTCTTACTGGGAAAACCAGTGGATATGACTCTCTGCGATTTCCTCAAGCATGCATCTTGTGGGGAATCTACAAGGGTCAATATTTGATTTATGCGTCCTTACTATGGGAGGAATTTCAGTATCAACTATTCCACAACACAAAGAAGAAGTCTGGGCATTTTCAGTTCCCACGATTCATCAAGCTTATCATTCATCACTTCATGCAAGAAGACGTTGAAATTGATAAATGTGGTGCTTGTGTTGCAGATGTGGTAGCTGGGGAAGATGGAACTGGAGTTGATGAGACTGCTTTAGTAGCATTGATATCATGAAGTCATTTGGTGCGTTTTCTTTGTTGAGGTGTATCGGTTTGTTGAGGTGCCTCGGTTGTAGGAGTGGTTTGATCTTTGGTAACATCCTCCTTTTGAGACTTGACACCTTTTCCTATAGTTTTATCAGCATTAGCAGCATCATTGACATCGTCATTAATAGCATCATCATCCGACTTATCTTTGTCTATGTTATCATCATCTGCTTCCTCGTCTTCATCCTTTCTCTCTTCATCATCTTCCTCATCCTCATCATTGTCACTTTCATCCATACTGTCATCATTGTTGTCACCGTCATCAGCACCAGAACAACCCCTCCCGGAACCTGATCAGCCAATACCTGAAGTTTCAGAATTTGCACTAGTACAGGATATTCCAGAAACTCAACCAGTTCCAGAATCTGAACCAGTAACGGATATTTCAGACACTGAACCAGTTCCTGACATTCTAGAATCAAGTGCGTTACGGTAGGTAACTTTCGAGATTCTTTATGAATCAAGCTTGTGTCAACTGGAAAGCAACAATGGTAAGATTCTTAATGAATCAAGCTTGTGTCAACTGGAAAGAAACAATGGATAAATCAAACGAACAAAACAAACAAACAATATCCGAACAATCAAATTGGAAGCTTTTATTCAATACTTAAAGTTACAATTCGAAAGCTACCAAGAAAACTAAAACAATTAATCCCTATTTATAGGCAAAACAAACTTGTGGGACAAGCTAAACAAATTTACTAAATAAACCCTAAAGTTTAACTCACTTTCCAACAATCTCCACCGTGAGTTCAACTTCATACGAAAGTTCAAAACAAACGAATCTTGGTCTTCAAATTCAAATATCCAAATACCAAATTCCAAAAGCCCCTTGAGAGTTTAAGTCACTTTTAGAACAATCTCCACCGTGACTTCAACTCTATTCGAAACTTCAAACCAAACGAACATGCCGTGTTAATTCGGAATTCCAAATGAACGAACGAATAACTCTTGATATGTTATTCCACAAACGAACGAATAAACGATCGAATCAAACAAACAAACGATCGAATCTGAAAACGATCTCAAACAAATAAACAAATGATCGAACCTGAAAACGATCCAAAAAACAAACAAATGATCGAACCTGAAAACGATCCAAACAAACAAATGATCGAACCTGAAAACGATCCAAACAAAAACAAATGATCGAACCTGAAAACGATCTACCAAACAAACGACCAAACCTGAAAACGGTCAACCAAACAAACGACCGGACCTGAAAACGGTCAACCAAACAAACAACCGAACCTGAAAACGGTCAACCAAACAAATGATCGAATCGAAAAACGATCAACCAAACTAACTACTGAACCTGAAAATGGTCAATCAAACAAACAAATCGCCCCAAACGATCTTCACCAAAGACTATCAAATTCTAGCAACCAACTTCAAAAGCCGAAGAACGATCCCAAATTTTTCTAAACGATCGAACAAAATTTCAAACGACTCGATTATAACCTAAGTCTTCAAACGTCAAATCGATTCTCAAATCTCAAATAGCTACTCCACCGTAACCCAATAGTCCAACCAAAACTTGAGCCTCAAACAAATTATTCAAAGTATAATTATACCTCAAAATCCTAACTATTCTTCCAAAGTCAAATTTACTTAACTGAATGCCACCACAAACCTACGAAGTATAATATTCTATTCCATATTAATGATCAACTATACCTAGCAAAAGATGAAAAAAATTGTCTTCAATCGCAAACACTAATATTCAAATCGTAGTAAACAAAATATCAAAAATCTCTTATCTCGAACGATCGTACAAACGATACCCCACGAAACCTAAACCTTTTTTTTCTTTTTCTTTTTTGTCATCGTGACGGATCGACCTCGCTCTGATACCACTTGTTGGATAAATCAAACGAACAAAACAAACAAACAATATCCGAACAATCGAAGTGGAAGCTTTTATTTAATACTTAAAGTTACAATTCAAAAGCTATCAAGAAAACTAAAACAATTAATCCCTATTTATAGGCAAAACAAACTTGTGGGACAAGCTAAACAAATTTACTAATAAACCTTAATGTTTAACTCACTTTCCAACACATAGTTATACTTTTATCCAACAACTACAGATCAACAGCTAATAAAACGGTCCATGTCTATATAAAACACAAGTACTGTTAGTGAATAATCAATCACTCTTTCACACAATTATTGAGTTTTCTAGATATCTATTTATCTATACTACATTATAAAGGGTGTATCCCTTTGGTTGAAAGTTGAAAATATTGAATGGTTGAAAATTGTGGGTCCCACGAATCTATACTACATTTATCTATACTACATTATAAAGGGTGTATCTCTTTGGTTGAAAGTTGAAAATGTTGAATGGTTGAAAATTGTTGGTCCCACTAACCTATACTACATTTATCTATACTACATTATAAAGGGTGTATCCATTTGGTTGAAAGTTAAAAATGTTGAATGGTTGAAAAATGTGAGTCCCACTAATCTATACTACATTTATCTATACTACATTATAAAGGGTGTATCCCTTTGGTTGAAAGTTAAAAAATGTTAAATGGTTGAAAAATGTGGGTCCCACTAATCTATACTACATTTATCTATATCTATACTACATTATAAAGGGTGTATCCCTTTGGTTGAAAGTTGAAAATGTTGAATGGTTGAAAAATGTGTGTCCCACTAATCTATACTACATTATAAAGGGTGTATCCCTTTGGTTGAAAGTTGAAAATGTTGAATGGTTGAAAAATGTGGGTCCCACTAATTTATACTACATTTATCTATACTACATTATAAAGGGTGTATCCCTTTGGTTGAAAGTTAAAAATGTTGAATGGTTGAAAAGTATGGGTCCCACTAATCTATACTACATTTATCTATACTACATTATAAAGGGTGTATTCCATTAGTTGAAAGTTGAAAATGTTGAATGGTTGAAAAATGTGGGTCCCACTAATCTATACTATATTTATCTATACTACATTATAAAGGGTGTATCCATTTGGTTGAAAGTTGAAAATGTTGAATGGTTGAAAAATATGGGTCCCACTAACTTATACTACATTTATCTATACTACATTATAAAGGGTGTATCCCTTTGGTTGAAAGTTGAAAATGTTGAATGGTTGAAAAATGTGGGTCTCACTAATCTATACTACATTTATCTATACTACATTATAAAGGGTGTATCCCTTTGGTTGAAAGCTGAAAATATTGAATGATTGAAAAATGTGGGTCCCACTAACCTATACTACATTTATCTATACTACATTATAAAGGGTGTATCCCTTTGGTTGAAAGTTGAATATGTTGAATGGTTGAAAAATGTGGGTCCCACTAATCTATACTACATTTATCTATACTACATTATAAAGGGTGTATCCCTTTGGTTCAAAGTTGTAAATGTTGAATGGTTGAAAAATGTGGGTCCCACTAACCTATACTACATTTATCTATACTACATTATAAATGGTGTATCCCTTTGGTTGAAAATTGAAAATGTTGAATGGTTGAAAAATATGGGTCCC
This sequence comes from Glebionis coronaria, assembly GCA_025667525.1. Taxonomy (NCBI): domain Eukaryota; kingdom Viridiplantae; phylum Streptophyta; class Magnoliopsida; order Asterales; family Asteraceae; genus Glebionis; species Glebionis coronaria. The sequence continues at coordinate 119,604,659 of CM046874.1, read as the reverse complement.
ACTAATCTGTACTACATTTATCTATATTTATAATACATTATAAAGGGTGTATCCCTTTGCTTGAAAGTTAAAAATGTCGAATGATTGAAAAATGTAGGTCCCACTAATCTATACTACATTTATCTACACTACATTATAAAGGGTGTATCCATTTGGTTGAAAGTTGAAAATGTTGAATTGTTGAAAAATGTAGGTCCCACTAATCTATACTACATTTATCTATACTACATTATAAAGGGTGTATCCCTTTGGTTGAAAGTTAAAAATGTTGAATGGTTGAAAAATGTGAGCCCACTAACTTATACTACATTTATCTATACTACTCCCTCCGTCCCAAAATTATTGTCACCAGACAAGAATCACACAGTTTAAGAAAAGTACATTTATTATAGTTGTCTCTCTCTTACTTTTTAACATAATGACAGATTTACCCTTAGCTAATTAATTAATTCTTATTTAAAGTTTGTAATAACAATTTCAATCAAGGATAATATAGTAAATTTATCAAAGTTTCATATCTATTTTTAGTATTGGACAATAATTTTGGGACAACCCAAAATAGAAAGATGGACAATAAGTTTGGGACGGAGGGAGTACATTATAAAAGGTGTATCCCTTTGATTGAAAGTTGAAAATGTTGAATTGTTGAAAAATGTGGGTCCCACTAATCTATACTACATTTATCTATATCTATACTACATTATGAAGGGTGTATCCCTTTGGTTGAATGTTGAAAATGTTGAATGGTTGAAAAATGTAGGTCCCACTAATCTATACTACATTTATCTATATCTATACTACATTATAAAGGGTGTATCCCTTTGGTTGAAAGTTGAAAATGTTGAATGGTTGAAAAATGTGGGTCCCACTAACCTATACTACATTTATCTATACTACATTATAAAAGGTGTACCCCTTTGTTTGAAAGTTGAAAATATTAAATGGTTAAAAAATATGGGTCCCACTAATCTATGGTATATTTATAATTCAAACATCTTAATGCATATATAAATTATATTATGTGAACACACTAAAGTCATTTGGAGATGAATTATTGACGTGCAACGAAAATAAATAAACATATGAAGTTATGAACGATGCCATTTTTCAATGTTTTGAAACCCGGTTTTTAAATCGACCTGGTCGAGTCATCGGGTAAACTCGAATTAATCCGGTTTTCTAAATTGTTTATCAACTAATATAATATGTAGGGTTTATGTAATGAGTAACGTGTATTATTAGTTAGCTCATAAACTGTGATGTAATGTTTTTACTTTCAGCTTTACTAAAAGTTTTTATAGGCTTTTTGATACATGTTTATTTAATATTTTATCTAGCATTGTATTGTTATATGTTAAAACATTCTATAATTTCAATTTGATCTTTTCAGGCTTTATTTTGAACGTACACGAAACACTTACAACAATATCGCATACTGTAAATTATTTGCCACTAAACAAATTCCGCCGCTATGCGCGGGTACTCGTCTAGTTCTATTAAAAGAGGGTTTTTGCCTATGTCATCTTTGACTAGGTGTGAATCTATTATTGGCTTATTGTATAAAAAATTATTTATTGATGATGTCATATATAATATTTATATAATTAATTTATTAACTAAATAAATTTACAAATATTTCCGAGTTTTTCGAAGCCTGAAAACAGAGAGATTAAACAGCTTTTCATTGATTGGTGCCTGAATGAGGTGCTTTGAAAGTAGCAATATTTTGAATGAATTCTCGATAATTCTTATCTCACCTTTTCCACAAAACTTTTTAAACAAGATTAAACACACTATGCTTCAGCCTTTTTCATTGAAGAAATCAAGCGCCAAATTTCAAACTAAACCATACTGATGCATATGAATTTCAAAATTGATTTTTCATCTCTGTTTTTTCTAACCATTCTTTAACTTTAATAGCTGATTTCGGTCACATCGCTTATTTGTCATTTGATATTGGATTCTTTAATTTCAGTTTTGAGGGTTAGTTGATCCATGGCAAATGAATCTGGTAAATTTACTTCTTTGATATTGGATCCTTTACTTTGATATTTTTATAGCTGGGTTTGGATGTTTCATTTTGGTCTTTTGTTGATTTGGCTATAGGTTTAATCAGTTGATTTTTAACAACCACAAGATGCGCACCAACAGTTTGATGGAATGCTTTAAAGAAAAAAAACATGCTTAACATGTAAGTGATGTTTCTTCTTTTGTTGTAATTTTTTTTCTTCAGTTTAGTGTCACTTTTTATTAATATTTTGTATTGTGCTCTGTTAACTTTTATGTGAGTGAGTATACTTATATGTGTGCTTCTTTTTTGTTTGTTATTTTCACATCAGTTACTTGGTGTTTGTGTCTTCAAATTTTATTGTGAGTACATGGTTGAGCAAATGAGTCTTAGATTTGGATATATTTGAGTATTAAACTGGACCAACTTATTTCAAAAGGGCAATTTAAACATTCTTCATTAGGAACAAGGTATTATGTTCAATGTAAAAATTGTATCATCAGTTGAATGATGTTCCAAGTTGATATATGTCTATATATAGTGCAAAAAATTGTATCATAACCAAACATAATCATTTTCAACCAATGCAAAAAAACGATTAGTAAAAGTAATCATTCATCATATCATCTTTTGAGATATCTAGCATCAGTTTTTTTAATGTCAAGTACATTATTTTCGAATTTGAACTTGGTAAAGAGTTGAACTTAAGAGGTGTTTGGGATGCTTATTTTAAAGTGCATGTGTGCCTTGCTTATTCTTAATAAAGGGTTATGTTAGTGTAAATTGTGTTGAGATATGGTTATCTTAAGGAGCTTAATATTTTATCTCTTATTGTATCTTACAAAAGCTCATATTTCTTTCCAAATCGCTCTTCATGGAGTTAATCATTAGTGTCATTACAATGACAATATCACTTTCCATTTTATAGGTACACATTACTATTTTATATATCACACCTTCAGTTTTCAATCAAAAGGCAATCTAGAAATTTTGTAAACATTACGCCGACCATTTAATGCATCAGTAATAGCCAATGGTAAATTTACAGTCACAATAAAATCAGTGTTGTCGTGATACATACCAACGTGTTTCCATTGTTTTTACTTTGTCCATAAAAAGTCAGTATGATTCGTGTTGCACCAAATCATGAAGTCTATGTCTGCTATGTGATCGTTAGGATTAATAATACGCTTAATAAGTTATATTGTACATATTTTTTCACTCATTCCATCGTAGCAATTATCGAAAATAAAATTTATGGAGGCGTGGACCGTTTATTCCCTTTTGATAATCTTATAGGTGGCTTATATGTTTTCAAAAAGCTCCAATCTAGCGGATTATGCTTAGTACTTTTTTAATCGCCCAAAAAAATAAAAAAATAAAATGTTTTACACAAGCTTACCCAAACACCTTCAAAGCTCTTAATAGCTTTTAGTATTTTTACAAGATACACCAAGTTATTAAGGACCTAAAAAGGGTTACCCGCTCCTTAGTTTTTTTTATGACATTGCATTGTATCATGAATGCAAATCTTTACAATGAAACGGAGTAGTTATTCGACTTTTAATTTGTTGGCCTTCTTTGACTTTCGGGTTGAGATTTGCATTAAAAACTTTAGGGATCAAGTTCATTTGGATCGTTGGTGCAACTCCGTAAAAGTTGCTAATTCATTGTTATTATGCGGTGTAACGAATAATCATATTGATATAACTTCTATGGATGTACAGTTGTGAAGGCTGATTTCTGTGACTAAAGTGACTATGTAGGTGTTGAGGTGGTTCAGGCTAAATTGGTATAGGTGTTGAAGTAGTGTATGCTGAGTTCAGGCTAAATTGGTATAGTTCAGGCTAAAAGTACATGTTTAGCTCATCAATTATGTTGTACTCAAATAAGCACACACTCATTAAGCCATCCAATAAAGTTCAATATTTTGTGCAAAGATTTTAAAACCTGAAAAAATCTACATCCTGGAAAATCTAGATGTTCTTATCTTTTTGTGTACTTATACTACATAGAGTTGTGATGTCGTCGAGTTTTATTTTCAGTGGAAACTTTTTGTTCAAAGAAGATTTGAGACTGAATAATAATATTTGATGATCTGTCTTTGTCTTTGACATACAAAATGTGAATACATGACATCATTCACTTATTTATGTTTAATGTAAGTTTTTTTCATCTTTTTTCTATATGTTCTGCTAAAATTTAAATGCTTTACATAAAGCTGGATGATATATCATGTGGTTACTTTATGTATTTGCATGATCATTAGTCGGCCAACAAATGAATAATGCAAGAAAAAGGAAGATCATCAAAGTTTTGTACATTTTTAACACTAAAGATAATCCCAGTATGTTTTGTAATACATAGAAAAGATACATGGTAGGGTTATACTGCATTTTGTAAACATTTCAAAGAACCAAAATTACAAATATTGAAATTTCATTTGTATTTTGTTCTGTCTTTCAGCTTGAGTTCGTATCACGTTAATTATATGCTCTTATGAGTTATGTGGTGCTATATAGTTACTATTTTATTGTGTTGTGAGCTTTTGGTATTGTGAGCCTTTGGTGGGTAGGCTATCGAACATATAAACTACTGTATATGGTATTTTGAGCTTATAGGTCCATGAGCCAATTGATGTAGCAAATTGCAGAATTCCAGATTGACATTTATCAAATCAAAAGGTTATAAGAAAAAATAAATTTAAACCGCCCGTGTGTTACACGGGTTTTAAACTAGTAGGATATAAATTAAACAACCTGTGCTGAGGTTAGCACGAAATAAAACAACTATTTATTCTGTGTGGACTCAAATTTGTTTGTTTATCCCTAGCCTACCATAAAGGACTTTTCAAAATTCATTCTTTAAAGTGTCTTCATCCAGGCTTATTGCCAAGTAATTTCATCTTATGTTGAAAACTAGTTGTATAAAGTTTACATTTGTTATCCAAGCTTTTATCAAACTACTCCGTATTTTTAAAGCTTAATTTCACTGTGTACTTGAATATGTACTCTTCAACGGGTGAAGCTGTCAAATTGTCATCATTGACTTCATCATGTCATCATTTTTCTATGAGTGAGATCAAATCCTCAACCAATGATTTTGATGATGAATTGGTCATTGGACATGGAGGATTTGGAAATGTGTACAAAGGTCGTATTTATATCAAAGAAACTATTCATTTTGTAGCAATCAAACGGAAGGATCCCACGTCCAACCAGGGGGAACTTCAGTTTAGATAACCAAGAGATGATACTTATTTATGAGTATATGCTTCATGGAACCATATCCGATCATCTACACAAAGTTGCTACTCATTTAGATTGGGTGCAGCGATTGAAGATAGCGATAGGCGCTGCACGTGGGTTGGAGTATCTTCACAAAAGTGATGACACAAAACAGGTAATCATACATCGTGATGTGAAAAGTTCCAACATTCTTTTGGATGAAATTTGGGAAGCTATGATTTCGGATTTTGGGTTGTCTAAAGAAATCCCAATTGACGAATCAACTTATGCTAGTGTTAGAGGCACGTTTGGGTATCTAGACCCCGAGTTTTTCTTTATAAAAAAACTTATAGACAAAACCGGATGTGTATGCCTTTGGGGTGGTGTTGTTTGAACTGCTATCAGGGAGGCTTTGGGTGGACATGAAATATGGTGATGAGCAATGTAGTTTGGTAAGGTAGGCTCAAAAACTAGTCAAACAACGAAAATTTGATCAAATGGTCGACTCTAGTATCAGGGGAACAATTTCTCCTGACAGTTTGCTCAAATTGCAGAACGCTGTTTGGTTAGTGTTCCGAACAAACGCCCTAACATGACTGAGATAGTGGAGTCACTTGAGGATTTACTAGAACTACAAGAGAAAATGAACACTCTTACAAATTCATCAAGCACTACGAAATTCACTTGGAACATTTATAAATATATCCGTAACTCAACTAGAGAAAATCATGGTATGAAAAAACTTCCTATCTATTAATCTTTTTTCTTATAACTATGTTCGCTTTTTACCTGCTTGTTCATTTTTCAAGACCAAAGACGCCCCTCTTCACCAACGAACCGTGGAAATTACATAAGTCCGAGCCCTTCAATCAACATGGAAAGAGTGGGTAGGGATTTGAAGGTGTTCACATATGACGAACTTAGGATTGCTACTAGGGGGTTTGCAAAAGACACATACTTGGGTACGTGCACATAGTTATGGTCAAGTTTATAAAGGCTGGGTCGATAAAACAACATATTCACTCTCTGAGAATAAAACTGGAATGCCTATTGTAATCAAGTCAGTCTCCTGGGACAGAACTATCGAACTTGAAAAGGCCAAGGTAACTTGCCTATTATATTATGGTTTTACCCTTTTTATCTGTAGCTTACTGGTATGAAGAATGAACACATTTAAATGCAGCTGGAATTGGAAATGTTGAAGGAGTTTAGCCATCCCAATCTTGTTAAGCTCATCGGATACTGCTTGTTTGACAAACAGCTATTTCTCGTGAATGAATTCATGGTCAATGGAAACTTTGAGGAACGTCTTCGTAGTGGTAATGCAACATAATCAACTTTAGATATAGCTAACAAATCACACTCTGCATTATATATTAACTAAACACTCTTATTTGAGTTAAATAGCTCGTTTTTGTGATTAGTGGCAAACAATATTGTCACTAGTACGTTTCAAGTGATTTTTTTTAGTAGGATAAACAGTGTTTGGTGACCACGCTGCATATAAATTATACAAGTAACTAATACAATCAAATAAATTTGTTAGTACTATTGGAAGTTTATCTCAAACTTTATTTGTCTTTTCATGGAACATAGGAGCTATAGCACGACTTCCATTGGCCAAAAAGGTAAAAATATATAGCGATAGGAATTGCTCGTGGGGTTGTTTACTTGCATAACGTGCGAGATGACATCAGCGCCTATTCACATTGGGGAGGAACCATCACTAGGTTTCAGCTAGATAGACATAATATACTGCTGGACAAGGTATAATTTGATCTCTTTTGCTACCAGTTTACCAACAATTATAATTGTTCTTTTGCATAAAGTAAAGCCTTTTGATCTGGATTCGGCTTATATATATCATATGCTTAATCTTTTCACCTTATTTTGAAATTTGTGGGCTTATTTATGGGGTGTTTGTTTCGGCTTATGGCTGATTTCATTAAACGCTTATCTTTCATTTTACTTTTTTTGTGGGAAACTTTTCGGCTTATATAAGCTCATTATGACATAATGAGCATTGAGCTTATATAAGCCGAAAGGTTTCGAAATAAACCGCAAAAAGTGAGTTTATGAAAGATAAATCCAAAACCAAATAAGCCATAAGCCCGCTATATAAGCCGAAGCAATCAACCCACCCAAGATAAGCATACAAAAAAATAGGGCTTATGAAACATATGCCGAAAACAGATAAGCTCGTAAACGCATAAATAAGCTTAATAGTGTATAGATATGAATAACTTTGCTGACATGACGGGGTGTTTTTGTAATTTTTCTGGTGATGCCGTGTCAACAAAGTTCTTCATATTGTTCATAAACTATATATTTTTGGATTTGCTGTAAAGTTTGTTTAAAATACCGATATGTTGTTTGGTTGTTTGTTTGTTTGTTTGTTTGAAGAGGATGACGATGATTATGATATGAATGAAGATTGTGTTTCATTTGGAGTTCCACCTCAAAAAAAGGTTCATATTCTGCTTAATGTGACAATATCCTTGAATTCTGTGTACTAAGGGGGTGTTTGTTTTAGCTTATTATCAAGCTAGCAAGCTGTTTTTTTAAGCCCATGTTATTTGCTTAATTCCGGTTTCAATACATAAAAAGATAATTAGTTATTACTTTGAAGGAGCCTCCGTTGCACCAACAGCCGTCCAAAAAAAAAACTTTGAAGGAGCAAGCAGAAAAAGTCGATAAGCTCGATAATAAGCTAAAACAAACACCCCCTTTAATTTAAACGTATTTATGTTTTAATTCTATAGAAAAACTCCTTTCCTCCCAAAATAGTATATCACCTTACTTTTTGGCAGAATGACATTTTTTACTCTTTGGCATGTTAACGTTTTATCTGAGTTTTGTGATATTAACTTTTTAACTGCGGTGATAGTTGAGAATAACTAGTAAGATGGACTCATGGACAATGGTTTTGGGTTGAAGGGAGTATAACATAGGTCTATACGCACATTTGCACGCATGTGTTGAAACGTTGCAGCTAGTCATTGTCGAGTTTAGAAGCGTTACTGTTGTGTGAGCTTATTATGTTTGGAATTATGCAGGGTGAAGTACACATATTTTCTCAACTTGATATGCTTAGAGGTACTAGTTACTCGACTATTATATCCTCTGTCCATTGCCGATTTATATAAGTTTCATTTCGGAGTTATATGTCGAAAGTGTTTTAAGTGCCATGATTATATGTTATGATCTAGTGCAGATGCTAATGAAGTCGTTCATGAAAGAAGTCATTCTAGTTTACTTCAAAAGGTTTGTCATGAAACTTTTCCCACAACATCGCATCAGTGTTACCTACTATTTGTTCTGGTTCAATATTGCATGATGTTACCTACTTTGATAGTGTACTTGTTGTAATCAGAGGCGAGCAGATACGTGTGTTAAAGATGATGTTGAATTCCCAATTTTTGCCAACAATGATGAATTCGCATTTACACCGGAAAAAGCTTCTGCATATCACTCGGATGAAGAAATTTTGTCTGATGACGAGGTACACGCTACGCAATTAGTATTGCTGCTCTTTGAAGCTGATAATTTTCATTTATGGGCGCATTTTCATGTGTTCGATTTTTTATTTTTAGAGGGGTAACTGCTTGCAACTGAGCAAATGCTTCACTGTCGAGACTGATGATTATTGGAAATGCGAACGGTCTAGTTTAAGAGGAAACAGAAAAGACGGAATTTGCACCCCTGGCTTGCAGAAAATGCAGAAGTGGATACACTAGTTAATGTGAACGATAATGCTGACTTTGCTCAATACCATCCTGTATCTGCCAGAGCAAAGAGCAAAGAGGTCAGGTAATGATAACTACATTCACTGGTGATTTATACTGATGGATGAGTTTGGTAAAAAGTCAAAATTGATGTTTTTACTGCGGGCTGAGATTGTCGGGCTGTCCCACAAACATTTTCTTGGCAATATTTCACAAACTGGTAGCGTTAAATATGATTACAGAAACTGTTGCCACAATAAAGATCGAAGTCTGTAAATAAAACGATTCAAAAGGCTGTTATTTCAATTTGACCCATTTCCTTTTTATCTTATATTTTATTTGTCGTTTATAATTTATGAAACATAAATCCAAATCAACCCATTCACAATGAATCGAGATTTCCATCTATATTCCGACTTTATAACTGGTATTTGGACAACTTGATGTTCGTTGAATTCAATTCCATTTGCTGACAATTGCTTATTTTGGTTAATCATTTCGTGCTAGGTGGCAAGGACAAAGCCAAACACAAGTTTTCTTTTAAGAGACAGTCGCACACCAACATCTTCAAAGATATTAGTCAGGTGTTTGAAAGTGACGCATTACTTAAGGTCGTCCATCATGTGAACTGAATCCAGTTTATAGGAAAAGTCGAGTAGTAATCTTATATTCCTAATGTTTCTCAGGGAAAAGAGGTGGATGACACAAACAATTATTTGATGCCTGCTGAAATGCCAGTTTCACGTACACATACCACGACTTCAATGGCAGAGCTCCTTGTACATGTTCAAGATGAACATGATCTACCTGAAGGAGGTATTATCGAGGTAGTTCTCTGCTCTTTTGGTTTTATATATTATGGTGGCAAATGAGTTCATTAGAGTTACGCCATAATATTTAATTTGCTCCAGTACAATGAAACAAAAGGCACCTCCAGACAACTTGCTGTCAAGAGAAGTATACTGTCACAGGATCATAGTGACATAGATGATGATCTCGACTGTTTGCGCAGTGACTCATCTGAAGAAGACGAGGTATGTAGTTTAATCGGTGCTTCACCATTGGTTTTTCTTGTAACAGCGTTTTACCATCCATCGTATACTTAACTGTTTAACTCTGACTGCAGTACAACCATCAAGCTCTAGTTGCCATGCCGGAATCCAGACAGAAGACTATAGCTGATCAATTTCACGAAGCTCTAGGCGCTGCTCCCACAAACAAAGAGTAACACATGTATACAGTTCCGGGACACACAGGGTGGGTGATCTTGAATAGTTTATATTGCTAATAACAAAATGAAAGTAAATATTCTAACTGTTTGCTTTTTCTACCTTGTCGAAACTGCAGTGTTGGTTTATTTGGAAAGCTGCAGCGCGTAATGCACCATGAGAAGGAAAGGGATTCATACTTTTTGAACAAGTTACCCGGTGAAGGTATGTACAAGCTTTATTGCTGTGAGAAACTTTTTACGTTACACAAATTTACTGTGGTCTATTTAGTTCTTCATGTTATTGTTATACTACAAATATATAAATCTTGAAACAGTGACAGTTCTTTTTCCAATTCAGATGAAGTGGGCTGTTTTGATGTGAAGATAATGTCAAGGTCTCTCGAAGGAAAGTTGATTGTCTGTTCATGTTCCTCCATTGATAATGAAGAGGTACGTTGAATGACTATGATATATAGAGGTAGCAAGATGCAAGGCTAATGGGTTGATAACAGGTCAAAATGGTTTTGGCTTGAAATGGACCTGTTATTGGTACCAGGCGAAACTGACTGGTCTGGTTGGGTTACGATTTTCTGTTTTTTGTTTGAATATTTATAAGTAATGAATGTGTTAACTATGATTTGAATATTCACTTGATTATGCAGAGTTTAACAAATACAAATAGCCCTCAAAATGTTGTAAAAAGGAAAAAAATGACTACCATTTTCAGCTCAAGAATATGTAGCGGGACACTGGTTCGTATTCACCCTCCTTGGTACGTCTATTACTCTTTCCTATTATAGTCTGGTATCAGTCTTTATACATTGACGCATGTTTTTTCTCAAATATTCAGGAAAGAAGTAAATGTAAATAGGAAGGAAGATAGTACCGTTTTATCCACATATTTCTCGCAGATATGAGCAAGCAACAGTATTACTATTTACAATGTTATTGTTGTATGTTGTGCTTATTTTAGTTGTTATACCAAATTACCAATGTTATGCTACGAGTTTTGAAATAATAACCAGGTAACAATGCTTTATCATCTTACAAGAGGCAAAGGTACATACATGATTATCGGGTCGAAAAAATATAAAGAAAGTATCTGGATATCTAATTCTACCATGGAATAAGTAAAAGAATTCATATGAATAACACTAACATAAAAAAATCTCAAATCCTTTATTAAACTCAAAAATCACAGGAAAGTTTGATGAGAAATTGATACATATTATTACTTGCAACTTTTTTTTGTAAAGGCAGACAATAAAGGCTTCCAAGGAGGAAGGCAAATTCTGCTTATAAGAAACCTCGTCACTTCGCGTATTAAACCGAACGTATTAAACTGAAACTTGTCACTTCGCGTCTTCGGCTTAGGAGGAATAAAAGCAGCAGCTTTATCTGAACCAGTCTCGGCAACATCAATCACATCACGCTGTTGCAACCCAACCCGAATAGCAGCAGCGGCTTTCAAAATCTTGTTAGCTGCCAACTCACTTCTAACCAAACTCTTACCTGAACCAGTCTCATACTCCACTCTATAAGAGCAGATTACATTGCGCTGTTTCATCCCATACCGAATAACAGCAGACATTTGAATAGATGAAGGTTTCTTATACTCCGCTCTATCAACGGCTTTCATAACCTTGTTACTCAACTTACTTTCAACGATACTCATCTTGGGCTTCTTAGTTTCAACGATACTCATCTTGGGCTTCTTAGTTATAAAAGACGATACTCTATCAACCGCTTTCAAAAGCTTCTTAATCGACTCGACTTCCTTTCCGTGTTCTGGCTTCTTATACTTCTCTCTATCGACCGCTTTCAAAAGATTGTTATTCAACATAGTTTCAATGATACCCATCTTGGGCTTCTTAGTTATAAAAGACTGTACTTCCTTAATCGACTCGACTTCCTCTCCGCGTTCTGGCTTCTTATACTCCTCTCTATCAACCGTTTTCAAAAGCTTGTTACTCAACTTAGTTTCAACGATACTCATCTTGGGCTTCTTAGTTATAAAAGATTGTACTTCCTTAATCGACTCGACTTCCTCTCCGAGTTTTGGCTTCTTATACTCCTCTCTATCAACCGTTTTCAAAAGCTTGTTACTCAACTTAGTTTCAACGATACTCATCTTGGGCTTCTTAGTTATAAAAGATTGTACTTCCTTAATCGACTCGACTTCCTCTCCGAGTTTTGGCTTCTTATACTCCTCTCTATCAACCTCTTTCAAAAGCTTGTTACTCATCTTAGTTTCAACGATACTCATCTTAGGCTTCTTAGTTATAAAAGATTGTACTTCCTTAATCGACTCGACTTCCTCTCCGAGTTCTGGCTTCTTATACTCCTCTCTATCAACCTCTTTCAAAATCTTGTTACTCATCTTAGTTTCAACGATACTCATCTTAGGCTTCTTAGTTATAAAAGATTGTACTTCCTTAATCGACTCGACTTCCTCTCCGAGTTCTGGCTTCTTATACTCCTCTCTATCAACCTCTTTCAAAAGCTTGTTACTCATCTTAGTTTCAACGATACTCATCTTGGGCTTCTTAGTTATAAAAGATTGTACTCCTTAATCAACTCGACTTCTTCTGGCTTCTTATACTCCTCTCTATCAACCTCTTTCAAAAGCTTGTTACTCAACTTAGTTTCAACGATACTCATCTTAGGCTTCTTATTAGGTATAAAAGACTGTACTTCCTTAATCGAATCGACTTCCTCTCCACGTTCTCGCTTCTTATACTCCTCTCTATCAACCGCTTTCAAAAGCTTGTTACTCAACTTAGTTTCAATGATACTCATCTTGGGCTTCTTAGTTATAAAAGACTGTACTTCCTTAATCGACTCTCCGTGTTCTCGCTTCTTGCCTTGCTTCTGATCGATTATCCTACCTTTCTCCCTAACCTTATTTTGTTCTTCACGTACTCTATCCCTTCTATCACGGCGTTGATCACGAGGGGTAGTAGGGTTTAATCTGAGAGCACGTTTTTTGTTAGCATGTAACATAGTGTTGCTGACATCATCCATCGAACGCTTCATGGTTTTCGAAGTTGACGATGAATAATTATAAGACAGTATGCATGAATATGTCTTCTATTTATAGACTTTGCTTGGCGGTTCCCACACCGACAAAGTAATCGTAAGAGCTTGGTTTTGACTTGGGCTGCTGGATGAGTGGGTTTGGGCTTGCATGACTAACTCTTTTTTTGGAAAGTGTTTGTGGGTTCGGTTCTTGGTATAAATCTCATGCGTTTCTAACCAAACCAACTTTAAGAATCCTCCCACACCGTGTTCACTTTGACGAGAAACACAACGGCCACGATGTGGTCGAGGAATTAAGCTAAAGTTATGCTCACATGCCTGGTGAACTTTAGAGGTGGCAAAACGGGCAGGCAACGGGCTAAACGGAGGGCGGGCTATACGGGCGCGGGCTAAACTGGCACGGGTAAAATAGGCGGGCGAAACGGGCAGGCTAAACGGGCGCAAGCTAAAATGAGAAAAAAGATATATAAAAACGTAAAATTAAAAAATAAAAATACTTGTTTAAAAGCCGGGGACAAAAACTAAATATAAAATATCCGCCGTGTAGCTTAATTAGTGTTTTACATGTGCGCCCATTAAGCGCATAAGTTTCTTACATATGCGCCCGTTTAGCCCATTAAAAATAAAAAATGGGCAAAAAGTGTCCCTTCCTTTTTTGAAAATGGGCAAAAAGTGCCCAAATTTATCAAAATGGACAAGATTTGTCACCTGGTGATCTAAGATACATACACACGTGACTAGATGACTAACCATGATATTATTAGACGGTAATGGCCCAAGCCCGCCGGTTGTGGGCTATATTCTGTGCCAAATGCGGAGCGAGAAAGTTATAGTCGTGGGAGCAAATTTTGATAGTTATTAGGAACTACACTACAAATATGTTCGTTGGGAGAGAAAATTATACAAATTATCAAATGTTCACTGCAACTTTTTCTCACGATGTGGTCACCGCCATAACGACGAGGAACAAATCGGCCACCATGCGGTTGAGGAATCAAGCTAAAAATATTATCACATACTCCGGATCCCGATGCTCTAAGATACATAAACGCATATCGCGACCGATTGACTAACCATGGTATAAGTAGAAAGGCGGATCGAGAAAGTTATGAGAGAGAGCAGATCATGGACGAAACTTATAAAAAATCGGCCACAAGTACCCTTTTAACCCTAATAATTTCTAGTGCTAGACATTATTAGTACAAATATTAAAAGAAAATGTAAATTGCCTCTTAAAACAAATACGTTATATTTTGCCCCTATAATAATACTTGCCAAGTTCCTCTGGAGCAGATTTTGATAGTTTTTAGAACTTACACTACAAATTGGTTCGTTCTAAGAGCAAATTACACAAATTATCTTAATTTTGGAGAGATTTACACTGCAAACTTTTTTTCGCTAGTGGGTTTCGTGCTCACCCTGCCCCTCTTGTCTCTGTCAGTGTCTATGTGTTTGGTGGAACTCTTACAACTTCAACGTCCGAGCTCTTGTTTTTAAATGTAACAGTGTAATTATAATGTGATTACACATGATTAACTCTTATTACACTTGAATAAAGTAAAGATCTTCGTTCTCCTTTTCTTAATTTGTCTCGCATTTTAGCTTGACTTGTTATTGATGGTTTATAAACTTCATAACAATTAAAAAACCCCAAACAAGATCAAAGCACGTATAGCGAAAACGATTTAACAAGATCATAATTAACACAATTATAATTAATCGAATTAGGGTTACATACCTTTTCCTAAGCAATTCCCACGAACAAGACCTAATTCACCAAATTAGGGTTTATGTAGGATCACCAAGATATAGTATAAAATAAAACTATACTACGATCTTGTACACACGTATTATGACAAATTAACCGCAATGCTAGTTAGTTAAATCGAGCTTAACGCCTAATGGAATAATCAACCCAACTACCATAGAGAGGGGCTAGGACGTGACTAAATAGCAAAATCGAAAAGTAAGTGTTAGCTTTACTAACTTATAATAACAATGGTCTCGTTTTTAAGCTTGGTATGGGGAACGTGAAACTTGAGGGTGATTAATAATCATGACACCAAAGCCCTAATGTAAGTCTTAGATTTCTTTACAAGTTTCTTCCTTCAAACATTTTGAATTTTTTTATCTTTTTAGTTTCTATAGTATCGTAGTATGTAATAAAGGCCAAGGTGGGTTAATTATGATGGAGAATGTAAATCGTGCTTTGAAGTTAATGCATCACATAAGGTCATTGCAATGGTCAAGTGTAGAGGATTTAATAAGTGTGAAAACACTTATCCTTTTACCACTTAAAATAAATAAAAGCGAGACCAAAACGTGTATTTAATGTCGTAAAAGTCGGAATTATGCGTGGTTTGTGTTTTTGTTGTGTTTTCAAAAGATGAACAATGAATAAAACACGGGCTTTCACGGGCTTTTATCGAAGAAAAAGACAAAAGACGAAGTCAAAAGATCAAGAGTGCAAAAAGAACGGAAGTCAAAGGCTTATTCTGAAAATTTATCGAAGAAAAAGACCAAAGACTGAAGTTTAACAAAGTCGAAGAACCAAGTCTAATAAAAGAAGAAAACTAGAAGACGAGTTCATTTATCTATCGACAAATCCCGAGACAAAGTCGAGAAAGACGAATTAATTGAAAAGACGAGAAGACAAAGTGAAAGAAGGAAGCAACAACACCAACTTCCCTTCCACCTATAAAAGAGAAAAAATGAGTCTTTTCATTATTAGATAGTTTTTCAATAATTTTTAGGAGTAGGTGTAATTACTTTCTCTCTCTAGTTTTCTTTCATGTTCTTAAGTTTTTAATCTTTTGTCTTAATATTTTGAATCTTAATCTTCATCTTTAATTCAAGATTTTCAATTAATCTCATTCTTCCTTTCTTGTTTTAAATGTTATGTTTGATTTGGTTAATCATGTAGCTTATTTGATCTTATTGCGTATTTGAGTGAAGTGCTTATTTTCATTGTTCTTATCATTTTCATGTGATTGATGGTTATAGCTTATTGTGCTTATTGTTTATTTTGTGTTTAGTCTATTTTTAATTAAGTGGATTTGGTAGTTTAATATTTTAAAAGTTGATTTTATTAATTTTGCTTATTTGGTGTTTTTAGAGTTTTTAATTTGTGTCTTGTTAGCTTTTTCTAAAATTAAGTTTTGTTTAATTTTAGCTTATTTGCTTATTTGATCTTTGCTTATTTTTCTTTATCCCGAATTATATAAACCATAGTATTCCGAACTGCTACTTAGTTCTTTTTCCGAATTACATCCATACTAGCTTATTCCGAATTGAGTGCAAATATTGAATTCCAAATTAGTTTAAAATGTTCATTCCGAATTAGCTCTTCAATAACATTCCGAATTATAAATTTTAATATTCCGAATTACTATCTTTACCATTTCTCCGAATTAGGTCTTGGATTTATAGCATTCCGAATTAGATTGTGTTTCAGTTTTTTCCGAATTGTGTCTTGTACTATTCCGAACTACATTAAGTTCATTTTTACCAAATTATATTGAAATTGCTGATTCCGAATTAAGCTTTTGTTGTTTTTCCGAATTGCATAACAAATCTTATACTCCGAACTATGTACTGATTCGGTATTCCAAATTAGGGTTGTGGTAGAATTCCGGATTAGGTAATTTCTAGATTCCGATTTAGATAGAATTTTGGTATTATTCCGAATTAAGTTAGTATTTAGGATTTCGGATTATGTTAAGATTTATGTTTTCCGAATTACTTATAGAAATTGAATTCCGAATTGTTTAAATGCTTATTCCGAATTAGTTGTGTTTTTACATTCCG
Source organism: Glebionis coronaria (assembly GCA_025667525.1). Taxonomy (NCBI): domain Eukaryota; kingdom Viridiplantae; phylum Streptophyta; class Magnoliopsida; order Asterales; family Asteraceae; genus Glebionis; species Glebionis coronaria. The sequence continues at coordinate 119,587,643 of CM046874.1, read as the reverse complement.
GATTAGTTTAAAAACTTGTATTCCGAATTATCTTTTAAACTGTTTTTCCGAATTAGATTTTATTTTTATTCCGAATTGTTTTTAAATATTCTATTTCCCCGTAATTTTGTCAAGTTTATTTCAAAGTGATTTGTTTTGTTTTATTTTCAATTTTACGTTTTATAAAGTTTTAAATTTGTTTCTTTCCTTTATTTTTAGTTTATATTTTTAAAGTTTTAATTTTTAAATAGAAATAGATAATCAATCTTACTTTTTCTTAACCAAAAACAATTGAGTCACACTTAAACCTTTGTCAATTCGAATCGAGTTGTGAGAGAAACAAACTTTAATTAAATTTGAGTTATTATTATTCATTTAATGTTCATGATTACTTGTCGTGTATTGATTAATTATAAAGTTTTAATTAATCCGTGTTTTCGTGAATTTATTGTCTTCATGTATTTTATACGGGTTTTACAAAGGTTTTAAACCTATAGAAGTTAAGCATAATCTAAGTCATGAGATGGATGCATCTACTCCTGAAGAGGAGGCTTACCTGAGAAGGGTGCCTTATGTTTCAGCAGTAGGATCTATTATGTATGATGTAAGATGCACAAGGCCTGATGTGGCGTTTGCTCAAAACTTGGTCAGTCGTTACCAACCAAATCCAGTGAAGCTCTACTAGACTGTTGCTAAACATATTCTAAAGTATTTGAGGAGTACGAAAGATATGTTTTTGGTATTTGGAGGGAAACCAGACACAAAACTGAATATAACAGGTTTCTGTGATGCGTCCTGGCTATGTGATAAAGACGATACGAAGTCTCAGACGGGTTACATGTTTGTTATCAATGGAGGATCAGTTGACTGGAAGAGCAAGAAGCAGACAACGATTGCAATGCATGCGACTCAATCTGAGTACATGGCTGCTTTAGAAGCTGCAATGGAAGCCGTTTGGATTAGGAAGTTTATTAGAGATCTTGGAGTGATGCCTTCAATAAAAAAACCCTATTGATATGTATTGTGACAATTCTGCTATAATCATATTCGCCAATGATTCTGGAGTCATGAAAGGCGCCAGACACTTTAAACGTACATATCACTACGCCCGAGAACAAGTTGAAGCTCGTGAAATCAAATTAGTAAAAGTTCACACAGATGATAACGTAGCAGATCCTTTAACTAAGGCGTTGCCTAGAGGAAAGGTTATTGAACATGCCAAAAGCATTGGGCTTCAATTAGCTAGCGATTTCATGCAATAAATCTGTGATTAGTATTTGGATAAAGGATGTTAGGACATTATTATTTAATGAAATAAAGTTTGAGTTACGTTTATTCTTGTTATTTAATTTTGTATCCTATTTTACATGTTTTAATCTAACCGGTAAGATACTTCACCGACTCGTTCAATGATATCAAACAGTCCGATGAATCGAGGACTGAGCTTCCCTTTGATTCCAAAACGTTTAACACCACGTGCCGGCGAAACCTTAAGGAAAACGTGATATCCTACGATGCTTGTCTGCATAACTCTTCTGACGTGACCGTGCTTCTTGCAGTTTCTGCTTAGCTACTGCGACCTTCTCATTAGTCAACTCTATGATTTCTGGTCCTTCAAGTGTTCGCTCACTGATAGGTGTGTAAACACCCATCCTTTTACCACTTAATTCGGGCTAAAACAAGACCAAAACACGTATTTAATATCATTTGTTTGGAATTATGCGTGGTTTTTGTGTTTATTGTGTTTTCAGAGCTAACCGGATGATTATTTAAGAAAACATGGGATTGCACGGGTTTTATCAAGGAAAAAGACTCAAGATAAAGTCTATTGTCCAAGAGATGCAAAAGATTTGAAGTCACTAGGCCTATTCGAAGATTTATCGAAGAAAAGGACTAAAGACGGAAGATTTTCATAAGTCGAAGAAACCCGAGTCTATTTAACGAAGAAATTAAAAGACGAGTTGGATTTAATCGACAACAAATCCCGAATCAGAATCGAAAACGTCAACTTTTCTGAAAAGACGAGAAGACAAGAAGAAAGGGAGAAAGCCCACTCACCAACCAACCACTAGGAGTATAAATAGATCACTCCCTTCACACATTAGGGAGTTAGCTTCATTTTTCTTTCCCAGTTTCTTTGTAGTTCGTTCCATCACAAACTCCATTAGGGAGTTTGGTGATTTTCATCTTTTTCTTTTCATCTTGTAATCTTTAATCATTAACCTTGTTACTTTTTCATTAATCAATCCATTCCATCTTTCTATTCATCTTGTTCTTCATCATTTTTATTGCAAGTTTCTTAAGTTTCTTATTTGATTCAAGTTTGATTTCAAAAAGTTGTTGATTTAGTGTTTTTATTGGTGGGATTTGTTTCTTTTGGTATGATAATGATTTTTGGTTAGTTTGGCAAAACCTTTTTAAGTATTGGAGTCGATTGGGATTAAAAACTGAGCTCCCTGTTTTGTGTCTGTCACTGTTCTTCGTTTCCAGAAAATTCCGAATAGCCATTTTTGAGTTTCCCTTATTCGGAACTTTTGATATTCCGAATAGGGGTGTTTTTATTTCATTACTCGGAATATTTTCAATATTCCGCATAGCCTTGTTTCTTTGTTCCCTTATTCGGAACTTTCCAACATTCCGCATAGGCATTCTTTTGTTGTCTTATTCGGAACTTTCCATATATTCCGAATAGAGTTTTTATTCCGAATAAGGGTTTCCACTTTTCCCCTATTCGGAACTTTTTAAATCTTCCGCATAGCAAATTTTCGTTTCCTTATTCGGAACATTTTCCGAATAGGCATTATTTTCCGCATGGCAAAACATTCCGAATAGAGCTTGATTTTCCGAATAGCAATTTTTCCGAGTAGGATTTTATTCCGATTAGAGCATTTTTAGTTTGGGTATTTTTCTGCTTTTGTTTCTGATCTACTGATTCTAGCTTTAATCTTTATTTACTTCATATATTTAGAATAGAAAACTAAAATCACTTTTTGTAACCAAGAACAATCATTCCACTTTTAACTGAGATCAATTCGAGAGGATTCCGAGAATCGAACTTTTCACCACACTAAAAAGCTTGTATCAAATGGCGCCGCTGCCGGCTCCTCTCGTTAAGATCAAAAGTTTTTTGTGAGAACTTGGATTTTGGGATCCGTTCCCCGTGAACGTTACTTTTTCCTAAAAATTTTCAAAAAACACTAAAAAATATAAAATTTTCAAAAATCCTAAAAAGTAAAAAAAACAATAAAAACCAAAAATATTTTTGCTTTGTTTTTCTTTGTTCGTTCTTTTGCAGGTGTATGCGCACTCGATCCACGTCCTATCAAGAGCCCGAGCCTCTCGATAACTTAGACATGGCTGGTGTACAAAACAACAATAACATACCACCTCCGAACAACAATAATAACAACAACAACCCGCCTTTCAACAACATGAATAACAACAACAATGAGCCCCTTCCGGATAATCGCCCAATGATTGAACTGCTGCAAGCTCATGTTGATGGCAACACGGATCCAATTGTTATACCACCAATTGCCGCCAACAATTTCGAGCTCAAGTCAGGCTTTATCCAGATGGTATCCGCTCAACCGTTCTTGGGACGCACCATTGATGACCCACACGACCATATCAAGAGATTTCTACAACTCACCAACACGGTCAAGTTCAATGGCGTTTCACAAGAAGTGATAAGGTTACAACTTTTTCCCTTTTCTTTAGAGGGACAAGCCCGGCATTGGCTTGCTAAGGAACCGCCACAGAGTATTCTCTCGTGGACGGATTTGGAAACAAAGTTCATCAATTACTTTTTTCCACCCTCTCGTACTACCGCTTTGCGGAATGAGATTATAAATTTTGAACAAAAGTACGATGAGTCATTCAGTGAATCTTGGGATCGTTTCAAAGATCTTTTAAGAAAATGCCCACAACATGGTTTTACCAAAGTACATCAAATTAATACTTTTTACAATGGTTTAAGCATGAATGATCAAGATTCACTGAATAGTGCCTCAGGGGGTAATTTATTGGCTAAGACTTCCAATGCTGCTTGGGACATCATTGAGAACAAATCTCGTGTGCAAACCAAGAGCGTTAGGACCAATGTTGCTAGTGCTAGCACTAATGACAGCGACAAGCGATTAGACAAAATCACCACGCTTCTTGAATCGCTTGTCACCCACACCGTCAGCAACAACAACAGCAACAACGCCAAAAATGCACAAATGAACGCTGTCAGCCAACCTTGTGAGATATGCGGTGGTCCCCACTCCTACACAACTTGTACCGCAACCCAAGATTACCCTGCTGAGAATGTGAATGCGGCATATGGCACCTACCAACAACCTGCTTATCAAGCTAAACCTCAAGGTGACCGTAACTTGCTTAGCTACCGCAGCAACAACTATCTTTCACCACCTGGTTTCCCTCCTACCAACCCCAACCAACAACAAAACCTTAACCGCTCTCCTCAACAACAACAACAACCTCGACAACCATACATCCCACCTCACAAGCAACAACAACCACCTCCACGTAACAATCAAGTCTACCAACAACCTGCTTACCAACCACCTGCATACAATGCTCCTCCTACCCAAACCAACACTGCATTACACCAAGAGGTTGCAACCTACATGAGAACCAATGATGTGATAGTGGGAAACCTCCAAGAGGAAGTGCGCAATTTGAAGGCAGATTTGGTAAAGCAAGGAAATGATTTGAGAGCCGATATGCGAAACACGTTGGATAGTCAGACGAATGATCTGAGGAACATGATGGCTAGTTTTTTCCAAAGTAGTCAACCCTCTTCTTCGGGTACTCTTCCGAGTAACACCGTTGCGAACCCAAGAGGGGAGATGAAAGCAATCACCACTCGAAGTGGTAAAGGTACCAAGGAACCCGAGCTTCCTATACCTCCACCGGTGATTGTGACTAAGGAGAACGAGTCGCCTGCTCTTATTCCTCCTCCTTCTCCTTCCCCAATTTCTCCACCTCTTCCTTCTACCCCTCCTCCACCCGTGGTTGTGAGTGACCCTATTCCCCTAAAGCCTTCCTCTTCTTCCAATATACCTTATCCTTCTAGGTTGAGGAAAGAGAAGCAAAAGAGCAAGGATGATATTCAGGTTTCGAATTTCCTTAAAATGTTCAAACAACTGAATTTCAATATCTCCTTCGCTGAGGCTCCCGCTCACATGCCCAAGTATGCTAAAATGTTTAAAGATCTTTTGAGCGACAAGGAAAAGCTCCTCGATATTGCCAACACCCAACTTAATGAGAACTGCTCTGCAGTGCTCTTAAGGAAATTGCCAACCAAGCTTGGTGATCCGGGTCGTTTTCTTATCCCTTGCAATTTCCCGGGAGTAGAGAATTGCATGGCCCTAGCCGATCTAGGTGCCAGTATTAATCTCATGCCTCTAAGTGTTTGGAAGCAATTATCTCTCCCGGAGCTAGTCCCCACTAAAATGACTTTGGAATTGGCCAACCGTACGGTTGCTTATCCAGTGGGGATAGCCGAAGACGTCATTGTAGGAGTCGACAAATTCACCTTTCCTGCTGATTTTGTTGTCGTCGACTACGAGATGGACCCCCGTGTGCCACTTATTGTTGGTCGTCCATTCTTAAGGACCGGTCGCACTCTCATTGATGTTGAAGCCGGTGAGCTTATCATGAGAGTGGGTGACGATAAAGTAGTCTTCAACATGGGAAAGTTGTCTAAACAGCCTTATTCATATGAGAGCGTTAATTGTATTGACGTTCTTGATGAGGCTTGTGAAAAACACTTTAATGATGCTTGCAAAAGTATTCCTACCTCTCTTCCCACTGTTGAGACCGTGTCCTCTATTGATTCATCGTTGTCTCTATTTGGAGATAGTGATTTATTCTGTAACAATCTTGAAGCTACCATGGGAGATGCGAATTTAGCTACTAATGATTCTCCCACCGAGGGGGATGAAGACATGAGTTTCTTTGACAATCTTCTCACCGAAGACAATCCTTCGCCTCCATCTCCCACAGTCATTGCTATCGATACTCCGACTTTGAAAACGCCTCCCGTCGAAAATCCTCCGGATTTGGAACTTAAGGAGTTGCCGCCACATCTCGAGTATGTGTTCCTTGACGACAACAAGAAGTCACCCGTCATTATTGCGAAGGATTTGAAAGATGAAGAGAAGACTCGCCTCGTTGCTGTGTTGAAAGATCATAAGAAGGCTATTGCTTGGAAAATCTCGGATATTCGTGGAATTGATCCTCACTTCTGCACGCACAAAATTCTCATGGAGGACGACTTCAAGCCCACTATTCAAAGCCAACGAAGGATGAATCCAAAAATACATGAAGTCATCAAAACAGAGGTTATCAAACTTCTTGATGCGGGTATGATTTACCCTATTTCGGATTCCCCGTGGGTTAGTCCAATCCATTGTGTGCCCAAGAAGGGCGGAATAACCGTTGTTCCCAATGAACACAACGAGTTGATTCCCACTCGTCTCGTTACTGGGTGGAGAGTTTGTATAGACTACCGCAAACTCAATGATGCCACGAGAAAGGATCATTTCCCTCTACCTTTCATGGACCAAATGCTTGAACGATTAGCCGGTAATGAATATTACTGCTTTCTCGATGGTTTCTCGGGTTATTTTCAAATACCCATCGATCCCCAAGATCAAGAGAAGACTACATTCACTTGTCCCTATGGCACTTTCGCTTACAAAAGAATGCCTTTCGGCTTATGTAATGCGCCCGGGACTTTCCAAAGGTGCATGTTAGCTATCTTCCATGACATGGTTGAACAAACCATGGAAGTCTTCATGGATGATTTCTCGGTCTTCGGGGATTCCTTCTCTACTTGCCTTGCCAATTTAGAACGTATGCTAAAGCGGTGCGAAGACACTCGCCTTGTTCTAAATTGGGAAAAATGCCATTTTATGGTAAAAGAAGGCGTCGTGCTTGGACATAAGATTTCGAAAGCCGGTCTTGAAGTTGACCGTGCTAAAGTTGATGTTATAGCAAAGTTGCCTCCACCTTCAACTGTGAAGGGTGTGAGAAGTTTCCTGGGTCATGCGGGCTTCTATCGTCGATTCATCAAAGATTTTTCTCAAATCGCTCGCCCGATGACCCATCTCTTGGAAAAAGATACTCCTTTTATCTTTTCCAAAGAGTGCCTTGAAGCCTTTAACTCACTTAAGGATAAGCTAACTAAGGCACCCGTCTTGGTTACCCCTAATTGGGAGCTGCCCTTTGAGTTGATGTGCGATGCTAGTGATTTTGCTATTGGAGCGGTTCTTGGACAAAGAGTGAACAAACACTTCCAACCGATCCACTACGCTAGCAAGACAATGACGGGGGCACAATTGCATTATACAACAACTGAGAAAGAGCTTTTAGCTGTTGTCTATGCTTTTGAAAAATTCCGCCCCTATCTTGTCCTTTCTACCACCATTGTATACACCGATCATTCCGCGTTGAAGTACTTGTTGACAAAGCAAGATTCCAAACCAAGACTTCTTCGCTGGGTTTTGCTGCTCCAGGAATTTAAAATCGACATCCGCGATAAAAAAGGAGCAGAAAACCTAGCCGCGGACCATCTTAGTAGACTTGAGGATCCATACCAAGGGGATCATCCGACCAAAGAAATCAATGATTCTTTTCCCTTGGAGACCTTAATGTCTATAAACTCGAAGCCGAATGAAACCCCGTGGTTTGCGGACTTTGCAAACTACTTGGCGGGTGGAATTCTCAAGGAAGGATTGACGTCCCAACAAAAGAAGAAGTTCTTTACCGACATCAAGACTTACTTTTGGGACGACCCTTACCTATTCAAACAATGTGCTGACCTGATTATTCGCTGATGTGTTGATGGACCGGCAGCGTCGGACATCCTTGATGCTTGCCACAAAGGACCCACCGGTGGTCACTTTGGTCCCAACTACACCGCTAAGAAAGTGTTTGACTCGGGATTTTATTGGCCCTCCATATACCGTGACGCTCACGATATGGTCAAGCGATGTGATGTTTGCCAAAAGCAAGGCAAAATCACACATAAAGACGAGATGCCTCAGAATTTCATTCAAGAGTGTGAAATTTTTGATGTTTGGGGTATCGACTTTATGGGGCCATTCCCTTCGTCTAAAGGAAACAAATACATCCTTGTAGCCGTTGACTACGTTTCAAAGTGGGTTGAAGCCAAAGCTTTGCCTACTAATGACGCAAGGGTGGTTTGTAACTTTTTGAAAGCTCTATTCGCTCGCTTCGGTGTGCCTCGCGCCATTATTAGTGATCGTGGGACTCATTTCTGCAATGACCAATTTGCTAGAGTCATGGCTAAGTACGGTGTCAATCATCGTCTTTCCACAGCCTACCACCCACAAACTAATGGCCAGGCTGAAATATCCAACCGAGGTCTTAAGCGAATTCTTGAAAGAACCGTGGGAGAGCATCGTGCCGCATGGGCTGATAAACTCGATGATGCTTTGTGGGCTTTTCGTACTGCTTACAAGACCCCGATCGGCTGTACGCCTTATCGTCTTGTGTACGGGAAAGCGTGCCACCTCCCCATTGAGTTGGAGCACAAGGCTTATTGGGCCTTGAAGTGGGCTAATTTTGATATCAACAAAGCCGGTGACCTACGCAAGATCCAACTCAATGAGCTGAATGAACTTCGGAATGAGGCTTATGAAAATTCTTTGATCTATAAGGAACGAACTAAGCTCATTCACGACTCCAAGATCAAAAACCGAGAGTTCCATGTTGGAGACAAAGTCTTACTTTTTAACTCTCGGTTGAAAATCTTTTCGGGCAAGCTCAAATCTCGTTGGTCCGGCCCATTCACCATCGCCCAAATTTTTCCATATGGTACTCTCGAGCTCGCTCAACCTAATGGACCTAATTTTAAGGTGAATGGCCAACGAGTGAAGTTGTACTTTGGTGAGGACACCTCTCAGGAGGTGATTCCATCCCTCACCACGTTCCCCATGAACTAATTTTGGGTCGAGTCAGGCTCGTGACTCGGTTATCAAAAACAAGCGCTCCTCGGGAGGCAGCCCGAGTATCTATCCCTTTAACCCCCTAAGTGTAGGGGAGGACCTATTTTGGTCGTTTGTGTTTGTGTGGTGATGTGATTACAGGGATAAATGCAATCTTGGAAATCTTTGAAGAACCGTGCTCCCGTGTTATCCGAAATCCGGTTCTATCTCTCAACTATCGTGATTCAATTTTCTTCATTCTCACATTTGAAATTGATCACTTTAGTCGTCTCTTCCTTAACTTGAGTTAACCAACGTGCACAATGTCATAAGTGTAGGGGAGATTTTTCCCACATGCTTAAACATTGAGGACAATGTTTATCTTAAGTGTAGGGGAGACTTCTATCGAAGTTTTAAGTGGACTTTTCCATGAAAATGCCTTCAATTAACCAGAAAATCCTATTTTTCAACATTTTTCAAATTTTTTATTAACTTTGGCCATTTAGTTGTAATTTTTAAATTTTTATCGTTGCTTTCATATGTATATATTCCGCAATAAAGTCAAAAATATTAATAAATTGGTGTAGCTAGTTTAGGAATCTTGGACATATTAGGCCCGTTGCGTTTATTTTGACTCAACCCGAATAGACTTACCCAAGTTTATTCTAGCTAGTATCCTTAACCATATAGACCTTAATTGGTTTATTAGGCTAAGTGTCCACGAGTCTCATTACTTGAGATTTTAAATTGTGGAGGACGAGAAATGATAGAGTCAATTATAAGTCGGTATTCTTGCGCAAGCTCACTTGGTGTAATTATTTGCCTATTCTCCCATCACTTGCTAATAATTTATCTGCAATAAGTAAGGTCTTACGATTTGAAAAGTTACTTAGCTTCTAGCCCAAGATCGTTTAAAAGTTGCTCGGTAATGATAAGAGTTCATAGCCAAGGCATAACTTATGAAGCGGGGCGCGAAGATTGGCGAGTCCGAAAAGGCCCTAACAAGGCATGAGGATTCAATTCTATTGCTGAAGAGCCAAAGTGATGTGAAAAGCATTATTCCTAAAGTCTATATGAAGGATCAAGACTCACGACGAAAAGCAATCAACTCCCATAAAGATCATGGAGAAGTCTATCCGAAAAGACCCTAACAAGGTATGAGGATAAATAGATCCAAGTCCGAAAAGGAGGCGGATCGTTGTATCTCAAAATCCCAATTAGAGATTGAAGAAATAATCATGAAGTCGTGGTCAACAAAGTTGGAGTACCCCTCAAAAGTCTCCAAGTGAAGAAACTCTATTATGATGAGAAGACCATTATCTCAAGAACGTCTCTCGAAGATATGAAGTATGAAGTACATGCCAAATATCGGCCCGAGAAAGGTCTCAAATCGTGAACCAAGTTATGCCAAGATATGAACTTTTTGATATCCCGAGAAGCAGTTTTAAGAGATTTTGTCCTTTAGCTAACTATTGATCAAATCGTCCTACTTTGCTTTCAGCCTTAATAGACTATCGAAATAAGTCCAAAAATGCATCTTCATGATCATTCTAAGACAAAAATAAAATATAAGAGATACAACTAGGAATAAGGGAGTTTAAGCATTTAATTAAGCCATGTGTGTAAGTGTTTGATTTACTAACTTATAATAACAATGATCTCGTTTTCAAACTTAGTTTGGGGAACGTGAAACTTGAGGGTGATAAATCTTCGCAACACCAAAGCCCTAATGTAAGTCCTTGATTTCTTTACAAGTTATTTCCATCCTTTTGTTTATTTTAAAGTTTTAAGTTCTCTTAGTATTTTAATTATTGTTTAGTAGAATGTAAATAAGGCCAAGGTTGATTGATTATGAGAAAAATGTAAAAATGGCTTTATCACTAAGCATTGCATGAGGGCATGGCAATGGTTAAGTGTAGGGGATTTGATAGGTGTGTAAACACCCATCCTTTTACCACTTAATTCGGGCTAAAACAAGACCAAAACACGTATTTAATATCATTTGTTTGGAATTATGCGTGGTTTTTGTGTTTATTGTGTTTTCAGAGCTAAACGGATGATTATTTAAGAAAACATGGGATTGCACGGGTTTTATCAAGGAAAAAGACTCAAGATAAAGTCTATTGTCCAAGAGGTGCAAAAGATTTGAAGTCACTAGGCCTATTCGAAGATTTATCGAAGAAAAGGACTAAAGACGGAAGATTTTCATAAGTCGAAGAAACCCGAGTCTATTTAACGAAGAAATTAAAAGACGAGTTGGATTTAATCGACAACAAATCCCGAATCAGAATTGAAAACGTCAACTTTTCTGAAAAGACGAGAAGACAAGAAGAAAGGGAGAAAGCCCACTCACCAACCAACCACTAGGAGTATAAATAGATCACTCCCTTCACACATTAGGGAGTTAGCTTCATTTTTCTTTCCCAGTTTCTTTGTAGTTCGTTCCATCACAAACTCCATTAGGGAGTTTGGTGATTTTCATCTTTTTCTTTTCATCTTGTAATCTTTAATCATTAACCTTGTTACTTTTTCATTAATCAATCCATTCCATCTTTCTATTCATCTTGTTCTTCATCATTTTTATTGCAAGTTTCTTAAGTTTCTTATTTGATTCAAGTTTGATTTCAAAAAGTTGTTGATTTAGTGTTTTTATTGGTGGGATTTGTTTCTTTTGGTATGATAATGATTTTTGGTTAGTTTGGCAAAACCTTTTTAAGTATTGGAGTCGATTGGGATTAAAAACCGAGCTCCCTGTTTTGTGTCTGTCACTGTTCTTCGTTTCCAGAAAATTCCGAATAGCCATTTTTGAGTTTCCCTTATTCGGAACTTTTGATATTCCGAATAGGGGTGTTTTTATTTCATTACTCGGAATATTTTCAATATTCCGCATAGCCTTGTTTCTTTGTTCCCTTATTCGGAACTTTCCAACATTCCGCATAGGCATTCTTTTGTTGTCTTATTCGGAACTTTCCATATATTCCGAATAGAGTTTTTATTCCGAATAGGGGTTTCCACTTTTCCCCTATTCGGAACTTTTTAAATCTTCCGCATAGCAAATTTTCGTTTCCTTATTCGGAACATTTTCCGAATAGGCATTATTTTCCGCATGGCAAAACATTCCGAATAGAGCTTGATTTTCCGAATAGCAATTTTTCCGAGTAGGATTTTATTCCGATTAGAGCATTTTTAGTTTGGGTATTTTTCTGCTTTTGTTTCTGATCTACTGATTCTAGCTTTAATCTTTATTTACTTCATATATTTAGAATAGAAAACTAAAATCACTTTTTGTAACCAAGAACAATCATTCCACTTTTAACTGAGATCAATTCGAGAGGATTCCGAGAATCGAACTTTTCACCACACTAAAAAGCTTGTATCACTCACCAACCTGATCCCAACAGATTGGGGCGCGACACTTTCTGCCATACAACATCTCGAAAGGTGCATACTTGATACTTGCGTGCCAACTGTTGTTGTATGCAAACTCCACCAAACATATGTAATCGTCCCAATCACCCGTCCACTCCAACGCACATGACCTCAACATGTCTTCCAATGTCTGAATCGTTCGCTCTGACAGCCCGTCTGTTTGAGGATGAAAAGTCGTGCTAAGCTTAAGTTGTGTACCCCAAGCTTTCTGCAGACTTCTACAGAATCACGAAGTGAATCGAGGATCTCTGTCTGAGACAATGCTGGATGGAGCACCGTGAAGTCTCATGATCTCCCTTCTATAAGTATCGCCGAGTTTACTGACCGAATCTTCCTTGCGGATCGGTAAGAAATGAGCTGATTTGGTAAGTTGATCAACGATAACCCAAATTGCATCGTGCTTCCTCTTTGTCGGCGGAAGACCAGTAACAAAATCTATGGTGATTTTGTCCCACTTCCACTCTGGAATATCTAATGGTTGAAGAAGACCGCCAGATCGCTAATGCTCGATCTTAACCTGCTGGCAGGTAAGACATTTGGAGACGTAAGTAGCAACATCCTGTTTCATACCACTCCACCAAAAGTACTGCTTGATGTCATGGTACCTCTTGGTCAAACCAGGATGGATAGAAAATGGGGAGCTATGAGCCTCAGCTAACAAGGCTTCCCTGAGTTCTTGGTCATCAGGAACACAAAGTCTCGTGCCCTGCCATAAGATACCATCTGCATCTACTCGAAACTCTGTCTGCTTCTCCAAATTTTGAATTATCGCCCAGATTTCTCCATCATCTTTTTGAGCTTCCTTGATCTTAGAGAGTAACTCGGGTTCCACTCTAAGATTAGCCCAGTAACCGTGTTGTCTACGTATCATGATCTCTATGTCTAGTCGCTCCAAGTCTCTTATGATTTCTGATACTTATGATTTTACTATGTTGAAAGTTCGATTCTCGGTATCTCCTCGAATTGATCACAGCTCAAAGTGGAATGATTTGTTCTTGGTGACAAATAGTGGGTTTGGTTTTCTAATCTATTTAAAAGATAAGTAAAAGAAGTAAATAAAGATTTAAACCAAAACAATTGCTTAAATAAAACTCGGGTTGAAATTAAACAGTTAAATGATAAGACTGTAAAAGACCCTAGCTGAAAATGCTCTATTCTTAAAATGCTCTATTCGGAATATCAACACTATACGGAAAACATGTTATTCGGAATAAAGGACTCTATGCGGAATGAATGACCCATGCGGAATAAAAATGGTTACTCGGAATAAAACACTATGCGGAATAAAATGCCCTATGCGGAATACAAGTGCTATGCGGAATATTGAGGTCTATTCGGAATGTAAGTCTTACTCGGAATAATGGGCATATCCGGAATAATACATATTCCAGGTAGGGAATCACTATGCGGAATAAAATCCAAGAAATACTATTCGGAATATTAATTATTCCGAATAAGAGGTAAAACCAACTGACTAATCGGAATATAAAGATATTCCGAATAAGGGATGAAATGAATGGCTATTCGGAATAATCTGGAGAGAAGAACAGTAACAGCAGAAACATGAACAGGGAAAACGTTTTTAATCCAAATCGAGCCAAATAAATAAAACGGTTTAACCAAATTAACCACAAATCATCTACTAACTACAAGGATCAAATCTCAATCATAAAAACTCAAAATCAACAACGTTTTAAGATCAAACTCAAATTAAAAAGAACTTAAGAACTTTGTATAAAAAGATGATGATGAACAAGAGTAATGAAAAGATTAAATGAACTTGTATTGATGATCAAGATTCAGTAAACAAAAGGAAATGATCAAACTTACAAGATTAAAGAACAAATCAAGAAGATGAAAAACCACTCCTTAAGGGAGATGATTTCCTACGAACTAGGAAGAATGTACCTGAAAGAAAAACTAGATACAAAAAATTGTGAGGTGATTCCCTTTTATAGGCTAAGTGGTTGGTTGGTGAGTGGGCTTTATCCCTTTCTTCTTGTCTTCTCGTCTTTTCAGAAAAGTTGACGTTTTCGATTCTGATTCGGGATTTGTCGACGATTAAATTCAACTCGTCTTTTAATTTCTTCGTTTAATAGACTTGAGTTTCTTCGACATATGTAAATCTTCCATCTTTGGTCCTTTTCTTCGATAAATCTTCAAATAGGCCCATTGACTTCAGATCTTTTGCATCTCTTGGACAGTAGACTTCATCTTTAGTCTTTTTCCTTGATAAAACCCGTGTAATCCCATGTTTTCTTCAATAATCATCCGGTTGACTCTGAAAACACAATAAACACAAAAACCACGCATAATTCCAAACAAATGATATTAAATACGTGTTTTGGTCTTGTTTTAGCCAGAAATAAGTGGTAAAAGGATGGGTGTTTTCACACCTATCAAATCCCCTACACTTAACCATTGCCATGCCCTCATGCAATGCTTAGTGATAAAGCAAATTTACACTTTTCTCATAATCAATCAACCTTGGCCTTATTAACATACTACTAAACAAAAATTAAAGTACTAAGGGAAACCAAAACTTTAAAGTAAACAAAAGGATGGAAATAACTTGCAGAGAGATCAAGGACTTACATTAGGGCTTTGGTGCTTCGAAGATTTATCATCCTCAAGTTTCACGTTCCCCAAACTAAGCTTAAAAACGAGATCATTGTTATTATAAGTTAGCATATCAAACACTTACACACATGGCTTAATTAAATGCTTAAATTCCCTTATTCCTAGAGGTATCTCTTATATTTTATTCTTGTCTTAGAATGATCATGAAGATGCATTTTTGGACTTATTTCGATAGTTTATTTAGGCTGAAAGCAAAGTAGGACGATTTGATCAATAGTTAGCTAAAGGACAAAATCTCTTAAAACTGCTTCTCGGGATATCAAAAAGTTCATATCTTGGCATAACTTGGTTCACGATTTGAGACCTTTCTCGGGCCGATATTTGGCATGTACTTCATACTTCATATCTTCGAGAGACGTTCTTGATATAATGGTCTTCTCTTCGTTAATAGAGTTTCTTCACTTGGAGACTATTGAGGGGTACTCCAACTTTGTTGACCACGACTTCATGATTATTTCTTCAATCTCTAATTGGGATTTTGAGATACAACGATCCGCCTCCTTTTCGGACTTGGATCTATTTATCCTCATACCTTTTTAGGGTCTTTTCGGATAGACTTCTCCATGATCTTTATGGGAGTTGAATGCTTTTCGTCGTGAGTCTTGATCCTTCATATTGATTTTGGGAATAATGCTTTTCACAACACCTTGGATCTTTAGCAATAAAATGGAATCCTCATGCCTTGTTAGGGCCTTTTCGGATTCGCCAATCTTCGCGCCCCGCTTCATAAGTTATGCCTTGGCTATGAACTCTTATCATTACCGAGCAACTTTTAAACGATCTTGGGCTAGAAGCTAAGTAACTTTTCAAATCGTACGACCTTACTTATTGCAGATAAACTATTAGCAAGTGATGGGAGAATAGGCAAATAATTACACCAAGTGAGCTTGTGCAAGACTACCGACTTATAATTGACTCTATCATTTCTCGTCCTCCATAATTTAAAATCTCAAGTAATGAGACTCGTGGATGCTTAGCCTAATAAACCAATTAAGGTCTATATGGTTAAGGATACTATCTAGAATAAACTTGGATAAGTCTATTCAGGTTGAGTCAAAATAAACGCAACGGGCCTAATATGTCAAAGATTTCAAAACTAGCTATACCACTTTATTAATAATTTTGACTTTATTGCGGGATATATACAAATGCAAGCAACGATGAAAATTTTAAAAATTACTACTAAATGGCCAAAGTTAATAAAAAATTTGAAAAATGTTGAAAAATATGATTTTCCGGTTAAATGAAGGCATTTTCATGGAAAAGTCCACTTAAAACTTCGATAGAAGTCCCCCCTATACTTAAGATAAACATTGTCCTCAATGTTTAAGCATGTGGGAAAAGGTCTCCCCTACACTTATGACATTGTGCACGTTGGTTAAATCAAGTTAAGGAAGAGACGACTAAAGTGATCAATTTCAAATGTGAGTATGAAGAAAATTGAATCACGATAGTTGAGAGATAGAACCGGATTTCGGATCACACGGGAGCACGGTTTCTTCAAAGGTTCCAAAAGTGCATTCATCCATGTAATCACATCACCACACAAAGACAAACACCTATATAGGTCCCCCTACACTTAGGAGGTTAAAACAAAAAGGGATAGATACTCGGGCTGCCTCCCGAGGAGCGCTTGTTTTTTATAACCGAGTCACTAGCCTGACTCGACCCAAAATTAGTTCATGGGAAACGTGGTGAGGGATGGAATCATCTCCTGAGAGATGTCCTCACCAAAGTAAAACTTCACTCGTTGGCCATTCACCTTAAAATTAGGTCCATTAGGTTGAGCGAGCTCGAGAGTACCATATGGAAAAATTTGGGCAATGGTGAATGGGCCAGACCAACGAGATTTCAGCTTGCCCGAAAAGATTTTCAACCGAGAGTTAAAAAGTAAAACTTTGTCTCCAGCTTGGAACTCTCGGTTTTTAATCTTAGAGTCGTGAATGAGCTTAGTATTTTCCTTATAGATTAAAGAATTTTCATAAGCCTCATTCCGGAGTTCATTCAGCTCATTGAGTTGGATCTTGCGTAGGTCACCGGCTTTGTTAATATCGAAGTTAGCCCACTTCAAAGCCCAGTAAGCCTTGTGCTCCAACTCAATGGGGAGGTGGCACGCTTTCCCGTACACGAGACGATATGGTGTGCAACCAATCGGAGTCTTGTAAGCGGTACGAAAAGCCCACAAAGCATCATCAAGTTTATCAGCCCATGAGGCACGATGCTCTCCCACGGTTCTTTCCAGAATTCGTTTTAATCCCCGGTTGGATATTTCAGCCTGGCCATTGGTTTGTGGGTGGTAAGCTGTGGAAAGATGATGATTTACACCATACTTAGCCATGACTCTTGCGAATTGGTCATTGCAAAAATGAGTCCCACGATCACTAATAATGGCACGAGGCACACCGAATCTAGCGAATAGCGATTTCAAAAAGTTACAAACCACCCTTGCGTCATTAGTGGGTAAAGCTTTGGCTTCAACCCATTTGGAGACGTAGTCAACGGCTACAAGGATGTATTTGTTTCCTTTAGAGGAAGGGAATGGCCCCATAAAGTCGATACCCCAAACATCAAAGATTTCACATTCCTGAATGAAATTCCGAGGCATCTCGTCTTTATGTGTGATCTTGCCTTGTTTTTGGCAAGCATCACATCGTTTAACCATCTCGTGAGAATCACGGTAGATGGTGGGCCAATAAAATCCCGAGTCAAACACTTTTTTTGCGGTGTAGTTGGGACCAAAGTGACCACCGGTGGGTCCTTTGTGGCAAGCGTCAAGGATTTCCAAAGCTGCCGATCCATCAACACATCGGCGAATAATCAAATCAGCACATTGTTTGAATAGATACGGGTTATCCTAAAAGTAAGTCTTAATGTCGTTAAAGAACTTCTTCTTTTTCTGGGATGTTAACCCGTCAACGAGAATTCCACCCGCCAAGTAGTTTGCAATGTCCGCAAACCACGGGGTTTCATCAGGAGTCGAGTTGATAGACATTAAGGTCTCCAGGGGAAAAGAGTCATTGATCTCTTTGTTCGGATGATCCCCCTGGTAAGGATCCTCAAGTCTACTTAGATGATCCGCGGCTAGGTTTTCAGCTCCTTTTTTATCGCGAATTTCGATTTTAAATTCTTGGATTAGCAAAACCCAGCGAAGAAGTCTTGGTTTGGAATCTTTCTTAGTCAACAAGTACTTAAACGCGGAATGATCGGTGTAAACGATTGTGGTGGAGAGGACAAGATAGGGGCGAAACTTTTCAAAAGCTTAGACAACAGCTAAAAGCTCTTTTTCGGTTGTCGTGTAATGCAATTGAGCCCCCGTCATTGTCTTGCTAGCGTAATGTATCGGTTGGAAGTGTTTGTTCACTCTTTGTCCCAAAACCGCTCCAATAGCAAAGTCACTAGCATCGCACATCAATTCGAAAGGCAGCTCCCAATTAGGGGTAACCAAGACGGGCGCCTTAGTTAGCTTATCCTTAAGCAAGTTGAAGGCTTCAAGGCACTCTTTGGAAAAGATAAAAGGAGTGTCTTTTTCCAAGAGGTGGGTCATCGGGCGAGTGATTTGAGAAAAATCTTTGATGAATCGACGGTAGAAGCCCGCATGACCAAGGAAACTTCTCACACCCTTCACGGTTGAAGGTGGAGGAAACTTAGCGATAACATCGACTTTAGCACGGTCCACTTCAAGACCGGCTTTGGAAATTTTGTGTCCTAGCACGATGCCCTCTTTTACCATGAAATGGCATTTTTTCCAATTAAGAACAAGGCGAGTGTCTTCACACCGCTTAAGCATACGTTCTAAATTGGCAAGGCAAGCAGAGAAAGAATCGCCATAAACCAAGAAATCATCCATGAATACTTCCATGGTCTCTTCCACCATGTCATGGAAGATAGCCATCATACACCTTTGGAACGTCCCAAGAGCATTGCATAAACCAAAAGGCATACGTTTGTAAGCAAATGTTCCGTAGGGACAAGTGAATGTGGTCTTTTCTTGGTCCTTGGGATCGATGGGAATTTGAAAATACCCGGAGAAACCGTCTAAAAAGCAGTAATAATCATTACCAGCTAGACGCTCGAGCATTTGATCCATGAAGGGAAGAGGAAAGTGGTCTTTTCTCGTGGCATCATTGAGCTTGCGATAATCAATACAAACTCTCCACCCAGTAACAAGACGAGTGGGAATCAACTCGTTGTGTTCATTGGAAACAACGGTTATTCCGCCCTTCTTGGGCACACAATGGACGGGACTTACCCATGGCGAATCCGAGATAGGGTAAATCAAGCCGGCATCTAGAAGTTTGATAACCTCTTGTTTGATGACGTCATGAATTTTAGGATTAACCCTTCTTTGGCTCTGGATTGCGGGTTTAAAGTCATCTTCCATGAGAATCTTGTGAGTACAAAAGTTCGGATCAATTCCGCGGATATCGGAAATTTTCCAAGCAATTGCCTTCTTATGATCTTTAAGCACGGCGATTAGGCGAGATTTCTCTTCTTCTTTCAAGTCCTTCGCAATGATGACGGGCGACTTCTTTTCTTCTTCAAGGAACACGTACTCGAGATGGGGCGGCAACTCCTTAAGTTCTAAATCCGGAGGATTTTCGACGGGAGGCGTATTCAAAGTCGGCACATCGATATCAATAACCATGGGAGATGGTGGAGTAAGATTGTCTTCTTTAAGAAGGTTCTCAATGAGGCGGAGGTCTTCATCCCAATTGGTGGTAGAATTGTCATTAGCTAAGTTCACATCTCCCATGGTGGCTTCAAAATCTTTCCAAAGGAAATCACTTTCTCCAAATAGAGATAGTGATGAATCGATAGAGGAAACGGTCTCAACGTTGGGAAGAGAGGTAGGAATACTTTTACAAGCATCTTTGAAGTGTTTTTCACAAGCCTCATCAAGAACGTCAATACAATTAACACTCTCGTATGAATAAGGTTGTTTAGACAACTTTCCCATGTTGAAAACGATTTTATCGTCACCCACTCTCATGATAAGCTCACCGGCTTCAACATCGATGAGAGTGCGACCGGTCCTCAAGAATGGACGACCAACAATTAATGGCACACGAGGGTCTATATCGTAGTCCACAACGACGAAATCGGCAGGAAAAGTGAATTTGTCGACTCCTACAAAGACATCTTCGGCTATCCCCACTGGATAAGCAACCGTACGGTTAGCTAATTCCAAAGTCATTTTGGTGGGGACTAGCTCAGGGAGAGATAATTGCTTCCAAACGCTTAGAGGCATTAGATTAATACTGGCACCTAGATCGGCTAGGGCCATGCAATTCTCTACTCCCGGGAAGTTACAAGGGATTAAGAAACGACCCGGATCACCAAGCTTGGTTGGCAATTTCTTTAAGAGCACTGCAGAGCAAATCTCATTAAGTTGAGTGTTAGCAATAACAAGAAGCTTCTCCTTGTCACTAAGAAGATCTTTGAACATTTTCGCGTACTTAGGCATATGAGCGAGAGCCTCAGCGAAGGAGATGTTGAAATTCAGTTGTTTAAACATTTTAAGAAAGTTTGAAACCTGAATATCGTCCTTGCTTTTGAGCTTCTCTTTCCTCAACCTTGAGGGATAAGGTATATCGGAAGAAGAGGAAGGCTTTGGTAGAATAGGATCACTCACATCCTTGGGTGAAGGAGGGGTAGAAGTAAGAGGTGGAGAAATTGGGTAATGAGAAGGATGAGGAATAGGAGCAGGTGACTCGTTCTCCTTAGTCACAACCACCGGTGGCGGTATAGGAAGCTCGGGTTCCTTGGTACCTTTGCCACTGCGAGTGGTGATTGCTTTCATCTCCCCTCTTGGATTCGTAACGGTGTTACTCGGAAGAGTACCCGAAGAAGAGGGTTGATTACCTTGGAAGAAACTAGCCATCATGTTTTTTAAGTCATTCGTTTGACTATCCAAAGTGTTTCTCATGTCGGCTCTCAGATCGTTCCCTTGTTTCACCAGGTCTGCTTTCAAGTTGAGCACTTCCCGCTGAAGATTTCCCACGATCACATCGTTAGTCCTCATGTAGGTTTCCACTTCTTGATGTAAAGCGGTGGGTTGGTTGGGAGGAGCATTGTATGTGGGTGGTTGATAAGCAGGTTGCTGGTAAACTTGGTTGTTTCTTTGAGGTGGTTGTTGTTGTTTGTGAGGTGGTATGTAAGGTGTACGAGGTTGTTGTTGTTGTTGAGGAGGGCGATTGAGGTTTTGTTGTTGGTTCGGGTTGCTAGGAGGAAAACCGGGTGGGGAAAGATAGTTGTTAGAGCGGTAGCTAAGCAAGTTGCGGTCACCTTGAGGACGAGCTTGATAAGCGGGTTGAGGATAGGTGCCGTATGCTGCATTCACATTCTCAGAAGGGTAGTCTTGGGTGGCGGTACAAGTGGTGTAAGAGTGAGGACGCCCGCATATTTCACATGGTTGGCTGACAGCAATGACTTGAGCGTCTTTAGCGTTTCTAGTGTTGATGCTGTTGGTGTTGCTGGCGGTTTGGGTAGCAAGCGACTCAAGAAGCGCAGTGATTTTGTCAAGTCGCTTGTCGCTGTCACTAGTACTAGCACTAGCGACATTGGTCCGAACACTCTTGGTTTGTACACGAGACTTATTCTCAATGATATCCCAAGCAGCATTGGAAGTCTTAGCCAAAAGATTACCCCCCGAGGCACTGTTTAGTGAATCTTGGTCATTCATGCTTAAACCATTATAAAAAGTGTTAATTTGGTGCACTTTGGTAAAACCATGTTGTGGGCATTTTCTTAAAAGATCTTTGAAACGGTCCCAAGATTCACTAAAAGACTCATCGTACTTTTGTTCAAAATTAATGATTTCATTCCGCAAAGCGGTAGTACGAGAGGGTGGGAAAGAGTAGTTGATAAAATTGGTCTCCAAATCCGTCCACGAAAGAATACTTTGTGGCGGTTCCTTAGCAAGCCAATGCAGGGCTTGTCCCTCTAAAGAAAAGGGAAAAAGTTGTAAACGGATTACCTCTTGTGGAACACCATTGAATTTGACCGTATTCGTGAGTTGCATGAATCTCTTGATGTGGTCATGTGGATCATCAATGGTACGCCCCAAGAATGGTTGAGCAGAGACCATCTGGATAAAGCCGGATTTGAGCTCAAAGTTGTTGGTTGCAATCGCGGGTATGACAACTGGATCATTGTTGCCATCTACATGTGCTTGCAGAAGTTCAATCATCGGGCGATTATCCGGTAGAGGCTCATTGTTGTTGTTATTATTGTTGTTGTTATTATTATTGTTGAAAGGTGGATTGTTATTGTTATTATTATTGTTTTGAGGTGGGTTATTGTTGTTGTTTTGTACACCGGCCATGTCTAAGTCTTCGAGAGGCTCGGGCTCTTGATAAGACGTTGATCGTGTACGCATGCACCTGGAAAAGAACTAACAAGGCAAAAACAAAGCAAAAATATTTTTGGTTTTTATGTTTTTTAATTTAATTTTTAGGATTTTTGAAAATTTTATATTTTTTAGGGTTTTTGAAAATTTTATGAAAAAGTAACGTTCATGGGGAACGGATCCCAAAATCCAAGTTCTCACAAAAAACTGTTGATCTTAACGAGAAGAGCCGGCAGCGGCGCCATTTGATACTTATGATTTTACTATGTTAAAAGTTCGATTCTCGGTATCTCCTCGAATTGATCACAGCTCAAAGTGGAATGATTTGTTCTTGGTGACAAATAGTGGGTTTGGTTTTCTAATCTATTTAAAAGATAAGTAAAAGAAGTAAATAAAGATTTAAACCAAAACAATTGCTTAAATAAAACTCGGGTTGAAATTAAACAGTTAAATGATAAGACTGTAAAAGACCCTAGCTGAAAATGCTCTATTCTTAAAATGCTCTATTCGGAATATCAACACTATACGGAAAACATGCTATTCGGAATAAAGGACTCTATGCGGAATGAATGACCCATGCGGAATAAAAATGGTTACTCGGAATAAAACACTATGCGGAATAAAATGCCCTATGCGGAATACAAGTGCTATGCGGAATATTGAGGTCTATTCGGAATGTAAGTCTTACTCGGAATAATGGGCATATCCGGAATAATACATATTCCAGGTAGGGAATCACTATGCGGAATAAAATCCAAGAAATACTATTCGGAATATTAATTATTCCGAATAAGAGGTAAAACCAACTGACTAATCGGAATATAAAGATATTCCGAATAAGGGATGAAATGAATGGCTATTCGGAATAATCTGGAGAGAAGAACAGTAACAGCAGAAACATGAACAGGGAAAACGTTTTTAATCTAAATCGAGCCAAATAAATAAAACGGTTTAACCAAATTAACCACAAATCATCTACTAACTACAAGGATCAAATCCCAATCATAAAAACTCAAAATCAACAACGTTTTAAGATCAAACTCAAATTAATAAGAACTTAAGAACTTTGTATAAAAAGATGATGATGAACAAGAGTAATGAAAAGATTAAATGAACTTGTATTGATGATCAAGATTCAGTAAACAAAAGGAAAGGATCAAACTTACAAGATTAAAGAACAAATCAAGAAGATGAAAAACCACTCCTTAAGGGAGATGATTTCCTACGAACTAGGAAGAATGTAACTGAAAGAAAAACTAGATACAAAAAATTGTGAGGTGATTCCCTTTTATAGGCTAAGTGGTTGGTTGGTGAGTGGGCTTTCTCCCTTTCTTCTTGTCTTCTCGTCTTTTCAGAAAAGTTGACGTTTTCGATTCTGATTCGAGATTTGTCGACGATTAAATTCAACTCGTCTTTTAATTTCTTCGTTTAATAGACTTGAGTTTCTTCGACATATGTAAATCTTCCATCTTTGGTCCTTTTCTTCGATAAATCTTCAAATAGGCCCATTGACTTCAAATCTTTTGCATCTCTTGGACAGTAGACTTCGTCTTTAGTCTTTTTCCTTGATGAAACCCGTGTAATCCCATGTTTTCTTCAATAATCATCCGGTTGACTCTGAAAACACAATAAACACAAAAACCACTCATAATTCCAAACAAATGATATTAAATACGTGTTTTAGTCTTGTTTTAGCCAGAAATAAGTGGTAAAAGGATGGGTGTTTTCACACCTATCAATTTCCTCCTTAATTTTAATGTCGTTTATCATTCTGGACTTTCTGATGAGTGCATCTACTACTACATTCGCCTTGCCGGGATGATACTGCAGATTACTGTCATAATCCTTCAACAACTCTAACCATCTCCTCTGTCTCATGTTCAATTCATGTTGAGTGAAGATATACTTCAAGCTCTTGTGGTCCGTGAAAATGTCACATGATTCTCCATACAAGTAGTGCCTCCATATCTTCAATGCAAACACGACTGCTACAAGTTCCAAGTCATGCGTAGGGTAATTTTCCTCATAAGGCTTAAGCTGCCGTGAAGCGTACGCGATCACTTTCCCATGTTGCATGAGAACACAGCCAAGTCCCTTCCCCGATGCATCACTGTAGATTTGAAATCCACCTGTACCAGATGGGAGAGTAAGAATAGGTGCATATACTAACTTCTGCTTCAGGTCTTCAAAGCTCTTCTCTCGTTCTTCAGTCCAGACGAATTTCTCCCCTTTCCGCATCAGTTTGGTCAATGGTAGTGCTAGGAGGGAAAAGTTCTCCACGAACCTACGGTAATAACCAGCTAAGCCTAGGAAGCTGCGGACTTCAGTCGCTGATGTCGGTCTTGGCCACTTAGTAATAGCCTCAACCTTCGCTGGATCCATCGTGATTCCTTCTGCTGATACAATGTGACCTAAGAATGCCACCTTGTCTAACCAGAACTCACACTTGCAGAATTTATCATACAGCTGCTTCTGGCGAATAATTTGTAGTACTGTACGAAGATGGTCTTCGTGTTCCTCCTTGGACTTAGAGAAAGTCAGAATGTCGTCAATGAAGACAATGACGAACTTGTCCAGAAATTCGTGGAAGATTCTGTTCATCAGATCCATGAACACTGTTGGAGCATTGGTAAGGCCAAATGGCATGACTACATATTCGTAGTGGCCATAGCGTGTACGGAAAGCAGTCTTGGCGATGTCCTGCTCCTTAACCCGTAGCTGATGATGGCCCGACCTTAGATCAATCTTGGAGAAATGTTTGGACCCTTGGAGTTGGTCAAACAGATCATCTATACGTGGTAGTGGATACGTATTCCTTATGGTAATCTTGTTGAGCTCACGATAGTCTATGCAAAGACGTATACTGCCGTCCTTCTTCTTAACGAATAAGACCGGTGCGCCCCGTGGAGATGCGCTCGGTCGAATAAAGCCTCGTTCTAGAAGTTCTTGCAATTGATCCTTCAGCACCTTCAACTTTATGGGAGCCATGCGATAAGGAGCCTTGGAAATCGGCTCAGCTCCTGGGATGAGCTCGATATTAAATTCTACTTCTCGTGCAGGCGGTATGCCCGGGAGTTCTTCTGGAAACACATCCAGGGATTCTGACACTATCAGATGATTCTGAAATGATGGGGATTCAACATCCATGTCATGAACAGTAGCTAGATAACCCTCGCAACCATGTGAAAGTAGTGCACGTGCTTGCAGGGTTGATATGATTTGTACAGACCTACCGGGTACGAACCCGTTGTGAATGTACTCTGGCGCATTAATATCACCGAAGATGACTCGATATGAATGGCAGTCTATGGTAGCATGATGCTTGGATAGCCAATCCATGCCCAAAATCATGTCAAAATCATTCATGTCCAGCGGAAGTGCGTCTACAGGATGAACCTTGTCGTCAAACTCTAGGGGAAGGCTCGTGTACACATGGGTTATGGGTACATAGTCTCTCAAAGGCGTGGAAATACTCAGTATATTCTCTAGTGGCATGGGGAGTATCCTAACATTCTTGACATACGCAGTAGAAATGACCGAGTGAGTAGCACCCGTATCAAACAGAACACATGCAGCTTGACCATACATATACAAGATTCCAGTGATGGTACCTGTAGACTTGTTGGCCTGATCGCGAGATGTCGTTTAAACGCGCCCAGTAGTAGGAGGCGGCTTGGTATCAGCATGTCCTGATGTACCCTCAATCTCACCCTTGCGGCAATCCTTCATGCGGTTGTTAGGAAGACCACACTTGTAGCATGCGTCGCCGTCGCGGCGACATGGCCCTGGGTGCCTACGGTGACAAGTAGAGCAAAGAGGATGAGTATATCCTCTAGCATGTGTCCTGACTGGCTGAGAACCTGATAAAAACACTATACATGAGACATGAAAATAGGGTACAAAGGAAAATGCGGATAATCGTAAGATTTAATACCAGTGATAGCTGGACGGTTAGGCTGTGAACCTCTCTGGTTCTGGTCCCTACCGTTACCATGATTCCTGGTAGAAGATTTGCTAATGTGTCAGAACTAAGAATTATAACATGTAATCATAAGAAAATGCGTAAGTATAAGGACCTGCTGCTGTTGGAGTGTCCAACGTTGTTACGGTAATTATCATTACTGCCACGCTTATCCGTAGCAGAACGGTCATGAGTCTGACCGTTTCCCTTGGGCTGATTAGGCTGATGCTGAGTAGCCGGCTGAGACCGGTCCCCAGTCTTCTGCCTGGAAGATACAATTTAAAGAGATGAAATATTGACATATACCGAGAGAATACGGATTGGTCACCGCTTGAATACGAATATTTACCTCTTATCGGGTCTCTCTGCTTCCCCGAACTCATCTCTTTCCTGCAGCATCTCCAGATTACGTGCTGCATCGGCCACTTGTGCTACCGTGTTGAACGTAGCACACACCAAGTTGTTTGCGACCGATGTACGAAGAGCCCACCTGAAGTGGAGTGCTTGCTCTTCAGGATACCTGCTGCTGCACCAAGGAAACCAGCCAAGCGTTTCTAAAGTGTGGCTTATGGCGGCACAATATATAAAAATATTTATTGTTTTATCGTATTTTAATATTATATTTATATTAAGTTCATAATAAGTGTTGTACATAATAGTTAAAACTATAAAATTCTCTTTACATGTAACAATATTCATTTATGAGAGTTAAATTCAAAAAATCACCGCACCTCTTGTCGTAAAGCGCCTTGACCTATAGCGTAGCGTGTAGGTCACGCCTCAAGTTTTAACGCGCCCTAAGGCGGGCTATAGCGAGCTATTTAGAACTATAATTATTTTTTTTTCTTAATATTTAATAAACAATAAATACACTGCATTCAAAGTATTTATTTTGTCAAATTAAATGCCCATATTTCGTATTAATTATATTATTGCATTACATTACATTATTTTGTGTATTATACGGATATTATTTATTTATGGGAGCTTGTGTCTTAATAAGTATCGCATAGTGTGTGCGAAATTTTCATTAAGAAGGTGATTTGCACACTCTATATATTGATTGATACATTTAAAATGTTTGTGTATGGACATGTATACTTTTACATTAGTGGTGTAGGCAAACTTCAACATACATATTAAGGGTAAAAATGTCCAACACACAACATTTTGAGTGTGCCCATCAATTTATGGAGTGTGCAAATCACTTCACTTTCATTAAATGATTAAGAAAAATATCATGATATAGTTAAACTTTCGTTTAAAAAAATATTTATATTAATTATTTATAAGATTAATTAATTTTATCACTATTTAGCTATTAGAGTACTTTCTATTGTATGATTTTCTTTGTTGTTGCTCATTTTGTTGCAAATCACATGTTACTTTTTGAATTATATGTGATCATTCTTCGTAAACTTTAATACTAACAAAAAAAAACTTGAAAAAAGTTCAATCAGGATTAGTGGTCAACTGGTCATATAGTGAAAGATGATTTTATGCTCTCATTATGCTCCCATGGTAATGTAATTAATTTTACTACTGTACATGAGATAAGTAGGCTTTTTCATCTTTATTACAGTTTCAAACAAAATGTTTATGGAAGAAAACTCTAACAAAGGAATTTAAAATTCTTCGAATTCCTAAAATGAAGGATATTGAAATTATTCCAAAAAGTGAGAAATTTTAATTTACTTGAAAATTTTTATTTTATAAACTTTTTTCTAATCATTTTTATTCAGTTTTTTATGTTTATATAAAAAACTATAAAATTTAAAAAATTTATATAAAAATTATTTTTTTGATTTTTACTCTTTTAAATAGCAAAAATAAAATTTATATTAAAAATTTATAGAAATTTTTTATAAAATTTATAGAAATTTTTAATAAAATTTATAGGAAATGTTTTACAAAATTTATATAAATTCTATAAAAAAATTATTGAAATTTTTTATAAAATTTATAAAAATTTTTAAAAAAATTTATATAAGTTTTTATAAAGTTTATTGAATTTTTTATAAAATTTATATAAACTTTATATAATTTTTTTATAAATTTATGATAAAAAAATTTATAAACTTTATATAAATTTTTTATAAAATTTATAAATTTTTTTTATAAAAAAACTATATAAATTTTTTTATACAATATATATAAGAAGTTAAAATTTGATTTTTAAGTTTTCAATAAAAATTTTATAAAAAATATTTATTCCTTAATTGGTTTAATACAAATTCGAAGAGTTCAAAATATTACAAATTTCTGTCAACCAAATAACATTTTAAATTCTAGAATTTTAAATTCTTGGGAATTTTAATTTACTAGATATTAGAATTCCAGAATTTTAAAATCTTAACCAAACGGCCGGCCCTAGGAGTAAAACCTGAAATAAAAAGTTGACTTCTTTCATTTGTATTTAATTTTTGTAATATAATTTCTAAAACCAATTTATAAACCTTCAAACAACCCCTAGCTCACTCCATCCTAAGTTCCTAACAAGCTAAAAATGGCTAACAACGCTAACAAATTTTTGCTTCAATTCACCATATCTATGTTATTATGTGCTTTGCTGTTCACATCCTCGTGTTTATGTCAATCAGTCCCGGGGATTTACATGCTCGGAGACTCTTTGGTGGACGTGGGAAACAACAATCTTCTTCCCCTTTCTTTTGTCAAGGCTAATTTCCCTCAAAACGGTATCGATTTTGCAACTGGAACAGCCACTGGCCGGTTCAGTAACGGAAAAAATGCTGCTGATTTTCTTGGTACATTCTGATCTTTATATATATATATATATATACGGTACATAAAAATTTAGACGAGTAGTCGAGTATAGAAGAATAATAAATAGCTATTTCTTTTACGGGATGGTTCTAATCTTTTAATTGTTGTTTTTGAAAGAATTTGGTTTAGTAATTAAATTTGAGAAAGGTGATAACCCTCTAGGAGCAAGAAAACTACATAACCGTTCATTTAATAAAGTACGTTGCTATTTAATGAAATTTAATTCATAAGTTGATTTCCATAGCTGAAAAGGTAGGCTTACCAATCGGCCCACCGTATCTATCACTATTGTCGAAAGAGCAAGAGTTGGGCGAAGCTCCTATTACCGGAGTCAGCTTTGCTTCTGGAGGTGCTGGAATCGTTAAAGACATTCCAGTAAGAAAACAAATAATCGTCCTTTTTTATAAATGTACCATTGGATCATAAATTCGAAATCTGATTACTAATGTTATAAATGCAGACACAATCAATTTCATTGACACTACAAGTAGAGCACTACTCTTTAGTGTATGATCAACTAGTTCAAAAACTAGGCTCACTGGCTGCTGAAACTCACTTAGCCAAATCCCTATTTATGATTATGATTGGAAGCAATGACCTGTTTGCCTACTTCAAATATAACTCTGATGCCTCAAGGACTTACACCCCGCAACAATATGTTGATCTCATGGCCTCCAACCTTATACAGCTTATGAAGGTAAATTGTCCTTTATATGTTTGTAACGATCAAAACATTGTTCTTGCGAAAATCACATGTATGGATAAATTTTTTTTTGAATTTAACAAAAGTAATTCAAGTGTTCGCAGTTGTATAACATTGGAAATTTAAGTTTTTTTCTTGACATCTCATGCTAGAATAATGTTTTAAAGGGAAAAATTGTTTTATTGTATCATGCGTATAATTGTTTGGTTTTGCGTATATGATTGTAGAGGTTGTATGGTATGGGAGCGCGAAAATTTGTGGTATCTGGAGTTGGAATGATTGGTTGTTGTCCAAGGCAGAGGAATGACAACGCTACTAACGGGTGCAAGGAGGAACCAAATTATTGGTCGGCGAAGTACAATGATGGTCTAAAGCCTTTGCTAGAAAAAATGAAGTTAGAGTCACCGGATATCAACTACTCTTACTTTGATATGTATGGTGCCATGAGTGACCTCATTCAAGATCCTCAAAAATATGGTACTAATTACCGCCTTATTGATCAAGCGGTTTAGAGTTTTTAAAAGCTTCTTTTTCTTCTCATGTTTGATTTTATTAGCTTGTTAATCGAGGACATGAGTTTGATGCAGGATTTACGGAGATCAAAGAAGCTTGTTGTGGACTTGGTAACCTGAGAGCTGAGTTCCCTTGCACCCCGGTTTCGACATATTGCTCCAATAGAAACGGCCATCTCTTTTGGGACTTCTACCATCCAACGGAAATGGCGTCAAATTTAATTATTAATCTTATGTACAATGGACCCAAACAATTCACTCAACCAATGAATCTAGAACAGCTTGTTGAGTTGTGATTCAGGAAGTGAAATCATTAAGTTTGTGTTTTTGTCAATAAATTCTAAAATTGTAATATGCTCAATGTTAGAGAATCTTCAATGACAAACCTATTCAATGACTTTTTCCAATAACTTTTATTATATTTTATATATCAAAAAGTCATTTATAAAATTTTGTCCAATGCAAAAAGTCATTACTAAAACTTTTTGTTTGAAGAATCATTAAATGTGAACAAAAAATTTAAAAGTTTATGAACTTAAAATTAATAGTCATGTGATAGGATCGAACTCGGAATTACGGGATTGCACACAATACGTAAAGGATTAATTTTATTTATTAACTATATTATATATATATTTATTAAATCAAACCGAACTTAACTAAACGATCGTTAAATAAATTAAGAGTTAAGTTAAACGAACGTTATGGAATTAAATAGAAGAAAAGAAGTAAACGTAAAGTTCCGGAAGCCAACTCTTGTGGGCTTATGGGTCGACGCTACAAGAAGAAAAGGGGAAGGAAAATGAATTGTTTCCTTATTCGTTTATTACTTGGAAACTAAGTTTTTCTAAGCCCTATATAAACACCCCATAGCCTCATAATTTTTCCTATCCCTTCTCCTCCCTTCTTTCTTGCGATCGGCGACAAACACCCTTTAGGGTTCTTTGATTTTCGATTTAGCTAAAATTCCACAAGTGTTGAAGTTCCAGTTTGCAAGTGCTAAACTCACGGTTAGCCCGTTGCATTACGTGTGTACAAGAGAGTAATATAATTTTGCTTTAAACTATATATTGTTATTATTCTTCACAAACCCTAATTGGTGATTCGTTGATGATCTTGTGGATCTTTGCTAGGATAAAGGTATATAACCTAATCGATTAATTATAATTGTGTTAATATGATTTTGTTAAATCGCTTCTGATATAACGTGCTTTGATCTTTGTTATGATTATATAATTGTTATGAATGTCATAAACCATCAAAATTACACTAGAATAGAGCAAAAGGTTTGCTCAAAGACTGTATCAAGTCTTTGAGTAAAAAGCTTTTCTAAAGACTTTTTTCAAACAATAAAAAATTATTTTACAAACCTTGCATTGGAGATGCTCTTATAAATAGTTTAGCTGATCCATTTATTGTCATCCAACTTTCTTGATCTTGTGTCATTTTTGTCTTTAGTGCTTGAAAGCAAAATTATACATTTACGAATAATTCATATCGGACGATTCTTTTAATAAAAATGATAGACAGGCTTAATTTGTATGTCTAAAAAGAGGTATAATCATAGGATAGAGACACGCGGCGCAATGAAAGACTAAGATGAAAAAAAGAAAATCTAAAATAATAGCCCCTTGCATTTCACCAATCATGACATGACACGTAAATTTAGATCTAATTTTAAGCTTTCCTATTATTTCCATATATCAAAACTCTTCTTTTAATATAATCTAACATCGTTCAGCTACAAGATTTGGGGCATTTAGAGACAACAAAATGACGTCCCTAACTTAAAGACAACATGTCCTTGCCAAACGTCAGTCGCTAAAAGCCCGTAAGTAAAAGTCTTTAGCGACGGCGGATTTCGCTTTTAATGATAACATGTGAAAACTCACTTACTAAGAGGGGCCCGCAACACCATTGGCGACGACAATGTGTTCATTGCTAAAAGTTTCTCCTAAACCGCTAAAAGTGCGCGTTAAAAGTCAAGGCCAATAAACTTGTTCTTCTATTTCTACTATCCGTTTAAATAACTATTTCATCATTTGGTCACTTATTTTTTCATTCTGAAAATAGTTAGCGATTCAAGTAAAAATAGTTACCCTATAACTCGTTGCAAGGCATTGAAGTGTGCTCTTCGTATTCACTCGTATATGTGACATTCTCATCATTGCAAGCCGATGCATCTATGTAGTAAAAGTCAGGATCCTAATGCTCAGTGACGGACGTAGGAAATTTCAATTTGGAGGGCAAATTTTTTTTTTTTTGACAATAGCAAGACGAAAAAACTGAAATCCGAATAAAAGTTGAGTATTATAACTTAAAAGTTAACGATTTCTAAGTTTTAGAGTGTAAAATGTTAGAATTCAAGGTGTGAGTAGAGGGCAATTTGATATTTGAGTGGGGAAATTTAAAGAAAAGCTTAAATTTAAAAAAAAAAACTAAAATCTCGTCTTTTTGTCAAGTTATGAGGACGCCGTCACCCCATACCTATAACATGCGTCTGCCCCTGCTCATGCCTAGTTGTGTTGATCTATTTGTTAATTGCTATCAACGTAACAAGCTAGCAAAATGCGACAGTCTTCAATCTATAAAAGCAAAACATAGTTTGATAAGCTATCGACGGAAAATTTTGTTCAACGGACAAAGCATAAGCTAGAGTGTGTGTCTCTTTTTGTTAAAGGCCTATTAAAAAAAAGTCGTCATGAGTAAGATAAACAAGTCACTATCCAAAAAATGTCACAAAAGTCAACGAAATGTCAATTAGCTTTTCATTTGTTTCCCTCACGTATAGAAAACGTGTAACTAATATACTCGTAATATACTAGCATGATATCCTATGTTACGACTGCGGATATTGTAAAACTAAAATTTCGCGTGTAATATTTATGAGTATAAATATTTTCGATAATAATTTTACAATAATAATGATAGTTTTAAGTTGGATAATTCTAAGTAATAATAAATTATTCAATATAAAAATAGTATTACGAAATTGTGATAATTGATCCTAAAAGATATTTGCTGATCTCTCTGTAACATTCATCATAATATTATATAAAATGTAAATATAAAAAAATTCCGTAATATATATGTGTACATTTTTTATATATTATAATAATCTCAAAATTTTCTTATTTTAATATGTACAATGTAATCGAATTAATTAGCAAAATAATTAATAGCTCACTAAATTTGTACTAAAATACATACATAGATAATATGTATTTTCGAATATGCAAAATTATAAAAATTAAATGATACAAAATCAAACACACGTATATATTAAAATTACATTTGTGAATAATTTAAATAATTTTGTGTAAAAAGTTATAGTTTTATAGGAATAATTATTTGTAGGTGTTGTATATTAATTTGTATTAACTTTATCATTCAATGTGTATTGCTCCCTAATTAATACAAAAATAAATTTATAATGTTTTTGTGTTGTACAAGTTTGTGCCACAAAAATTTGTAAGGGTGCTACATAAAATTTTAAGACAGAATGCAATCTCTGTAATAAATAATACAGATTTATGGGTCGTCAAAAATAGTACATATATGTGTAATGAGAATGTTCTTATCGGTTTCGTGGGGCCTATTCGGTTCTTATTTTGACGGTTTTTTCGCTAGCTGAACTGATTGTGACTCGTTGGTCCGGTTCGGTTTCAAAACTATGTACACCATTATTTTAGGTAGACAAAATACGTATGATCTTATAGATATATGTTTTTAATTGGTGTACAATATGTATTTATAATTGTATTAATTAATTAGTATTAATTAATTTTATTTTTAAATGTGTATTAATTATTATGCGTTAATTAGTTTTAATATGAGTATTAAATTAAACATTTATGTTTTAATTTTTTTTTAGCGGCGATTTAGTAGTTAGTGATTCGAGCTTACAGTGACATTCAATTGGTCGAACCTTCTCTTTAGGGGATAAACTCCACTCCTGCTTCTTAATTCGGGCCCCTGAACACTACAAGAATCCAGTCCATTACCCACAGACCAAATTTGTGGGTAAACAACACAATCTTGTAGGTAATTGACTCATACCCACAGATCACCCACAAACTTTTATGAATGGGTAAAAGCTTCGAGGCTAATTTTATACACACCGTTTTTCAAGCGGTGGGTAAATTTACTCACGACTATTCGTGTGGGTGATTATGTTTAATGTGTGGGTAAATTTCTTGGGGGTTTTCCTAGTAGGGGTGTCATTCGGTTCGGTTATCGGGTTGTTCGGTTTATTCGGTTCGGGTTATTCGGTTAATTTTTTTTTCTGAGTCAACCCGAAAACCGAACCGAACCGAAATAGATTTCAACCGAACCGAACCGAAAACCGAATTTGAATTCGGTTCGGTTTTCGGGTTGACCCGAATAATCCGAATTTTCTGAATTTTTCAAAAAAAATATATAATTATATAAATATTTAGAAAAAAAAGGTTATTTCAAGTATAAAATGATATTTTTATATTAAAATTATGTTTTAATAACTAGTTTGCATATATTAGGATTAAATTAAATTTTAATAACTATTATATATATATAAATTTATTAAAAAAATATATATATTTATAAAATTTCGGTTTTCGGTTCGGTTCTCGGGTCTGACGGCCAAACCCATACCCAACCCGAAAACCGTATTTGTAGTTCGGTTCGGTTCGGTTATGACCCAAAACCCGAATTCTATTTTCGGTTCGGTTCTAGTTCGGGTTCGGTTCGGTTCGGTTTTCGGTTTTTATGGGTCAAACCCGAATTATGGACACCCCTATTTCCTAGGATACCACCAAATTTCCCATAAATATAAGCATGGGTAATATGTGGGAAAACTTGTTACGGAAATAATTGTGTGCAAGTTAATAGAAAATACTCTTTGCCTTCAACAATCCGTGGTAAACTACACACGTGTGTGCTTGATGGTTAAACCATAATATGGGTCAATTCTTGATAAAATTTACATGATACGGATAAATATTATTATCAAACTGCTACAATTATATACAAACCACATAATATACTATGACTTCAGAAATACAACATAATGCTAGTACAAAATAAGTGGTTCAAATATTTCTAGACGTGTAAGATGATCAAATTACAAATAATTTTGAGATCGACCATCACATAAAATTTAATGAACTTTCACCCTTTCGAGAATTTTGTGTAACATTTTCTTTCTTTTCCACTTGCGTCTTCTACTAAATGTGAAGCTCCTTTTCATCCTTTCTTCACATTGTACATTGTTGTTGTGTTAATTTCTACGCTTCTACTAAGTTTGTGAATGTATGGTGTAATATGTCACCAATGGACAGGTCTACCTGCATTTGACGTTACTTGCAGTAAATACAAATGTAAAACATTAACACGTAGAGTAAGGAAATAAATGAAATGAAAATTAATGTGAAAAGATCAAAGAAATGGTATGTGGCTTACATATGCATAAAGATCTTAAAATGTGAAGTGTAAACACTAGTGTAGTTCTGCTATTTGTAATGTCCATAAGACATTGCTAACCTTGAAATTGATACACAAAAGAGTGTACAAATTAACTTGTTAGTAATATTAGAACGAAGAAATTATATAAATAATGGAACCAAGAATCCAATATAAATTCTTGAATAAAAAATAAATTCAATAAATCAACTCATCTTATGCAAAATGAAATAAATTGCAACAAAAGGTTTAAAAAATATATATCGATGCCGTTGGCTTGGTTAAAAACATAAAACACCTTTTGTAACTCAAACATGCACGTCATTACAAAGCAACTTGCATCATATAGAAAATAAGAGGACACCCTTCTACACATGTTGATTGTATATGGCTCCAAATGGTCTTGGATCTCTGTTGTCCTTACCTTGTTATGCTATGGAAAAAAATCTACATATGACCAAAAAAAATCAATCAATATGCATATGATTAAAAGAAATAATAAGAACTTATGATAACGTGAAGTGTGTAAATAATGATCAAAGACATCAAGTGCAAACACATACCACAATAATTATATATTCAATCCTCCAATCGTCAATTCAATTTTTTTTAACTGTATTATCATGGGCATTGTTTTTAAATCAAGATGATGAAGATAAAACAAACCATGAGTAGTGGGAGGAGGTTATGAGAGAATGATGGCATGTACATCGGTTTAAAATTGCAAAATCTAGTGGCGGGGTAGGGCGGGAATATGTGAAAATTTTATTTTCAGGGCCACAAGTTTTTTTGTAAATTTTAAAACTTATTCAAATAATGTGTTAAAAAATTTGGAATTGCGCCGAATAAAAAAGTGTAAAATTTACAACTTTTTTTTATAGTGATTTAAATGATTTATCCATGACATTACCCATATATTTATCCATGACAACAAAGTTTGTGGGCAACTTGTGGGGAATTTTTTAGTTGGAAAAATTTACCCATAGATTACACATGAACAATAACTTTGTGGGTAATATTGTGGGAATTTTTGTGGGAAAGTCAAGGGTAAATTTGATTTGTCTTATAACTTCATGAGTGTGGGTATTTTGTGGGTAACCGTTGGGTAAATACCCATGACTCGAAGTTCCTGTCTAATTTTCGTGGGTATTAGACTGAATTTTTGTAGTGGAAGGTCCTTGGTAAGACTCGAACTCGAGACCTCTCCAAGAATACCTCCCTAATGTTACCCTTGGTGGCCAACTGAGCTAGCTCAGCTGGTTACATGTATGTTTTTATTGATTTTAATTATGTATTAATACTTGTATTATGTGTTGTTTTTGTTGTAAAATAAGGTCAGGGTGTTTTAGGTATATAATTTAATGTGATATGTTGTTTTAATAATATAATTACTTGTTTTAACTTTTCTATTTTAAGTATGTATGCTTGTTCAAATAGCATTATGTATTGTAATTTGAAATTTTCAAGTATTAATACTTGTATCATATATTATTTTAAGGGTTTTGCTAACCATCATCCTATGGTGTTTTTTAAACATTCTATAATTAAAAATTTAATAATTAAAAAACCTCAAATGTACCATATTTAACATAGTTAATATTAATATATACCATATTAAAACTTACTTACCTTAATTATATGTGTTAGAATCATGCATTTATGGAAATAATTAGTTTATATTTGGAATTGTTTTTAATTATAGAAGCTTAAAAAACACCCATAGGGTGTTTGTTAGCAAAACCTTTATTTTAAGAGTCCGGTTATTTTGGATACCTTGTATCCAAAGGATACAAGGGGACCAATCCCCACCTTCCATTTAATATTAATCAAAGGCCCAAATTAATTCTTATTTTTTAATTAAAAAAAGCGGAGGGGTATTTTCATCATTTTACCCCTCCCACCTAACATCACCTACCACTCTCCCACTTCCCAGATCTAACAGTCGGTGTTTTTTTTCTTCTCTCCAAAACACACACAAAAACACACACACACATACACATATTCAAATCTTAATCTATCATCAAATACATCAAGTTCATCGATAATCACATTCGTAAGTCGATCATCACCTTCATAAAAAAGGTAAAATTCATTCGATTCGTTTTGATTCATCTTTTTTTAGCTTATTCTATGTGAATAAGCTTATTATTCATCTTATTCTTTTATAGCTTATTTGAGAAATTACATGAATTTAACGAATGATAAGGTAACTTATTAGATGATTCATGTGAATAAGCTTATAACTTATCATCATCTTTATTATCATGAATAATAAACTAACTTATTAGCTTATTTTCATAAATTATAAGATTTTATGGCTTAATCTCGTTGAACATATTCAGTATGACCTGTTAGTGAAGTATCATATATGATATACGATATCATATATGATATAAGCTAAAACATCATATATGATAAAATATATCATATATGATTATGTGCTTGAAAATTGAATTAAATCTTATTTTTTATGGCTTAATCTCGTTGAGGAGATTTAGTATGACATCTTAGTGAAATATCATATATGATATACTATATAATATATGATATAAACTAAAATATCATATATGATAAGATATATCATATATGATTATTTGCTTGAAAATTGAATTAAATCTTCTTTTTTGTATAGAGAATGCTGTTTTCAAGGAATATTGAACATTACAAGCATCCAAACGGCCAAGAAGGTTAATGAAGAAGCTCATAAAATTTTAGTTTAAGTTTAAAGTGTATTCTTTGTATTTTTCTTGTAATCTCCTAATGGAATTTTGACGTATATAGAGGATTTGTAATACATTGATATCTAGTACAACGTCTTGTTAATATAGTTTAACTTTTTTGGTAT
The DNA here is from genome assembly GCA_025667525.1 of Glebionis coronaria. Lineage (NCBI taxonomy): Eukaryota > Viridiplantae > Streptophyta > Magnoliopsida > Asterales > Asteraceae > Glebionis > Glebionis coronaria. The sequence continues at coordinate 119,549,040 of CM046874.1, read as the reverse complement.
TATGTGATGATTGTTTTGATAAATTAGTGATGGTCATTAGAATATGAATCATGTTATCATTTTTTAAACATCAAGTATAGTGTCAAATTCATGATTAAAACAAGGAGTGTTGTGGATTCACTTGTCTAGAAAATAAAAAAGAATATTTTTTATGAGTATCATATATGATGATGCATTATCATATATGATACTCAAATATTTTTGACAAATTCAACAAAAGGTTTGCTAACTTCATGACTAAAACAAAGAGCCAACTGAATCAATGATTAAACATTTGTTCATAAAATAAAAAAAGTAGTTTTTAAGAGCATACAATTGATGATTTAACACTTGTTCAAATAGAATGTAACCAATCATGATTAAAACACTTATTCATTATAAAAAAGATACAAGAACAAAAGAGTCTAATCAATTCATAACTAAATCATAACATTCTTATTATTGAAACTACTATTCTTCATTTTCAATCAGTTCTTCTTCATTTTCGACCAAATCACTTTTCTCTTGTAAATCTTCTTTGGCCTCGACGACACCTTCATCTCATCATTACATATATGCGTGCACGTCATCATGCTTTGCTCCAACCATGTAATTGTCACATCTATATATGCTCGTTGTTGTGTTCAGACAGTCTGCATTAATAAAAAAAGATGAAAGAACATATTAGGCACCATTTTATCAATGAGTGAATTACCTAGCAGACTATATCAAAATGCGCAATAGGTCAAAACTGTAAAAAAAATCATGTACAATATCAATGTCTGGTTTTTTATATGGCCTGTTAGATATATCATATATGATACCTCATATATCATATATGATATATCTATCATATATCACATATCATATAACTATCATGTATGATAAATGAGGTATCATATATGATAGATCCAACATAATAAGCTTACATCAGCAATATAGTTAAAAATGTCTAATAATACAGCTAATTCACGCTAACTTAAGCTTATTCAGAAACATCATATATGATACCCATGTATCATATATGATAAATGATGTATCATATATGATACATCAAGCTTAATTCAGCATGTATCAGCTACATAAAAAAATCCTAATAATGCAGCTTATTCAAACGAAAATAAGCTTATTCGTAACTCTCTTATTCACAAAATCTTATAATTCGTTAAAATAAGCTAATAAGCTAGCTTATATTTCAACAAAATAAATCCAAACCATCTAACTCGCAAGCTTATTCATAACTTTCATCTAATTCAAAAGCTTATTCAAACAAATAAGCTTATTCACATAAATCACCTAAGAAGTTAGCTTATAAGTAAGAACAATCAATCAAAATAAGCTAATTCAAAGCTTATAATTAACATGATTGTAAATTAATAAGCTTATTCAAAATCAAATAAGCTAAATATAAGAATAGATTTTATACAAACCTGATGATTCAATTCGTGCCTAATCATGAATTCGTATTGATTAATTGATCTAATTAATTGATTCGTGATGGAATCCTGATGATATTCGCGAGGGATTCGTGATTAAAAGCTTCGATCTATCAATTGTAGAGAGAGAAACTAGATCGGGTAGAGAGAGAAACAGAAAGCCGATGTGTGTGTGTGTTTTATGAGAAAGAAGTGAGAAAAATACTTATATAGTGAGCGGGTGAAATGACGAAAATACCCTTCTAGTGTAAAATGGAGATTTAATCTCAACCATTAGATGAGAGGGAGATGGAGGGTGGGGATGAGTCCCCTCATATCTTAGATAAGTTTGGTATCCAAATGAACTTAAATCTTATTTTAATTATAAAATGAGGTGATGAGGTATTTTAATATAGAGTTTAATGCAATATATGTAATAACGATAAGGTTTAATGCAATATATGTTAATAATTTCATGTTTTAAGTATTTTAAAATTGACTTAATATATTGTACAAATAACTTAACATGTTGCAACTTAAAATTATAAATATTTCAAGAGTAAAGTTATTTTAAATACCATATTAATCTTGGATACCAAGGGACTCATCTCCACCATCCATCTCCATCTCATCTAATGGATAAGGTTAAAAGTATTTTATTATTTCACTTATTCTTATAATTTAAATATCTCTTAAACCGTTAAGCGTTAAACCAAAAAAAATATACCATCGCGACGAGCATTTAATAAGCTTTCTACAGATATGCATTATGATATACTTTTGAAGAAAAAAAAATTCGTCTTTTTTTTTCCTTTTTTAAAATTTGCGTAAAATATCATATATGATAATAGTGTTTTATCATATATGATATCACTCTTAGGTTACAAATTATTACTGAATCATATATGATATTAGTTTATATCATATATGATAAGTTATATCTTGTATGATACTAGTGTTACTATCATATATGATATTTAGTATCATATATGATAATTTTCGACAATGAAAAAAAACGAAAAAAACGAAAAAAAAAAAATTGTCGAAAGTATATCATATAGCATATCTGTAGAAAGATAATTAAATGCCCGTCGTAACGGTATATTTTTTTTCGTCTAACGATTAACGGTTTAAAAGATATTAATGTTTGAAGAAAAAGGTGGAAAATGAGTTTTTTGTTTAATCTTATCCATTGGATTAAGATTGAGATGGAAGATGGAGATTGGTCCCTTGGTATCCAAAATAAAGTTTTGTATCCAAATGAACTTAAATCATATTTCAAAAATAACAGTTAATATGCTTTACAAAGAGTATGATAACAAAAAAAAAGAGATGTATCTTTAGCCTTTATTGTGATTCGATTTTCTCATAAAAATAATACAACACAAAATCTAATTTGTTAACCACAATCAAGTGTGACGCCATATTAGTGACACCCTGAAGGTGTCGGAAATGTCGTTTTTACTATATGTAGGAAATCAAACTATTTTAACATGTTACGATGCAACATGTAAATAGGTAAAAAAAAGCCCTTAAGTGGCCGCGTTAACCAATAAAAAATGGAACTTAAAGAATGGAGAGTTTTTTTGTTTAGATATGGGTGATGAACAATTCAAACATCGTAAATTTGTCAAAAAGTCGGAAACAATGAATACTACGGAAAAAAAATCTAAACGGTAAATACATCATTATGTATAATATTGTGTCATGGCACGCATCCGGTTGGTATTTATTTTCGCAAAGAAATGCTAAAGAGAAAGAAAAAAAATGGTTGGATATTCGGATAGACTATTATTAAGGACTCAAAGAAACCATGCAACAAATGGCACACACTTAACATACGACTCAAAATGAGAATCAGAATAAAAACTTTTATCTCTTATTTTGTCTTCTTAAAGCCCTTTATAAACCTTCATTAACCAACTACAACATCATCACACACACCACAAATGGCCCAATGGAGTCGCAAGTAAATTCACTACTTCTATAATATGTGTTTTCCTTTTCTCTGGTAGTCTTTGTCAATCAGTCCCAGGGTTTTACACATTCGGAGACTCATTAGTAGACGTCAGAAACAACAATCGTCTCCCTCTTTCCCTTGCTAAGGCAAGTTTGCCTCACAACGACATTGATTTTTCAACTGGAAAAGCCACTGGCCGATTCAGTAATGGAAAAAATATTGCTGACTTTGCTAGTAAGTTGTGCTTTTTACATACGTTCGTACCCATGCAATATGCCTAAAATGTGTACAATTTGATAGATTATCCTATTTAGTATTTACGTCTAATGCGTGAAAACTAAAGTTGCGCACTAATATTTATTAGAGTTACAACTCAATTTGTTTCTAAGATTATTTTGTTTGTATGATTTCGACAGCTGAAAAGGTGATATTACAGACCGGTCCAGCGTATCTATCATTAGTATCTAAATGGAAGTTAGGCGATGCTCCCGTCATCGGAGTTAATTTTGCTTCTGGTGGTGCTGGAATATTTAACGAAACATGTGAACTCTTTGTAAGAATACACACATTAACCTTTATATAAAGGAGGAGAATCACGCATCTATAGGAGCAGTGATTCTCCTCACAAACCGCTTTTTATAATACTATCCACTCTCTCACAAACAAAAACCCTCTCACAACCAAAACGCACACTAGCACCTACACCTTTCCGTTATTTGATTTAACGGACCCCTTTATGCATTCATTGATCCCTGTTGTTGGTTTGTGAGGTGTTAATTTGGCCATTGGCCGATTAAATAATTGGGGGTTAATTGGATGTTTTCCCCCTCCCATTAATTGCGGTGTTCCGGTTGTTGGTTTAATTGAGGGTTAATTGGCCTTTCGCTGGGGTTATTTGGATGTTTTCCCCCTCCCATTAATTGCAATTGTCCAGTTGTTGGTTTAATTGAGGGTACATTGACCTTTCGCCAATTAAATATTGGGGTTAATTGGATATCCATTGCAAGATTGCCCCTTGCCATTAATTGCGATTGTCCGTTGTGTAGTGGCTACAGGAATCGTAGTGGCTACAGAAACCCAATTTTAACCGTTGCAATTAATCCGTGTCGCGGTGGTGTCCGTTGATGATGTGCCTCTTCACATCCATATATATACCACCATCACCACATAGTTGCATCTGGGTTTCCATTATTTGTCCTGTTGCTACAGTCGTTCTGGATCTTCTTTACGTTTCTGGTGATCCGGTCTGCAAAGGTTTGTAATATTTACCCTTTTTTCCCTCTTTGTAACGGGGTCAGTAAAATCAAATTCCCAAAAGGTCTAAGGGCCAGTGTGTGTTTTCGCTATGAAAACGAAATCTTGGTTGTCGACAGAGGAACCCTCCTTCATATAAAGGTTAATTTCTGGTTTTTTTAAAAATAGTCGCTTTATATAAGCTGCGTGCTTCATAGAGTTGGCCCCGGATGTTTTTTAAAATTTATGGCCGTTTATATAGAATGGTTACTTAAAGCGGTCTATTGTTCATTTGTGCATTTTAGTGATCTGGTTATTTAAAGTGATTTTTTAATTCGTAGGGATGAAAGGCTTGGAATGAATATGTCCGTTCGCTGGCCATTGTGTTACCCGCACACCTTTGTTTCACATGTGTGTGTATCCTTTGCACATGTCTGATGCTGATAAGCTTACTGTCCTTGCACTTGGTTTTGCCAGTTTTGCTGTTTTGGAAATGTACACTGGTTGAGGTTTTATATATGGGGCAGTGATGATATTGATGAATAAATTTTGTGTTGATTAATTTGAACAAACTTTCAGATTGATCGTACCTTGGCGGGGTAATTCACTGTTGGTGTTTTGCAGCCATGGCGGTCTTATCGTGTTTGTTTAATACTTTTTTCTCTTCCAGATCTGAGCCTCTGAAAATCTGTTTTCCGACATTGTTTGTAACCGAAAGGGCTAGGTCCCGGTGTGTTTTTTGTTTATTAAGAACTAGAAAAAGAAATTTTGGGTTGTCGGGGAGGGATACTCCTTTATATAAAGGTTAAATTCTGGGTTTTTTTTATTATTTGTAGCTTTATATATGATGCTTAGTTCATACAGTTGGGTGCGGTCCTAATTTTCCCATTTATGCCCGTTTATCTAACATGGTTAGTTAAATTGGTCTATTGTTCATTTGTGCATTCCGTTGGTCTGGTTATTTAAAATGATTGTTTGGGTTTGTGGGGATACAAAGGTTGTAATGTATATGTCTTAGACGAGAATGCAATGGGTTAAGTAATTGTTTCTGCCTGTTGACTAGGTTATTCTGTGTATGGGCAATGATGAAAAGTCTGTGGATGGACATTTTTACAAGGGTTGTTTCTCAGCGTCCGTATCTTGGCAGGGCGACGATTCGGTCGCAGCCATGATGGGTTTCTGGGTTCGCCTTCCATACCTCTAGATCTGAGCCTCAAACGCAATAACTCATTGTATCTACCTACTGACCTGATCCAATTCATTGGACGAGGGTCATTCTTTATGGATAAGCCCACATCTGCTGCACTTAAGACATTTAGCATGCACTTGCCGGCTATGTGAACCCCAGATTATAGTGTTGTCTTTTTTTGTTTCCGTTCCTCACTGCTGCTTTTAAGGACGTTGTTGTTTGTGAAAAAAGGGGAATAGTATTAAAAAAACGGTTTGTGAGGACAATGATTGCTCCTGTTGATGCGTGTTCCTCCGTTTCTATAAAAAAGGTTGCTTTAGGGCTATGATGAGGGTAAGCGGGTGCGGGTAAAGATACCACCTCTCGGATGCTTGCCGTGGCGACCTTGCGAGGTCGCAACCATCACGGGTCGTGGTTGTTTTCCCCGAATAGCGCCTTATCTGAGCCTATGCTATACCTTGGGGAAAAAAAACAAACTTTTGGTAGGCTCGCTTCCCAGGACCTGGACCTTGCGATTGTGACCATGTGATCGCGGGCATAACGATTGTCAGATGTGGACAATGATTCTTATGCCGGGTATTTCCGCCTCTATGGTGGTTAACTGTTGTGATGCCCGCTGCCTTTTGGATTTGTGATACCTCAGGCCTTACGCATTGGAAAAACAGAAAAAATGGTACACTCTTATGGATCCGTGCATCTCCTCCTGTATGTAAAGGTTGCCACATCTCGGATCTTGGCGTGGTGGCCTTGCTAGGCCGCAACCATGCCGGGTTATGAGTGTTTTTCCCATATAGCGCTTTATCTGAGCCTACGATATACCCCGAAGAAACTGGAAACCTTTTGTTAAACGCGCTTTACAGAACCCATGCCTTGCCATGCTGACCCTTTGATCACAGACGTAACGGTTGCGAACTGTGGTTAATGCTTTCTGCCGGGTCTTCTCGCCTTTATTCTGGTTAGTTACTGTCATGGTAGTTGCCTTGGGATACGTGGCCTGTTTGCCAGCACGCGGATCTTGCTAGGACGACTATTTGGTCGTACCCATGGCGGGTTTGTGGGTTCGCCTTCCATACATCCAGCTCTGAACCTCAAACACAATGACTCATCATTTGAACATGCTGATCTCCTCCAACTCATTAGCCGATGCCCTTTGTTTATGGATGCGTTCACGGCTGCTTCACGAATTCCCTAAAAATGTTCTTTACCTCTCGCAAAAGGTAACGTTCATTCTCTACGGTTATAGTGTTATTTTAACGAATAGTACCGCCACATATATTTTCAGGTTTCAGCTGGCCATTTGGTATTTGTCGCTGTATGGTATTTTTTTAATTTTATCAGTCTAACTAAATGTGGCTATTCTGCAACAGTCTGCCAAGGATTTGGAGAATACGATGGTAAGTGAATTAGACCAGATGCAGACGATGAGCTTCCAACCCCAGACATACATGTAAGTTGTCTTATACCTGATGTCAATGTGTCTCATCATCCAAATATAGTTATACTTGATTTGAGTTTTGAGTCCTTTTTCTTCCTTATTTAAAAAAGAAGATGTTGGTTCGTATAAAACAGAAAAGAAACACAACAGTACCGAGATGTGGGCGACAACGATACTCACGATGGTGTCTTTCGTTAGCGAAAGGCCAATTAACCCTCAATTAAACCAACAACCGGACAATCACAATTAATGGGAGGGGGAAAACATCCAATTAACCCCCAATTATTTAATTGGCGAAAAGCCAAATTAACACCCACGATGGTGTGTTTCGTCGCCACTATTGATGAAGGTCGACGCTATCCTTTTGTAAGATATGCTGGCGATTATGTGGGTGTGATAAGTTTAAACCGGCCACGAGCAAAAACAAGGTGTCCTGGACCTTGGCGGGGTGACATTTAAAGGTTGCACCCATGCCGGGTTATGACTCTTTGCCTCAAAGAGCACCCTCTCTGGGCCAACAGTTAACCCTAAATCATAGTTGTGCTGCCTTTAGATGTTGCAGCCATCACGAGTGATGACTCTTTTGACCCAGATCAAGGCTTATCTGATTCCAAAAAAGGCATGTTACATCAGTCGGTCTTGCCAATTCTTGGGTAATCAACTTTTGGCTGCTAATAGCCTCTGCTTTCAACCTCTTTATTGTTGCTGACGAAAAACTACAATTACCTTATGTATGGAAAACTAATAGCCTAAAGTGTTATACCGCCTTTTGTGTGTCATAATGATGTTTGTGAATTATAGGCAATGATGATATTTCATTTATCTTTTACTACTGATCATGGTGAGTGAAAGCGACACCGTATCTTGGCGGGGCAGCACCACGAACATGGTGTTTGCAGCCATGGCGGGTTGACTCCTCTTTTATCAGTGACAGCACCCCCAAGTCTGAGCCTGTACATGAAAACATTACTTCCATACTTTATTTTCATACCCGTGTCCATTCCAAGGATGCCCCTACCATTAGTTGCGCTGGTCCGTTTTGTTGCGGCTACATGAATCGGAGTATATACACGGTTTCCGCAGGTCTGTAGTAGCCTTATTTTTTTCCGTTCAAGCGTTTGATAGCCCCATTTGCTGATTCTCTTTGTTAACTACAGGAACGACACATTTTGCGTTAACAGCCAGCCGCACACCCCCCCCCCCCCCCCCCCCATCTCAGACACCCCCTATGACGAATCGTACAGACCTGCTGTTAGACGGTGATTCTTTTTTTTGAGCACCTTTCGGGGGTACCGCTCTGTGGTTGGAATACAGAGAAGATTGCACACGGTAACACTCTAATACCAAACTTTAACTGCTGATAAGACTCTGTTTTTTTCCTGTCTTGTCTGCTTTAGAATTTGTAACCATCCAACTAAAATAGAAAAATAAATAACTTCACATATGCAAATACGTTAAACCAAACGCATAAAGGCATCCTGCCAATGACCAACCGTCGTTGGCAGTACTTAAACCAAATACAAAAAGGCCCTGCCAATGACCCAACGTCCTTGGTAGTACCAAAATAACAAAGACTCATGCACACACGCCTGGTACATTCTTGGTAGACACACAAATTGATTCATCCCGGGGAAGATGATCATTTATTCAACACACACAAAGCGACCACCTTCAGGCACATTCAAATTATCGCTTCAGCCCGACATGTTCCCTCGCAGCTGCTCAATGAATCTTTCCATCCTACCAATACGGTCGCCTGTTGCTACTGCTTCTGCTCCGAGTTGTTCTCTGAAGGAACAGTCTTCACGTGTCAGGGTCCCTAAAAATGCCACCATCTGGTTAACTACCGGTTCCCCAACCACGGTCCTCAGCTCATAAACAAGATGCGTCCTATCAATTATACCACTATTGACCTCCTCCCACATCTGTTCCATCCTAGCTTTCCAGGCTGTTTCGCCTAGAATCTCATCTTCCAGGCGACAGATAAACATGTCCGCCCAATCATCGGTCCCTGATTCCTTCTCCAATGCATCGCACTTTGGACGGTGCTCCATTAGTTATCTCTTAGTCAAGCTTACCTATAGATGTGTGTGAAGATGTGTCACCTACACCCTCATAACACTCCTTTATATAGCAATGCCTCCTGGCTTAAAACCTATAGTGTCCTCCACTGACACTCAACTGTAGCGCCAAAAACAGTAGCCGGCTCCCAAATTGCATGATTATCAAGTTAGGCTCCCAAAAGTCTATTTAAAAAAAACACTATCCTCATCCACACACTGTTGCATCAGCTGTTGTTCTACTTTTTCTGTTACTTTTTTGCCAGATTTACATAATATAGGAAAACCATTATGGGCAGATACAGAAAAGTAGAAATAATGCTGGTATGGGGCAATGCATATCTTTACCGCAAGTGGTGAAAAAACGAACCACCAACAACAGTGCCATACTGTTTTTCTATAATGCAGCCTTTTTTCCTACTATTATACAACATGTTATGCCTCACAAGCACAACATTTTATACGGATCCATTAGAACCTAATGAAACAGCATAGGAACATAATGAAAAAACAGATTTCGCACATAAACCACAATTTCCATAAATAGGACACGGTATTTTTTTGTGGTTGCCTATTTAACCCTGTTTATTGCCCACAATGTGCCAAATGACACACTTGGATAGACCATCTCCATCCGACTGTTGCCATGTGACTTTGGGTTTCAGCCTTTTTTTATCACTTGCTAGCCAAGTAGGCACTAAAGTTTGCAACAGTTAGATTCTCACTAGCACGTTGCAGGCTAAATGAGTGATACACGTTCCTGGCAGAATCCCAGGCACATGCTCATAAGAAAAGTGTCCCAGTACAATAACAAAAAGACACAAATAGATACTTGGTGTGTTACATTGGTTCATGATGGGAAATAAAACATTAGCGAGGTACATTAAAAGTAACAGTTGTTCTGAAATTCAAGCTGATCAACGATAACATAAACATATGGCGACATACACAAGCCGTTACAGCCGCATGGGCTACGACAAATACACATCAAGCTAAAACAACAAACACCAGACATACTCTTCCTACATACGCCTAGGAACACCACTTTATTGAAAACATAGTAACACACAAGCAATCACTAGGTGCGACCTACAAACACATTCGATGGTCACATATTACGGATGGAAAAACTCCATATCGGTCACGCGATTGTCGGACGCACCCATTAGTTCTTGCAGCCTCCGAAGCTCCGCCTCGGCTCTTTCTTGCATGTCCAGTAGCAAAGAAACCATGCAGCTCACGAGCGGTTCTGGGTTAATGCTAGATAATTCGCTTATCAAACCATCCCTATCAGCAATTGCAGCCCTTTTACGGGCATACATAGCTTCAAGACTCCCCCTCCAGTCCATCTCATCATCCACCTGTTCACACAGGTAGAACGAAAAACAGTCGCGGTATTCCTCTGAACCACACGCCGTCTGCAAAGCACGCAGCCTCCTCAACCAAGACATTCTTTCGTCGCTGATTATCGGTTGGTCTATGCGTGATGATATATTGTAAATGCATGCCATGACATCCTTATATACAACTGCCACAAACCCACTGTTACACCATACCATTGGGAGTTTAATTTACTTTAAAACATACACCTAACCAAAACCTGCAGCCCTTTCATGAACAGGTTGCTCCTCATGATACAACATTCTGTCCAACCTGTGACACAGCCTCCAACACAATTCCATGTGCATGCGCAGTTACAAGAATACAATCTAATAGCCCTTTTGACTAAATCCTAACCACACATGAAGACTGGCACTAGCATAGGTCCTGAAAGTAACTATTACATACATGCCAATACACATACGTCTTTTGATTTGAATTAACTAGACACAAACAGTTAAATTGATGTAACTATATGTGAATGACCTTGGTCAAACAATAAGGATTTTTACATTAGCTGATGGTAACAACGTATAACGATCGCTAACGTTTTTTTTAATCCATGTGATACAGCCATCTGTTTTGCAAGTGGGAAACGCAGCCTTCACTAGATTCATACAAGAAGATACAGTTTTCGCTACACGGTTTCTCTAAACGATGACTTGATAAGTATAGCACACTCAATGACCCATAATATTAATAGCAAACCTTCAACTGATGGTTGAGGCTTATTCAGTTAGGCTTTTATATAACAGTTTGTGTTGGTTAAAAAAAATGAATAGTTGTTATTGGCTGCAGGTTGAAGCGATGACAGATCCGTTCGATTAAATACGGTATCCGAATGGTCATTCATGTAGTCGGAGTGCTTCAACCGTCCCCTAATTTGATCCGACCTTGCTTTCATTGATGTTGTACAACCCGATAGCCTTTCTATTTGTTGTTCTCTGGGTGTCGTTTCCATACCTCCATATAAGGGGAGCGAGCGGAAGCTCGAAATCCGGAACGCGCCTTAGTGATAGGTTGATTCTCGCCGGATGGAACAAGGCGTTTTGAACAATATATTACTGTTGTTGGAATTCGAAGATCTTTACGTGTTCGTGTCTCTAAAAAAACACTATCAAATGCATTTCTATATTTTCTTGAAGTTGGTTTTATCTTTATAATATGAACACTTCGTCTTATACATTTTTCCCGGAAAATGTTTCGTTGGTATGCTACATTTCTTTCGTAATCAAACATATGCGCTACGTGTATCCTACTTTAGGCGTTTATGTCATAACTCAATAACCACTAAAACATTAACAAAAAAATAACCTACGTGTATCCTACTTAATGCGTTTATGTCATAACTCACCAACCAGTAAAAACATTAACCAAAAAAACCGCTCTTCCCCACACCGAATAGAACGTCCTCACATCGCCCGTGCTCCCCCGCAGCGGAGCGTGGGCACAACACCTAGTCTCTATAACAATACGATTTTAAAATCAATTTTTCTATTAAAAAACAATAATGTGAGTTATGAGTATTTAATTAATAAAACGGTATCTAATCAGTTAATCTGAGTGCAGAAACAATCAATTGCCCTAGCGCAGCAAGCAGAGTACTACTCATTGGTGCATGACCAACTGGTTCAAAAACTAGGCTCAACTGGTGCGCGAAACCACTTGATGAAATCCTTATTTACAATTGTGATTGGTGTAAAACCCGCATAAAAATACGCTAAATAATTTTTTTTAATATTTATTTATTACACGACAAGTATTACAAATAATTAATTAATGCACGATAAGTATTTATGTATATTTAATATTGCACGACAAATATATCACGAGAATTAATAATCATGAATATAAGATACGCACAAGAATACAAGTAAGATACCAAATAAATAAATATTAACGGGCTCATGTTAAATAAACATTACAAGACTTCTTAGTAAACATTACAAGTAAATAAGCCCAAGACCGGATCCACCAAGAGTAGTAAAAACAAACCTACGTATGTTACTTCTCCCCATTTATCAAAACACAGAAAAAACAAAGGAAACCCTATTTGTTCATTGTGGCCGCCGGTTTTTAAAGAAGAAAAAGAGAAAGGATATTGGTTTTGATCTTTGATTATTCGGGTCGTGCACGTGTTTGTTCATCTTTAATCCATTTCTTTCGGTATCATTAAAACCTTTATCTTCCTTGTTATATGTTATTTAATTTTGATTTTAATCAAGAAAAGAAACAAAAACATCTAGTTATAATTAAAACAAGAATTGAATTGGGTTTTGGTTTGTTTTGGGTTGTAAGGAAACCGAGAACCCCATGTGGGGTGTCTTGGTAAGGGTTTTGTGAAAGCAGCCGCAACAGTGGCTGCTTTGGCTTAGCATCCGTAAACCCATAAGGGGCCGCGTGGCTGGTGTGTGCAAGGCAGTGGTAACCGAAACCTTTAGGTCTTAGTGGGTAGGCTGCTGCTACCGGTAGGGTTAATGTACAGTCGGGGGGAAAATGTTGCAGCCGGTGGGTAGGCTGCGGTGGTAATCAATTAAGGGCAGCAGCAAGTGGACAAACGACATTGTGTACAAAGGCTTATCAGCCGAGAGCATAAGCTCTCGGTGGGAGCTTTGTTGGGGTTGCCGAGCACCAAGGGTGTCTCGGTGGTGATTGCTTTGTGCAACCGAGACCAATGGGTCTCGGTGGGTGTCGTTTTGGGGCTCGGTTAAACCGAAGACAAAAGGGGGTGTTTGGATTGTTATTTTATGTTAACCGGATTAATTATTAATTCGAGTTTATTAATATAAATTGGATTAATTTAACATGAACTTATTTAATATACTTATTAAACCGGCTTGATCACGACTTATTTAACTTAATTAACACGGGCTTATTTTTATTTAACTTAATTAAAGATTATTTATTAGGATTCAAGGCTTAAGTTATAATTAATTATAATCCAGGAACTATTATTATTTATAATTAATTATGATTCATGACATAATATTGTTTAATAAGTTAATTAAATCCATTACATAGTATTGATTAATAATTAATCATTAATTTCATGACATATGAAAGCTATTATTAAAATGGACTTATTAATATTTGAATTATTAAACCATGACTTATTAATATAATATTTATAATTAACCATGACTTATAATAATTTGCGTATTTAATATGCTTATTAAACCATGGCTTATATAATCAGCTTATTCAATGAACAATGTAAATTATTAAGTATATTAAACAAGCTTATTATTATTTTTGGAAACTTACTATTTATGGAAACTTATTATTTATAGAAACTTACTATTTTTGGAAACTTACTATTTATGGATACTTACTATTTTTGGAAAGTTATATATATCGAAACCTGCTATTTTTAGGAAGTTACTATATATAGAAACCTGCTATTTTTGGAAAGTTACTAATTATGAAAATACCAAGTATAATAATACAAGAAACATGTAATACATTAATCAAGAACACATGAAACGTATAACATTAAGAAAGACACAATAAATCATAAACAAGTAACTCAAGTCATGAACAAGTAATTAAAAAAAACTAAGAACAAGTAACTTATTAATGAACAAGCAACTCATACACGTCCTTTATTATGTAGCTTACGTGAAGTCGGAGTAATACTTTCCGCTGTTCATCTCTTTCACCAATTACTGGAGATAAGGTACGGATATCCTGCCCTTCAGTAAGGACATCTTTTCTATGCATGATTAGGATTCCCCATTTGCTATGCCATCTGTTTTCCCTAGCTTTCATTTTAAAACTTTCATTGTTTGCCATGCTATCATTTTAATTGCCCGAGCTATATACATGCATGACCATGACTTACTTGACCACCTAGTTATGGAGGTACCATAACCATGACATATGAGGCACCTGTGTCATGACTCTTCCGCAACGAGAGTGATTTCTCGCGGCGTCCCTCTACATTACATGTTGGCCATTATTATTATTATTATTATTATTATGTGGGTCGTATGTGTGCATCCTAGTTACATGTTTACATGTTTACACGTAGAGGGTGATTGGTTTAGTGTGTGCTCTACACCCCATCACATTGGAGCTGATCCCTCCACCCAGATTATTATTATTAGAGGGGGTGTCACCCATCTAATAGCATGACGAGGTCACCCCTCTATGTATTCATGCACACATTCATAATATGTTACGACTTATTTGAGCTCGTAGGCATTTAATTATGTTGCATGTAAAACTTATGACAATATCAGTTATTATTCATATACATAAATTATTCCCAAGTTTTCCTCAGGACATAGACACTCTTTTCCGCTGATTTCATTGTTTATTACTCATTTTCAGTTATTCTTAACATGTCATTATATCCGTTCACTGATCGTATCGCTCAACCATATTTTCTTTTTCATGTCTCATACGACAGGTACCGAAGGACGATATTGGGCATCACGAGTATGTGCTTTGGATGAGAGCAACCTTAGTTTTCTTCCCTTATGCATTTTAGTACTTATGCTTTGGTTGGACATATGTTTTGTGATTTCGTCTTCTTTTATTCTTATTTATGTTGAGTTTATATGGAGAGCCGATGTTTGATTTCGGCTTTCCTGTTGATCTTTGATGTCTTATGACGTTATGCCTCTATGATGCTTTGATGACACGCCATGATTTTGACATAACAGCCTCCTTATCAAAGTGGGTCGTTACAATTGGAGGCAATGATTTTCTTGCATACTTCAAGAAAAATTCCAAAGTCTCAAGGAAATACACACCCACAACAATATGTTGATCTATCGGTTTCCACCCTTAAACAACTTGTTAATGCAATGGTGCCTAAAAACGTTACTTGCATTTTTCGGTCTCGCTTTGTTTTATTATGACAATATGTAAAAACAAGCATTTACGAAAACAACGAAAAACGAATTCTTGAGTTCAAGTATTTTTCATTTCAACCATTATCACTTAAGGTATGAACAAACAGGTACTCATCCTAAATAAGTGATCAAGGATTTAATCTTTTCTTAAAATTCACTTTTTATTTAGTGTGACAAGTTTTTTTTATTAAACTTTCTTTTTAAGAAAATGTTTTATTAAATTAGTTATTTGAATATTTGAAATTTGAAAAATGGCATATTCTATCTTGGTTTGGATTATCCTTTCAGGATATTTTAATCCCTAGATTCGAACCAATCCACAAAAAGACAAAAGGAGCGGAGTCTATGCAGGCGGTTCCTTAGCACATATAGCGGTTCCTTATCGATAAGGAACTGCGGGCTCCGATAAGGAACCGCGGGCAGATATAGCCGTTGGATGTTTGTATTATAAATAGTGGACCATTTTAAGACTTTCAATTCACCTCTTTTGCACATACATTTCCAGATTCTTTCATACTTCATAAATCAATCAAATCCTTGATCATTTGTTTGGTTACTACTTGTTTAGAAGTGAATCTTTCTCATCTCATCTTTTCCTCTCAAAGTGCAAAGAGAAGAACACTATCATCCTTGAAGTGTTGTGTCTACCTCAAAGATCCATTAAAGATCCAAACTTATTTATTCATTGTTGTGTCATTGTTGTGAAGATCCAAGTAGTTGTGTCTATTTGGAAGTTGTATATGTATTAAGGTTAATACTTGGTCCTTAAAGTATATTGGTGTGGATTGGTCCTAGCTAAGATTAGGGATCGACTTTTAGCTTAGAGTCGGAAATTGGTTAAGCGACGTTATGTACGGTTTCTCCACCTTAAGGAGCTTGTTGATTAGTGAACTCTCGAGTAAGGAGTACTCGAGGAGTGGAGTAGGAATGAGGAGTGATCTTCGTTGCCGAACCACTATAAATCCTTGGTGTTTGGTTTGATCTTTCCTTCCCGTATCTCTTTACATTCATTATTCTTTATACTTGTGATTATTAGTTTAGTTGCACTATACCTTGTTCATATTGTGTATAAGAAAGTTTCACATAAATACTCAAGCCTAAGTTTTTGAAATGGATTTTTAAAAACCAGCCTTTAACAAGTAAATTTAAGAAACTATTCACCCCCCCCCCCTTCTAGTTTCTACAATTGGTATCAGAGCGTGGTTGCTCAAGCCTTTTTAGAATATATTGTATTTTAAAACTTGAATTGATCTATGGATTCCAACAAGTATCTAGAAGTGAAATCTATGCAAAGACCACCTCTTTTTGAAACTGGTAGTTTTATTTATTGGAAAAATAGATTTGAGACTTATGTGAAATTAAAAGATTTAGATCTTTGGCATGTTATTACCAATGTTGATTTTTTGCCTTATCAATATAATGAAGTTTCTAAAAGCAAAGAGATAGTCACTTTTGACAAAGCTAATGATGATACTAAAAGGAAACTTTCTAAAAATAATGAGGCTAAAATGGTGATTTATAATGCTTTACCAAAGAAAGAGTACGAAAGGATTTTTATGTGTGAAACCTCTAAAGATATTTGGAACACTCTTTTAGTAACCCACCAAGGTAATATCCAAGTCAAAGAAAGTAAAATAGATCTTCTTGTTCAACAATATGAACAATCTGTCATCTTAGAAGATGAAACTATTGATAGTGCATTTGCTAGATTTAACACTATTATTACTAGTCTAAAAGCACTTGATGAAGGTTTTTCTAGTAAGAACAATGTTAGGAAGTTTCTTAGGGCGTTTCATCCAAAGTGGAGAGCTAAAGACACGACGATTGAAGAATCAAAGGATCTCGCCAAACTATCACTCGATGAACTCATTGGTAACTTGAAGGTTCATGAGATGATAATTTTAAAGGACTCGGAAATAGTGAAAACTAAGAGTGAAAGAAAGTCTCTTGCACTCAAGGCCAAGAAGGAGCAAAGTGATCATGAAAGTTCCTCGGATAGTGATGATGAGGAATATGCCATAATGGTTAGAGACTTTAAGAAGTTCTTCAAAAGACGAGGTCAATACGTGAGGCAACCAAACAACGACAAGAAACCCTTCTCCAAAAACTGATTTGCCAAAGATGATAAAGGTGATAGAAAATGCTTTAGATGTGGTGATCCAAATCATTTCATCGATGATTGTCCTAAGTCTTCACGCGATAAGAACCACACGGCGTTTGTTAGAGGTTCATGGAGCGATAGCGTGAAGATGTTAATGACAACCCCAAAGATGAGAAATGTCTCATGGCTCACACTTCTAAAGACGTACATTCCGAGACCGATTATTATAGCAATAATAGTTCTTCTCAAGATGATAGTGAATTAGAAGTCCAATACAATAACTTACATAAGCTTAGTCTTAAATTCATTTAAAAGAACAAAACGCTAAGATCAACTAGAAGTAAACTTGAGAATGAGATTAGTGAGCTAAAAGACAAATTAGCTAAGCTTGAGAAAAATAAAGAAGTTGATCTAGGTTGTTTAAAATGTGTAAACCTTTGACAAGAGAATGAAAATTTCAAGAGCACCATAATTAGACTTGAAAAGTTCATGAGTGGTACTCTTGGTTTGAAAATGCGCGCATCATTGCGCAAATTGCACGCATCAATGCATTGCATTCAAAATTTCGCATCAAGGTGTCTAATGCAGTGTCATCCCAAAATGCGTTCGCATTAAGCCGCAATTTATCGCAATTGCGTAATGCTAGCAACGGTAGCAATTGTCGCAATCTGGTACTTAGGCCATTTTTGTCAAATTTCAACAATTAAATAGAGACCTACATATTTTAATGACTTTTGAAAAATAAGACTTGTTAGAAAAACATCTAAAACAAACAAAAACAAAAATATAGTATCTTGAATTTTGTTAAGTGTTTTTTTGTCAAGCTTTACTACCGATTTATCTGTTTTACAAGGGATTAAAGGCCTAATTTTAATATGCTAAGAACTTATTTTGTAACTTTATTGCATTTATTTGGTATTTAAATAATTTTTGTACTTTTTTATACTAAACGCATCGCGTCTAAATTGCGCTCGCAATCGCATCACGCATCACGCAATGGCTTTTGGGACCTTTAGCGCAATGGATCGCAAAACGCATTTTCAAACCAAGGTGGTACTAATGAACTTGATGACATGTTAAACAAACAAATTTATTCTAAGGAAAAACTTGGGCTAGGATATAACACTAATGAAGCATCAACTAGTGAACCAAAACAAGTTAGGTTTTCAGAAAAACGCACCCCTGTACGCGGTTCTCCAGCATATGGTGCGGTTCCTTATTGCTATAGAACCGCGGGTGGAGCTAAAGAACCGCGGACAAAAGAAGGATTTTGTAAAAATCCTGAACTTTCTGAAAAGTCTATTTTAGGTGAAGGACCAAAACATATTCTTATTAACAAGGTCAAAGTACCTATTATTGAAAAGCCTACTCTAGATAAATTCTACAAGCCCTTGAGTAAACCTCTAATGGGAACTAGAAACTTATCTAGACAAACATCTACTCCTCTAAGAGTACGAAATGAGTCTAAACCTAGAAGTAGAACACCTACGCCAAAAAGAGATGATCAAGCTAAATCACGACCTAGAAGTAAAACTCCAACACCTATGAGGAATAACAATAATTCTAGATCAAGATCAAATACACCTAAGAGAAACTGTGGACAACAAAATGGCCATATGAATTAGAATAATTTTCAACAACAATACTTTTCCCCATGGGGAATGTCTCCTTCATTCATGCATCCCAACCAAATGCAAGGGATGTTTGGAACTAACAAATTTGGACCCATGAGATATTGGGGACCAAATGTTTAATCTTGTGTGTTGTTACCTAGATATGCTTGGGAATCGATTTAGAGCCCGACGAGTGGATTAAGGGTAGTGGTTGTTCTAAACACATGACGGGTAATCGAACTTTATTCTCGCACTACAAAGCATATGATGGAGGAAATGTTACATTCGCAAGTAATCGACATGGTAATATCATTGGCAAAGGTACGGTCTCTCTTGACTCTATGACTATAGAAAACGTAGAGCACGTAGATAACTTAGGTTTTAACCTTCTAAGTATAGGTCAAATTTGTGACAATAAGTGTAAGGTCATCTTTTCGGAATATGATAGTGAAATCATAAAAGATGGAAAGGTCATTGGAAAAAGGTGTTAGAAAGCATGGGCTTTATGTCATGAAGGTCGATAAAAAGTCAAAGGACAACTTATGTTTAGCGACTTTAGATGATAGTTCTACTCTTTGGCATAGGAGATTAGGTCACGCTAA
This sequence comes from Glebionis coronaria, assembly GCA_025667525.1. Taxonomy (NCBI): domain Eukaryota; kingdom Viridiplantae; phylum Streptophyta; class Magnoliopsida; order Asterales; family Asteraceae; genus Glebionis; species Glebionis coronaria. Next base: position 119,529,214 of record CM046874.1, on the reverse strand, counting down.
TATGCGTTTAATTCAATCTTTAGTCTCTAAGGAGTTGGTAAGACATCTCCCCAAGAAGTTTGATAGTCACTTTTGTGATGCTTGCAAAATTGGGAAGCAAGTTCACTCAAGTCATAAAGCCAAGAATTTGGTTTCGACCTCTCGGTGCTTAGAGCTCCTACATATGGATCTCTTTGGACCTTCCGCCATACGGAGTTATGGAGGTAACCTTTATACCCTAGTTATAGTTGACGACGACTCTAGATTCACTTGGACTAGATTTTTGGCGTCTAAGAATGAAGCTTTCGATCACTTCGAAACCTTTAGTCGAAGAACTCAAAATCAACTAGGATGTTCAATTGTCTCTATTAGGACGAATCATGGTAGGAATTTGATAATGAAGTGCAATTCGGTGCCTTTTGTGAAGCTCATGGTATTACCCATAACTTCTCGGCTCCTCGCACTCCACAATCAAATGGGGTAGTTTAAAGGAAGAATAGGACCATCCAAGAGATGAGTAAGACGATGTTAAATGAGCAATATTTGCCTCAAAAGTTTTGGTGCAATGTCGTGGACACATCGACCTACATTCTCAACCGAATTCTTATTCGACCTTTTTTAGGAATGACCCCCAATGAGATTCTTAAAGGTAAGAAGCCCTCATTGGAATACTTTAGGGTGTTTGGAAGCAAGTGCTTAATTCTCAACACCAAAGATTACCTTACTAAGTTTGACCCAAAGTCTTACGAAGGTATCTTTTTAGGTTATTCTCAAACTAGCAAAGCCTACATAGTCCTCAATAGAACCTCGGGTGTAATTGAAGAATCAATTAACGTGAAATTTGATGAAACCCCTCCTTCATCTATGACACCACCTTTGGTAGATGATGACTTGGATGAAATAGACATAGTTAATGCCAAAGATGTTAGAAACATAGGAGTTGAAGACCTTAGTGTTGAAAAGGGAGTAAACATTAAGGAATCAAAGGATCATGCTCTCGATAACGTCATAGGCGAATTAAATCAAAGGACCCTAATATCTCAAGTCCAAAATCAAAGTAACTTCTTTTGTTTCGTCTCCTTGATTGAACCAAAGAATGTTAAAGAAGCTTTGATGGATGAGAGTTGGGTCATCGCTATGCAAGAAGAACTGAATCAATTCATTGCTAATGACATTTGGGAACTTGTTCCTCCACCTAGAAGTTCGACCATCATACGAACCAAATGGGTATATAGGAATAAGTTAGACGAGAACGGTGTTGTGTCTCGTAACAAGGCTAGACTTGTAGCTCAAGGCTATAATCAACAAGAAGGTATTGATTATGATGAGACATACACACCCGTAGCAAGATTAGTATCCATTAGAATTCTTTTAGCTTACGCTTGTGCCTTAGACTTTAAGATACAACAAATGGATGTAAAGAGTGCATTTCTTAACGCTTTGATCAATGAGAAGGTATATGTGGCTCAACCTCCCGGCTTCATTGATTTTGAGAAACCGGATCATGTTTACAAGCTTAAGAAAGCTCTTTATGGTCTTAAACAAGCACCCCAAAGCTTGGTATGATAGACTTAAAGCGTTTCTTGTAATACATGAGTATACCATGGGGATGGTAGACAATACGCTCTTTACAAAGAAGAAGGGTTCTCACCTCATTATCGTACAAATATATGTTGATGACATTATATTTGGTTCAACTTGTCAATCATTGTGTGATGACTTTGCCAAAATCATGCATGATGAGTTTGAAATGAGTATGATGGGAGAACTTAACTTCTTTTTAGGACTCCAAATTAAACAAATAGACGATGGTATTTTCTTTAATCAATCCAAGTATGTTAAAGAAATGCTAAAGAAATTTGGATTAGAAGACTCTAGACCAATGAAGACCCCTATGGCCTCGGATACTAAACTCACCGTAGATGATGATTGTGAGTCGGTAGACAACACCAAATATAGAGGTATGATTGGTAGTTTGTTGTACCTAACGGCAAGTCGACCGGATATCATGTTTAGTGTTTGCCTTTGTGATCGCTTCCAATAGGTTCCCAAAACCTCTCACCTTGAAGCGGTTAAGCGTATCTTCCGATACATTAAGGGAACTATACATTTAGGATTATGGTATCCTAAAGGGAACGGTGTAGAAACCATTACGCGGACTCGGATCATGCGGGAGACTATGTGGACCGTAAAAGCACTAGTGGAGTTTGTACCTTCATGGGTTGTTGTTTAACTTCTTGGTTCTCTAAGAAACAAACCGCTCTTGCTATATCCACCACGGAAGCCGAGTATGTGAGTGCCGGTAAAGCTTGTCAACAAGCTCAATGGATGAAGCAAGCACTTGTTGATTACGGGATTTCTCTTGATGATGTTCCCATCATGTGCGACAATAAGGGTGCAATAGACCTTAGCAAGAATTCCGTGCAACATTCGCGAACTAAGCACATAGAGATTCGCCACCATTTTCTTAGGGATAATGTTCAAAAGGGAAACATTTCGATTGAGAAGGTGCCCTCGGTAGAAAACTTAGTCGACATATTCACTAAGCCACTTAAGATGGAACCTTTTAATTACTTGCGTCTAGGTCTAGGTTTAATGGAACATATTCCTTAATTGCGCATTTTAATTAATCGAGTCTTTTTCTCTTTTGAGTCTTTTCTTTCTTTGAGCTTTTGGGTATCGCAAACTCCTTTTGAAAATATTCTCTTCTCTTTTTCAAAATTCTCAAAGTTCTTTCGAAAATGGTCGAGAAATGTTTTTGCATTGTTAATTCAATCTAAAAACGTTTTTCATGGCTTCTTGCTATTCATAATGAGCTTACATAATTCATATGTATGGGTCTCTCAATTATAGCAAGAACAAAAGAGAACTATGGAGGATCATTGTGTCATGACCTTGTGCCTAGTTCTACACACCTCTTACATCGATTTTCTTTAAAATCCATGTATTTTGGTCAAAACCTTGTTTGGTGAGTTCTTGTGTGTTTTCTTTGTCTATCTTTGCTTCTTAGCATATCTCCATGATTATTTAGACTAGAAAAATAGGATTTGCTGAATTGGAAAATCCTCCCCCATCACCAAATTTAACCCACTGTGGGCGGTTCTCTATTGAGACCGCAGTTCCCTAGTGATAAGGAACCGCCTGTGCAGATAAGGAACCGCGTCCAGTACCTTCATTTTTGGGTATTCCTGAAACTCCAAATTTGTTCCAACACTTTTTGGAATCTTTGTTTCAACCCTTTGACCACCTCTAAAATATCTTGGGCTTTCTCTATTTAATCTTAAGCATTTGCATCCTTTCTCAAATCAAAATGTCTTATTCCCCAAATGAAAGCTTTGATTCTCCTCCATTTTCTCCAATTGCTTTTAATCCCAATTCACCCAAGAACACTCAAAATCACATATCTTCTTCTTTTAAGAATGCTGATTATAGAACTTCTTATCTTCCACCACTAGCCTTTAGTGTTCTTCCTCCTTCACATGATAATGCCATGCATCATGGAACATATTGTCATTGTTATCAATATCAACATCTAGCTATGGCTCATATCTATGAAGAGTTGAATTACATCAAGAGTATCTTAGTCAAACCTCCTCTTCACTATGACTATGAGATCTCTACCAAGCCACCACCACCTCCTTCCGCCACTACCTTGTCTTTTATCTAAGCATTGATTGCTTATCTTTAAGACATCTAGTTCAAGCAAATCTTAGAGTTCTAGTTTAACTAGGATTAGATTTTTGCTTTTCTTTTGGCTTGTGTTTGTTTCTCATACATCTTTGTATGATTTATTTCCTTGTATCTTTTATCATGTTTCCTTTTAACATGACTTATCTTGGATCTTTGTTTCTTCTCTTATTTTTTTTGTGACATTTGCTATATCTTGTTGGGTTTTTCTTCTCTACAACTAACCCTTCTATGTAGCTTGTCACCATATATCGATTCCTTGGTGCCCCAAGCAAGGGGAGTAAGCACCAAGAGGGAGCATTTGCAAAGTCCGGTTCTTTTCTTCTTCAAAGACTTTTGCAACCTTTTTGCTTCGACAAAGAGGGAGAAATGATATAAACTCTTCTTCGAAAATCTTGTTTTATTAGGTGATTGAGTTTATGTATTGTCGGAATCAAAAAGGGGGAGATTGTTAATGCAATGATGCCTAAAAATGTTACTTGCATTTTTTGGTCTCGCTTTGTTTTGATTACGACAATATGTAAAAACAAGCATTTACGAAAACAACGAAAAACGAATTCTTGAGTTCAAGTACTTTTCATTTCAACCATTATCACTTAAGGTTTGAACAAACAAGTACTCATCCTAATTAAGTGATCAAGGATTTAGTCTTTTCTTAAAACTCACTTTTTATTAAGTGTGACAAGTTTTTTTTATTAAACTTTCTTTTTAAGAAAATGTTTTATTAAATTAATTATTTGAAAATTTGTAATTTGAAATGGCATATTCTATCTTGGGTTGGAATATCCTTTCAGGATATTTTAATCCCCAGATTCAAACCAATCCACTAAAAGACAAAAGGGGGCGAAGTCTATGAAAGGTGGTTCTGTAGCACCTATAGCGGTTACTTATCGATAAGGAAGGGCGGGCTCCAATAAGGAACCGCGAGCAGATATAGCCGTTGGATGTTTGTCTTATAAATAGTGGACCATTCACAGACTTGCATTTCACCTCTTATGCACATACATTTCCAAAGTCTTTCATACTTCTTAAATCACTCAAATTCTTGATCATTTGTTTGATTACTACTTGATTAGAAGTGAATCTTTCTCCTCTCATCTTTTCCTCTCAAAGTGCAAAGAAAAGAACACTATCATCCTTGAAGTGTTGTGTCTACCTCAAGGATCCATTGAAGATCCAAACTTATTTATTCATTGATGTGTCATTATTGTGAAGATCCAAGTAGTTGTGTCTATTTGGAAGTTGTGTATGTATTAAGGTTAATACTTGGTCTTTAAAGTATATTGGTGTAGATTGGTCCTAGCTAAGATTAGGGCTCGACTTTTAGCTTAGAGTCGGAAATTGATTAAGCGACATTGTGTACGGTTTCTCCACCTTAAGGAGCTTGTTGATCAGTGAAATCTCGAGTAAGGAGTACTCGAGGAGTGGAGTAGGAATAAGGTGTGAGCTTCGTTGCCGAACCACTATAAATCCTTGGTGTTTGGTTTGATCTTTCCTTCCCTTATCTCTTTACATTCATTATTCTTTATACTTGTGATTATTAGTTTAGTTGCACTATACCTTGTTCATATTGTGTATAAGAAGGTTTCACATAAATACTCAAACCTAAGTTTTTGAAAAGGATTTTTAAAAACCAATCTTTAACAAGTAAATTTAAGAAACTATTCAACCCCCCCCCCTCTTCTAGTTTCTACACAACTTATGGAGGTTATTGTAACCCTAGCTAGCTAGCAAGAAGCTAGGGATGAAACAAGCACGCACATCGTTTATAACAAATATATATAAAGTACACATGTTTGTGGTCCAAATCTTTTAATAGGCTACGTGCTTTCGCTAGAAAGCCAATGGATGATAGTTTAAAAGTTGGACTTCGTATATAACTTGAAATATGTTGCTTTTCTATTAATATATCATTAAAGGTTGGCTTTAGAAATCTTACAAAAGTTGTATAGTATGGGAGCTCGTAAATTTGTTATTACTAGAGCTCCTATGATCGGTTGTTGCCCAGATCAAAGGAAGCAGAGTGCTACCTCCGAGTGTAGGGCGGATGTAAATTATTGGTCGGCAACGTACAATGATGGTATAAAGGCTTCACTAAATAACTTGAAGTTAGAGTCATCAGATATTAACTATTCTTATTTCGACACTTATGGGGCCATGAATGCCCTCATACAGGATCCTCAAGCTTACGGTACTAATTAACTTGCTTTATTGTTCGATGGATTCAAAGCTCATAAAATAAGCTGATCAAGATATAAATTTAATCCTACGATAGTAGTTTATAACGTCAACTGTTGATATATTGTTGTAGAAATTTCGTAGATAAAAGAAGCGTGTTGCGGACTTGGAAAGCTGAAAGCCGACATCCCTTGCACACCAATTTCGACATACTGATCCAATAGGGACAAATATCTTATTTGGGATCTCTTTCATCCAACGGAAAGGGTTTCTAACATATTCGTTGATCTTTTGTACAATGGACCAAAACAATTCACTATTCCGATGAATTTAGAACATCTTGTTCTTTTGTAGATCCATGAAATGAAGCGATAAATAATCACGTTAATTTTTTTGTTATCTTCAACACAGAAGTATTGAGTATTAAAAAGGAAATCACGTGTTTATATCGTTGTTGTTGATACAAAAATTTGACGGACCATGTTTGATCCGAATTAGGAGTAATTCGGGTATTAGAGACTCTAGCTCCTGCACCAAGTGAATTTGTTGTACGGATCCTTCACATTAAGAATACACCGTTAGGATTACCGTGGGACTGTCTCCCACGATTAGAATCTGGCGTGAGAGTAAGTAATATGTTTGTGATAGTAATCGGTAAGGGTTTGAGATTGCAAGTGAACCGTAACTTTATGAAACCTCGGGGGTTCCTTATATAGTCGATAAAACCCTAGTTAGGCTTACCGAATCATGCGACGCAAGCAAGAATTACTATATACATCGTGATCCTTGTCGTCTAAATAAGGAGAGTGTATATCCTCTTAACTTGGGTGAATCGTAGTCCTGATTAGACTAGGATTATGTTTGACCTTGTCCGTGTGCGGTCAAAGTACGACCTACATGAAACCACGTACGACAATCACCTGTTGGTCCTCGTAGGCCCAAGCCATTGTCAATTAACCCATTCATAATGGATTTGGATACGGGTAGTACCCGTGGTCGGGCTCATGTCTCGAATAGGGACTATACATCATTATGTCCCCCTAGTCTAGTAGTCGCAGGTCGTACCACGGCTACTAGGCTACAAAAATAAGCCAGTCGTACTGAAATAGGCTAGGCGCACTTGAGAGCGTAACTGAGACATTTCAAAATAGTCCCGCCAAAACATGCTACCTAATTCCCTCCAAGTTCCCACTCACTTGTAGAGATGACGACGAGGTCGGGTATGCGGGTAAATGGTTGATACCATCCCCATCCCCAAAGTTAAATATCTATCCCTAATTCCGTCCCTATCCCCATCGGGGTTTACAAGCTACATACCGTCCCCATCCCTGGTGGGGAACGGGGATCACCAATGGGAATCAGGGATTTTTTCGACAGTACATAGTTCACATTTAAAATATGTATCAAATGACGTAACTATTACAAATAACACAATACGGTACTATCAAACAACATCAATGTGATAAACCGAACCCGAGGTCATTATTTAATCCTATTTTATGAGTATTTTTGAAATTTTTAATGAGTTTGAATGCTATTATGTTTAACGGTTTAAGTTGAAACCGATGTTGGAAGTCTTAGTTTTACGTTTTGACGAGTTAAGAGGACTACTAGTGATCGCGATACCGACGGATGCCCGAAATTTTACGTTTTATTATCGATCGTATCGATGTTTGATATTTTTGAAGTTTTCATTTTAATTGCGTATTAAGTCATGTCGCAACCATATTATTATATTTTGTGTGCGTTTTAACCTTCAGAAAGTATTTTTACGAAACCCGACTCCCGTAAATTTTTGAAAAATCGACTATTAGTCATTTCTTGTTCTTTAGATTGTATTTTATATTTAAGTCCAAAAGAATACCCAATTAACAAATTCTATCCCCACCCCACTATATAAGCAAAATCCACTAACACACATTTCATTTTATTCATTTAAAATTTATAACTCTCTTTCCCCTCCCTCTCTTTGAAACCCACGACCACAAACACAAAGATCACCATAAATATTTTTTGTTAGCTTGATTTTAAGAAACGTAAAGCAAGACCCATCTTGGAAATTCGATTGTGATCATTTTGAACTAAGAAAATCATACATGCATTACATTTTTATTTTCAAGAAATTTTATGATAAACAATGTGTTTTGATCCATTTTTTTGGTTACATGTGTTGTTTGTGATGCTAGGTACATGTACAAGTGAGTAACTAGCTTGGAAAACCTTTTTCTTAGGTGTTTTTTTCTATCAATCCCACGAACCAAAGGGGTGTGATTGATTTTGTTGACTTTGATTCTTGATTTGTTGGTAGGAACTAGTATTCATATATTGTTGTAGAAATCGCGTAGATAAAAGAAGCGTGTTGTGGACTTGGAAAGCTGAAAGCCGACATCCCTTGCACACCAATTTCGACATATTGATCTAATAGTGACAAATATCTTATTTGGGATCTCTTTCATCCAACGGAAAGGGTTTCTAACATATTCGTTGATCTTTTGTACAATGGACCAAAACAATTCACTATTCCGATGAATTTAGAACAACTTGTTCTTTTGTAGATCCATGAAATGAAGCGATAAATAATCACGTTAATTTTGTTGTTATCTTCAACAAAGAAGTATTGAGTATTAAAAAGGAAATCACGTGTTTATATCGTTGTTGTTGATACAAAAATTTGACGGACCATGTTTGATCCGAATTAGGAGTAATTCGGGTATTAGAGACTCTAGCTCCTGCACCAAGTGAATTTGTTGTAGGGATCCTTCACATTAAGAATACACCGTTAGGATTACCGTGGGACTGTCTCCCACGATTAGAATCTGGCGTGAGAGTAAGTAATATGTTTGTGATAGTAATCGGTAAGGGTTTGAGATTGCAAGTGAACCGTACCTTTATGAAACCTCGGGGGTTCCTTATATAGTCGATAAAACCCTAGTTGGGCTTACCGAATCATGCGACGCAAGCAAGAATTACTATATACATCGTGATCCTTATCGTCTAAATAAGGAGGGTGTATATCCTCTTAACTTGGGTGAATCGTACTCCTAATTAGACTATGATTATGTTTGACCTTGTCCGTATGCGGTCAAAGTGCGACCTACATGAAACTACGTACGTCAATCACCTGTTGGGCCTCGTAGGCCCAAGCCATTGTCAATTAACCTATTCATAATGGATTTGGATACGGGTAGTACCCGTGGTCGGGCTCATGTCTCGAATAGGGACTATGCGTCATCATGCCCCCTAGTCTAGTAGTCGCAGGTCGTACCACGACTACTAGACTACAAAAATAAGCCATTCGTACTGAAAGAGGCTAGGCGCACTTGAGAGCGTAGCTGAGACATTTCAAAATAGTCCCACCAAAACATGCTACCTAATTCCCTCCAAGTGCCCACTCACTTGTAGAGATGACGACGAGGTCGGGTATGCGGGTATATGGTTATACCATCCCCATCTCCAAAGTTCATATATATCCCTAATTCCGTCCCTATCCCCATCGGGGTTTACAAGCTACATACCGTCCCCATCCCTGGTGGGGAACGGGGATCCCCAATGGGAATCGGGGATTTTTTCGCCAATATATAGTTCACATTTAAAATATGTATTAAATGACGTAACTATTACAAATAACACAATACGGTACTATCAAACAACATTAATGTGATAACCCGAACCCGAGGTCATTATTTAATCCTATTTTATGAGTATTTTTGAAAATTTTAATGAGTTTGAATGCTATTATGTTTAACGGTTTAAGTTGAAACCGATGTTGGAAGTCTTAGTTTTACGTTTTGACGAGTTAAGAGGACTACTAGTGATCGCGATACCGACGGATGCCCAAAATTTTACGTTTTATTATCGATCGTATCGATGTTTGATATTTTTGAAGTTTTCATTTTAATTGCATATTAAGTCGTGTCGGAACCATATTATTATATTTTGTGTGCGTTTTAACCTTCGGAAAGTATTTTTACAAAACCTGACTCGCGTAAATTTTTGAAAAATCGACTATTAGTCATTTCTTTCTCTTTATCTTGTATTTTATATTTAAGTCCAAAAGAATACCCAATTAACAAGTTCTATCCCCACCCCACTATATAAGCAAAATCCACTATCACATTTAAAATTTATAACTCTCTTTCCCCTCACTCTCTTTGAAACCCACGACCACAAACACAAAGATCACCATAAATATTTTTTGTTAGCTTGATTTTAAGAAAATTAAAGCAAGACCTATCTTGGAAATTCGATTGTGATCATTTTGAATAAGAAAATCATACATGCATTACATTTTTATTTTCAAGAAATTTTATGATAAACAATGTGTTTTGATCCATTTTTTTGGTTACATGTGTTGTTTGTGATGCTAGGTACATGTACAAGTGAGTAACTAGCTTGGAAACCTTTTTCTTAGGTGTTTTTTCTATCAATCCCACGACCCAATGGGGTGTGGTTGATTTTGTTGACTTTGATTCTTGATTTTTTGGTAGGAACTAATATTCATATGTTTATTATTTATATATTTTATTTTGAGTGTTTGCATGCAAGTATTTTAAGTTGAGATTTGGAAAAGATGAACATGCAAGTAATTAAGGTTATTGGGATTTGGTTAGGATGATTGTTAGTTAATATTAGAAGCATGGAAATGGTTAAAATGGTCAAAAGAATGATTTGATATGATTTTTAAAAGTGTATTTTAGGTTAGTAAATTTAAGGGTATTTTTAGAAGTCTTAAGGCTGATTTGAAGTTGGGTTAATTGGATATTGTTGTAGATCTTTTCACAAGCTTCATTTTGGTACCAAATAGAGCTTCTAACTCAAAAGGAGGGAGAATTTATGCTAGGTTGATTATTCGTGTACCAGGAGATGAGTGTCAACACAACCCGAATTTGTTGTTGATATTTGGTCAAATCTCAGAGACTATAAATTAAGTTTCAAAAATGTTCAAGGGCTGTTCTTAGGCTCTAAACTTAGGTTTATGCGTCTATTTTTAGGGGAAAACAGGAGGGATTTCTATTGATGAAATTCAGGAGGGCTTTCTACAGGTTGTGAGTGAGTTCTCCAGGTTGTTTCATAAAATTTGGAAGTGTCTAAGTAGGGGAAAACAGCTTGTACATTTGGTATGTACCAGCAGAATGTTGTTGGGAGTGTTGTCTAGTAAAGTAAATATGTAAAGGCGTCTAGTGGTGTCACTTGTATGGGTTGTTCTTGTGAGTTTATTATGGTTTTGAATATTAAATTTTAGTTTTACTAAGTAGGAGTTATACTTGAGTATATTATTAAAGTGCGCGCCTTATTTGGTAGGTTGCGGCTCTCGAGTGTTACCGGGCATCTACTATCGTCGACGATCGTCTTACTACTACTTCTTCTACTAAGGTGAGTCTATAGCCTCACTTTTTACTATCTTTTAAATGATTTTAACCCGCAAGGGGGATACATGCTATTTGAAATAAAGTGAACACAAGTCATGAGTAATTGTTTGGACCCGAAAGTTGTTGAATTGTATTAAGTACCTAGTTACCAAAGACCCTAATTTCATGAACCGTTACCTAATTTCTTACCCTTATGTGGGATGGAAATAGCCGCATATACAAATGATAGTACTATGAGGTTGACGACCCTATCCGAGACGAGAGCTTTACGCCAAATAACCTTTGCGGACGGATAACTTGTGATAAGAATTAAGGTATATAATTGGCAACAAATACCTTTAGAGGGGCGATGGTTTCACTTTGGTCACGCTGGCACTTTGGCGCGGGTGACTAAGTTAAGGGTTAGGTGTCATGAGCTTGTTGGGAATAAATTAAGGCCAGATCACTTGAGCGCTGACAAGAACAATTCAAGCGTTGACAAGAGCAAAGCAAGCGCTGACAGCTCAAGCGTTGACAAGTTAAAGTCAAGCGTTGACACATTGAAGACAAGCACTGATGGAAGATATAATCTACACGTTTATCATATTCTAGAATACTTCTAGTAAGGATAGAAACGATAATGTATTTTCTATGTTTATCTTTACCTAGAATAGCTGATACGTAGCTTATTGTACAAGGCTTCTTGTATCTATAAAAGAAGGCCTTTAGGTTAATGTTTTGATATAAGTTTTACATAAGTTTTCGTTCATAAACATCTTTCATTGTAAGCAAGTTCGACATTGATAATCAAAGTGAAAGTTTGTTTATATCTTGTGTGTTCTTGTTTAAGTGATAAATTCCGCATAACACTTAGATTCACAAAGCATATACAAAGGTTTCTCTACGTGTTATACTTGATCTAATCTCGTATACACAAAGCTAATCGATCTAAGTTTGGGATCAACAAGTGGTATCAGAGCTTGTTAAGGAACTTTTGATCTTTGAAGAACACCAGAACCCTAAAAACACCAAAAGCCTAATTTTCTCAGAAACCCTAACAACATCATGTCTGAAGCAATAACCTCCCCCTCCTCAGCTTTACCTAACATCAAGATTCCCATGCTTGATGCAACCCACTTTGACTTATGGAAGTTCAACTTTGAAAAATATCTGGGGATCTATGACTACACACTCTGGGAGATTATTGAATATGGAAACTCATTCAATAAGGCTCAAAAGATTCTTGATGCCATTAGTCAAAGAACAGCCGGTGAAGGATGCCCTGAAGAGGATAAGAAAGAAAAACCTGGAGATGGCAGAGCTGTAGGTGCTGAAGATATTGCAAAGAAAAGGGTTGACATGAAAGCCCTAAATATTCTGAAAGTCTCGTTGGGACAAGAAAACCAGCACAAATATAGAGGCTATGAATCTGCTAAGGATCTTTGGGAAGCACTTGAAGTTGAATATGGTGGCAATGCAGACACTAAGGAAGAAAAGAAAAAGCAACTTCTGCATGATTATGCTGTCTTCAAAGCTCAACCCAATGAGAAACTGAGTAGTGTGAGAAGCAGGTTGCTTGACATCACAAGCAAGTTGTCCTTCATGGGGACACAAGTTGGTGATGTTGACACCAATGCTACCTTTCTTAAAAGTTTTGGTGAGGCATGGAAGATTGAGGCAAGATCTATTCTTGCCAACAATACTTACAAGAGCTCCTCGTTTGATGACATCTACAACAAACTAAGACTGTTGGAAGATGAAACTCTTTCAGAGCATGGAAGCAAATCTACCACCAGCAACATGGCCTTCTTCTCTCATAGTGAAGGTCAATTCAATCAGAAGGACTCTTATATGCATCCAGTTACTGGATCATCATATGTCAGCGCTGGAACAAGTCCTGTCAATGTCTCTTTTTCAGACGCTGACACATTCAAGAATGACTCCCCAAGAGTTAAACCTACTGGTTTGGATTTGGATACTGTTTGTGCTTACATTGCTTCTTTGCCCAATGGTTCAGTGATTACATATGAGGACCTTGAGCAGATAAGTGATGAGCACTTGGAAGAGATGGACATCAAGTGGAACATGGCTCTTGCTAGTATAAGAGCAAATAGGTGGAATAGAAGGTTCAAAAAGAAAATGACCTTCAATGCTAAAGACACAGCTGGATTTGATAAATCCAAAGTTAAATGCTACAACTGTCATCGTATGGGGCACTTCATGAGGGAATGCAGATCTCCTAGAAGATCTGATGCTGGTAAACCCTCAAGTCAGGTTGTTAAAGCTCAGGATTCCAAAGCCATGGTTGTAGTTCAAGGAATTGATGGTACAGGATGGGATTGGAGCTATCTGGCTAAGGATGTTGAAGAGGATAAAGCTTTGGTTGCTGATATTGAAGAAGAAGAGCATGTTGAATATGCTCTCATGGCACACTCCTCCTCTTCATCTGATAATGAGGTATATGATGATGCTTTTTGTAGCAAAGGTTGTAGGTTAAACACTGAAAGACTTAACAAAGAGGTGTTAAAACTAAAAGATGATATGAGTACTGAAAGGTGTAAATTGTCTAATTACCAACTAGCTCTTACTGAAACTGAGAAAACCGTTTCTGAATACAAGAAAATGGAATTTGACTTAAAAGATAAGATCAATATCTTAAAACATGAGCTAGAGGGTAGTATGGATGTTAGGAACATCATGACAAAGGTTAATAGAGACCTACAGGCTAAGTTAGATGAGGCCATTAAGAATAAAGATAATGTTGACCTCAAAATTCAAAGATTTGATAGAGCCACCCAAACCCAAGGAGACTGTGTAGCTAAACAAAGGGATCCTAAGGACATGACTGGGATTGGGATGAATGATTACTCTCTAGTTCCACCACCAGCTGGTGACTTCTATGGTGTCCTTAGAAAGGACTTGTCTTGGACTGGTATACCAGAATGCCAAGAAGAGGAATTCATTCCTCCACCAAGAGTTGTCACTCCAGTGGAAGAGTATCAACAAAAATTGACTGACCTAAATGAGTGGAAGAAAGCTAACCCTACTTTATTTGTTAAGGGAGGTTTGCTATGTGAAAGTCCCAATGAATCACCACCCATTAAGGTCACTCACCCAATCACTGGTAAAGCTGTTGACCTAGGCTCAAACACTGTTAGAAGACCTACCATTAAATATGCAGAGATGTATAGGAATAATAGGTCACCCAAGAGCCAAGTTAGCAATCATGGAACAGGTTTCTTCTCTACTAGACCTAAGGTTGTGTCTAAGAAAGCCTGTTACACTTGTGGTAGCTTTTCACATTTGGCATACAAGTGTGTCAACGCTCCCAAAGCCAGCACTGACAGGAACAATTTCAGCGCTGACAGGAAGAAAGTCAACGTTGTTATAAAGTCAAACGTTGTCAGACCCAAACCTTGTGTGCAGCAAAATCCACAAGTGATCAGACCTGCCCCATTCTTTTCTAGAAGGTCTAACACTCATGGACAAAGACCATTTCAAAAGACAAACACCTGGTCAAATAGGCAATGGGTTCCTGTAGCAAACCCTAGGTTCAACGCTGACAGGGGTAACTTCAGCGTTGACAGGACAAATTCTAACGCTGACAGAAACGTGACCAGACCTAAATATTTGCAGCCACAAGGTAAGGGGTCTAAAGCTTCTTCAAGCTTAACATGGAGACCTAAGAAAGATCAAACCCTAATAATAATGGGATTTCAATTACTTGCAATAGATTTAATTACATTTCAAAGGTCATTACAAAACCTATTGGGGTTAACTGGGTATTTCATCCTAAAAAGGATGAGAATGGGGTTGTTGTGAGAACTAAGTTTGTTCTTATTGAACAACCAGATGAATCCAAGTCTTTTGAGACTTGGGTTCCCAAAGAAAACTAATTTGTTTTATTTATGTGCAGGGCATTCAAAGACAGATCAATGATTATGGATATTGGGATAGTGGATGCTCAAGGCACATGACAGGGAAGGAAGACTATCTGACGAACTTCACCCCTATTAAAGATGGTGATAAGGTATACTTTGGAGGAGGATATGGAAGTATCGCAGGCAAAGGAACCCTTCTCACCAATAATTTGCGTTTTGAGAACGTCTTCCTGGTAAAAGAACTTGATTATAATCTGTTTAGTGTATCACAAGTCTATGATAACAAAAATAAGGTTCTTTTTACTAATACTGAGTGTTTGGTGTTAAGTAAGGATTTTCAGATCCCTGATGAGAAATATATTGAGTATAGAACACCTAGGCATAAGGACATATATAATGTGAATTTAAATGGGATTAAAATGAATACCAATATGTCTTGTTTTTATGCTAAGGCCTCAGTAGATGAGAGTAATTTGTGGCACAGGAGACTAGGGCACATAAATTTTAAAAATATAAATAGACTTGTGAGGCTTGGTTTAGTTGATGGTTTGCCTGAGAAGGCCTTCCACAATGACCACTCTTGTGTTACATGTCTTAAAGGCAAGCAACACAAGGTCTCATTCAAGTCCAAATAGGTGCATACTAGTTCTAGACCTCTTCATATGCTTCACATGGACCTCTTTGGTCCAACAAATATAGAAAGTTTAAATGGTAAGTCATATTGTTTTGTTGTCACAGATGACTTTTCTAGATTTACTTGGACATTCTTTCTAGCTATGAAGAGTGACACAGCTGATGTTCTTATTGATTTTATCACTCAGATTGAGAAAAGGTCTGGCAATGAGGTTAAAATGCTTAGGAGTGATAATGGTGGAGAATTTAGGAACAAGAAGCTAGATGATTTCTGTGCCAGGAAGGGAATTACTAGACAATTTAGTATTGCTAGAACCCCACAACAAAATGGGGTTGCTGAGAGGAAAAATAGAACCCTAATTGAAGCAGCCAGAACAATGTTGGCTGATGCTCACTTTCCAATAGCCTTTTGGGCTGAGGATGTTAATACAGCATGTTATGTGCAAAATAGAGCATTGGTTAACAAAATTCAGAACAAAACACCTTATGAGTTACTTTGGGGAAGAAAACCTAATATTGGTTTTCTCAGACCTTTTGGCTGTCATGTAGTAGTTTTGGATACTAGTGATGCCTTAGGAAAATTTAGTGCAAAAGGTGATGAGGGCTATTTCATGGGGTATTCAGTCCAGAGCAAGGGTTATAGGGTTTATCTTAAGGAGGACAAACGTATAGTTGAGAGAGTACATGTTAGGTTCTTAGAGAATAAACCTAGTGATCCTGAAAGTGGTCCTAATTGGTTGTTTGATTTGGAACCCTTATCTAGAACTTTAAATTATATGCCTGTCACTAATCCAGACATTGTGAAGGTAACTTCAAATGTTGTGGAGGAACAAGTGGTTAATGTTTCAGGTACACAGGTTCATGAGAAGGTTGGATCACAAGCAGAAAAGGCATCTCCTACATTAGAATATGTCACAATTCCCATTTGGACAGATGCTTTTGCTGCTTTTGCTGCTGCTGGACAAGATAATGGTGGTTTACAAATACCACCAGATACAAACATGCATGGTTCTTCAGGCGCTTACAAAGGCAAATCTAGCGCTGACAAGACCAATTCAGACGTTGATGGCTCAGACGTTGACAACAACAGTTCAAGCGTTGTTAGCCCAAGCGCTGACAAACAAGGTTCAGACGTTGACAACAACTTTGCACATCTTTTCTCTTCCACTTTTGAACAAGGTGAACCTTCCAATTCTCATGAAGAAGGTCCTCCTTATGTTGATATAAGAGAGTCTGATGAAGAAGACATTGGCAACATGGAGCATGAGGTTGAGGACACCAGACTTTTTGAAAGAGGGGTTCTCACTTCCACAATGAAGAATCACCCCACATCTCAGATCATTGGTGATATTATGACTCCAGTTCAGACTAGAAGATCTCATCAAGGTCTTGGTGGGTTTATTGCCAATATACACAAGAAGGTTGATACCCCTCTTGTGCAAGCATGTTTGTTTGCATGTTTTCTGTCACAAGAAGAACCCAAGAAAATATTTGATGCTCTCAAAGAACCAATTTGGGTGGAAGCAATGCATGATGAGCTTCACCAATTTGTAATTCAGGATGTTTGGGAGCTGGTTGATTGTCCTAGATATGTCAGACCTATAGGAACAAGATTGGTTCTCAGGAACAAAAGAGATGAAAGAGGCATTGTGGTCAGAAACAAGGCAAGGTTAGTGGCTCAAGGTTATACACAAGAGGAGGGGATAGACTATGAGGATGTCTTTGCACCAGTTGCAAGGATTGAAGCTATTAGGATTTTTCTAGCCTATGCTTCCTGCATGGACTTCACAGTCTATCAAATGGATGTCAAGAGTGCCTTCCTATATGGCACCATAGTTGAGGAAGTATATGTAATGCAACCTCCTGGTTTTGAGGATCCAGAGCATCCAGATAAAGTGTATAGAGTCAAAAAGGCTATGTATGGCCTTCATCAAGCCCCTAGAGCATGGTATGGTACTTTGTCTACCTATTTGGTGGACAATGGATTCAAAAGGGGCACCATAGATCAGACACTATTTACAAAGAAGAAAGGCAAGGATGTGTTGCTTGTGCAGGTCTATGTTGATGATATCATTTTTGGGTCTACTGATCCAAAGATGAGTGAGGATTTCTCCAAGCTTATGACAGACAAATTCAAGATGAGTGCTATGGGGGAGATGAACTTCTTTCTTGGTTTACAAGTTCAGCAGAAAGAAGATGGTATCTTCATCTCCCAGGACAAATATGTTGCTGAGATCTTGAAGAAGTTTGGCTTTTCCCCACATGAAAAGAGGGCTATTACTCCTATGGATAGAGAACACCCTTGGGGAAAGATTGGAGATGGGAAAGATGTTGATGTCAGGCACGATAGATCCATGATTGGATCCTTGATGTATCTTACTGCCTCCAGACCTGACATTATGTTTGTTGTGTGTGCTTGTGCACGTCATCAAGTGACTCCCAAAGAATGTCACCTTTATGCTGTGAAGAGGATCTTTAGGTACCTAAGATGTTACCCTAGTCTTGGTTTGTGGTACCCAAAGGATTCACCATTGGAGCTGATTGCATATTCAGATAGTGATTATGGAGGTGATAAGTTTGATAGGAAATCCACAACTGGTGGATGTCAGTTTCTTGGGAGCAGGTTAATATCTTGGCAATGCAAGAAACAAACAGTGGTGGCTAACTCTACAACTGAAGCTGAGTATGTGGCTGCAGCTGCTTGTTGTGGTCAAGTGTTGTGGATTCAGAACCAGCTGTTGGATTATGGGTATAATTTCATGCATACTAAGATATTTGTTGACAATAATAGTACTTTATGCATCATTAAGAATCATGTACATCATTCTAAAACTAAACACATAGAAATTAGACACCATTTTATAAGAGATTGCTTTGAGAAAGGTTTAATACAACCAGATAGGGTTGACACTGAGGAAAATGTGTCATATTTATTAACTAAACCTTTTGCTGCTGGCAGATTTCAATACTTGGTAACAAGTATTGGAATGGTCAATCTCACATAATATGTGTTTTGGATTCTTTTTGTA
This sequence comes from Glebionis coronaria, assembly GCA_025667525.1. Lineage (NCBI taxonomy): Eukaryota > Viridiplantae > Streptophyta > Magnoliopsida > Asterales > Asteraceae > Glebionis > Glebionis coronaria. The sequence continues at coordinate 119,510,479 of CM046874.1, read as the reverse complement.
AAAGTATGTACAAGATGATGCATTATTATTATTGGTCTTATTGATGATTTAGATTTTCTAATGTATTTTTCTAACACTGACAAAGGTTGCTTGAACACTGATAAGTGTTTTTGCAACGTTGTCAGCAATATAATTGTCTAACGCTGACAAAGCTTCCCTCAACGCTGTCATGTGTTATCGGGGCGTTGTCAGCAACAATGTTAGTTTTGTGGTTTTCAATATAAATGTGCAGATGGTGTTAGCAGTATACCATTGGATACAGAGTTGCTTATGGATCAATTGAAAAGCATTTGGACAAGTTTTTATTTATGGATGATGGTTGGAATGTTTCATTCCTATCTTGACATAAATTTTTTATGTTCATGCATGATTTTAGCAAACTTTTGTATCATAGTTTAAGGGGAGGTTTTAGGAACCTTTAGGATGTTTGGGTATCCATATGATACTCTTATCACAATTCTAGATTGTGTCCACAGGTGAGTATGAGTTAGTTTTACTAAATCATGAGGCACTGTAGCATGCATAGTATATCAACTTTGCATGCTGCCAATACATTTTTGGCCTAGAATTGGTTGTGGTCTGTTGGGAGACTTGGGAATGATTTTGATATAGGATTTACCTGGGAGTAACAAGGATTTTATAAGGTAACTTTGTTGTTAAGAGTTTTGGTTAGCAAGGGACACTAGAGGACTGTTATGTCTATCTTGCTTATGCAAGTGTGCATAACTGGACAGTGCTTGCCGCCCTATAATAACTATCAGCTTTTCGTTATCTTCTCTAGGATAAATTACTTGTTAAGGTCATTTTTCACTTTTTAAAATAATTTTATTTTTGGACGCTGACAAGAAATGTCCAAGCGTTGTTGTGACCAAATTGGAAGCTGACATGGCTTTAGGCAAACGTTGACAAGATTATAGCCGTTGGGCGTTGATAGGTTATTTTTTACCGTTGACACTCAATGGGACCTACCCAGTTGTTACTTTTTGACATATTTTCAAGCCGTAATTTTAGGAGTTGTTACTTTCATTTAATGCATGAGATAACTTATAACTTTTTCAATATTTTCATGATTGATTTTTGAAAATCTTTGCCTATTTTTGGGCCAATCACATGCATTCTTTTTCTCCTATAAATTTGGCTCCTATTTTAAATAGGGTATCTATAATTCTTGTCTAACACTTTTCTCTTATCAACTTCATCTTCTACACTTAAAATTAACAGCTTTCATCAATGGCACCAAAGTTTAACTCAGCATAATTGGAATTGGGGTTCAAGTCTCAACACAACATGATTGCTTATCTTGCTGCTGATGATACTCTGTTTCCTCAATACACACAAATGGTGGCGTATTTGAACGCATCCCCATTAAGGGATGTGTATAAACAAGGGGACAAAAATGACTTTAGCTTATCCCCGTTTTCTGCAAATGATTTTTGATGATCAAGGATATTGCTCAAGGGATCACAATGATTTTTATAAAATCCCTGAGCAAAAGAAAGCTATTTTTATGAAGATGAATTCACCACCCCATAGAGACTTACCTTTAACCCCAGCCATGCTTGCTGTTATTGCAGCAGCACAACCCCAACCAGACCCCCAACCTCAAATTGACCCTCAACCACAACTTGAACCCATTCCTGAACCTTTACCCTCACCTGAACAAATGCAAATTGACCAAAAACCCTTTGACACTGACATATCAAATGTTGGCGTTGATGTGCCTATTTCCAACGTTGACACACACCCTTCACAATCCCAAACACCCCTTAACCAACCCACATCTACCCATTCTTCTACACCATCTTCCACACCACCTGAATATAGGTTGATAAAACGCCAAAGAACTACTGGAGTGTTCTCCTCTGGTGGTCCTAGCCGTGAAGCAGAGAGAACCACCACCACAAGTGTGGCTGGTGACCTGGATGAGGCTGGGACTATTGGTTCTGGCTTAGATGCTGGCCAAGACATTCCCACAATCATTAAGTCCTCATCCTTGCCCAATGAATCTGACTTGGGAGGTCAAATCCCCATTTCAGAAGAGGGCAGACTGGAACCACTTACTCTTTTGGAATTGACGGTAGTCTGCATTAGCTTGCAAAAGCAAAATGCAGACTTAGTACAAATTGTCAGCTCTCAAGGCCTTGAACTCAAGCAATTGAGGGAGAGGATTGTTGTTTTGGAAAGTGATCGTGTTAGAAGGGGTATGGAGGAGTCTTCCAAAGGGGAGGAAGATCAAAAAAATCTGAGTGATAAGGGCAGCCAGGATGGTCAATCAATGGATGTTGCTGAAGCCCTTACAACTTTGAAGGAACAAACAGGTTTTGATACGTCCTTAATCTCTCCCACCAACCTAAATTTATCATTTACAGCTATGTTGAGAGAGGTTACACAAGGCGCTGAGGGAAAATATTTGAGCGTTGACAAGGCAAATTTGGACGCTGATAGAAGTATTTTGGGCGCTGACAGGATAAATTTGGGCATTGACAGACCTGCTCATGAAGGTGATGTATCCCAGTCATCATCTATCATCAAGGAAGTTTCTACTCAGGTATTACCATCTACCTTACCAACCATTGCACCATCAGATAAGGGTAAGGGTAAATTGGTAGAAGAGATTGTTCCAAAGGATGCAGCCCAGGTTGAATTTGATAGAAGGTTAGCTGCACAAATCATGGAACAAGATGAAAAGGAAAAGTCACCATTTGTTGTGACTTCAGAAGAAGAAAGTGATAGCTCAGACTCAAGTGTGATGATAATAGAACCAGAAAGGCTTGAGTATGGTGATGAGCTTGCTAGGGAAAAGTTAAGAGAATTAAAATTGCAGGTTGACTTTGACATGCAAGAAGTGGTTCAAATGTACAATGCTTGGGAAGAAAGCTGCATGGATAATCTAGACTTGACCATTTCAGATCAAATATGGGGTTTGGAGCTTCTTCTTAGAGTTCAGCAAGTTTGTAAAGTAATTTTGAAGCACAAGGCAAGCAATATTCTCTCAGAGTTGAAAAGGGATAGAAGGGAGCTGTACTTTATGTTGCTCAGATGTCATGGAGTTGGATGGACATATTAGAAGTTGAAGGCTTTGACATTTGATGAGTTGGAAAACAGGGCTTATCCCATTTGGGTGAGAGTGCAGGAGGCAAACACTCTCAGACTTCTTTCAGATGAAAGAAAAGAGCAACTTGCAGAAGAAATGGAAATCAAGAAAGCTATGATGATTCCCAGGCCAGTGAATAAGGGAAGTAAATTTGAGTTTCCAAAAGATATGGATCCACTATATCCAAATGAAGCAGTTATAAGAAAGAGCCTCAAGCTCTCCCCATTAGAAGCTTCAGATATGGTGCAAGTGTTACCATTAGATTCTAGGAGTCCAATTGTGAGTTATGAAGAAGATGAATGTGGATTTTGGAAGATTGGCAGATTTGGAAAGGAGGTACACACTTTTACCACTCTCATATCTTTGTTTGCTAGTTGTGATAGAGAAGACTTGGTGGACCTTTGGAGGTTGCTGGAGACCAAGTATGAGGCTGAAGCACCAACTTCAGCTAATGGAATAAAACTTTGGACCACATTCAAAAGAATGTGTGGGACAAAAGAAGAAGATCCTGCAATTTGGAAGGATCTTGAAGATGACCTCAGTGGTCTTCAATGGAGGTTATATTCAGCTGCTGGTGTATACCATTTGAGTTCTACAAAGTTTGCTGAGTATCTACTTGTGGATGCTCAGTATTTCATATCCAATGTTGTTTTGGAAAAGATGAAGGACACTCAGCTGGAGATAGATTATTCAAGTGACATGGCAAAGGATTTGATCAGATTTATTCATTACCAATATGAGAAGATTTGTCAAACTCCTCCTAGTTCTTAATGCTTATTCAGAAACTTGATCATAAGAGTGGATATCAAGTTTAGGGGAGGATTGTTGGGAATAAATTAAGGCCAGATCACTTGAGCGCTGACAAGAACAATTCAAGCGTTGACAAGAGCAAAGCAAGCGCTGACAGCTCAAGCGTTGACAAGTTAAAGTCAAGCGTTGACACATTGAAGACAAGCACTGATGGAAGATATAATCTACACGTTTATCATATTCTAGAATACTTCTAGTAAGGATAGAAACGAAAATGTATTTTCTATGTTTATCTTTACCTAGAATAGCTGATACGTAGCTTATTGTACAAGGCTTCTTGTATCTATAAAAGAAGGCCTTTAGGTTAATGTTTTGATATAAGTTTTACATAAGTTTTCTTTCATAAACATCATTCATTGTAAGCAAGTTCGACATTGATAATCAAAGTGAAAGTTTGTTTATATCTTGTGTGTTCTTGTTTAAGTGTTAAATTCCGCATAACACTTAGATTCACAAAGCATATACAAAGGTTTCTCTACGTGTTATACTTGATCTAATCTCGTATACACAAAGCTAATCGATCTAAGTTTGGGATCAACATGGTTCTTCTAGCGCTGACAAGACCAATTCAGACGTTATGGCTCAGACGTTGACAACAACAGTTCAAGCGTTGTTAGCCCAAGCGCTGACAAACAAGGTTCAGATGTTGACAACACCTTTGCAAATATTTTCTCTTCCACTTTTGAACAAGGTGAACCTTCCAATTCTCATGAAGAAGGTCCTCCTTATGTTGATATAAGAGAGTCTGATGAAGAAGACATTGGCAACATAGAGCATGAGGTTGAGGACACCAGACTTTTTGAAGGAGGGGTTCTCACTTCCTCAATGAAGAATCACCCCACATCTCAGATCATTGGTGATATTATGACTCCAGTTCAGACTAGAAGATCTCATCAAGGTCTTGGTGGGTTTATTGCCAATATACACAAGAAGGTTGATACCCCTCTTGTGCAAGCATGTTTGTTTGCATGTTTTCTGTCACAAGAAGAACCCAAGAAAATATTTGATGCTCTCAAAGAACCAAGTTGGGTGGAAGCAATGCAGGATGAGCTTCACCAATTTGCAATTCAGGATGTTTGGGAGCTGGTTGATTGTCCTAGATATGTCAGACCTATAGGAACAAGATGGGTTCTCAGGAACAAAAGAGATGAAAGAGGCATTGTGGTCAGAAACAAGGCAAGGTTAGTGGCTCAAGGTTATACACAAGAGGAGGGGATAGACTATGAGGAGGTCTTTGCACCAGTTGCAAGGATTGAAGCTATTAGGATTTTTCTAGCCTATGCTTCCTGCATGGGCTTCACAGTCTATCAAATGGATGTCAAGAGTGCCTTCCTATATGGCACCATAGTTGAGGAAGTATATGTAATGCAACCTCCTGGTTTTGAGGATCTAGAGCATCCAGATAAAGTGTATAGAGTCAAAAAGGCTATGTATGGCCTTCATCAAGCCCCTAGAGCATGGTATGGTACTTTGTCTACCTATTTGGTGGACAATGGATTCAAAAGGGGCACCATAGATCAGACACTATTTACAAAGAAGAAAGGCAAGGATGTGTTGCTTGTGAAGGTCTATGTTGATGATATCATTTTTGGGTCTACTGATCCAAAGATGAGTGAGGATTTCTCCAAGCTTATGACAAACAAATTCAAGATGAGTGCTATGGGGGAGATGAACTACTTTCTTGGTTTACAAGTTCAGCAGAAAGAAGATGGTATCTTCATCTCCCAGGACAAATATGTTGCTGAGATCTTGAAGAAGTTTGGCTTTTCTCCACATGAAAAGAGGGCTACTACTCCTATGGATAGAGAACACCCTTGGGGAAAGATTGGAGATGGGAAAGATGTTGATGTCAGGCACTATAGATCCATGATTGGATCCTTGATGTATCTTACTGCCTCCAGACCTGACATTATGTTTGCTGTGTGTGCTTGTGCACGTCATCAAGTGACTCCCAAAGAATGTCACCTTTATGCTGTGAAGAGGATCTTTAGGTACCTAAGATGTTACCCCAGTCTTGGTTTGTGGTACCCAAAGGATTCACCATTGGAGCTGATTGCATATTAAGATAGTGATTATGGAGGTGATAAGTTTGATAGGAAATCCACAACTGGTGGATGTCAGTTTCTTGGGAGCAGGTTAATATCTTGGCAATGCAAGAAACAAACAGTGGTGGCTAATTCTACAACTGAAGCTAAGTATGTGGCTGCAGCTGCTTGTTGTGGATTCAGAACCAGCTGTTGGATTATGGGTATAATTTCATGCATACTAAGATATTTGTTGACAATAATAGTACTTTATGCATCATTAAGAATCCTGTACATCATTCTAAAACTAAACACATAGAAATTAGACACCATTTTATAAGAGATTGCTTTGAGAAAGGTTTAATACAACCAGATAGGGTTGACACTGAGGAAAATGTGTCAGATTTATTAACTAAACCTTTTGATGCTGGGAGATTTCAATACTTGGTAACAAGTATTGGAATGGTCAATCTCACATAATATGTGTTTTGGATTCTTTTTGTAAAAGTATGTAGAGGATGATGCATTATTATTATTATTGGTCTTATTGATGATTTAGATTTTCCACTATATTTTTCTAACACTGAAAAAGGTTGCTTGAACACTGATAAGTGTTTTTGCAACGTTGTCAGCAATATAATTGTCTAACACTGACAAAGTTTCCCTCAACGCTGTCATGTGTTATCGGGGCGTTGTCAGCAACAATGTTAGTTTTGTGGTTTTCAATCTAAATGTGCAGATGGTGTTAGCAGTATACCATTGGATACAGAGTTGCTTATGGATCAATTGAAAAGCATTTGGACAAGTTTTTATTTATGGATGATGGTTGGAATGTTTCATTCCTATCTTGACATAATTTTTTTATGTTCATGCATGATTTTAGCAAACTTTTGTATCATAGTTTAAGGGGAGGTTTTAGGAACCTTTAGGATGTTTGGGTATCCATATGATACTCTTATCACAATTCTAGATTGTGTCCACAGGTGAGTATGAGTTAGTTTTACTAAATCATGAGGCACTGTAGCATGCATAGTATATCAACTTTGCATGCTGCCAAGACATTTTTGGCCTAGAATTGGTTGTGGTCTGTTGGGAGACTTGGGAATGATTTTGATATAGGATTTACCTGGGAGTAACAAGGATTTTATAAGGTAACTTTGTTGTTAAGAGTTTTGGTTAGCAAGGGACACTAGAGGACTGTTATGTCTATCTTGCTTATGCAAGTGTGCATAACTGGACAGTGCTTGCCGCCCTATAATAATTATCAGCTTTTGGTTATCTTCTCTAGGATAAATTACTTGTTAAGGTCATTTTTCACTTTTTAAAATAATTTTATTTTTGGACGCTGACAAGAAATTTCCAAGCGTTGTTGTGACCAAATTGGACGCTGACATGGCTTTAGGCAAACGTTGACAAGATTATAGCCGTTGGGCGTTGATAGGTTATTTTTGACCGTTGACACTCAATAGGACCTACCCAGTTGTTACTTTTTGACATATTTTCAAGCCGTAATTTTAGGAGTTGTTACTTTCATTTAATGCATGAGATAACTTATAACTTTTTCAATATTTTCATGATTGATTTTTGAAAATCTTTGCCTATTTTTGGGCCAATCACATGCATTCTTGTTCTCCTATAAATTTGGCTCCTATTTTAAACAGGGTATCTATAATTCTTGTCTAACACTTTTCTCTTATCAACTATCTTCTACACTTAAAATTAACAGCTTTCATCAATGGCACCAAAGTTTAACTCAGCATAATTGGAATTGGGGTTCAAGTCTCAACACAACATGATTGCTTATCTTGCTACTGATGATACTCTGTTTCCTCAATACACACAAATGGTGGCGTATTTGAACGCATCCCCATTAAGGTATGCTCTTTCTCATGCACCACTCATTCCAGTCACACACATTAAGCAGTTTTGGAACACTGTCAGTTCCTCAACAGTTAATGGAGTGACCACATTAACTTCTATTGTTCATGGGAGGTCTTGGGTGGTTACTGAGGCCTTGGTACGCCAAGCCTTGCATCTTGATGATGCTGATGGTATAGCCACCCTTCCCATAAATGAAATAGAACAAGGGCTTAGGGCTTTGGGATATCCTTTTCCTGATGAAGGTACTCTTAATAAGTATCATAAGCAGGAATTTCCCCCAGCCTGGAAGTACCTCATCCACATCCTCCTTCAATGTTTGAGTCCCAAATGTACTGCACACAATGAGATCAGTAGATCCATTGCTAGTGCTATTGTGTGCATTGCAACAGGGCAAAAATATAACTATTCTAAAATGATTTTTGAAGGGATGTGTAAAAACAAGGGGACAAAAATGACTTTAGCTTATCCCCGTTTTTGCAAATGATTTTTGATGATCAAGGATATTGCTCAAGGGATCACAATGATTTTTATAAAATCCCTGAGCAAAAGAAAGCTATTTTTATGAAGATGAATTCACCACCCCATAGAGACTTACCTTTAACCCCAGCCATGCTTGCTGTTATTGCAGCAGCACAACCCCAACCAGACCCCCAACCTCAAATTGACCCTCAACCACAACTTGAACCCATTCCTGAACCTTTACCCTCACCTGAACAAATGCAAATTGACCAAAAACCCTTTGACGCTGACATATCAAATGTTGGCGTTGATGTGCCTATTTACAACGTTGACACACACCCTTCACAATCCCAAACACCCCTTAACCAACCCACATCTACCCATTCTTCCACACCATCTTCCACACCACCTGAATATAGGTTGATAAAACGCCAAAGGACTACTGGAGTGTTCTCCTCTGGTGGTCCTAGCCATGAAGCAGAGAGAACCACCACCACAAGTGTGGCTGGTGACCTGGATGAGGCTGGGACTATTGGTTCTGGCTTAGATGCTGGCCAAGACAGTCCCACCATCATTAAGTCCTCATCCTTGCCCAATGAATCTGACTTGGGAGGTCAAATCCCCATTTCAGAAGAGGGCAGACTGGAACCAATGACTCTTTTGGAATTGACGGCAGTCTGCATTAGCTTGCAAAAGCAAAATGCAGACTTAGTAAAAATTATCAGCTCTCAAGGCCTTGAACTCAAGCAATTGAGGGAGAGGATTGTTGTTTTGGAAAGTGATCGTGTTAGAAGGGGTATGGAGGAGTCTTACAAAGGGGAGGAAGATCAAAAAAATATGAGTGATAAGGGCAGCCAGGATGGTCCATCAATGGATGTTGCTGAAGCCCTTACAACTTTGAAGGAACAAACAGGTTTTGATACGTCCTTAATCTCTCCCACCAACCTAAATTTATCATTTACAGCTATGTTGAGAGAGGTTACACAAGGCGCTGAGGGAAAATATTTGAGCGTTGACAAGGCAAATTTGGACGCTGATAGAAGTATTTTGGGCGCTGACAGGATAAATTTGGGCGTTGACAGGCCTACTCATGAAGGTGATGTATCCCAGTCATCATCTATCATCAAGGAAGTTTCTACTCAGGTATTACCATCTACCTTACCAACCATTGCACCATCAGATAAGGGTAAGGGTAAATTGGTTGAAGAGATTGTTCCAAAGGATGCAGCCCAGGTTGAATTTGATAGAAGGTTAGCTGCACAAATCATGGAATAAGATGAAAAGGAAAAGTCACCATTTGTTGTGACTTCAGAAGAAGAAAGTGATAGCTCAGACTCAAGTGTGATGATAATAGAACCAGAAAGGCTTGAGTATGGTGATGAGCTTACTAGGGAAAAGTTGAGAGAATTAAAATTGCAGGTTGACTTTGACATGCAAGAAGTGGTTCAAATGTACAATGCTTGGGAAGAAAGCTGCATGGATAATCCAGACTTGACCATTTCAGATCAAATATGGGGTTTGGAGCTTCTTCTTAGAGTTCAGCAAGATTGTAAAGTAATTTTGAAGCACAAGGCAAGCAATATTCTCTCAGAGTTGAAAAGGGATAGAAGGGAGCTCTACTTTATGTTGCTCAGATGTCATGGAGTTAGATGGACATATCAGAAGTTGAAGGCTTTGACATTTGATGAGTTGGAAAACAGGGCTTATCCCATTTGGGTGAGAGTGCAGGAGGCAAACACTCTCAGACTTCTTTCAGATGAAAGAAAAGAGCAACTTGCAGAAGAAATGGAAATCAAGAAAGCTATGATGATTCCCAGGCCAGTGAAGAAGGGAAGTAAATTTGAGTTTCCAAAAGATATGGATCCACTATATCCAAATGAAGCAGTTATAAGAAAGAGCCTCAAGCTCTCCCCATTGGAAGCTTCAGATATGGTGCAAGTGTTACCATTAGATTCCAGGAATCCAATTGTGAGTTATGAAGAAGATGAATGTGGATTCTGGAAGATTGGCAGATTTGGCAAGGAGGTACACACTTTTACCACTCTCATATCTTTGTTTGCTAGTTGTGATAGAGAAGACTTGGTGGACCTTTGGAGGTTGCTGGAGACCAAGTATGAGGCTGAAGCACCAACTTCAGCTAATGGAATAAAACTTTGGACCACATTCAAAAGAATGTGTGGGACAAAATAAGAAGATCATACAATTTGGAAGGATCTTGAAGATGAACTCAGTGGTCTTCAATGGAGGTTATATTCAGCTGCTGGTGTATACCATTTGAGTTCTACAAAGTTTGCTGAGTATCTACTTGTGGATGCTCAGTATTTCATATCCAAGGTTGTTTTGGAAAAGATGAAGGACACTCAGCTGGAGATAGATTATTCAAGTGACGTGGCAAAGGATTTGATCAGATTTATTCATTACCAATATGAGAAGATTTGTCAGACTCCTCCTAGTTCTTAATGCTTATTCAGAAACTTGATCATAAGAGTGGATATCAAGTTTAGGGGAGGATTGTTGGGAATAAATTAAGGCCAGATCACTTGAGCGCTGACAAGAACAATTCAAGTGTTGACAAGAGCAAAGCAAGCGCTGACAGCTCAAGCGTTGACAAGTTAAAGTCAAGCGTTGACACATTGAAGACAAGCACTGATGGAAGATATAATCTACACGTTTATCATATTCTAGAATACTTCTAGTAAGGATAGAAACGACAATGTATTTTCTATGTTTATCTTTACCTAGAATAGCTGATACGTAGCTTATTGTACAAGGCTTCTTGTATCTATAAAAGAAGGCCTTTAGGTTAATGTTTTGATATACGTTTTACATAAGTTTTCGTTCATAAACATCTTTCATTGTAAGCAAGTTCGACATTGATAATCAAAGTGAAAGTTTGTTTATATCTTGTGTGTTCTTGTTTAAGTGTTAAATTCCGCATAACACTTAGATTCACAAAGCATATACAAAGGTTTCTCTACGTGTTATACTTGATCTAATCTCGTATACACAAAGCTAATCGATCTAAGTTTGGGATCAACAAGTGTAAATACGATTGTCTAGTTTTGCGATGAGATATAATAGATTGTGTGCACTACAATAATATTAAATGATTATTGATTTTATTCTTGTGTTCAAAATATGATTTGATAAACCTATAGATTCTCTCAACATTATTTGTTGACCCTTTTAAGCATGTGTTTCAGGTAATCGAAGGTGATAATGGCGGAGCTTGCATGGGAAGTTTGTGGGTTGCTTTTGTGGTTGCTTGGTCTAAAACTTATTTCTTTCCCTTTGTTATAAACAATTTATGTTGTGGTCATGTGTTGTGATAAAACAATTTGGTTGGTTGGTTGAGATCTTTAGGGGACCTAACGCTACACTGAATGTTTAAATTTGTTTTCTTTTATTTGGAATCGAAGGTTTTAGACATTGCTAAACTTATTTCCTTTATATTTTAACGTCTCTTTTTGAGGTCGTTCAATGTAGCTTGTGTAAAGTTGCTTGTGTTTAGCACCCAAATCTGTATTCCACTACGCAATATATTTGGGGGTGTTAAAAATTGGTAATCAGACCCACAAGTTATAGAGAACTAGGACGATTTTGAAAAAGTCCTAAACTATAACTTTGGTGTCGAAAATATTTTACAAAAGCATGCAACTTCTTCGCAAGGCTCCGGTAAGATTACTTTTAGTTTGTCTTGTTTTGTATTCTAGATGTATCCCTCAAAACTGAAATGAATTCCCAAGTATTTATTAAGTAAATACTATGATAATGTATTGATATTGTTGAAAGTACACCGAGTACTTGTCATCGTAATTTTCTTTTGCGAGCATTGCATAATCATCATATTGTTGCATATTATAGCATACGTACTACATGCATTGCATGAGCATGCATTTATAATTTCGAATAATGACCTTATATACCCTCGAATTTTCTGTATATGTAGAAAATGGCCGAAGTACCGCCGAATGCTAATGGAGACGAGTATGTTGTAGGAGCAGATGGTAGACTGAAGGCTCCGAACCCGCAAGGTCACAGCGGGTGGATAGACGAGGATAAAGAAGAGAATGAGGCTGTGGAAAACGAGAATGACAGCGAAGTTAATAATTTTGGTGCTGAATTTGAGAGATTCAAGGAGGAAAGAGATAGGTTTGGGAGGATGTGCGTTTGGGAGTCTCATGTAAAACCATTTCTGAGTCAAGGTTGGAAGTTTAGAGATGATCAAACTTGTGCTAAGACTCATTTTATGATCAACCTACCGTGTATGGGTGAGTATTTGATCTTTGGGAGTGAGCTGCCACCATGTGATGAGTGTACTTCAAGGGGCAAAGGGAAGGTGGACGAGAATGATGATTCTGACAGCAGTAATGATGACGATGAGCCTTTGCCCAAGAAGCCAAGTAGATCATCACGTGATTAGTTTCTTTGTAGTTCATCTTTATTTCCTTATTGTAATCGAAATCATTTAGACTCTGTGCTGTAGTATTGTGATGAAATTTAATATCTTTTGAGTTTTACTTGGTAAATGATTGTAGTGACATATCTTGTCCCAATTTTGTTGAATCCTCAATGCAATCAAAATTTACCTTCACGTGATTAGTTTCTTTGATTTATGTTGTTTTTTGTGCACCAATCTTTGAATGGGTTCTCCGCGAATTGTTTTCCATTATCAGAAACGAAGCAGCATACTATATTGTCCCATACGAACCTTTTTACTTGGTTCCCTGTGATTGTTGCGACTGCCTTTGCTTCAATCCACCTCGTGAAGTAATCCATCGCGACTATTAGGAACTTAATTCTACCCGCAACTATGGGAAAAGGTCCTGCGATGTCTATTACCCAATTGAAGAATGGCCAAGGAGAAGTGACGGGTGTCAGTTCCTCTTGGGGTTAACGTGGTATCGGCCTGTGTACCTGGCAGTCATTGCATTTATTGGTGAGCGTATGTGCATCCGCGTGCATGGTTGGCCAGTAATACCCACTTCGCAACGCTATTACCACCACTGACCTTGGTCCTGCGTGCATGCCGCAGGATCCCTCATGTATTTCACTAGTGACATACTGCGCTTGTCGCGACCCTAGAATATTAGCCATGGCTGAAGGAATGATCGTTTGTAAAGAATCCTGTCTCTGACTTCGAACTGCCTAGAGCGTCTTCGTATTCACCGCGCTTCGATTTCGTCATGCGGAAGCGAATCTTTCATCAAATAGTCCACGATCGGTGTCATCCATGTAGGACCTTCTTCCTCTACTACCGATGTGACTTCTTGCACTTTTATTGATTTGTCTTTAAGGATCTCTTCTAGGACTTGTTTCGATAGGTGTGCAAAGCTAGTGGACGCTATTTTGCTAAGTGCGGCTGCTTTCTTGTTCTCCCCTCTAGGTACTTGGCGTATTAGGAACTTTTCGAATCCTTCAACCAATGACTTGGATTTTGAAAGTATTGTACCATGTTCTCTTCTTTTGCCTCATATTCGCCAAGTATATGGTTTGCTATCAGGCGAGAATCTACATTTGCTTCGAGATTGCGCACGCCCATTCGGGCTGTAATTCTTAGTCCTGCTATAAGCGCCTCGTATTTCGCCTCGTTGTTTGTAGCTGTGAACTCAAAACACAGCGCATATGTAAATTCCATCCCCTCAAGATTGGTGAGTATGAGCCCTGCACCAGATCAATCAGTGCAAGAGGACCCATCAGTGAATAAGATCCATGGGTCTTGGTCTTCTTCCCTTTGTTTTGGCTCTTGAGCGTCCTCTTCTGGTTTTTCGATGATGAAATCTGCCATAATTTGTCCTTTTACGGTGTTGCGCGGTCTGTAGGTAATGTTGTGTTCACCCAGTAAAACACTCCACTTCTTTAATCTACATGCGACGTCCGGTTTGGATATTATCTGTTTTATGGCTTGATCTGTTATTACCACTATAGGATGTGCTTGGAAGTATCTGCGTAACCTTTTCGCTGCAAATACAAGTGCGAGTACCAACTTCTCCATTAGGGTATAATTTAGTTCCGAGCTTTGTAATGCTCTGCTTATGAAGTATACTGGTGTTTGCACATTTTCCCTATCTGTCATTAGCACCGCGCTGATTGCTCCGTGTGTAGCTGACAAATACATTATCAGTTCTTTTTTAGGGCGTGGCACGACTAACATAGGGAGTGAAGCTAAATGTGTTTTTAGTTCCTCGAAGGATTTCTAGCTTCCTTTGTCCAATTGAAGTCTCCTTTCTTGATGCACTTCTTGAGTGTTTTAAATAAAGGGAGCGATTTCTCTACGAATTTGGACAAGAACCTATTCAATCCTGCGAGCTTCCCATTTAGCGATTAGACTTCCTTTTTCGTCCTTGGGCTTTGAAGTTGAATGACTGCTTCTGTCTTTTCCGGGCAGGGTTTGATGCCATTGGGGGCAATCATGTATCCGAGGAACATGCCTTCTGTTGCCCCAAAAGTGCATTTCTTTGGGTTTAACTTCATGTTTATTCTCCTAAGTTGTGAGAATGTTTCCTCTATATCCCGGATAAGTTCACTTTCTGTGTGACTTTTTGTTACCAGGTCATCAACATACACCTCCGAATTTCGCCCTATTTGACCTTCGAACGCTTTATCAACCAACCGTTGGTACTTGGCCCCTGCGTTTTTAAGTCCGAATGGCATTTTTATGTAACAATACACACCCTGGCTGGTATGGAATGCTATTTTTTTCTTCATCTTGCTCTGGCATTTGTATCTCGTGGTATCCCTTGTATGCGTCCAGGAAGCATTTAAAAGGATATCTACACAACGATTCTACTTTCTAATCTATCTCTAGGAGTGGATAGCAGTCTTGGGGGCAAGCTTTATTGAAGTTTGTGAAGTCAACACACATGCGCCAGCCGCCATCATGTTTTTTAACCATTACTGGGTTAGCGAGCCAATCATGGTAGTAAACCTCCCTCATGATTCATGCGTCTACCAGCTTCTTCACTTCCTCAAGTATCACCTTGTTGCATTCTAGGGCATGTCCTATTTTATTTTGCCTAACTGGGGGGTATCCTTCGCGTATTTGAAGTTTGTGTTCAGCTATTGACCTTGGTACCCCCGTCATGTCTTTAGGTTCCCACGCGAAGACGTCTAGGTTATCCTTTAAGAGGCGGCACATGTCAGCCTTTCCTTCGTCAGACAATGTCCCCCGATCGTTATCTCTTGATCTGGGTATTGCGGATGGACTGCCACTTTTGGGTTCAGCGGCGAGTCTATCCTGGGTTCCCTTGTAAGCCAAGGGGGTTCCGCGATCGTGTTGCACTCTGGGAGTGCTATCTCTATGTTAAAGATCGTTACGGTTCCTCCCTTCATTGGGAACTTCATCATGCCATGGGCCGTAGAAGGAACTGCGCGCAGTGCTAGTATGGCAGGTCGCCCAATAATTCCGTTATACTACGATGGCGACCGTATGATCAAGAAGTTCATTGAGACTTTTGTCGAATGTTCGTCGTTTCCCACCTTTACTACTAGCTTTAGTTGGCCCAAAGGCCACACCGCTTCCCCACTGAATCCAATGAGCGGGGAGGTTGCACGTACCATTTGGTTCCTTACTTCTGCGCTGAGTTTCAGGAAACAGTGTTCATACATTATTTCTGTTGATGAGCCTCCATTGACATACAAATGATGTATACTGTGTTCACCGATGTTTATTTCTATCACTAATGGGCCTTCTGCCACATTCCTCGCACTGAGGGGAGGTCTCACCTTTTGTTTTGTCCTTCGTTGTCATGCTTCTACCATATAAACATTTGCGTTAGCGGTGGTTTCTCGTCCTCTGCGGTTCCTTTGACAAGGTGTTTTAGTTTGCCTTCTTTTACCATATTCTCGATATGTTTTTGCAGCTGAATACATTCATTCGTAGTGTGCCCCTTCTCATCATGATATTCACAATATCTGTTGCCAATGTGCCTTTCTACCGGGGTGGTCATTGGCAATGGTCTTGGGAAGTTCGCACCTTCTGATATGAGGATTTCCCTCGGGGTTAACTTAAGGGGAGTAAACCTGAAGTTACTGGCTCGCACCTCTCTTTTGTTTCCTTGGTAATCAAGACCTCCAGGCCTGCTTTGCCTGCTAGACTCTTTATTAGGCGCTTGGCGAGATCTATAACCATGGGCGTTTTGTATGACTTCTGAGGCAGCTGATTCCCCCTGTATGAAGGATCTTACTCGCCGTAGTACTCCATCAAAGGTTTCTGGTGTTCTTTCATTCAAATTTTTTATTAGATCACTGTTACGTATACCTGCCGTGAAGCAAGATACTTTCAAGATCTCTGGGCAATATTTTATTTGAAGACACTCGCTCTTGAAACGTTCTAAAAAATCCTCCAAGTATTCACCCTGGTTTTGCTTGATTCTGGCGAGTGATACAGCACTCCTATCATGTCTTTTCTGTTGCACATAATTTCTTTTGAATGCTTTCCGCAATACTTCATACCCATTAATTGTTCGTGGCGGAAGTCTGTCAAACCACATCCACGCGTTTCCTATGAGTGTAGAGTTGAACATATTGCACCATACAGGTTCTGGCCATTGATCAATGTCTGCTTGGGATTCGAAGACCTTTAAGTGGTCTTCCGGATCTGAGGTGCCATCATAAGTTTTTACGTTTGTTGGCATGCGGCGCTTTCTTGTATCCGCGTAATACTATATGGGTCTCGTGAAAGCATTTTTCCTGGATCTTCTCCACGGTTGTGAGAAGCCTTGGTCATCTGAGGAGTAACATTTACGCCTGCGCTTTGTAGGGTGGTTATCACTCGATCTTGATAAATTGCTTTTAGAGGATTCACCGTGTTCTGCGCGCTCCTTTCCTTTCGTTTCCTTCTGATTTTTTCTGTGTCTGGAAACCAGCGGGATGAGGGCTTGTAGATTATTAGCTACATATTCCTCCAGCACGCGCGCCTCCGTAGCAATTACTTCCTTGCTTTCTTCGGGGAGTGTCCTTCTTTTCTGTTTATTAGGAGGAGGCTGAGTTGACTCTGTTCTACGTTTCTTTCCTCAACAATAGGTAGGGGAGTTGAGAATAGTACACCTGTTCCTCTGAAAGGTAGATTTGATAAATCCCAAGTGTTTGCCTCGCTGGTAGATCCAGGAGTGACATTCGTGGATGCTATGTGACCATCTATCGTCGAGGATCTTCGATGGCCTTCGTTCAAACTGTAGAAACTTGAAGGGGGGGTGAATAGTTTCTAGTTCATTTTTCAAACATTTCGTTTATTCCACTGGCCGCGGTTCCTTAAATATCACCGCGGTTCCTTATCAATAAAGAACCGCGGGCTCAATAAAGAACCGTCTAGAGTGGATGCCAAATATTGATACGTTGTAAACCTTGACAATCGTTTGTATCAAATTCTCGATTAAGCTTGACTAGATATGAGATGTGTTTGTAATAGATAATAACTATAAGTAAGGAAACACACAAACACATCAAATCAAGTGTACATCAAGCCATAGACTAAACACTGAGCACACACTTACTAAGCCTTAGCTTTTCCGCAACTAAGATGTTTAGTCTAAAGGATGCACACTTAACCATAATCTAAACACGAAGCACACACGTACTAAGCCTTAGCTTTTCCGCAACTTAGATGTTTAGATTATGAGATGCACACAACACACAACATATAAATACATCTATAATAGAAAAGACATAAATGTAAAGGAAAGTACCGACACGATGATTTATAGTGGTTCGGTCACGAAGCTCCTTTTCGCCCTACTCCACTCCTCGAGTACACCTTACTCGATAGTTACTTCACTAGTCAACAAAACTCCTTTCAAGGCGGAGAAAACCATATACGCCGCTTACACAATTTCCGACACTAAGCTAGATGTCGAGTCCTAATCTTAGGTAGGACCAATCTACACAACGTTGCCCACTTCAGCATTTAACGACACACGGCTAGATGTCGAGTTCTAATAGAAAGGTAGAACCAATATTCACAACGTTGCCTACTTCACCGTTTTACGACACAAGGCTAGATGTCGAGTTCTAATCGAAAGGTAGAACCAATCTTCACGACTCTTCACTTTAAAGCTAAGTGAGAACTTCACTAGACACAACTACATCACTTTATAGTTTAGTGAGAACTCACAAGACACAACCACATCACTTTATAGTTTAGTGAGAACTCACAACTCTTACTTATTACAACTCAATAAAACACATATCCAAGTGTACACATGTAACTTGGATCTACACAACATAAATCCAAATATACACATATACAATGGATTTACACAAGACTTAATCCAAGTATTCACAAATACAATGGATTAACACAACTAATCCAAGTATTCACAAATACATTAGATCTACACAATATTGATCCAAGTATACCCATATACATTGTATCTACACAAGATTGATCCAAGTATACACATATACATTGGATCTACACAAGACATAAATAAAAATGATGAACATGATGATCTTCATCAAGACTTCATCTTTAATCACATCACAAATGTGTGAGTGATCTTCTCTTTGCACTTAAGAGGATGAGGAGATTGAAGGAGAGAATCGCATATTAAACAAGATTAATCTAAACTAACTAATCAAGGGTTTAAAGATGTTTTTGAAGAAACTGTGCAAAAAGGGTTGAAAGAAAATCTGGAAATGATCCACTATTTATAGGGAAACATTGCAACGGTAAAAAACACCCGCGATTCCTTATCTCTAACCGCGGTTCCTTATCAATAAGGAACCGCGGGTTCCTTTATGGAACATCCGCGTTGGAGTCCGTGCAAATTTGTCCTTTAGTGGGGAAATGCCATCTGGGGTAGTTTGTACCCTCAAAGGATATTCCTTTGGCATACGGAATATGCCAAATTCAAATTTTCATTTTCTTTTTAATAAAACATTTTCTTAAAAATAAAGTTAATTAAAATCTTTTGTCACATTTGATTAAATGTGAGTTTTAAGAAAATATTAATCCTTGATCACTTAGTTAGGTTAATGACATGTTTGTACATACCTTGAGTGATTCATGCCAAATGCGATCTTGAAGGTGTCGAGAGAAGTATACAAATGTATTCTTGAGTGATTACGAGTACCTTAACATTTTACATAATGTATTACGAATTATACGTTTGTCATCAACAAAACATAAACAGATTATTTCGACAAAGCATCGTAATGTTTGCACTAACAATCTCCCCCTTTTTGATGATGACAAACAAGTAAACCGCAACACATATTAAAATGCATAAGTTACTTGTTTACACTTACTTCTCCCCCTTTTGTCGAATCAAAAAGGTAGTCAACGTCTTGAAGAAAAGAAGAAGCAACGTAGAGAGAGAACACGTCTAAAGAGGTAGTCATCGATAGCACGTCATTTGAAGAAGAAAATAATTAACGTCACACGAGCTTGCATCCGAAAGGTAGTCTTCATTTGTAGAAGAGGAGGATTGACTTCGAGAGAACATGCATCCAAAATTCAAATCATCCATTGTGGTTGTCATTTGAGAGGCGAGAATCCAAACCATAAACCCATCATACAAAAATATTTAGCTTGCGTCATCCTAGTGAAGTCTTCAATCACCAAAGGTTAACCAACTCCAAGCATAATAATATGCTTATCTACGAGTGTCCAAAATGCATTACTTGCAAGATGTTCGATGAATGCAATTTGAGTGAGTCAATGATCGTAAATGTAATGACTTGAACTCTTGCAAATGCTCCCCCTTGATATGAGTTCCTCCTTGCTTGAGGCACCAACAAAGCAAGAATAGTGACGAGCTACTAAAATGGGTTAGAATTGTCCTACAAAACAAAGTTAGTGGACAAGAGCATATGCATAATGAGATGTCACCCAAACGGAGTTAGCTTTAAACAACTCGAGTAAAAAAAGAGGGACTCGAGAGAAAGCTAAAACAATCTTAACTTTTAGAAGTGTAAAAAATATGACAAGTTAAGAAAAATAAGAGGGCTATTAGAAAGAAAATAGAACCCAACTTATTTTGGTGACACCAAAAAAATATATAAAGAGGACTAAGAGAGAAAAGAGATGTCCAATTTAAGAAAAAAATATTATCGAGAGAACATACTCCACTTTTAATATTTTGGCAAGAAATACCAAATCAAAGAGAGTATGACAATGACAAAAAAATTAAGTGCCCATATAGTCGAAAAGAGAGGAAGAATGACTATAATGGAAAAAGAAAACTAGGATGATAAACAAGTCGTTTGCACAAACAATGACAAGCATTGGAGAAATAAGTGTGCACGCGATGCTATCAATCCAAAAAAAAACAAAGGAGAGGATCTTGACAAGATCAATTCACAATTGTTGGAATAGAGGTAGAGAAGAAACATCCAAGAATTTGAAGATACCATCTCAAGAGGTTAAAAACTTAGAATTGATGGAATCACCCATAATAATTGTAAATTTTAACCGCAATCAACTCTCAACAAAGAAGAACAAAAATATCTCAACCTAGAGACATTTTTGACCAAAAAAAAAGAAAACCAAAAGCGGATAAATCGACGCTTTAAAAAAAATTCTGGATATAAGACATTATAGGCAAGGATGCTTATGAATGTCGACGCCAAATGGTGTTTAGCATACGATAAACTACATGCTCAAAGTTTCATAGCTCTTCTCAATCATTATGAATGTTTAAAGAACAATTACATGATGAGGAAAGGGTGAGGCTCGACTCAACTTAGTTTAGAAAGAATAGAAGAAAGTGACTCGACTTAGAAGAGCATGATTAAAATGAATTGAGAGAGACTCAACAAAGAAGTTAAGGATAACTTCACGAAGCGAGAGAAGAAACTCAAAAGAGAAGAAAAGAGGGAATCTTCAAGAAAACTCGTCAAAAGAGAAAAAGACCAACACGAACAAGGGACTCAATGGCCGCGGTTCGTTAAATAGGTCTGTGGTTCATTATCAATAATGAGACCCAAGGTTATTTGAGGAACCGTGGACATTGGGTGTCCAAAAACGATTATCGACTCAAAGGAAAATCACTTGGTCAAACAATTTAACATAAGATGCTAAAAGTCTTGAAAGTCAATGCTTCAGATATAACTTTTAACAATTGCAATTGCAAGTTAAAATTGCTTGAATATTTCAAAAGAAATATTTTAAGTTGTCAATCTTACTAAGAGACGAATTACATATAAATCTAACCTTCCTTGACAACCGAGTGAGAAAATAAAGAAGAAAAGAAAGATCACGAGAATAACGAGATCCAAGACCCAAAGACAAATCATGTTGAAAAACATGAAAGGAAATACAGGAGAGTAAAGATCATACAAAAATGTATGAAACACAAGCCTAAAACTTAAGCATAATTTTAATCCTAGTTACACTAGAAATATAAGATTTGCTTAAATTGGGTGTCTTATTAATAAGCAATGCACATGCTTAATTATAAGACAAGGTGATGGGTGATGTGGGTGGTGGAGGATGTGGTATGTTCTCCAAAGGTGAGATGGGTGAAGTGGGTGAATTTGGTGGGGTAAAAGGTGAAGTCACCAAGGGTTCAACAAAGTCATTCTCAAAGGGAATGCTTTGGATAGGTTGAGGTTGAGTAGTCACATCCAAGAGAGTACTAGGAGTGAAGGGTGAGGTTAACTCATTCATTCTAGATTGGAATGAAGAGGAGGTAGAACCATGTGAATGGTTGGTATCATGGGTTGAGGTAGTCTTGCATGGTGCAAGAGGTGGTGAGGGTGATGAAGAGATGAGAATGGGCACAATCTCATTCTTAGGTATGGCAAAAGGTGTAGAGTTAAGTTTGGGCAACTTAATCTTGATTTTGAGGTTCCTCTTTGAAGAGGATGTTTTGGGTGATTTTGAGGTTCTTGTAGAAACCATGGTTGTAATGAAGGGTAAATATGAGTGGTTTGAAGTGTGAAGAACATGATTAACAAGGAGGGTTTAAAAGGATGAGGGGGTGATAAAATTTTTGAAACAAAGATTCCAAAGGGTGTTGGAACAATTGGGAAGTTTCAGAAAACCCGAATATGAGAGCTTCTGCCCGCGGTTCTTTATCTCCACCAGCGGTACCATATTGATATGGAGGCACGGTCTATTTAAAGAACCACCTACAGAGGCTTGGTTTAGGTGGTGAATGGAGGATTTTCCAATTCAGCAAATCCTAATGTTCTAGTCTAACTTATCATAAACTCATGCTTAAGACCAATAAAAACTAGAACACACACAAAAGAAAAAGACATAGGTTCAATTACCACGTAGGAAGAAAGTTAAGAAAAACCTAATGACTACAAAAGAAAAAGACTCCTAATGACATACAAAGTTCATCAAAGTAAACTATCATTAGTCATATATAGGAAGAGCCATTTAACCAATTTAGAGAATGAGTATAAGACTATCACTAGAGGTGCTCAATTAAGGCTAAACACGACCATTTTTACGAGTTATACACCAACTCAACTTCCCACATGGAAGTAATTCAACCGTTAGGTCAAATTAAGATCCTAGTGCATAAATTCTCTAGTAGTCAGTCTCAAGTTAGACAAAATGTAATTCCAACATTTGCCTAATAAAGTTTAGCAAGGATGAAACTTGCATGACGACACAATGCATGACCTAATGAGGGTTAAGAATGCACCATTGCATATCTTTTCAAACAAGTCTAGTTAAGGTTATTTACCTTAATAGAACTTGAGACCAATAACTTTGAAGAGTATAAACAAAATTTACACAAACCAAAGGAACACTCTTGATTGGTCTTTCAGAAATGACACATTTATAAATTGCATAGCAATGTAAATTACTTGAGTATTTCGGATGAAACATCCAAGTTATCAAACCGACTCTATTGTGCATTATAAGTAATTATTAAACAAAATATGTCTAACAATTTGAACAAGTAGATTCAATATAACACCATCAACACAAGTGTGAGTTATGATCCAATGTATATTATTAATAAACCACATTCATGTCTACACTAAAAAACATGTCAATTAGATTCGATAATGATACCAATCATAGTTTGAATAATGCATTTATATTTAATCAAAATCTTTCTTGATTCCCACAAACACGCATTTAAGAGAAAATATCTAAGATTTTCAAAGGGTGTTTCATGTTTTATAGTGAGACATTTATCTACTTGAACTAATAACACAATGATCGAGTAAGACGACCGAAATCAATAGATTTGACAAGCTCCCAAAGCTTTCAAACCTAAAAGTGTTAAAGAACATGCCGAGGTGTACAAGATGTTTATGTAACATTTGTAAACCAAGCGATGTTAATCCTATATGCAATGCACACATAATGTTGCAACTAAAATGCAAGAAATCTAGCATACATCCTAATTAGGAAAAACTAGATACTAACAAATACCAAGCAAGGCACAAGAGACTAGACATATATGCAATACTACTACAAATAGCAAGAAACACTTAATAATGTCTACATATAATAATAACACACAAGGAAACACACACAAACAATTAGCTTAATACATAAAAGCATTCGTCCATGTTTTGAGTGTTAGATAAAACAAAGTATCATAGCTTGATTTTATTTGAAAATAGTCTTTGACCCATTTAAAATTTAATTAAGTTTAACACTTTGTAAACATATCAATATTCAAAGATATATCACCAAGAGATGTCCAACTTAATAGAAAAGAGTAAAACACAAGTTTTACGACAAACCGACGCACAATACTTTGGACAAAGTATGGAACTTAGAAACCATCCAAATTTTATAGTTTGGATAAAGGTTTGGAAGCATTTTTAATTGAAAGAAAATTCAATTACGTTCGAAATGACGGGTGGCACGACTTCTACGGACTTACGGTTGATTTTATATGATTTTTCAAAGTTTTCAAAAATCTGTGTCGGACTGACCGCGGTTCGTAATTGATAAGGAACCGTTGGGAATAGATAAAGAACCGCGTCCAGAGGAAAAAAATGGGGTTTTTGGACAAAATCATTTGGTAACTTTTTGGAAGGACTTAGGACTCTAAAAAAATTATTTTAGACACATAGAACTCGTATTTTAGAGTTAATTATGACACAAAATATTTTTATACTTTCAAACATGAAAAGATTTAATTCAAGCAATTATACAAAGTTTATTTAACACCAAAACTTGTACGAATGAAACAACAAAACACATTTCATAAGTAATCACTCTTCATGAACAATTTGATACAAAGATCGTCTCTATTTTTAAAAACCGTTTTCATTTTTAAAAACCATTTGTTTTGAAAAAGAGAGCAAAGATCGATCCAAGATTTAAAGTACAATATACTTCAAAGATCTTGAATAACCTCGCTCTGATACCAATTGTAGAAACTAGAAGGGGGGGGGGGGTTGAATAGTTTCTAGTTCATTTTTCAAACATTTCGTTTATTCCACTGGCCGCGGTTCCTTAAATATCACCGCGGTTCCTTATCTATAAAGAACCGCGGGCTCAATAAAGAACCGCCTACAGTGGATGCAAAATATGGATACGTTGTAAACCTTGACAATCGTTTGTATCAAATTCTCGATTAACCTTGACTAGATATGAGATGTGTTTGTAATAGATAATAACTATAAGTAAGGAAACACACAAACACATCAAATCAAGTGTAGATCAAGCAATAGTCTAAATACTGAGCACACACGTACTAAGCCTTAGCTTTTCGGCAACTAAGATGTTTAGACTAAAGGATGCACACTTGACCATAATCTAAACACGAAGCACACACGTACTAAGCCTTAGCTTTTCCGCAACTTAGATGTTTAGATTATGAGATGCACACAACACACAACATATAAATACATCTATAATAGTAAAGACATAGATGTAAAGGAAAGTACCGACACGATGATTTATAGTGGTTCGGTCACGAAGCTCCTCTTCGCCCTACTCCACTCCTCAAGTACACCTTACTCGAGAGTTACTTCACTAGTCAACAAAACTCCTTTCAAGGCGGAGAAAACCATACACGTCGCTTACATAATTTCCGACACTAAGCTAGATGTCGAGTCCTAATCTTAGGTAGGACCGATCTACACAACGTTGCCCACTTCACCATTTAACGACACAAGGCTAGATGTCAAGTTCTAATCGAAAGGTAGAACCAATCTTCACAACGTTGCCTACTTCACCGTTTTACGAAACAAGGCTAGATGTCGAGTTCTAATCGAAAGGTAGAACCAATCTTCATGACTCTTTACTTTGAAGCTAAGTGAGAACTTCACTAGACATAACTACATCACTTTATAGTTTAGTGAGAACTCACAAGACACAACCACATCACTTTATAGTTTAGTGAGAACTCACAACTCTTACCTATTACAACTCAATAAAACACATATCCAAGTGTACACATGTAACTTGGATCTACACAACATAAATCCAAATATACACATATACAATGGATTTACACAAGACTTAATCCAAGTATTCACAAATACAATGGATTAACACAACTAATCCAAGTATTCACAAATACATTGGATCTACACAATATTGATCCAAGTATACCCATATACATTGGATCTACACAAGATTGATCCAAGTATACACATATACATTGGATCTACACAAGACACAAATAAAAATGATGAACATGATGATCTTCATCAAGACTTCATCTTTAATCACATCATAAATGTGTGAGTGATCTTCTCTTTGCACTTAAGAGGATGAGGATATTGAAGGAGAGAATCACATCTTAAAAAAGATTAATCTAAACTAACTAATCAAGGGTTTAAAGATGTTTTTGAAGAAACTGTGCAAAAAGGGTTGAAAGAAAATATGGAAATGATCCACTATTTATAGGGCAACATTGCAACGGTCAAAAACACCCGCGGTTCCTTATCTCTACCCGCGTTCCTTATCAATAAGGAACCACGGGTTCCTTTAAGGAACCTCCGCATTGGAGTCCGTGCAAATTTGTCCTTTAGTGGGGAAATGCCATCTGGGGTAGTTTATAACCTCAAAGGATATTCCTTTGGCATATGGAATATGCCAAATTCAAATTTCCATTTTCTTTTTAATAAAACATTTTCTTAAAAATCAAGTTAATAAAAATCTTTTGTCATATTTGATTAAATGTGAGTTTTAAGAAAATATTAATCTTTGATCACTTAGTCAGGTTAATGACATGTTTGTAAATACCTTAGAAGATTCATGCCGAATGTGATCTTGGAGGTGTCGAGAGAAGTATACAAATGTATTCTTGAGTGATTACGAGTACCTTAACATTTTACATAATGTATTACGAATTATACGTTTGTCATCAACAAAACATAAAGAGATTATATCGACAAAGCATCGTAATGTTTGCACTAACACATACTATTTTTCGTCATTGCTTAGAGATTTAGTGTATGGTCCTACGGATGGCGCTAACTTGTTGATACAAAAGTTGGATGGACCGAGCTTGACCCAGATTAGGCTTAATTTGGGGTCTTGTGGACTCTGGCTCTTGCATCAAGTGAAACTTGTTTTAAGGACCCTGTGCACTAAACAGACACCGTTAGGCTTATCGTGGATTTGTGAACCACGATTAAACTCCAGCGTGAGAGTAAGTAATCGATTTGAGTATATTAGGGTTTAGGGTATTGTGTGTATTGTACCTTTGTGGAACCATAGGGGTTCCTTTTATACTCGAGAGAGTCCAGGCTGGGCTCCATATTCTTGCGGCCTAAGCGAGAAATAATGATTCAAAATAGATTGAACCTTACCGCATAACTGAGGTAAGTGTATATCCTCTTCCCTTAGGCGAATATAATCATAAGATAGATTATATTCTTGTCCAATCCTGTCACAACGCGACAAGGACACAGTTAAGCAATGAACTGTATGTGCGACAGCGACTAACCGGGCCTCCTGGTCTGTGCGCACATCACATAGGTATTAATTTACTCCTGATAGATACGGGTAGTACCTGTGAGTCAGACTATGCAGCCCGACTAGGGGCTATACGTCATCATGGTTGATGAATCTTTTGTGCATGTAGTGTCCATGATATGTCTTGATAAAGAAACCTTCTTTTTATCTTGATTTGTATACTTACCTTGTTTTCTTTCATTTGTAATGACAAATATATGCCGCCAAAGCTAACAAATGCTAGACTGAACACTATTATTGAGAAAGCAATTTCTAGAGCATTCGAGGTTGCCCGTGCTGCGAGAGGTCAGGAACAAGGGGCTGGTGGTGGTGCTGGTCCAGTTGGAAATGCTGCTGGTCTGCAAGCTCCTAGAGAATATTCGTATGTTAGTTTCATGAGGTGTAGGCCTACCCAATTTCATGAACTGGTGGTGCTTTGTAGTTGTGCAGATGGACGGATAAGATTGAGAATACTTTTGAGATCAGTGGATGTTGAGAAGCAAATAAGTTGCAAGTCAAGAAGGATAGCATTGCTGAGGGTAATAAGAAGAAAAGGGAATCTGCTCAGTCCAGCCAGAGTCAAGGTCAGAATTGTGGTGGTTATCGTAACAATAATAACCAAGGACAGAACCGAAATCAGCAGTTTTACCAAAGAAGGAGTGATAGTGTCCGGGTTGCCACTGTACCCCGAGGTAACAAGATAAACCCTAAGTGTGGGCGCTGCATTTTGTACCATGTGGGTAATTGTCCTCCCGCTTGTAACCAAAGTGGGAATGCTGGTCATCGAGCTGTTGAGTATAGGATGAGGGGTATGGCTACTAGAGCTAACGCCACTAGAGTTATGGTATGTTTTGGTTGTGGTGAGAGAGGACACAAACAGGGAAATTATCTAAGAACTAGGAATCGACAGGAAGACAATGCTGCTGCTGTTCTAGCCTATGTCGTAGGTGATGCTAACAAGCTTCAATGTCCGAATATGGTGACTGATATGTTCTTACTTGACGCTCGTTATGCTAGTGCGTTGTTTGATTCTGGATCTAATAGAAGCTTCGTAGATGTTAGATTCAGTCACCTTACGGATAGAGAACCAGTAAGATTGACAACTAGTTATAATGTGGAGTAGCCGATGGAAAGATTCTTAGCACTAGTTCTATACTAAAAGGGTGTTCCTTGAAGTTAGAGAGTTATGTGTTTGATATTGATTTGATACCTATAGAGCTAGAGTCTTTCGATGGGATTGTTGGTATGGATTGGTTAGTTGCGTGTTGTGCGGTGATTGTTGGTGGAGTGATGTTGGTTCAGATTCCACTGAGGAATGGGATGTTGACTATGAAGGGTGATGAGTGCACTTCTTGTTTGAGAGTGGTGTCTTGTTTGAAGAATGATGAGATATGTGGAAGAGGGGTGTGATGTATTTCTTGCTCAGATAACTAGTGATGGTGTGGTTGAGAAGAAATTGGAAGACGTGCCTATAATTCGGGAGTATTCTGAAGTTTTTCCTAAAGAATTGTCGGGTTTACCTCCATCTCGTGAAGTGGAGTTTCATATCAATTTAGTGATGAGAGCTACACATGTTTCTCGTGCGCCTTATCGTTTGGCACCGTCAGAGATGAAGGAGTTATCCGATTAATTACAGGAATTGATGGATAAGTAACTTGTTAGACCGAGCTCGTCTTCGTGGGGAGCGCCTGTTTTGTTTGTAAAGGAGAAGGATGGGCCATTTCAAATGTGTATAGATTATCGTGAGCTCAACAAGTTGACTTTCAAGAATCAGTATCCATTGCCGAGGATTGATGATTTGTTTGACCAGTTGCAAGGATCCAGTGTATACTCTAACATCAATTTAAGGTCTGGTTATCATCAACTGAGAGTTAGAGAAGAAAATATTCCTATAACTGCTTTCCGTACTTGATATGGGCACTTTGAGTTTCAAGTGATGTCTTTTGGTTAGACGAATGCGCTTGCCGTATTCATGGACTTGATGAATCATGTATGCAAGCCGTATTTGGATGAGTTTGTTATCCTCTTCATTAACGATATTCTCATTTATTCCAAGAGAAAGGTGGAGCATGAGAAGCACTTGAGAACAATTCTAGAATTGTTTAAGAAAGAGAAGTTGTATGCCAAATTCTCTAAGTGTGAGTTTTGGTTGGAGTGCAATTTCTAGGGCACGTGGTTGACAACAAAGGTGTTCGTGTAGATCCTGCCAAGATTGAAGCGATTAAGGATTGGTCGGTACCAACAACGCCGACTGAAATTCGTCAATTTCTTGGTCTAGCTCGGTATTATCGGAGGTTTTTTTGTAAGTTTCGAATCTGACGAGGACCAGATGAGGAAGCTGCTTTCCAAACACTGAAGGATCAGTTATGTTATGTTCCATTTTGTCTTTGCCAAAAGGGTTTGAAGATCTTATGGTCTATTGTGACGCGTCTCGCAAGGGTTTTTTGAGCTGTGTTGATGTAGGGGGAGAAGGTGATCGCTTATACGTCAAGGCAATTGAGAAAGCATGAGGAGAGCTACACTACTCATGATTTGGAACTTGGAGTTGTGGTGTTTGCTTTGAAGCTATGGAGACATTACTTGTATAGAACCAAGTGTGTGGTGTTCACTCACCACAAGAGTTTGAAGTATATTTTATATCAGAAGGAGTTAATACGAGGCAAAGGAGATGGTTGGAATTGCTGAGTGATTATGACTGCGAGATTCGCTACCATCCTGGAAAGGTGAATGTAGTAGCTGATGCATTTAGTAGGAAGTAAGGGAAAATCCTCTAAGAATTAGAGCTTTGGTAATGACAGAAAGGGTTGACTTGACAGAGAGGATATTGAAGGTTCAAGCCAATGGTTTGAAGGAGGAGAATGTCAAGGAAGAGAATTTGGGGAGGATATTGAAGCCGCTTTTTGTAGTGAAGTCGAATGGGATAAGGTATTTTGAAAATCGCATCTGGTTACCGTTATGTCCATCTGAGGAAGGTACGTTAGGAGTGCAAGATTTGGTGATGAAGAATCTCACAAGTCAAAGTATTCGATACATCCTGGTTCGGATAAGATGTATTATGATATGAAGAAGATGTATTGGTGGCCGAACATGAAAGCAAATATTTCTCGGTACGTGAGTAAGTGTTTGACTTGTGCGAAGGTAAAGGCTGAGCATAGAAAACCGTCTGGGTTATTGGTGCAACCTGAAATTCCTAAGTGGAAGTGGGAGAAAATCCTATGGAGTTCGTGACATGTTTGCTAAGAACTTCTAGTGGTTGTAATATGATATGGGTGATCGTGGATAGATTGACTAAGTCTGCTCACTCTTTACCTATGAAGAAGACAGATAGCATGGAAAGTTTGACGGCGGTGTATGTGAAGGAGATCGTTTGTCGGCATAGTGTGCCATTGTTGATAATTTCAGATCGTGATAGCAGGTTTACTTCTAGATTTTGGAGATCTCTGTAGAGAGCGATGGGAGCTGAGTTAAGTCTGAGTACTATCATCCTGAAACTGATGGGCAGAGTGAAAGGACGATTCAAACGTTAGAGGATATGCTTCGTGCATGTGTGATTGACTTTGGTAATAGTTGGGGATGACACCTGCCATTGGTGGAATTGTCATACAACAACAGTTATCATGCTAGTATTAAGGCTGCATCATTTGAGGCTTTGTATGGGCGTAAGTGTAGGTCTCTAGTGTGTTGGAGTGATGTAGGTAAAGTCAATTGACTGGACCTGAAATGAAATTGGAGACTACCGAGAAGATTGTGCAGATTTCTAGAATCGGTTGTTAGCTGCGAGAAGCCGTCAGAAGAGTTATGCTGACAATCGAAGGAAACCGTTGGAGTTTGAGATTGGGGTTATGGTTATGCTTAAGGTGTCGCCATGGAAGGGTCTGATTTGTTTTGGGAAGCTAGTGAAGCTGAGTCCGAGGTATATTGGACCGTTCAAGGTTGTCCAAAGGGTTGGACCGGTTGCTTACAAGTCAGAATTACCGGATGAACTTCAAGCTATTCATAACACTTTTCACGTGTCTAATCTAAAGAAGTGTTTGGCAGAAAGGGATTTGTTGATCCCATTGGATGAGATTGAGCTTGAGGATAAGTTGCATTTCGTTAAGGAACCCGTGGAGATTATGGATCATGAGGTTAAGAGGTTGAAGCTTAGTAGAATTCCTATTGTGAAGGTACGATGGAAGTCTAGACGTGGACCCGAGTTCACGTGGTAGCGTGAGGATTTATTTAAGGAAAAGTATCCTCATTTATTCTAGTGGTACATAATGTGAGTATAAGAAGAGCCGAGCGTCAGGACGTCGCTCTTTATAAGGAGGGGAGCATGTGATAACCCGAACCCGAGGTCATTATTTAATCCTATTTTACGAGTATTTTGAAATTTTAATGAGTTTGAATGCTATTATGTTTGACGTTTTAAGTTGAAACCGATGTTGGAAGTCTTATTTTTACGTTTTGACGAGTTAAGAGGACTACTAGTGATCGCGATATCGACGAATGCCCGAATATTTACGTTTTATTATCGATCGTATCGATGTTTGATATTTTTGAAGTTTTCGTTTTAATTGCGTATTAAGTCGTGTCGGAACCATATTATTATATTTTGTGTGCGTTTTAACCTTCGGAAAGTATTTTTACGAAACCCGACTCCCGTAAATTTTTAAAAAATCGACTATTAGTCATTTCCCGCTATTTAACTTGTATTTTAAATTTAAGTCCAAAAGAATGCCCAATTAATAAATTCTACCCCCACCCCACTATATAAGCAAAATCCACTAACACACATTTTATTTTATTCATTTAAAATTTTCAACTCTCTCTCTCCTCCTTCTCTTTGAAACCCACGACCACAAACACAAACACAAACACAAAGATCACCATAAATTTTTTTGTTAGTTTGATTTGAAGATAACTAAAGCAAGACCCATCTTGGAAATTTGATTGTGAGCATTTTGAACTAAGAAAATCGTACATGTAATACATTTTTATATTCAAGAAATTTTATGATAAACAATTTGTTTTGATCCATTTTTGTTGGTTGCATGTGTTGTTTGTGATGCTAGGTACATGTACAAACGAGTAACTAGCTTGGAAAACCTTTCTCTTGGGTGTTTTTGTCTATTAAACCCACGACCCAAAGGGGTGTGGTTGATTTTGTTGACTTTGATTCTTGATTTGTTGGTAGGAACTAGTATACATATGTTTATTCTTTATATATTTTATTTTGAGTGTTTGCATGCAAGTATTTTGAGTTGAGATTTGGAAAAGATTAACATACAAGTGATTAAGGTTATTGGGATTTGGTTAGGATGATTGTTAGTCAATATTATAAGCATGGAAATGGTTAAAATGGTCAAAAGAATGATTTGATATGATTTTTAAAATTGTATTTTAGGTCAGTAACTTTAAGGGTCGTTTTGAAGGTCTTAAATCCGAGTTTAAATTGGATTGATAGGATATTGTTGTATAGCTTTTCCCAAGCTTTGTTTTGGTACCTAATAGAGCTTCTAACTCAAAACGAGGGAGAAGTTATGCTAGTTTGATTATTCGTGTACTGGGAGATGAGTGTCAACACAACTCAAATTTGTTGTTGATATTTGGTCAAATCTCAGGGACTATAAATTGAGTTTCAAAAATGTTCAAGGGCTGTCCTTAGTATCTAAACTTAGGGTTATGAGTCTACTTTTAAACTCAAGTGTTGGTTTTGCAAACGGAAATGGTTTTGATGGTCAAAATGGTCTTATGAGTCGAAGGTGTAAATCTGTCCGAAAGTTAGAAGGGGAAACAGCTTGTACATTTGGTATGTACCGGTAGAATATTGTTGGGAGTGTTGTCTAGTAAAGTAAATATGTAAAGGCGTCTAGTAGTGTCACTTGTATGGGTTGTTTTTGTGAATTTATTGTTGTTTTGAATTGTAAATTTTGGTTTTACTAAGTATGAGTTATACTTGAGTATATTATTAAAGTGCACGCCTTATCTGATAGGTTGCAGCTCTCGAGTTTAACCGGGCATCTACTATCATCGGCGATCGTCTTACTACTACTTATTCTACTAAGGTGAGTCTATACCCTCGTTTTTACTATATTTTATATGATTATAACCCGCGAGGAGGATACATGCTATTTGAAATAAAATGAACACAAGTCATGAGTAATTGTTTGGACCAGGAATTTGTTGAATTGTATTAAGTACCTAGTTGCCAGAGACCCTAATTCATGAACCGTTAACTATTGTCTTACCCTTATGTGGGATAGAAATAGCCACTTATACAAATGATAGTACTATGGGTTTGACGACCCTATCCGAGACGAGAGCTTTACGCCGAGTAACCTCTACGGACATAAAATGTGATAAGAATTAAGGTATATAATTGGCAACAAATACCTTTAGAGGGCGACGGTTTCACTTTGGTCATGCCGGAACTTTGGCGCGGTGACTAAGTTAAGGAGTCGGTGTCATGATCTTAAATACAATTGTCTAGTTTGGCGATGAGATATTATAGATTGTGTGCACTACAATACTATTAAATGACTATGAATGATTTTATTCTTTTGTTCAAAATATGATTTGATAAACCTATAGATTCGCTCAACATTATTTGTTGACCCTTTAAGCATGTGTTTCAGGTAATCGAAGGTGATAATGGCGGAGCTTGCCTCGGAAGGTTGTGGGTTGCTTTTGTGGTTGCTTGGTCTAAAACTTATTTCTTTCCCTTTGTTATAAATAATTTATGTTGTGGTCATGTGTTGTGATAAAACAATTTGGTTGGTTGCTTGAGATCTTTGGAGGACCTAAAACGCTACTCTGAATGTTTAAACTTGTTTTCTTTTATTTGGGATCGAAGGTTTTAGACATTGCTAAATTTATTTCCTTTATATTTTAACGTCTCATTTTGAGATCGTTCAATATAGCTTGTGTAAAGTTGCTTGTGTTTAGCACCCAAATGTGTATTCCGCTGCGAGTATATTTGGGGGTGTTAAAATTAACCACATTAACATTCATGCAATCCTGATCAATATTAACAATAACAACACTAATATGCTGCTAAATAGTGTGAAAGGATGTAAATACCATGACGGCATAAAACAGTCAACAAAATTGTTTCTCCTACATACAAAGAAGCTTGCTATGCAGCTGGACTTTCAGAAGACGACAAGGAGTATGTGGAGAGTATTAAAGATGTTGGATATTGGGCACCTCTTGATCATATATTTAAGATATTGTAAATCTATGTATATTCTTGAGAGAGAAAGAGATAGAAAGATGGTGAATTTCACAAACACTTCTAGAGAGAGAAAGTGAGAAAACTATGTGTTTTTATGAATGAAACCACACCCTCTCTATCTAAAAAGAGGGTTTATATACCCAAGCCTTGTGATGGGCTTGGGCTTACATATTGGGTCGTCCATACATTTCATGGACTAGGCCTTTCCATGTTTACTTAATGTAAAATAACTAAACTACGAGCTACTACTTAATATATTGTCGGAGTGACCGAATCTTCCTAAATACGTAAAAGGTATTTCCAACAATCTCCCCCTAAGGGAGGTCACTCCAAACAAGGGAATTACCCAAGTTACAATAATAAAATAAACCTAGCATAGTATGCTTGTCTTGAGCTCGTAGTCTTCGTCTTTCTTTTCTTTTTCTTTTCTGGTGAACATGCTGATGTGATCTTTGATATCAATCTTTAACATTCATCTCTTGCCTTGATCTTGTGCATCCATCACTTGTGATTTTGGCCTCCTCGTGACCGCATGTCCCACATACTTATACCTTCATAATTCTTGAAAGCTTCAGAGTTTGATACCGCGGAAGACTTGACTTTTAGGCTTTCTAGAATTAGATGTAGTATTAAGTGCATAAAGTATAAGCATGCGACGACGACTTTTTCTCGAATTCCGCAACGCCACCGTCTACAAATTTCGCAACATAAGTAGACACGAACGAAATGGCTTTGAACATTTCATTCTATTTCGGTATCGTTTTACCTCCGGTCGGTGAAGACCGTCAGACGATATTAAATATCTTACTTGTGGTAGGTAGATTTAATTAAAAATCTCCTTGACAAGATTTCGCGGGCAAACCCGTTCTCTTTACTCGATCGTCCAAATCTGACTGCGAACGTAAAGAGTGAATCATTTAGATAAAATTATCCGTATGATTGAAGCCGTCATTTCCGATTCCTGGAACAAGTTTGATTCATTAAAGAATCGCACCATCGTTGCTTTCCAGTTGTCACGAGCTCGATTCATATTGAATCTTGCAAGTTACCTACCAAGTGCTGTTTGAGGTTAACACTAGAAGGATTTCCACTCATCACTGTAAACACTATAGAGTGTCACTCTGAGTGTTCTAGCAAGATTACTGAGATATTGCGTAGAGGCCTGGAACGTGTTTAAGTTCAGTTAAGAATTAAACCACTGTTGCTTTCCAATTATCACAAGCTTGATTCATAAAGAATCGCACAAGTAACCTACCATGAGCTTTTTGATATTCGCTCAAGAAAGATTTCCATCTTCATTGTAAATACTTTCGTATTACTCGGATGTTCATGCAAGATCATGAAGATTTTGCGTAGGACTCTTAAGATCTTTCTTACTTTTCACAGTGTTTGAAGAAGCAAGGAATTATGAAAGTGTGTCCTAATGAGATATTTGATGATCTCAAATGGCTCTAGACTCGATCGTGTATTTTGGATTTTAGTGATCGGAGGCTGGAGAGGAGTGCCACCATTTCAATACCAATTTATTCGGAGTGAATAAATCAATAGATAATGCATTGTCTCCGTGTGATTAAAACAAATATCTTTTGAGAGATATCTGAGTTAGCTGGGATGGGTTGTGCATTGCATCACTGGGTCCATAATGTCTTATCTTCAATATCAAGCATCATTTAAAAATGATCTCAATAGCATATGTATTGACCTGGTTTCTGCCTAAGTTGTAAGGAGGGATACTTTCTTTACACCCTTTATCTTTACAATTCTTTTTCATTCTTCAACCCCTTCAATGCTTACCAATACGTCATAACTAACGCCTTGTTGTGATTGTTCCAGTGCCAGCTTAAGTACTTGGTTGGCATTCAGCTACGTTCACAATCTTTCTCCATCTTTCCTAAGGACTACTATTTCTAGCTATGGAATGTCCTTGGGAAGATTCCTCCGGTTTTGGAAGAATCATTGGACTTAACCTATCCTACCAACCTTATGTAACCACAATCTTGATCGTCGTGAAATAAATGGGTTGTGGGTAAGTGTATATCACCATGAAATCCATTTTTCCCCCCTTAACATATGCCACGATATTCGAAAACATTTTGCACATGTCGGGATGAGCCATCACGATAAGTCAAACCATTTTTGATTAATCATTTCTCATATTAAATCACATTTTCTACCCCATATTAAAAATATTAAGCCAAGCAATGTTTTTAATATCAGTTGATTTAATTAAATTTTAACAAAGGTTTTAGGAAGAAAAATACAAGTCCGTTTTATCTTCATGATACCAAATATGAGAGATATGATACCGGTTAGTAAAATGATCACAGTTTCACCATATAAGAATAAATTGACAAGGTTGGACCTGATTGATGAGAACATCATATGATAAGATCAAATGGTTCTTGTCAGCAAATGTTGGTCGCCTCGTCACGGCTGAAGTCATCTCTTGACACCACATGTACGATTGGTATTGTTGTCTTGACACCAATTTGTGAACTTGGCACGTTCGGTATCGAAGATTCTGAATGCTTGACAATTGCTCCCCCTCAATTTTTGACCCGTGTTCTATTGAAAGAGTTGTAGTCGTCGTTTGAGTAGTTGCATCGTCGAGTATGTAGATACCAATTGTAGATCGCTATGGTTGTAGAGTGATATCTTCATAAAAACAAGATTTCTCTTGTTTTAACAAATGAATGCACTGATGCGTACATATATCCTTGTTAGATTGTGTTATAACGTAAACACAATGCCTTACATGGTTATAAAGTAAACCATGCCCGAGGAAATTAATCCCTGTTGTGAGCCAAAGCTTTCATACGAAATACTTGACTTTAATATGAAAACCGGGTTGCAGTCAGAAATAACTACAAGCCATTTAGGCATGTTTTATAAAATATTTACAACTTTTGTACTAACTCTATTTATGGCGCCGTGTCAATATTAATCAACATTTCTATGGCCGTAAATATTATCGTACCAAAAGACATGCCTTTGAAAAATAAAGTAAAAATATTTTTGGATTTTTATGAAATTTTTAATTTTTATGGTTTTTATATGGTTTTATATTTTTGTATTTTGCTTTTGTGGATAAAAATATAAACAATATATACAGATGATCATCAAGGATATGTAGAATAGTTTACCACCACTATTCTTTCGCTTCATCTGCCAGTTCCTTAAGATTCTCGGGCGAGAAAGTTCTCAATCCTAGCTTGTCGGCCAAAAAATTAATTCGAGCGCGATCTAAAGCCTTCGTGAAAATGTCTGCCAATTGATACTCAGATCGGACAAAGTAAAGCTCGATCACTTCATTTCCACTTGATCCTTGATGAAGTGGTAGCAAATGTCAATATGCTTCGACCGGGAGAATTGAACATTGTTGCAACATAAGGCAATTGCACTCTTGTTGTCACATACATCGGAATTTTGTTAAAACCTAGACCATAGTCGGTTAATTACGATCTCATCCAAAGAATTTGAGAACAGCAACCAGACATAGCTATGTATTCAGCTTCCGTACTTGAAATTGCAGCGCTTTTCTGCCTTTTGGATGCCCAACTGATTATTCGTTCCACCATTGGAGTATCCACGGGGTCACAAGATTCCATCTTATATTTCTTAAGAGATTCAAGGGAATACTTGGATTGATTGATAAAGATGCCTCTGGGACTCTGAGATATCTGAAGTCCTGAGAAGAATGATACATTGCCCATCATTGACATCTTAAACTTGGAAGACATGAGTGTCCCAAACTCATCGGATAAGGTTTGGGTTGAGGCAACAAATATAATATCATCAACATATATTTGTACCATAATCATATCTTTACCTCGTTTCTGAATGAATAGCGTGGGATCCACCTTACCTTTAGCGAAGCCTTGCGTAATGAGGAGTTGTGATAATAGATCATACCAAGCACGTGGAGCTTGCTTCAACCCATAGAGAGCCTTCTTAATCTTGTACACGTGGTTAGGATATTTAGAATTCACAAAACCATCCGGCTGTTGAACATAGACCTCTTCCTTGATTTCACCATTAAGAAATGCGGTCTTAACATCCATCTGATAGACGATCATATTCATGTGGGCTGCATAAGCAAGGAATAGTCTAATAGCTTCCAAACGGGCAACAGGTGCAAAGGATTCCATAAAGTCGATGCCCAATAATTTCTTGTATCCACGAGCTACTAGTCGAGCTTTGTTCTTCAATATTCCGCCTAACTCGTCGAGTTTAACCTTATAAACCCATTTCAAAGTGAATAATTGCACTTGATCCGGGCATGGGACAAGTTCCCATACATCAAGACGTATAAATTCATTAAGTTCTTCTTGCATAGCTTCTATCCAACAAGATTGGGTAAATGCTTGTTGCCACGTCTTAGGTTCAACTTCACTAAGAAAAGCATCAAATTGACAAAACATTGCACTTTCTTGTAACTGACTTCGTGTGGATACCAGGCGATTAGGGTCACCAATAATAGAATCTACATGATGATCCTTTGTCCACTTGATGTCATGTTCACGAATCCGTGGGTTGGAGTAAACCGTAGTAGGAGTTTCCTCTGAGGTGGATGACCCGGCTTGATTAGGGTCGGGAATTGGTACACCAAAGAATGGAAGTTCACGCATTTGAGCGAATTCCAAATCATGATCATCATCATCCTCTTCATCATCAATAGGCATGACATGGGTAGTTGATACATGTTTTGGTT
Organism: Glebionis coronaria; assembly: GCA_025667525.1. Classification (NCBI taxonomy): domain Eukaryota; kingdom Viridiplantae; phylum Streptophyta; class Magnoliopsida; order Asterales; family Asteraceae; genus Glebionis; species Glebionis coronaria. Next base: position 119,471,449 of record CM046874.1, on the reverse strand, counting down.
GAGAATTACTCGATGAAGGTATATCTTGACCAATTGTAGGTGAAGACGTATCAGATTGTGCTTCGGATGCTGGAGCGACAACTTCGGTTACCGGAGCTATTACCTCAGGTTCTGGAGCAACAATACTTGGAGGAGTAAAGAATTCAACAAAGAACGGTTGAAGCAACGTATCCCATTCATTCCTAGAAGGTGGTGTAAATGATGATGAAGTGGGGTTGTTTGGGACAAGACTAGAGCTAATGTTACTAGGTCCCATTTCATGAAGTGCGGGTTCAGAGCTGCTTTGCTCAGAAGCCATCGCTGTTAGCTCATCAAAATCAACATTCATAGTTTCGAGGATCTTGCGAGAGTTACGGTTATAGATTCAGTATGCTTTCTTTGTGGGTGCGTAACCAATGTAAATACCAATATCAGCCTTTGGTTGAAGTTTTCCCAAATTGTCACCATCATTATTTGGATAGCAAAGAGAACCAAATACATGAAGATATGATAAATCTGGTACTTTACTATGTAGAAGCTCATACGGTGATTTACCATGGCGTTTACGAATTAGTGACCGGTTTTGGGTGAAAACTGTTGTCGATACTGCTTCTGCCCATAAAATTAATGGAGCCTTTGCGTAAATTAACATCGTTCGAGCAGCTTCCGTAAGTGTGCGATTTCGCCTTTCAACGACATCGTTTTTTTGTGGAGTGCGTGCAACGGATGTTTCATGAGATATGCCAACTTCTTCATAATAATTACGCAAAAATTGATTCACAAATTTGGTTCCATTATCTGTACGAATGCGTCGGACAGTAGTGTTGAGACGCACTTGAATCATCTTGAGAAATCCGATGATGAATTTGGGTGCCTCATTTTTTGTTATAAGAAATTTCACCCATGTAAACCGAGAGTAATCATCGACAATGACGAGGATGTACCTTTTACCACTAAGACTTTCAACGTGCATTGGCCCACAAAGATCCATATGCAACAAATAAAGTTTCTCTTGGTTGGTGTCTTCAGTCTTGGGTTTTTATGATTTCTTACTGCTTTTCCCCATTGTAGACGCGAAACACAAGTGATCCTTGTGAAATGTAAGTTTAGGAAGACCACGAACAAGTTTGTTTTTCGCCAAATGATTAATAGCGTCAAAGTTAAGATGAGATAACCGTCGATGCCATAACCATGACTTAGTCTTCGATGCTTTGGAGAGAAGACATACGGGAGAAGCGGCCATCATATCTTGTAGAGACAAAGTGTACAAGTTATTCCCTCGAGTACCTTTTAATAAATAAACCCCTTACAAATTACGAATGAAGCAGGTATGCTCTCGAAAAGCAACTTCGAGGTTTGCATCACAAAATTGTCCCACAGAAAATAAGTTGTGACCGAGTCCTTCCACATAATACACTCTTGAAATAATAACGTTCCCAATATGATATTCACCGTAACCCATTATCTTTGCAATATGATCATTACCGAATCGAACCGTACCAAGAAACTTGCTGACGAAAATTCTGAGCTGAGAGCGATCTTCGGTCATATGCTTGGAGCAACCAGAGTCCAAATACCAGAGAACAATTTGGACCACCTGTTTTCAGTAACAACATTAGACAATGCATTGGAAACTATTATTTCCGGATTGTTAGCAGATACAGATATAAAGTTATCAGAATTGCTAACATTTTTTATCCTTGGATTTCCTGCGTTTTCTAATGTGAGTTTTACCACTAACAGGTTTTACTGTTCCAACTTTCTTAGGTTTTGGAGTATTAGCGGGCACTACAGTGGGAGTAGACCTATTTAAAGGGCACTTGGTTCCTACAGTAGTGTCGGTGTTCCTAGTTAAAGGACACACTTGTGTTTTGGTAGCCTTGGTACTCCTAGTTAAAGGGCACGCTTTCTTCGCTTTAGTGGGAGTGATCCTAGTTAAAGGGCACGCATTTCATACTATAGTGAAAGTTCTACCAGTGGGGCGCCACAACCAACCAACTTGGGTTAACACTTTCCCAGTCGGTTTCCATTCTAAACCATTTTTACGGGCACTCATCTCATTCACATGGTCAATAAGGCAAGAATCATGACGACTAGAAAACATACATTCATTGCAATTCCAACATTTCAAATTAGAATTCACAATAGGCTTAGAACGCTGCACAACCGCAGAGCCTTTAGGTTTAGCTACATGATTCTTTTTATTCAAAACAGAAATAACATTCCTAGAATGGGCTTCTACTTTCTTCTTCATTTGACTAATAGATGGGGGCAAGATCCTATCATTCTTCTTGTTTCTTTTAAGCTTAGATCTTTGAGCCTTAGTAGTGGTACTTACTCCTGTAGAAGGCAACACGAGAATATTAGAAGCGGGTTTTGATTTTGCCTTATCTTTAGTGACCAATGTTTGAGATGGTTTAGTCCTAGGGCCCTTGTTAAATGGTGTGACGGCAATGAGGTTCCTTTTGATTGTACTAGAGGACGGTGCTGAGATAGTGGTTGAGTTATCCAAAACATTCTTACCTTTTAGGGTACGAAGTGTTTCCTTTAACTCAGCCAAAGACAAATTTTTATCACAAATTTGTTCCCTCAAATCAGATATTTCCACCGACTTTTGATTCAATCGTTCAATCAATGATTGATTTTGTGTAGCGGTATTATCACATGCGGGCTTTACTGAATCGAAGAGTTATGTATTTTTCTGTTTTAAGTTATCAACTTTGGACAAAATCTAGGAAACTCGATTATTTAGATCAAGTTTAAAAATCTCAACGGCCTCAAGTACGTTCACACTGTGAATCTCCTTTGATTTCTCTATGTCTATCGGCAATGATTTAGCAACCTTGTCACTTGGCTGACGTTGTTTTGATTGTAAATTCAATCGAAAATTCTTTTGAAAATTTGCATCATCGATATTAACACCTTTGAATGACGTTTCAAAGATTTCGTGAATAAATTGTTGCTTGCATTCAAGTGAAATACAATGTGTTTGAATCTCATCAAAACGTTTTGAAAGCGAAGAATATGAATCTTGAAGCTATAAAAATTCAGCGTCAGATTTATGACAAGTACTATCTACCACATTATCCACAGATTCAACATTATGCACAGTAGAATCATTATCAACACTTTTATTCACATAGACGGAAACAATATCATGCAACATCACTTGCTTCAGAAGCTGATCATTTTGACGTGAAATTCGTTTTATTTCAATTAAACCGTTTTCATAAGCATCATCCATTTCATTGAAAACACGTTTAACTTCATCTATTTCCAAAACCAAATCTTGATCAATTTTGCTAAAACAAGCTTTAATATTGTTTACAAACGGAACAATTTCGTCTCGAAACGCAGCTCTAGTGTGCTCAAAATTCCATTCACTTTCCATTATGGCTGAAGCCATCATACGTTCCTTAATGACCTTGTCAAAATTGGCAACGTATTGGTGCAACGCATTTAAGCTGTCTGACACCTTACTTGTCAGTGGAATTAACTTAGTTAAATCCTTTTTGACAATTATAGGAGACGTACTAGGAAAGTTTTCATTTGACAAACTTTGGGGCACAACAACTTATAATTGAGCAAATTCCATTTGTAATCGAATATGTGTCTTTTTATTAAATTGATCTTTATTATGCTGAACATAAACAAGCTTATGGAATTTTGAAAGCATTTTAGAATGAGTTTCTTCCGTAAGTGACTGTGTCTCCTCAGTACTACGAACATAAGGTGCTTCTTTCGATTTGCCAATAAGGGTCACATCATAAAGACAAGGAATATATTCCTGAGCTTGTTTTGCATAACCGGGATTAGGTGGTAAATCTTGAAGACGCTTAAGTTCGAGTTCTTTAAACGATTTAGTTAAAAGATGAACCTTTTCTGTGGATGCGTATTGTTTTAAAAGCTGTTATTCCTTGAATTTAAGAATTTTGGTAGAATTAATTTCTTGATTCAAACTTTTTAGGCTCGAGAGTTTTGAAATCCAATTTAAGTTTCTGAAAATCATTTACAACCGACTCTTTTACTTTTAATTCATTGGAAAGATTAGCTTTTAATGATTCTATTTCTTTTAAGTGTTCAATCTTTTCAAAAAGAAATTGGTCAAATTCAGAACACGTTATTTTCTCTGCTTGAGGGACCATTTCAAAAGTTTTGACCTTTTCCTTATACAGTGCAAGCTCAGCAGTTAGGTTGGCATTCATATCTATGGTTTGTCGAACAGCAACATTCATGTTATCAATAATATGTTTAGGCACCATTACCAGATCACGTTGATCATAAGATTCCATACCCGTCGTAGCATTTGGTTGAGGTTCACTCAAATGTGTTGGATTAGATACCGCATCATTTGAGTTACTAGTTCCCGAATGCCGTTCGAGGTTGTCATTTTCATGCTCAACATGATGTGGATTATCATGAACATTATTAGATGTGGTTGGTACCTCACTGACGACATCAGAACCGTAGTGAGAGAGATTTAGCAACCAGAGTAGCTTGGGCAGAGTGAATGTCATCACAGTCCTAATCATATGCGTCAAGATCATCTGCTTGATATGCTGCATTGGAAGTAGAGACGACTGCAATGCCTTCATTATCTACTGCCCTTGGGTCTGCAATAAATGCTAACTCCTCTGAATCCAAGATCTTTCCTTTAGATTGAGCATCAACCAAATACATCTTCTCACGAAACCATGTTGCATCCCTTCTCCTTTTCGGCTGAGTGCATTCCCTAGCCATATGACCTTGTCCTCGGTAATTGTAGAAAGTCACAACCTTTTGAGGACCAATAGGGCTTCCATTTCCAGTAGCATGTGAAGTCACGTTTTGAGCGTTCATGGTCCTTGTAGGAGGTCCATATGAATTTTGCCTACCCTGAATGGATTGCACCGTCACTTGACCATCTTGAATAGTGGCTTGTTGTCGAGGATTTGAAGAGGTGCGGAGCTGATTGTTTGTTGGTGGAAATCCTCTAGTTGCAACAAGTTTTGACAAGTAGTTAGTGAGATGGTTTAGAACATCAGTTGGCGTATCATTTGGAGTAAAGACCGGTGCTTTAATTGGCGGAAGTTCATTGGAGTAGAGGGCTTGTGCTTGTGGTGCTTCAATTGGAAAATATCATTGCTGAGTTGTATAGTCAATTGGAGAAATGATAGCTTGTGATGGAGATGCCCGATGAGTTGGTTGTTGTGGAAAAGACTGTTGATGAACGCTTTGTTGAAATGCTTGTTGTGGCATCATTAGTGGTTGATAAGATGGTTGATGTGGTTGCTGATAAGTGTGTTGTTGTGGTTGCTGCAAGTATGATGGTTGTTGATAAGTGTAAGCCATGTTTTGTTGGGGGGTCATTTATTGAGAAGCATACATGGCTAGTGGATCACAAACTTGTGGTGTAGACAACCGAGCCTCAATCACGTGGCATTCATGTTGTTGAATAAAAGCTTGAAGTTGATCCACGTTTGTTTGATGCAAATCCTTAGCCAATTTAACAGCCATTACGTACATGCTCCATTCAGAAGGGAGAGTGTTCAAATACTTGGTGTTTAATTGAAACGTAAGAATTGCCTGGCCATAGATGTTGAGCTCATTCATCAAAAGAGTGAATCTCAAATAGTAATCATTAAGAGTCTCCCCGGGAACAGAGGCGAACTTCAAACGTATCATATAGCTTACACTCTCGTTCTTGTTTAGTTAACGAGGTGCCTCGCATTAGAACACGAATTCTATCCCATAACTCTTTGGAAACTTTATGTTTACTGACGAGTTTGTAGACATCTGGAGGAAGGGCTTGGAGAATGATGTTTGTAGCATACTTATCACATTTGTCTTGAATCTTCATATCTCTGGTCAATTCACCCGTTGTGCGAGGACGAGTAACTGCACCTTCCATCACAGTACCATATACCAATGGTCTATTAAGCACCGATGCCCAAATGAGATGTCCGTTCTCTTTATTCAGCATATAAAGTTCCATGCGGGAAGCCCAATCCTCGTACATAGTCTTCACCAACATTGGTGGACGATTATCCGTACCCGAGAGGATGGACTTATCCGTAAGAGATGTGTACTCCATTTTGATAAGTTAAGATTTACAAACGTTGATCGAACAATGAGAGAAAGTAAATGTGCTTGTTTTCGTGTGTTGAAGTCGAGAAACTATGTTCAAATCCCCTAAAATTGTCTTCTTGAGAAACCAAAAATTACACTGAAAAATTAATCACGAATTTTCTAAATCACGTTTATCGAAAATCTTGAAAAACTCCAATAATTCCGCAGTGTGTGAAGATTCCACAAAAATGCAATGATTTCGTAATCCACTGAGGTGTAAGATTCCGCAATTCACTCAAGTACAAGATTCCGCAAAGTTAACTAGTGTATAATTCCGCAATATGCAAAACCTAATCAATTGATTCGATTCCGTAATAATTAGAAGAATACAATTCCGCAATAAGAAACAGACCACAATTCCGCAATACAAAATGGAATTATTTCCGCAATACCAAGAAATAATTCAATTTCGCAATCAAACACTGGGCATAATTCCGCAATGAAACTAAGGATTCAATTTCGCAATCCTAGTATGGATTCAATTCCGCAATCGCCTGAATGGTACAATTCTGCAATCACAGAAGGAACAATTTCGCAATGTGGAAAAGTGTTTCAATTCCACAATAACAGAATGTAACTATTTTGCAATGTGTGGAAATGTTTCAATTCCGCAATAACAGAAGAAACAATTCCGCAATGTAGTCTGATATTCCAAAATAAAGCTAAAAAGGTGGATCTTGCTTGTACTTTTAAAATGACGAACTTTGAAGCTAAAAATGAAGCTAAACACCCAAAAATTTTGCGTTTTTCAGCGACCCAAGTAACCCAAATCACTAGCACGGATATGTAGATGATATTGGTGAAGATCAAACCACAAAAAAGCACAAAAAAATTTTGGACGTGGGTAGTATAGATCAAAGAACACACGAAATCAAGAACAACAAACACATAAACAATATAATCATCCCATGGCTCTTGATACCATTTGTAAGATATTATAAATCTATGTATATTCTAGAGAGAGAAAGAGATAGAAAGATGGCGAATTTCACAAACACTTATAGAGAGAGAAATTGAGAAAACTATGTGTTTTTATAAATGAAACCACACTCTCTCCATCTAAGGAGAGGGTTTATATACCCAAGCCTTGTAATGGGCTTGGGCTTACATATTGGGCCGTCCATACATTCCATGGACTAGGCCTTTCCATGTTTACTTAATGTAAAATAACTAAACTACGAGCTACTACTTAATATATTGTCGGAGTGACCGAATCTTCCTAAATACGTAAAACGTATTTCCAACAATATACATGAGCTGCTTGTTACATTGTTGACACAAAATGAACTTACTAAACCTTTAGTAGTTTGGTTAGAAACATGGCACTTGATGGCAGAGGATGTACAACGCAAGAAAAGGGAGATTTTGAAAATTACAAGCAAAACTTAAGTTATATTTTTAAAACACTACATGGAAGTTAATATTTGTATGCAACAGCAAATACATCTTTATTTTGCTACACACTATTGTGTGTGAAACCTAATTGTTTTTTATACTATACTTACATATAGGAATGTTTGTGCAGATCTTGTTCTCGGTGACGAAGAAAAATAAATGTTTTTTTGTTCTATATCGAAGAACTTATGCGTTCGAGAGGTTCTTCTCTACGTAGTTGCATGAGATGCCTTATATAGACGATAGATATGTTATTGCATTTGGTAATCATCTTATATATGATGAGATAGATTATAATCCAGTTTAGTTACAGTTTGAGTACGAACGGTTATACGCTTCTTTAACCGCATAACAGAAGGGTGTTTATGACACTATAATTGGCTTTTTTGAGGTGGTGATGAGAGGCGTGTATTTTGTTTATGTTGTTGTGTATGTGTATGTTGTTCCTCGTAAAACGTGCTAAAATGGTCAAATAATCATAAAATGTGCCTTGTATATGTGGATGTCGTTGTTTGTGTATGTGCAGACACGGATATCGAAAAATCAAGAGTAAAAAATATCAAATGAAGGCAAAACGAACACGAGAAATGAAGAAGTACAAAAAGCCAAATAGGTGATTCTATTCTACAAAGTTTTTATGAAGTCTCTCTCCAAAATTATCATTTTACCCTTCACTTTTCTCACAATGACAAAAATACCTCTCAACAATTCTGTAATTACCAAAACACCCTTCCATAATCCCAAAGTACCAAAGTCACCCGTGAAGTTAATCATTATGGCAAAACTAGTCCTTGGTATTTGTTTATCAAGTATGGATGAGTGATTTTGACATTTATGAAACTTAAATGAATGTCAAATGTTCAATATGAATGTTAACTATTTTTATATACCGCAATAACCAACTGCTCTTCATAGTTTCTTGGTTAAGTACAACTTGTTTTATTTTATCTTATATTCGTCTTTGCTTATCAGCTTTAAAATAGCTTATTACACTGCTTATTTAGTCTTATTTTTTCTCCCTTTTATTTTTCATAGCCTCTAAATAGTATTTAGAACTTCGGTAAATTTTTATATTTTTTATAAAATCATTTAATATTTTTAAATCATTTAATTATTTTAAATCTTTTAATTCATTAAAAAATATTTAAAAGTAAAAAAATATAGTTCTTTTCTAAAATTTTCTTTTATCAAATATGATTTAGGAAAAATAAATTTGATATAGTAAAGTTTATAATTTGATAATTTTCTTAAATGTCGCGTTTTTTACCTTCCTTATTATTTTTCTTTTACATTCATTAATTTTTTTATCGTGTTTTGTTAAATTTCCCGATGCCTTATTATCATTTCCCTGGAGTTTGGATTTTAATTTTCGTTCTTTTAATATTTTAAATTTTTTTTGTATTTTTGAATATTTTATTATTTCCGTCAATTACGTCTTTCGCGTTTGGAGGCATGGCAGACGTTTTTGAAAGGGATTTTAAGCAGGTTCTCCCCGTTGTTCCAAAAGGTTTGAGTCAAGTCATTGTAAGTTTTTCCCTAAAGTAGTCCTACCTGTGGGATCATTGCAAAGTTCTTAAGTTGACAGCGAACATGAGGCTTACTATTGGTGCATGGCCCGAGGATGCTGAAGAAATACGATAATTCGCCGATTGGGTACTAAAAGTAAGAGACAGAGAGCTTGAAGAAGAAATGACTGAGAGGTTTCCATAGATGTGCCTCAAGATATTCTAATATACGCAAATAAGGATCCAGACATCCAGTAACGTCTATTGTGGATTTCAATTACCCAAATCTTTTGGGTAACATCAATGATCCTTCATACTTCCAATAAAACGCGATTCTTGCGCCAACAAATAAAGTCGTAGATGCTATAAACGAGAAATTGTTGGAAGATTTCCTGGAAAATAATTGGTAAACTTGAGTTGTGACAGCATAGACAAAAATAAACGTCGTGCTTCGATTGATGAATTCATTTTTTCACCTTAATTTATCAATGGATTAAAGTTCTCAAGTGTCCCAAATCACATATTAGAATTAAAATTGGGTGTGCCTATAATGCTTTTGAGAAATATTGATCAATCAAACGGTTTGTATAATGGGACAAAGTTGCAGGTGCTTAAGTTAACAAGAACTGGAATTAGTGCACAAATTATCAATGGAACAAACTTTGGAAAGATAGTTATCATACCGAAGTTAAGAATCACTCCCTCTGACAAGTGTTTGCCACTAAAGATCATCTAAAAAAGTTCCCTATTTCACTTTTATTTGCAATGATCAGTAACAAAAACTAAGGTCAATCCCTGATGAGACTGCATTTATACATAGTCTCATCGTCTAAAACGGGCTTTAAATGTACAAATATGTCATAAAATACCGTGAAATATACTTGTGTTTTCTCATTGTGTGTTTTAGGTATGGATAACATGAAAAAGACAGAATCAAGCAAAAACGAACATGGGAAACGAAGCCGCACAATAAACCGGACCCGATTAATGAATTTCCAAGAAAGTCCATCAAGTTTGAAGAAATTACAAGTTTGGTCCCTCAACAATTGAAGATTGTCACTTTATACCCCTAAACATATTCAAATATGCAAAAGAGTCCCTAAAGTTTCAATACTTGTCAAGAATAGTCCTCCAATTATAATGAAAATACACATTAAGACCTTTTCATGTGTTTGTTAACCAAAAGGACTGATGTTGAAATTACAAAAGGACTAACGATGCAATGCCAAAAGGATTAACAGTGAAATGGCCAATGACTATGTGTGCAAAAGTGCTAAAAGAGATGTTGTTAAGTGAGGGGTCATTTATGCCAAAAAAATCAAACATACATTCGTTAAACTTAACAAAACTCACCATTAACCAACCAAGCCCACCGTTCTCACCAAGCCCAAACTAATAACCCACCCAACCGAACCCTTTACCCGGTTTATTTTAAACTTGGTCAAAAGGTCAAACCAACCTAAAAACGCACTTAACAGGTACTATTCATCCTAAACCCAGATTAAATCCCCAAATTTCCATCATAAACCCTAAATTACAAACCCCACTAATCCAATGAATCATACACCAATCCTTTCCAAATTCATAATTCAACAAACCTAAACTATTCCCAGCTACCAAACCACCTCCGCGTCACCCCGTGTGACGTGTGGGGACCTCCCCTGCTACAAAAACAAAGAAGAAAACAAAAACCATGGCAGACAATGGACGGACGGATCTCTTTGAGTATTGACCACATTATATGGACGTCTTAGATCAATCCTTCCTAACTGACACCTCACTATCATCCAAGAACAAGTTACAAGGTAATTTCAAACCAAGGACTCAATGGCATTTCTGGTAATCTAATTGCACTAGGGTTTACATGTTTTAGGAGTTCTATACTCTTCTTTTACAGCATATATAAGGAGCTTCCAACTTGTAGAAAAGACCTTGTCTCATTTTTTTCTCATAGTGTAATTCCTTTTTATTAATGTTATAAAAGTTGTTTTTATGGAATATTCTGAGTACCATTTTTTCTTTTTCTTTCTTTCTTTTCTTTTGAGTTCAAGATTAATAGGCGTAATTCCTTTTTCACATTTGTGTTGTGAAAAGTTGCTAGCTCTAAGATTAAGTTGGATACTTTTCTGTCATTGAATCCATCCTTTAAAATATTTCCCAAGTATTTTCAAGTGTGATTTAAAGGTTTATTTTTTGAGTTTCTAGACTAAGGTAACATAAAGTTTCAACAACTTTTGCCATTTGATTTGGGGTTGATCATAGCTAACTGGTATCTTGGGATACCAAGGAGCAGTGAAGCATCAAACTTGGGTGACAAAGGTTTGTGGGGATCTTTTTAGCCTCGAGTATTCTAAGTAAAAAAAGGGTACTTAAGAGGAGTTTTCTGTTTTTTTCTTACATATGATTCATCTTTTTCACTAACCACTCACTGAATCAAGGCTGTGAGCCATTGATTCCTGAATCTTCTCTTTTTGTTTTTCTTATATTTTCAGGATATTGGAAGCTTGTACTTGTTTTGGCTAGTACATTAGCTCAATCACTCAAGGGTGTGGATGTACACCCTTGAGGTTTGTTCCTCTTTCCCTTTAATCTTTCTTCTAAAATTTGTGAGCTAAGTGTGATTTGTGTAAATCTGCTAGAGTTTATGAGTTTGCCTATGGTTTGGTATTAACTGTGTGTATCTTTCATGTTTTGAATGATTCTAAAATGGTTTCATAAAGTTCTCTAAAAAGTCTTTGTTGAAAATTTGCTTTTAAAACTGTCTAGGGTGTTTGGATTGGTATGTGTTATAGTCTTAGGGTGTTTAGAATCTTGCATTTGTAGTCTGCTCATGCTTGCTTGATCATAACTAAGGGATTTTTACAAAAACAATTCAAGTCTTAGTGTTAAGTTTTGATTTTAAATATTTTGAGAACAATTTGCCATCAATACTAAAACCTATGCCTTTGTTGTTTGAAGTGTACTGTGTACTGCTTATGCTTGGTTTGACTGTGCATCATTGACTTGTGAGAGTAGTGTACCCAAAAGGCTAAGTTTATGTTAGTTGAATGCCAATAATTTTACTCAAAACATCAAAGAACCATCAACTCTAAGTTAGGTAGCTGTTTGATAGATTTAGAACTTGATTTTTGACACACACCTGGAAATTAAGTGATGAGATGGCATTTATACATGATCTCGTCGTTCTTTTCGGGCTTTAAATGCATAAAATGTCATTAAAAATACCATATATATACTTGTGTTTGTTTAATTGTGTATTTTAGGTATGGATATCGTGAAAAAGACAAAAGATCATAAGAAACAAAGAAAAACGAACACGAGAAACGAAGCCGCACAATGAACCAGGCTCTAGTTATGATTTTTCCAAGATAAAGTCCTTGAAGATCTAAAGATGTACAAGAATGATCCCTCATCAATGAAGAAATGACACTTAATACCCTTGTATATTCATAATTACAAGTTTGGTCCCATAAATTTGTCAAAATGACAAAAAGGTCCCTCAACTTTGAAGATTTGGCAAGTTTAGTCCCTCAAGATTCAAAATTGTCAACAATGGTCCTCCATAAAGTCAAACATCCAATAAATACCTTCAAAGTTCAAGAATGTCCAAGATCAGTCATTGAAATATCCAAAAATGGCAAAACAAACCCTTGAAATCCTTGTTACAAAGTTTGGTGACCAAAATATGAAAATGTAAACTTTATTAACAAAGGGAAGTCGTTTGTATGGCTGAAATTCTTTGTTTACAACATTTTAAAAAGACAAGGGCCAAAGCTGTACAAACCAAACATTCAAAAGTATTTTGCGCCAAACACTTAACCATCCCTACAAAAACGGATCAAACATCTTACTATTCACCGTCCCTACCCAGCTACTACTTTACTTAAAACAAAGGGTAAATTAAAATTACCCTAACTCAAGTCTGATTAACCCTCCCATGCTTCATTCCCACACTTGAAATCCCACACCACTCCACTCATGGTCCCCACCCATTCTCAACTCAGCCATATAATGAAAAACTTAGCCTCCAAGGAATGCTACATGGCTCAATCAACAACCCACACCTCATGCTTGCTCCATACGCACAAAAGGAACGGTCAAGATCATTTGGGACAGCTCACAACACCAAAAATGTCTAGAAGACTCAATGGCATTTTAGAGAACTTGTAGCTAGGGTTTTGCTTTGTAATCTCAGCCTCTAAGGCCTATATAAGGAGACCTCAACATGTGAGAGTCCCTTGTTCTAGTTTTTCTCTTAAACATTGTAATTCCTTTTTAAAATTTATAAAAGTTTGGTATTTTGAAAAAAAGTGTAATTCTATTTTATGTTTTTGAAAGTTGGTGTTGTTTAAGAGTGAAGTTGAGTTCCATTTTATGTTATAAAGGTGTTTTGATCTTTGGATTGAAGCACTTTTAGGTTTGAAAAGGTTTTCATAGTTTGAAAAGTTTCAAATCCTTGGTTCTGTTTGCTTATTTTTAACTGTCCTAACCCCAACCAAAAGCTATAAGCCCTTGCAAGCTTGTTGACACCAAGCTAGTGAAGGTTTATCAACCTTTGCTTGGTTTGTTTGCTTCTTGTGTTGAAGATTTGAAGACCTTGAGGTTCTGCTTTGAACCATCAGCCAAGGTTCATATCATCCTCTTTGTTCAAGGACCTTGGTCACTCTCTAGCTGTTGAGAGTGGTTCAAGGAGCATTGCTGATCCTCCTAGGAAGTTGTGGAGGATACGTATTGATTCTCTTTAAGTTTCCTCTAAAAAATATTGCTGTTGAATCTGTTATGTGATTTTTCATGTGATTTGGAGTTCTTGTGTTTGTGCTTTGTGTTTTATTGCTTAGATCTGCTAGTTGTCACCTAGGTGAGGTATTTGAATCATAAAATCAGTAGGTTGTTTGTAGAAATCAAAAGTTTGTTTGAAAAGGTACTTAAACAAGGTTGTTTGGATTTTGTTTAAAACCCACAAAAATAAGGTCATTACTTAATCCTACTTTTCAAATAATTTTGAAGTATTTATGACGTTAAATATTATTATGTTTAACAGTTTAAGTTGATACCGATATTGAATATTATATTGTAATATTTTGATGAGTAACAAGGACTACTTGTGATCGCGATACCAACGAATGCCTAACATTGTATATTTTATTATCGATCATTTCGATAATTAATACTTTCGACGATATCGTTTTAATTACGTATCGAGTCGTTATATTATTATTTTTTGTGTAGGTTTAAACTTTTAAAAAGTATTTTTACGAAACCCGAGTCCCGTAAATAAAATTGACTAATAGTCATATCCTGTTTTTTAACTAATATTTACATTTTGGACCAAAAATATCACAAATTGGTAAAAACTACCCTAACCTTACACTATATATATATATATATATTTTCCACTATCTCATTTCATTTAAAAATCAATAAACAAAATCAACCATCTCCTTCCTGCCTTTTCTTTTTTTGGCCGTACACCCCAACACCCCAAGATCATCAAAAATTTTGATTTTAAACTTGATTCTTCCAAAACTAAATCAAGACCAATCTTGGAAATCACAAGGGCTACACATTGGTATAAAAATTTCATACATGCATTACATTTTTAAATTTTGTAAAATTTGATCAAGTATATGCTTTATGATCATGTTTATATATTAATTTTATATTGTAACTAGTGTTTTTGCTAGTTGTTGTGTTTATATTTTTAAAAGAATTTTGTAAAAGGGATATGCATGTGTTGGTGGTGATCATCAAATGATGTTTATGCTAGTTTTTTACAAAAAACTTATTTTTAATTTTTGGGTTTTTGATTTTGATGATGATACAAGTGTTAGGATTGGTTTATGATGATATTAGGATGTTAGAATGATGATAAAAACTATTGGTTTTGATCAAAAACATGATTTTGTGGGAGATTTTGGGCAGTAGGTTTGAGGCCATTTTCGGGGGTCTTAAGTCTTAAAATAGGTTGATATGATGGGATCATGTTGTATAGAATTTCGTTAGCTTCGATTTGATATAAAGTAGGCCTTCCAACTCCAAACGAGGTGGAAGATACACTAGTTTGATTTTCGTGTACCGAGAGACGAGTGTTGACACAATCCGAAAATTGTTGTCAATATTTAGATCGAATCTCGGGGACTATAAAATGAGTTTCAAAAGGATTCAAGGGCTGTTCTCAGGCTCAAAGTTTAGTATTTTGAGTCTATTTTTAGAATCAAGTGTCGGTTTTATAAATGGAGTTGTTTAGAATGGTCAAAATGGTTTCGTAAGACAAGGTCGCTAAACTGTCCGAATTTTGTAATTTAAAGATGTGTCGGGCAGGGAACCTTAGGAGTAAAATCTTTTGATGGGCTCTTGGGAGTACTTTCTACATATAGTATGTGAGTTCCTCAGGTGGTATCATGAAGTTTTGAGGTGTCTAAGTATGAGAAAATGGCTTGGACATTCGGTATGTTCCGGTAGATTTTTATTAAAAGCATAGAATAATAAAATGAATATATAGGAGAGTATAATAGAACCACTTGTATCGTTTTCTCTCGAGTTGTCGTGATTTTATACTTGAGTTTGATTTTATTATGTATCATTTATTTCTTGAGTCTATTATTAATGTACGCACCTTATTTGCTAGGT
The DNA here is from genome assembly GCA_025667525.1 of Glebionis coronaria. NCBI lineage: Eukaryota > Viridiplantae > Streptophyta > Magnoliopsida > Asterales > Asteraceae > Glebionis > Glebionis coronaria. The sequence continues at coordinate 119,455,832 of CM046874.1, read as the reverse complement.
TACGGTTGTCGTGTTTATCGGGCATCTACTATCGTCGGCGATCGTCTTCAACTACTTCTACTACTTAAAGTGAGTCTATAGCCTCGTTTGAGCTCATTCAAATATTTTAAAACCCGCGAGGGGGAATACATGTTTTGTAAACTAGGAACACAAGATTTTTATGGTATGCTTGTCCCTCTATGAATGGACCCGTGGTTGCCTTTGAATTGCATTAAGCGATTGCCTTTGTTAAAGCCTCAATTATGGACCGTTAATTAACCTATCATGGGTTAACTGCTAGTACAATTAATAGATCTATGGGGGAAGCCGCCCCGGTTCAGTTTGTGTGGACTTGTCACAGAAGCTTAGGCCCGACCTCCACACTGTTTGAACATATTGTATTGAGAAGTCAGGTATACGACAATGTACCAATAATCTGGAGGTAACCGACAATTAATAAATCTCTTGTCTTATTAGACCTAACGGAGTGTCTAAGGGCTCGGTTCCATGAGCTTATTGCAATTTATGCTATATACAATTATTATTGTTGATGCAAATTATTATTTGATACTTGTTGCCTTCAAGTATGCCACAAACTTATAATCTTTGCTTGTGTTCAAAATGATTATATAAACCTATAGATTCACTCGGCATTTTTTCTGATGATTTTCTCACATGTATTTCAGGTAATCAAGAAGTGTGAAGCTTGGAGGTCACGGGAATGAAGTTGTGCACTGCTTTTGTAATATAAACTCTTTGAATATTTATCGTTCCTTTGTTAAAAAAATTTAAATCTTTTGTTTTAGTTGTACTTTGGTTACGATGTCTTGGGAATACGCTACTCTGACAAATGTTTTAGGAACGATAAATTTGAAACGTCTCTTTTTGAGTCGTTCTTTATAAATTATGTGTTGTTGTATCATTGTTTAGCACCCAAAGATGTATTCCGTTGCGTGTAAATTTGGGGGTGTTAAATTTTGGGATCAAAAGGCCTTGTGGCCTTGTTCCCTTGGTTCTTGGGGTTTTGATACACTAAACAAGTCATTTGTCACCTGTTTTGAACATTGGTTAAGTCTCTTATGGTTTGGAAAAGGTTTTGCAAGTTTGGTAAAAAATCTGTAAAAGAGGTTTGAAAATGGTCAAACACATCAGCAAGGATTAAATCTTTGTTGTTTGGATTTAGAGTTTGATTTTTAGTTTAGGAAGAGTTTAAGTGATAACCTATCTGTGCTATATCTGTTTGTGGAATTTGGTTGCTTATTGAGGGAGTTATAGCTTATTAAAAGTGGCTGAAATGGTCATTTGCATCAGCAAAGTGACCACCTCAATTTTGCTTTGCATCTTGTTACCTAGTGCTTGTCAGGCTTTCTAGTTGCTTGACATTTGTTATTGTGTTTCTTGTGAACTTATTTGGCTATTTGGATTGCTTGCTTGAGTGCTTATAAGCCAACTGGCTTATTGGCTATATTTGTCCAAAACCGAACATCATTTCGCTAACTGGCCTCTTGATTTACAAGGATTCAGCCTTGATTCCTTCAAAAAATTTGCTCAAAACAAGCTCATAAACAAGTCCTGTCAATTTGGTTACATTTGGAACACTTTGACTTTTGGTCAAATAAGCTATATTTGGCTTTTTTCAGTTCTGCTTATTGGTACATGCAACAACTTACTTTTTGTGATAGGTGTCATTTTTCTTAGCTTATTATCATATTTGAGAAGTTTCAGGTCATTTGGTTAAGCTTTTGCTAGGAAACTAGCTTATTTGGCTTTTTCATCCAGCTTATTTGCTTCTACAGCTTATTCTACTTGACTTTTTGTGATTTTTCTTTTTGATTATTCTTAGTTAAGCTATTTGTGAGCTTTTGCAAATAGAATCAGCTTTTAAAACCCTCTAGAACTCAAACCTGACTATTTTGTCTTTTAGTGGATTTCTACTTTGCTTATTTCTGGCTTATTGGTTGAGCTTTTTCAAAATTTATTTTAACAGATCTCTTTAGTATCCCAAAATAAGGTTGTGTGTTAAATTAGAGCTTATGGCATTAGCTTATATCTTAATGGGCTTATTGGCCCATTAAGAATAAGTTGTTGGCTATTTAAGCTGTGATAAGCTCAGAATCAACTTTTGGGCCTTTAGATTTTTGTGCTTAAAATTAGATTTTGTGCTTAAAATTGGATTTTGAGTCAGACTGGTGAATTTGGGCTTATTTGGTTGAGTTTGATTTTTATTGGGCTAAAAAGCCCATTGAGCTTGCTGTTTTTGTTTTTAGCCAATTTGGGGGCCCAATAGGGGTATTTTGGTAATTTCAATTTCATTTTCTGTTCATTTAAGTTAAAATAAACTAGTTTGCAAGTTTTTAGAAATTTTTATAATTTTTGAATTTTTAATATTATTTTAATATTTAATTTTAGTTTTTAATCATTTTAAATAGTTTTAAATTTTACAAAAATACATTTTAGTTTAATTAGGTCATTTTAGATTTTTACAAATTGAAAAATCTTTATTTAGGCTTTTTATTAATTAAATTGATTTTTAGGTCTTTAATTAGCATTAAAAAATTAATATTTAATTAAATAAAAGGTTTGAAAAAGTTTTGATCATTTGTAAACCCTAATTGGATCTTTATTATTTTTTTAATTTTTTGGTAATGTTTAGATTAAATTTTTATTTTGTCTATTTTTACGGTTTTACGTTTCGTCGTCGTAGTTTAATTTTAACGTATCCGTCATTCTAATTTCTCATCTTTTCTTTCTATATTAATCCAAAATGATTACAAGTTATTCACACACAATAAACCTCCTTGGGAAACGAACTTTTACTTTGGGTCATTAACATTTGATTTTCCTAAATCATTTGTTTAATACTTACTGCTCTTTTACGCCTTTTATTTTTCCTTTTAAAAGCAAAGGGGTGTAAAAACACTAAAATCATTTTAGCGCCATTGTCGGGGAGGTGTGTCATGATTAATTTGAACAATTTTATTTTTTAATATCTAACCATAAATAGTGTAAGTGTTAAATAGAAATCTATTAACACGTATTATCGGTTTTTCGTTTTCTTTGTCAAATATTATTACTATATTATATATGTATCACAATTAATCCAAAATATCTCCAAAAGTGTGAAAGCCCAACCTTAATTGGGATTTGATCTCCTAATTATTGTATTCGGATCTCAAACAAAAAGAAAAAGGCAAAAATAGATAAATACTTTCTATTTGCTCGATTTTGAAAAAAACGAACTTTAAGGTGAATAGATAGGCAACGTGCTATAAAAGGCCGTTAAAGGGAAGTTAGGTAGTTAAGTGCTTCGCGCCACCTCATTCCCCCCATTCACTTGTGAGTATTTGATATTGAAGGCTAATCGAGGTTTTTGCCGTCCAAAGTATTATTACGTATCATATATATTTGTTTGGTTTCTTTGTGATTAAACCCTCTTGAACAATTTAGTTTTCACCAAAGTTCTAAAGTCAATCGAAGGCATTCACTCTACGTGATCGTTTTCATTCTTTGAGGCTCCTTTAATCAAGAGTTTGATTCGAGGAGAGATTTGGTAGATTGTTGTCTACAAATACACACAAAATCCAAAAAAAATAAAAACAATACAAAACACAAAAAAAAAAATTGAAAATCAACAAAAATCCCAAAAGAATCTTCTTTGCTCACCTCCACGTTCTACGTCACGTTTATACAAACTCGTAATCAAGCAAAACGAGCTCACAAACGTCGTCAAAAAGAAGGAAATCAAGATCCTTTGATTAAAGAAGAACCTCCAAATGTCGAACCCGTTGTAGAACCAATAGTCACTATGGCTAATCGTACTATGATGGAGTGGCTTCAAGCACCCACCAAGGGTTTTGGAGAAGCTATTGTGATTCCCGCTATCCTTGCGAAGAATTTCGAGATCAAGACGGGTTTAATGTCGATGCTTCAAGCAAACAAGTTTCGCGGACATGAAAAAGACAACCCACATTATCACATACGGAATTTCAATCGTCTCACTGCAACAAGCAAGTTTAAGGATGTTTCACTTCCACATGACGCCATTAAGATGATGTTGTTTCCATACTCGTTAGATGGACTCGCAAAAATTTGGCTCGAGAAAGAACCGCCAAATTCGATTTTGACATGAGGTGATCTCGTCTCTAAGTTTGTGAATCAATTTTTTCCACCATCTAAGACGACACATTTGAAAAATGAGATTTCAAGGTTTACACAACGTTCTAATGAAAGTTTTTCAATGGCATGGGAACGATTTAAGGAAATGTTACATGAATGTCCTCACCATGATTTTTCAAAATTGCATCAAATTGATACTTTTTATAATGGGCTTAACAATCATGAATGAGATTATTTGAATGCTGCCGCGGGTGGTAATTTTTGTGCAAAACAATCGATGAAGCTTTAAAGATTATCGAGAATAGATCTAAGGTTTATAACCCTCGTAACACACCGAGTGTTTCCACTATGGGTTCATCGTCATCGTCTCGTAACATGAATGCCTTACATGATGAAGCAAATGAGGAGAACCGGTTTTTCGATAGATTTTCGACGCTTATGACACATTGGAAAGCACAAGATGCTTTGTTTTCCGCATCGGTTAAAGCGGTTGAAAAGAGTTGTATATCTTGTGGTGGAGCTCATGATTTTTCCGAGTGCATTACCGCCGGTGGTAACACTTTGAGTGCTTACGTAGCAACGGGAACTTACAACCAAAACGGCCAAGGTTCCCCCCCAAATCAAGCTCCCCAAAATCAAAATGTTAACAACTATCGAAACAAAAATCAAAGTGGTGGTTATCAAGGCAATCAACGTAACTATAACAAGGGTAATTACCAAAGCGGGATCAATGGGCAAGTGCAAAATCAAAATCAAAACCGTGATTTTCGAAATACTACACAAGGTTTTCAAAATGCTCACACTAAAAATCTTCAAGGAGAATTTTTAGATTATGCTAAGGCAAATGATGCTAAGTTTGATAACATGCAACGTGAGATGATTAACTTAAGATCCGAGTTGAAAAACGAGCTTAAAAACGAACTTGCTAATGAATTGAAAACTCATGCTAATAAAATGGAAGGAAACGTTCAACGTCTTCAACAAAATCAACAAAAGATGGAACAAGGTCAACATGAGATTAAGCAAGAGTTGTTAAAAGCGGATAAAAGGCAATCAAAATTTGAAGATCGAATGGCTAGTGTGTTTGAAGCTATCATGTGTAAACCCTCTTCCTCGGGTGGTCTTACTAGTGATACAATTGCAAACCCGAAGGGAGAAATGAAGGTTATTACTACTCGTAGTGGTAAAACTTTCAAGGAACCAATCTCTCGTCCTAGTAATTCTACGGAGAAGGAAATCGAGAAAGAACCCGAGGTGATGGTCGAATAGGAGCATTTTACAAGCCCACGAAGTACCACTCAAACTACACCTACGGTTGAACCAATACCAATTGTGGAACCCGAGATTCCAAGGTCGATGCCTATGCCCCAACCCACACCACCCTTACCTTACCCATCGAGACGAAACAAGGAGAAATTGCAAGAACGTAATAAACAAAAAATTAAGCTTTTTATCAAAAAATTTCAACAAGTGCATTTTAATGTGAGTTTAGCCGATGCGTTGTTATACATGCCTCGTTTTGCTTCGACTTTTGAGGGTATGATGAACGATAAGAAAAAGCTTTCTGAGCTATCTAATTGTTCTTCGGTTTATCTTAATCGAATACCAGAAAAAGTTGGTGATCCCGGGAAGTTTCTCATTCCTTGTGATTTACAAGAAATGGAAGGATGCCTCGGCTTGGCCGATCTTGGTGCGAGCATTAATTTGATGCCTTTTTCCATGTGGAAATCGCTATCGCTTCTGGTTCTTACTCCATCGAACATGTCTATCGAGATGGCCGATCATTCTACGATTCTCGCATGTGGAGTAGCCGAAGACGTCTTCGTGAAATTGGGGAAGTTCTACTATCCCGTTGATTTTATCGTAGTGGACATCTCCGCGGATCCTCAAGTTCCTCTAGTTTTAGGTCGTCCATTTTTAGACACCTAGAGATCGCTTGTCGATGTTCATGCTAGAAAGATAACTTTGAGATTCAACGAAGAGGAACTTGTTATAAACTCTACTCAAAACTCTACACCTTCTCATGTTTATGCAATCGCTACCATCAATCACATTGACTTAGTCGATGTAGTTTGCGATGAGTTTTCACAAGAAGTGTTAGGTTTTTTTATAGTTCGTCAAGTGGCAATCCCACTATTATGGATCCGATTCTTGCTAATTCTACACCAAATCTCACTCCATTCCAAGGAGGCGATTTTATTTTGAATAAAATCGACAATGAAGATGAGGTGATTATTGGTAATGATACTCATATTCCACCATTTCTTCCGTCGATGGAAGTTATGAGTGTTGAACAAAAATCTTCAATCGAGGAACCGGAAATCCTTGAATTGAAAGATCTTCCATCTCACCTTGAATACGCATTCTTGGAAGGTGATGACAAGTTTCCGGTTAATAAGTGTGAAAACACTTATCCTTTCACCACTTAAAACAATTAAAACGAGACCTAAACGTGTATTTGATGTCGTAAACGTCGGAATTATGCGTGGTTTGTGTTTTTATTATGTTTTAGGACAAAAATATGAAAAAGGAAGAAAACACGGGCTTTCACGGGCTTTTATCGAAGAAAAAGACAAAAGAAAAAGACAAAAGACGAAGTCAAAAGATCAAAAGTGCAAGAAGAATGGAAGTCGAAGGCCTATTATGAAGATTTATCGAAGAAAAAGTCTAAAGACGGAAGTTTAACAAAGTCGAAGAACCAAGTCTAATAAAAGAAGAAAATTAGAAGACGAAGTTCATTTTATCATTCGACAAATCCCGAGACAAAGTCGAGAAAGACGAGTTATTTAAAAAGACGAGAAGACAAGAAGAAAGAGAGAAGCAACAACACCACCTCCCCTCCTCCTATAAATACTCTCGTAATCCTTCATTAGGAGGAGTTAGTTAGTTAGTTCATTTTTAGTTTTTAAGTAAGGTAATTAGGAGTGGGTGTTACTTTCTCTCTCTAGAATTTTATTTTAAGTTTGCTTAATCTTTCATCTTTTAAATCTTGTATTGAATCTTAATCTTCATCATTAATTCAAGCTTATTAAGTATTTCTCATTCTTCCTTTCTTAATCTTAATCTTTTGGTTGATTTTGTTAATCATGTAGTTTGTTTAATCATGTTGATTGTTTGTTTGTTTTGCTTATGTGATTGTTCTTATTGATTTGGTGTGTTTGATGTTTTAACTTATTGTGCTTATTGATTAATTAGTGTTTAGCTTATTTTCATTTAAGTTGTTTTTATAGTTTAAATCTTTTAAAAGTTGCTTTTTAATATTTAGCTTATTTGGTGTTTTCATAGTTTTTTAATTTTTGGCTTATTAGCTTTTTTTTTCTTAAAATCAATTTGGTTAAAGTTTTGGTTAAGTGCTTATTTAGATTTTGCTTAATTTTTCTTAATCCGGGTTTAGAAACCCTCTTATTCCGAACAGTAAGCATTTTCATTATTCCGACTTAAAATTTTTTGGTTATTCCGAACTAATTACAAAACCATATTCCGACTTGCATGAAACAATTATATTCCGGATTAGGAGTAATCTAGATTCCGGATTACACATAACATGTTTATTCCGGATTAGTATTTTACTATATTCCAGATTGTGCTCTATTTCCAAGTATTACGGATTAGAACATTTCTTCATTATTCCGGATAACGTGCAAGAGTTACATTCCGGATTGTTGAAATTCGATTATTCCGGATTGAGTGAGGAAGGTGGATTCCGGATTAGATTGATTTTAATGTATTCCGGATTACGTTTAAGCTTAGTGGATTCCGGATTGTAGTACATTGATGGATTCCGGATTAGGTAACCTACTGGATTCCGAATTTTTTAGAATCTAAGCATTCCGGATTGTGTAGGGAATTAGCATTCCGGATTAGTTAAGAAGCAGGGATTCCGGATTAAGTCTCTGTTCTGTGTATTCTGACTTAGGTTTATCTTTGGTTTCCCGAATTATATTTTGAACTTTTATCCCGAATTGTTTTAATTTTCAAACCTTTATTTTTCCCGGCATAAGTTCCATTTTAAATTGTTTTGTCTTAGATTTATTTCAAGTTTACTTTTTTATAAAGTTTAAATTTTTAAAGTTTACTTTTTATTAAGTTTTAAATTTACTTAATTTCTTTTAAAGTCTTTATTTTTAGTTTAATCTTTTCAAGTTTTCATTTTTATTTTAAATAGCTCAAAGACATTTACTTTCTTTTTACCAAGAACAACTGAGTCGGACTTTAAACCGTGATCAATTCGATTAGATAATTTCAAGAACTAATCTCTAGTTATTAAAATAGCGCCGTTGCCGGCTCTTTTCGCGAAGATTAACGGTTTTTTGTGAGAGACGTGTTGGATTTTGGGATCCGTTCACTTTTGAACGTGATTTTTTTTTCTCAAAAATTTTCAAAAATCCATAAAAATTAAAAAGTTCAAAAATCCAAAAACATTTAAAAAATCATAAAAAGCAATTCTTCTTCAAAAGTTTTGCACCAAAAATATTTTCTTTTCACGTTAACCATTATTTTTCTTCTATTTCTTTGCTATCTTTTTCTTTTGTAGGTGTATGCGTACCCGTTCAAGAAGGAGGAAATCCATTCAAGCCGCTACTATTGAACCTCCTATTGTAGAGCCTCCCGTTGTCAATACAATGGAGAACCGTCCAATGATCGAGCTTTTGCAATCACACGTCGAAGGCAACGATGATCCGATTGTGGTGCCGGCTATTGACGCCAACAACTTAGAGCTCAAAACTGGGTTTATTCAAATGGTTTCTGCAACACCTTTCTTAGGCCGCACTCATGATGATGCTCACGATCACATCAAGAGGTTCGTACATTTATACAATACTGTAAAATACAATGGGGTTTCACAATAGGCAATTCGTTTTCTCCTCTTTCCTTTCTCCCTCGAGGGACAAGCCCGGACTTGGCTTGATAAGGAACCACCCCAAAGTATTGCAACATGGACGGACCTTGAGACAAAGTTCATAAATTATTTCTTTCCATCCTCACGTACTACTGCTTTGCGAAATGACATAATTAATTTTGAACAAAAGTACGGTGAGACATTTAGTGAATCTTGGGATCGTTTTAAGGAACTTTTAAGAAAGTGTCCACAACACGATTTTACAAAGGTGCATCAAATTAATACTTTTTATAATGGATTAACTTTGAATGACCAAGATTTACTAAATATTGCCTTGGGGGTTAATATTCTTGTGAAAACTATGAATGAGGCTTGGGCGATTATTAAGAACAAAGCCAAAGTCCAAACCAAGAGTGTTAGGGCTACTATGGCTAGTGCTAGTACTAGTGAGACCGACAAGAAAATTGACGTGCTTACTTCGATCATGACAGAGCTTGCTTTACATGTTAAGAACAATGTGCAAGTTAATGTCTTGAGTGAGTCATGTGAGATTTGTGGTGGATCACATTCATATTTAAATTGTGATAAGGTTCATGACCCCTCTCAACAAGAAGTGTATGCTTATAACACTAATTATTTTAAGCCAAATGTGGATGCTAATAATCTTTCTTATAGGTCTACTAATTATTTGGCTCCTCGGTTTCCAACCTCATGCTAGACCCCCTCCTCAATTGACCAATGCCCAATACCCACCAAGGAACCAAGGCCAACAAAGGAATACTTATCATGGGAATTCTTCCAACAATCAAAGGAATTTTAATCCAAACCAAGGGAATTTCAATGGTCAAAATCAAGGGAATTTTAATGGGCCAAACCAAGGGTTTCAAAATAACAACTTTAATCATGGTTTTCATAATAACAATGGTTTTCAACCACAATTTCAAAACCAAGATTTTAATAATCAATGGTATAATAAAATGAACATGCATAATCCTCAAATGGACTTGGTTCTACAAAAGTTGACTGAACATGAACGGACCATGAAAGAGATGCAAGAATCGACCGATAGGAAACTAATGCAAATGCATCAAACCCTTCGTCCCCAAGGTGCCCTCCCTTCTAATACCGTGACCAATCCTAGGGCCAACGTTAATGCCATCACTACTAGGAGCGGTAAGACCATCGTAGAACCTTCTTATTTCCCACCTAACCAAGGACCCGAGATTCCTTCTACTTCTACCTACCATCCTTCACCTTCTACTTGTGACATACCACCCGTTATGCCTTCGTCTACACCTTATGTTCCACCTATACCTCAAGTTTATACCACACCTTCGGTTCCAAAACCGGTTCCTCCACCTTCCACTTCTACCCCTCCTCCACCCAAGGATGTGAGTGAGCAATCCATTCCAAAGCCTTCATCTCAAGCCAATATACCTTATTCCTCAAGGTTGAGGAAAGAGAAACTGAAGAATAAGGATGATATTCAAGTTTCGAATTTCCTTAAAATGTTCAAACAATTGAATTTTAATATCACCTTTTCCGAGGCTCGCTCACATGCCTAAATATGTTAAAATGTTTAAGGATCTTTTAAGTGATAAGGAAACATTGCTCGATATCGCCAATACCCAATTGAATGAGAATTGTTCCGTCGTTCTTTTGAGAAAACTTCCGGTTAAGTTAGGAGATCCTGGTCGATTCCTTATTCTTTGCAATTTTTCGGGTGTAGAGAATTGTATGGCTTTGGCGGATCTCGGTGCGAGTATCAATCTTATGCCATTGTCCGTGTGGAAGCAATTATCTTTACCCGAGCTAGTCCCCACTCGTATGACACTGGAATTAGCTAACCGATCAGTTGCTTATCCGGTGGGGATAGCCGAGGATGTTTTCGTTGGAGTCGACAAATTCACTTTCCCTGCCGATTTCGTTGTCGTCGACTATGAAATGGATCCCAGTGTTCCCTTAATTGTGGGACGACCCCTTTTGAGAACCGGGCGTACATTGATTGATGTAGTCGCGAGAGAACTTATCATGAGGGTCGGGGATGATAAAATCGTCTTTAACATGGGTAAACTTTCCAAACGCCCCGATGAGCCCAAATTCGTGAATTTCATCGATGTGCTCGACGAAGCATGCGAAGAACATTTTCACGAGGCTTGTAAGCACAGGACTTCTCCTTTACCTCATGTTGAGAACGTAGCTTCTATTGCTCCATCATTGACTCCATTTGGAGAAAGTGATTTCCTTTTAAAAGAATTTGAAGCAAGTTTAGGGGATGTGGACTTAAAATATGACGATTCTCCCTCCGATTGGGAAGAAGACATTCGTACCATTGAGAAACTTCTCAATGAGGACCATATTTCTCCACATACTCCTAAGGAAGTTACAAACGATGATCCGAATTTGATTAAGCCTTCCACCGGCAATCCTCCGGATTTAGAGCTTAAGGATTTACCGTCTCATTTAGAATACGTTTTCCTAGAAGACAATAAGAAGTTACCCGTCATCATTGCAAAGGACTTAAAAGAGGATGAAAAATCTTGACTTATCGAAGTGCTCAAAAATCATAAGAAAGCAATTGCTTGGAAAATCTCCGACATCCGCAGAAGTGATCCTAACTTTTGCACTCATAAAATTCTCATGGAAGATGACTTTAAACCCGCAATCCAAAGACAAAGAAGGGTTAATCCAAAAATTCATGACGTCATCAAGAAAAAAGTTATCAAATTTCTAGATGCCGGAATGATTTACCCTATTTCGGATTTGCCATGGGTTAGTCCCGTCCATTGTGTGCCTAAGAAAGGTGAAATAACCGTTGTTCCCAATAAAAACAACGAGTTGATTCCAACTCGACTTGTCACGGGTTGGCGAGTTTGCATAGACTAGCGCAAGCTCAATGATGCCACTCGCAAGGATCATTTTCCTCTTCCTTTCATGGATCAAATGCTCGAGCGTTTAGCGGGTAATGACTACTATTGCTTTTTAGACGGTTTCTCCGGGTATTTTCAAATTCCTATCGATCCAAAAGACCAAGAGAAACCACATTCACTTGTCCTTATGGAACATTTGCTTACAAAAGAATGCCTTTCGGCTTATGCGATGCTCCTGGGACTTTCCAAAGGTGTATGATGGCTATATTTCATGACATGGTTGAAGAAACTATGGAAGTCTTTATGGACGATTTATCGGTCTATGGTGATTCTTTCTCTTCTTGCCTTGCCAATTTAGAACGTATGCTTAAACGGTGTGAAGACACTCGTCTCGTTCTTAATTGGTAAAAATGCCATTTCATGGTGAAAGAAGGCATTGTTCTCGGTCACAAAATTTCAAAAGCTGGTATCAAAGTCGACCGTGCTAAAGTTGACGTCATTGCTAAGTTTCCTCCACCTACCACCGTCAAAGGAGTTAGGAGTTTTTTAGGTCATGCGGGATTTTATCGTCGTTTCATCCAAGATTTCTCTAAGATAGATCGACCAATGACTCATCTCTTAGAAAAGGATGCTCCTTTCATCTTTTCTCAAGAATGTCTCGACTCTTTCGAACTTCTTAAAGGTAAATTAACTAAGGCACCGGTCTTAGTCTCTCCAAATTGGGAGTAACCTTTCGAGCTCATGTGCGATGCTAGTGATTTCGCGGTAGGAGCGGTTTTAGGTCAACGAGTTAACAAACACTTCCAACCAATCCATTATGCTAGCAAGACAATGACGGGGGCTCAATTGCATTATACCACTACCGAAAAAAGAGCTTTTAGCCGTAGTGTATGCTTTTGAGAAATTTCGCCCTATCTTATACTTTCCACCACCATCGTTTACACCGACCATTCCGCCTTGAAATACTTGTTGACCAAGCAAGATGCTAAACCGAGACTCATTCGTTGGATTTTTCTCCAACAAGAATTTAAAATCGAAATTCGTGATAAAAAGGGAGTGGAAAACCTCGCCGCGGATCATCTTAGTAGACTCGAGGATCCTTATCAAGGGGAACTTCCTAATCAAGAGATTAATGATACTTTCCCTATGAGGACTTAATGTCTATTAATTCCAATCTTGACGATAGCCCATGGTTTGCAGACGTTGCAAACTATTTAGCGGGTGGTGTTCTTATGGAAGGGTTAACGTCCCAACAAAAGAAAAAATTCTTTAAGGATATTATACACTATTATTGGGACGACCCTTACCTTTTCAAGCAATGCGCGGATCTTGTCATTCGTGGGTGTGTTGATGGGCCGGCAGCTTTACTAATCCTAGAAGCTTGCCACAAAGGACCCACCGGTGGTCACTTTGGTCCTAACTATACCGCGAAGAAAGTTTTCGACTCCGGATTCTATTGGCCCACCATTTATCATGACGCTCATGAAATGGTTAAGCATTGCGATGATTTCCAAAGACAAGGCAAGATCACACATAAAGATGATATGCCTCAAAATTTCATATAAGAATGTGAAATCTTTGACGTATGGGGCATCGACTTTATGGAGCCATTTCCATCATCTAAAGGGAACAAGTAAATCCTCGTAGCCGTTGACTACGTATCCAAATGGGTTAAAGCAAAGGCTTTACCTACGAACGATGCGAGGGTGGTTGTGAACTTTTTGAAACAATTGTTTGCTTGATTCGGTGTTCCTCGTGCTATCATTAGTGATCGCGGTACTCATTTTTGCAATGATTAATTTGCACGAGTCATGGCTAAGTATGTGTTAATCATCGTCTTTCCATCGCGTTTCATCCACAAACTAATGGTCAAGCCGAGATCTCTAACTGTGGACTTAAGCGAATCTTAGAGCGTACCGTGGGAGAGCATCGTACCTCATGGGCCGATAAGTTAGATGATGATTTGTGGGCTTTCTGTACCGCTTATAAGACACCGATAGGTTGTACCCCTTATCGCCTTGTGTACGGAAAGGCGTGCCACCTCCCCATTGAGTTGGAGTATAAGGCTTATTGGGCCTTGAAATAGGCTAATTTTGACATAAACAAAGTCGGTGATCTTAGGGAAATCCAACTCAATGAACTCAATGAATTAAGGAATGAGGCTTATGAAAACTCTTTGATCTATAAGGAAAAAACTAAGCTCATTCATGACTCCAAGATTAAAAACCGAGAGTTTCACATAGGTGATCAAGTTTTACTCTTTAACTCTGGGTTGAAAATCTTTTCAGGAAAGCTTAAGAGCCGTTGGTCCGGTCCATTCATCGTTGCCAAAATCTTCCCTTATGGCACCATTGAGTTATCTCAACCAAATGGGCCAAAATTTAAGGTGAATGGCCAACGTGTTAAGTTGTACTTTGGTGAGGACATCTCTCACGAGATGATTCCATCCCTCACCATGTTTCCCTTGAATTAGTTCTGGGTCGAGTCAGGCCCGTGACTCGGTTAACAAAAATAAGCGCTTTTCGGGAGGCAACCCGATGATCTATCCTTTTTACCCGTTTTTCATAGTAAGTGTAGGGGGAGCCACGTAGGTGTTTGTTGTCTACTTTTGATGATATTTGACGACCCGTGATCCCGTGTTCCCGTCTTCCCGGTTCTATCCTAAACTTTTGTGATTCAATATTTCATATCTTATATGTTGACATTGAAATCACTTTAGTTGTCTCTTCCTTAGCAAGATATAAACTACGTACACAATGTCTTAAGTGTAGGGGAGTTTACTCCCACATGCTTAAACATTGAGGACAATGTTTATATCAAGTGTAGGGGGACTTCTATCGAAGTAAAGTGGGCTTTTCCATGAATTTGTCCTCATTTTAACCGGAAAATTTAATTTTTCGATGTTTTTCAAAATTTTTGATCTATTTTGGCCTAATAGTATTTTTCATTTATTTTCTTTTATGTTCTTTCCTTTTGTCATCGCATCATATGTATATATTCCATTTTAAGAATAAATTCAAAAGACAAATTATAAAAATAAAATGGTTTTAATGAGTTTAGATATCTTTGATATATTAGGCCCGTCATGAATCTTTTAACTCAACCCGAGTTTACTTATTTGATTTTACTCTAGCTAGTATCCTTAACGTGCTTAAATCAAGTTTTGCTAGACTTTTATATAGGGAACTTTAAAACGCGAAAGTCTTAACTCATACGGGTTTAAGAACAAGAACTTTTCGCAAGTTCCTATAATTGATCCTAGAAAATCGTTTATCAAGGGAACTTTAAAATGCAAATTCTAAACTCGAAAAAGTCTAAGAAGTTGCAAGATCCTATAGATGACTTGAAAACCCAAAACTTTGATTTAATAGGCTAAGCATCACAAGTCTCATTCCTTGAGATTTTAAATTATTGAGAACGAGAGATGATAGAGTCAATTATAAGTTTGATATTCTTTCATGAATTTATGTGAGTTAATTATGAGCTTTTTCTCCCATCGCTTGTTAAATAAATATATTTTCAATAAGTAAGGTCGTACGATTTGAAAAGTTACTTAGCTTCTAGCACAAGATCGTTTAAAAGTTGCTCGGTATTGATTAGAGTTCAAAGCCAAGGCATAACTTATTGAAGCGGGATGCGAAGATTGGCGAGTCCGAAAAGGCCCTAACAAGGCATGAGGGCTACATTTTGTTGCTAAAGATCCAAAGTGATGTGAAGAATCATTTATCAAAAATCAATATGAAGGATCGAGACACACGACGAAAAGCAAATGCTCCCCTAAAGATCATGGAGAAGTCTATCCGAAAGGACCCTAAAAAGGTATGAGGATAAATAGATCCAAGTCCTAAAAGCAGGCGGATCGTTGTATATCAAAATCCCAAATAAAGATTGGAGAAATGAAGAAGTCGTGGTCCAAGTTTGAAGAATCTCTCAAAAACTTCAAGTGAAGAAATTCCTATTATGAAAGAAGACCATTATTTCAAGAACGTCTCTCAAGATTCGAAGTATGAAGTCAATGCCAAATGTCGGTCCGAGAAAGGTCTCAAATCGTGAAACGAGTTATGCCAAGATATGAACTTTATGAGGCTTCGAGAAGCAGTTTTAAAAGATTTTGTCCTTTAGGTAACTATTGATTAAATCGTCCTATTTTATTTTCGGCCTAAATAAACTATTGAAATAAGTCAAAAATGAATCATCGTGATCATTCAAGACAACAATAAAATATAAGAGATACACCTAGGAATAAGAGGGTCTAAGCGAATAACTAAGCCACATGAGTGAGTGTTAGCTTACTAACTTATAATAACAATGATCTCGTTTTTAAGCTTAGTATGGGGAACGTGAAACTTGAGGGTGATAAACATTCATGACAACCAAAGCCCTAATTTAAGTCTTCGATCTCTTTACTTGTTCTTCCTTCAATCATTTTGTAATTTTCTATCTTTTTAGTTTTATTAGTGTCTAGTATTTAATAAAGGCCAAGGTGGGTTAATTATGATGGAAAATGTTAAACTATGCTTTGAAATTATGCATTGCATTAGGGCATTGCAATGGTCAAGTGTAGAGGATTTAATAAGTGTGAAAAACACTTATCCTTTCACCACTTAAAACAATTAAAAACGAGACCTAAACGTGTATTTTATGTTGTAAAAGTCGGAATTATGCGTGGCTTGTGTTTTTATTATGTTTTAGGACAAAAAAATGAAAAAAGAAGAAAACACGGGCTTTCACGAGATTTTATCAAAGAAAAAGACAAAAGACGAAGTCAAAAGATCAAAAGTACAAGAAGAATGGAAGTCGAAGGCCTATTCTGAAGATTTATCGAAGAAAAAGTCGAAAGACGGAAGTTTAACGAAGTCGAAGAACCAAGTTTAACAAAAGAAGAAAATTAGAAGACTAAGTTCATTTTATCATTCGACAAATCCCGAGACAAAGTCGAGAAAGATGAGTTACTTAAAAAGATGAGAAGACAAGAAGAAAGAGAGAAGCAACATCACCACCTCCCCTCCTCCTATAAATACTCTCCTAATCCTTCATTAGGAGGAGTTAGTTAGTTAGTTCATTTTTAGTTTTTAAGTAAGGTAATTAGGAGTAGGTGTTACTTTCTCTCTCTAGAAATTTCTTTTAAGTTTGCTTAATCTTTCATCTTTTAACTCTTGTAATTGAATCTTAATCTTCATCATCAATTCAAGCTTATTAAGTATTTCTCATTCTTCCTTTCTTAATCTTAATCTTTTGGTTGATTTGTTAATCATGTACTTTGTTTAATCATGTTGATTGTTTGATTTTTTTGCTTATGTGATTGTTCTTATTGATTTGGTGTGTTTGATATTTTAGCTTATTGTGCTTATTGATTAATTAGTGTTTAGCTTATTTTCATTTAAGTTGTTTTTATAGTTTAAATCTTTTAAAAGTTGCTTTTTAATATTTAGCTTATTTGATGTTTTCATACTTTTTAATTTGTGGCTTATTAGCTTTTTTTTTCTTAAAATAAATTTGGTTAAAGTTTTGGTTAAGTGCTTATTTAGATTTTGCTTAATTTTTCTTAATCCGGGTTTAGAAACCCTCTATTCCGAACAGTAAGCATTTTCATTATTCCGACTTACAATTTTTTGGTTATTCCGAACTAATTACAAAACCATATTCCGACTTGCATGAAACAATTATATTCCGGATTAGGAGTAATCTAGATTCCGAATTACACATAACTTGTTTATTCTGGATTAGTATTTTACTATATTCCGGATTGTGCTCTATTTCCAAGTATTCCGGATTAGAACATTCTTTCATTAAACCAGATAACGTGCAAGAGTTACATTCTGGATTGTTGAAATTTGATTATTCCGGATTGAGTGAGGAAGGTGGATTCCGGATTATTTTGATTTTAATATATTCCGGATTACGTTTAAGCTTAGTGGATTTCGGATTGTAGTACATTGATGGATTCCGGATTAGGTAACCTACTGGATTCTGAATTGTTTAGAATCTAAGCATTCCGGATTGTGTAGGGAATTAGCATTCCGGATTAGTTAAGAAGCAGGGATTCCGAGTTAAGTCTTTGTTCTGTGTATTCCGACTTAGGTTTATCTTTGGTTTCTCGAATTATATTTTGAACTTTTATCCTGAATTGTTTTAATTTTCAAACCTTCATTTTTCCCGCCATTTTTCTTAAGTTCCATTTTAAATTGTTTTGTCTTAGATTTATTTCAAGTTTACTTTTTTTTATAAAGTTTTAATTTTAAAGTTTACATTTTATTAAGTTTTAAATTACTTAATTTCTTTTAAAGTCTTTATTTTTAGTTTAATCTTTTCAAGTTTTCATTTTTATTTTAAATAGCTCAACGACGTTTACTTTCTTTTTACCAAGAACAACTGAGTCTCACTTTAAACCTTGATCAATTCGATTAAGAAATTTCAAGAACTAATCTCTAGTTATTACCGGTTATTATTGCGAAGGATCTTTCCAATGATGAAAAAGCCGCACTTTTGAAAATTCTTAAAGCTCATAAAGGGGCAATTGCGTGCTAAATTTCCGACATTAAGTGTATTGACCAAAAATTTTGTACTCACAAGATTTTAATGGAGGAGGACTACAAACCCGCAATTCAAAGTCAAAGAAGGGTAAACCCCAAAATTCATGATGTCATTAAAAAGAGGTCTTAAAACTTCTTGACGCGAGAATGATTTATCCTATCTCCGATAGCCCATGGGTGAGCCCTGTGTCCCTAAGAAGGGAGGAATGACCGTTGTGCCTAATGAAAACAACGAGTTAATTCCCACTCGTGTTGTGACCGGTTGGAGGGTGTGTATTGACTACCGAAAGTTAAATATGCCACTCGTAAAGACCACTTTCCCTTGCCCTTCATGTATCAAATGTTGGAGCGATTTACGGGAAATGACTTCTATTGATTTTTAGATGGTTTTTCCGGTTACTTTCAAATCCCTATCGACCCTCGTGATCAAGAAAAAACTACGTTTACGTGTCCATATGGAACGTTTGTTTATCGTAGAATGCCTTTCAAACTTTGTAATGCACCGGGAACGTTTCAACGGTGTATGATGGCTATTTTTCATGATATGATCGAAAAGTCGATGGAAGTATTCATGGATGAATTTTCGGTGTTTGGTGATTCGTTCACGTCCTGTTTATCCAATCTCGAGAAAATGTTAAAACGTTGTGAAGAAACCAACCTTGTGCTTAATTGGGAAAATGTCACTTTATGTGCAAACAAGGAATCGTCTACCCTAGGGCACAAGGTCTCGAAGTGGGGATTGAGGTCGATAAAGCTAAGATAGACGTTATCGCCAAATTACCTCATCCCAAAACCGTCAAGGGAGTTAGGAGTTTCCTAGGCCACGCGGGCTTTTATCGTCGTTTCATCAAAGACTTTTCGAAAATTACTCGACCTATGACACACCTTCTCGAGAAGGATGCTCCTTTTAACTTCAATCAGTATTGTGTTCGAGCTTTCAAAACTCTTAAAAGGAAACTTACCAAAGCGCCCATTCTTGTTGCTCCTAATTGGGAATCACCCTTTGAAATCATGTGCGATGCAAGTGATTATGCAATTGGGGCCGTTTTAGGGCAACGTCATGAAAAGCACTTTCGACCTATCCATTATGCTAGCAAGATGATGACCGAGGCTCAACTTAAGTACACCATAATGAAAAGAAATTCCTTGTCGTGGTTTATGCTTTTGATAAATTCCGACCTTATCTCGTCTTAATAAAAAGCATCGTGTATACGGGTCATTCGCCTATCTCTTATCTAAGCTTGATGCTAAGCCGATATTGCTTCGTTGGATCCTCCTTCTCCAAGAATTTGATGTCACCATACTTGACAAAAAAGGAGCCGAGAATTTAGCGGGCGATCATCTCTCTCGTTTAGAAGATCCTCACAAAGATGTATTCGAGAACATGAAAATCACCGAAACATTTCCTCTCGAGACTCTCGGTGTAGTGAATTCTAAGGACGACACCCCATGGTTTGCCGACATTGCAAATTACCATGCGGGAAACTTCATAATCAAGGGTATGACGACACAACAAAAGAGAAAATTCTTTCGTGAAGTCAAGTTCTATTTTTGGGACGACCCTTATCTCTTTCGGGTTTGTGCGGATCAACTCGTTCGACGTTGTGTCTTTGGCACCGAAGCTTCTAACATCCTTAGAGCTTGCCACGAGGGACCCACGGGTGGTCACTAATAAGTGTGTAAACACTTATCCTTTTGCCACTAAAATCAAGGAAAAACAAGACTTAATCATGTGTTTAATATCGTAAAAGTCGGAGTTACGCGTGGTTTTGTGTTTTTGTGTGAAATAGGTACAAATGATCAAAAGGAAAGAAAACACGGGATTTCACGGTCAAATGTTGAAGAAAAGTCCAAGAAAGAGACAAAGACAAAGTCAAAAGACCAAAAGTGTGCCAAAGATCACAAAAACCGGCAAATTCGACACGAGTTCAAAGAAAAGAACAAGGAAGCCGAAATCGAGCTCGGTTTTAGTGATTTAACTTTTTATGAAGATAAATGGGCTTGTGGGTCCCACATTGGACTATTGGGCCCAAAAGCCCATTTGAGAGGATATTTTATCATCATATGGATCAAAAGCCCATCAAGTCCCTTAATTGGTATAAAGATATGCAACGGATTGAGTTCATTTGGGCCAATAGCCCATATCTCTTGCCATAGTAAAACGAAAAGAGTTAACTTTGGGCCAAATCCATTCACCAAATAAATGGAACGGAGGAATAAGTTGCTAGGTCAAATTTTGGTCAACTCATTTTTATCTCACCAACTCACACATGTTTATTATTTACCCACCCCTCAATGTGTTTCGATACTTACAATATTCTTTACCCTTTCACTTTCATCTCTTTCTCTTAAAAATAAACACAGACGCAGCTTTTAACTATTCACCCAAACCCTAATTTACCATATTCACATAATTACTCAATAAATTTTGGGGCTTTTAGTGAATTCGTGTGATTCACACGCTTGGGGATTAAATCCCCATCTTTTTAGGGATGAACACTATGTGGTCCTTTAATCTACGTGGCCTTAATCCCTTTCCTGATTGGATGTAACAACTCATCACACACAAATCCACCAATCCTTATTAGCCATGTCATCCCTAAACAAACACACCTCAAGACAGGCTGGTGATCCAAGTGAAAAGGGTGTTATCTCCACCGTTGATTAAAGAAAGAGAAGAGAAATAAAGAATGGACGGCCAAGATTGAAGTTTACTCCTCAAAACTTCATGAAGAAGCCTTGGGGGTTGGCTATAAATACCCCCATAATCTGTAATTTTGGGAGTGCCTCTTTTATTTTAATTTTTATTTTATGCACAATAGACTTTAGGGTTTATTGTAATTTTCCTTTTTCTAGTATTGTAATCAGTTTTTGGAATTAATAAAATTTTATTTCGGCTTAAATTCGTCTCTTTAATTAATTAAATTTTTATTGCAATTTATCTTTATTCTGTTTTGATTAATAAAATTAAAGTAAAAAGTGGTATTTAATTTTCCACCACTGGGAAGATTTAAAAAATCTAATTCGATACACAAGAGTTGATGTTTCTGGCTATGGTTCGAATAATGATGATGATGATGTTTGGGTAAAGGGGGTGTTGTTTCAGTTTAATTAAAAGGGGGCTCAGCGCTCATCCCTTCGTCTCAAAGGTCATCACAAGGTTCAATCCCTTTTTAATTTTTTTATTTTTTTATTTTATTTGTTTGATGTTTGTTTAAATATCTGCTTAATAATCTGCTAGTGCTTATTAATCTGTTTTAATTTGTTTTATTTGGATCGTTTGGTTGAATCTGCTTATTGTTTTATATGCGTAAGTTTTGTTTATGTTTTTTTAGATTTTGGTTTTAGTTTTAAGTTTTCTGGATAATAGGTCTGCTAGTTTATTTAAGTTTTGATAGTGATGATTATTCTTGCTGATAATTAAGAACTGCTTATGTTTGCTTTTGTTAGCTTGTTTGCTTATTTGATTTCAGTTTGAGTTTGGTTTACTTTGGTACTGTTTATCTCCTTATTTTTGCTAGGATTAGATTTGCGTTTTATAGAATTAAGCTTATTTGCTTTTCAGTTGTATATGCTTATCTGGTTTTGCTTATTTGACGTTATGTGCTTATTGTAGTACTGATTTGCTGATATTACTGCTCAAAGAAACAAAATCAATTGATCTGTTTTGTTTCACATATTACAAAAAAATATTAATAGCAAAAATTCGTCCCCTCCTGGGACTCGAACCCCTGACCACCAGTTTAGCAGTCCAACGCCTTTACCAGTTGATCTAGAACCTTATTTGTGTATTAATACGCATCGTTTAATTAATATAGGGTAATTAATAGCTGCAGTTTATTAATTAGGTTTAATATAAGTTTAGTTTAATTAGTTTTAATTCAAAGTTTTAGTTTTATTAATTTTAATTAAAAGTTTTCTTTATATTTTCTTTTATAAAGTTTAAAAAAAATATATAAAAACAAAATAAATATTTTTAATACTTTTATAAATTTAAATTGTTTTTAAAATTAGTTTTCAATTAGATTTGAGTTTTATTTAAAAATAGTTTTATGGTTTTAAAATAGTCTTCAAATTTATTTAAATAGTTAGTTATAATCAAGTAATTATAGATTTTCCTTTTTAATTAGATAAAATAGTTTTTAATTAAATAGTTTTTAGTTTAAAATACTAAAAAGTTTTATTCACCAAGAACAAATTAATCTTGCGTTTAATTGGAAATCAATTCGAGTCGAGTCGAGGATACGAACATAATTGACTAAAAATACCTATATTAAATTGGCGCCGCTGCCGCTTCGCTCGGTACGATTGAAGATTGCGTGAGACGTTTGGATTTTGGGATCCGTTCATTTTGAACGTTAATTTTCTTGTTAAAAAAAATCAAAAACACAAAAAAAATACAAAACTTAAAAATACAAAAAAAAATAAAAAATCAACAAAAGCAAACTCTTTCCTAAGATTTGCACCCAAAAAAATTAAAAAATACAAAAGTAATACTTTTCCTAAAGTATTACACCAAAAATATTACATATTATTGTTATTTTTCTTATTTCGATTTCTTTCGTTTTTATTGTGAATATATATGTTTCTTAAAAAAATACAAAAAGATTTTTCATTTACTATATTATATTACGTAGAACATTAATTTACTTACTTTTTAAATAAGACCTTAATTGGGATTTCATCACCTAACTATTTTATTCGAATCCTAAACGAATAAAAGGGCAAAATAGATAAATACTAGTAAGACGTTTGAACTCGATATATACAAACTATAAGGTGGGTATAAGGCGACGCGCTATAAAAGGCCGTCTAAGGAAAAAGGTTTTTAAGTGCTTTGTGCCACCTCGTTTCCCCGCTTGCTTGTGCGTATATTGAGATTGACGACCGATTATTGGTTTGCCAACTCAATTAGTATTAAGTATATATTTTTGTAGCTTTTTAATATTGCACCTCGAGAGGGATAATCCCTTTCCTCTCAAAGTCGACCGAGGTTTCCTACCTCATTCCAAAAGTTTTAATTGTATGCGCACTCGCGCGCGTACATACATATCGATTGGTGTACCAAATACTTCTAATTCTTCCAAAAAGAAGAAGAAGAAAAACAAAAAGACCGTCAATCAAGCCGATCCCGAGAATCGAGCTTTGAACAACACGATGGCAACAGATAATCGACCAATGATTGAGATTCTACAATCTCACATTGAAGGAAACGATGACGCGATTGTGGTGCCGGATATTGGAGCTAATAATTTTGAACTTAAAACGGGTTTTATTCAAATGGTTTCCGCTACACTATTTTTAGGCCGTACTAATGATGACCCACACGCTCATATCAAACGTTTCATACAATTGGCAAACACCGTCAAATACAATGGGGTGCCACAAGAGGCCATTCGTTTACAACTCTTTCCTTTTTCCCTCGAGGGACAAGCCCGGATTTGGCTTGATAAGGAACCACCCCAAAGTATTACTACATGGATTGATTTAGAGACCAAGTTCATTAACTACTTTTTCCCACCATCGCGGACCACTTCTTTAAGGAATGAAATCATTACTTTTGAACAACAATATGGGGAAACGTTTAGTGAGTCTTGGGATCGTTTTAAGGAGCTTTTAAGAAAATGTCCACAACATGGTTTCACTAAAGTGCATCAAATTAATACGTTTTACAATGGTTTAACACTTAATGACCAAGAATCACTTAATAGTGCCGCGGGGGGCAATATTCTTGTGAAATCAATGAACGAGGCTTGGGCCATAATTCAAAACAAGGCTAAAGTACAAACCAAGAGTGTTAGGGCTACTATGACAAGTGCTAGTTCTAGTGAGAATGACAAGAGAATTGATAAGCTTACTTTGCTTGTTGAATCAATTGCTCTACAAACCAAAGCCATCAATGTGCAAGTGAATGCCTTAAAAGAAACTTGTGAAATGTGTGAGACTTGTGATGGAGCACATTCATATTTTAATTGTGACAAGGTTTACAATCAACAACAACAACTTTGTGCTTATAACACCAATGCCAATGAGAGGGTTCAATTTAAACCAAATGTTGATGTTAACCATTTGTCTTACAAGTCTAATAACTATTTGGCTCCCCCGGTTTTTGTAGCTCCACAAAGACCACCCCCAGCCGCCCAAAATACCCAATACCAAAATAGGAACCAAGGTCCTCAAATGGGTAATTTTCAAGGGAATGCAAATCAAGGGAATTTTAATGGTCAAAATTAAGGTTTTCAAAATAATAACCAAGGTTTTCATAATAACAATGGTTTTCAACCTCAATATCAAAACCAAGGTTTTCCTAATCAAGGGTTTAATCAAATGAACATGCATAATCCTCAAATGAACTTGGTTCTACAAAAATTAACCGAACATGAGCGAACCATGAAAGCAATGCAAGAATCTACTAGACAAATGCAAGAGTCCAACGATAGGAAGTTCGTGCACATGTTGCAAGCCCTTAGACCCCAAGGAGCCTTACCTTCTAATACCAAGATTAACCCTCGTGCTAATGTGAGTGCTATCACTACTCGAAGTGGAGCCAATTTAGTGGGACCTTCCATCTCTTCGCCCATAAAGGAGAGACAAGGCCTGGAGGTCATAATGAGTAATCCTACTCCCCCTTCGGTGATTCCTCCCATTACCACTCCTAGTACTAGTTCTCCATTGCCTAATGAGCCTAACCCTAAGGTTTTTCAAGAAGCAAGTCCTTCTCCTTCTCCACCTTCAACCTCTAAACCCAATATCCCTTATCCCTCTAGGTTAGACAAGGCTAAAGTGATCACCAAAGATGACGTTCATGTTTCCAACTTTTTGAAAATGATTTCCAAAGTCAATGTTAACATTAGCCTTATTGAAGCACTTGCTCAAATGCCTAAATTTGTGAAAATGTTCAAAGATTTGTGTTGGGTCCACTAGATGTGGATCTTGCAGCCTGTCAGGAACGGTGAACGACTTCTGTAATCACAAGTCTGTTCACAGAGAGACTCTATACACAATACAAATGCGGAATACAAATATAATAAAGAAGAACAGAATAAATATAAAGACTTGATCCTTTCTAAGGATTTCTAATATTGATAATGACTAGAACTACGTTTGATGAAGGTGTGTCTAACCCTTCTGCGTCAGGTTCCTTTTATACTACAAGGAAACCCTAATACATCATTAAACAAAACGCGTAAAACTGATATGCATATCCTTTCCTAACATATCTCATGCATATCCTAACAGAATAATAAATAAATAATAAAGTTTGACTTTGACTAGGACCAGGAGCACGACTTGCTCCTACTACGACTAGGACCAGGAGGAACTACATACCTCTTAGTCTACATATTACAATTAACTATTCCAATGGTCCTAACAATCCTCCCCTAAACTTGAATTTGACCTGTTGAGTTCAAGTTTCCTGGTAAAACGTGCAATAAAGCTTGAGGATTGAATCAGCAAAAGAAACAACAGCATCAACAACATAAGAAACAGAAGAATCACCGCAACATGGAACACCAGAAGCTTCTCCAAAGCTTGAAACAAATCAGCATCGTGTTGAATCTTTACAGCAACATGAGCAGATTTGATGAGCCTTTACCAAGTAGCTGCTCGCTCTTGGGCTAGCAAGTCTTTCTGGTGGAATAAGCATCACCCTGGGAGACCAGAACCCAACCTAACTCTTAGAACGTGAATCAATGGTGAGTGGGGACCCTGATGATTTTAGGCAAACCATCACAGCCGTCAACGGATTTGATATGTCTTTACCAGAAGCCGTACCCCTCTGGACTCGCCAACTCTTAGCAATAAAGCATCGGTGAGTTGAAAACCCTATAGCTTTAAGCAAGCTATTACAGCTATCAACGGATTTGATAAAATCTTTACCAAGAGCCGTACACCCTTGGATTAGCCACTTTTCAGTCTAGGACCATGGCAAGTGAAAACCATCCAGTTTTGGGTAACCTGGCAACCATCAACGGATTTGAGAATCACACCAGGAGCCGTACCCTCAAGTTGAATCAACTCTTTCTTGTCGGTTAGACATGGTGAGTTGAGGACCATTTGTTGTGAGGACCAAGTCCAACACCAGATGAAACCAGTAACCAGCACAAGTATGAATCAGCAACCAGAACCCAAAGTTTGAATTAGCAGATGGTATTGTATTCACAAGTGTAAAATCCATGATTTGTTTAAAGTATAAGCAGATATTATATAAAAAGTATATATATATTTTTTTTAATTTTTTTTTAACTAGAATGAATGAAAGTCACCAATTACTTTACATATTGGTGAAAAGAATTTCAGTATTAACAAATGATCAAAAACACAAAACATAAAAACTTACAAACCAACCATATCAGACACCAGAAGCAGCCACCTTATCAGCTTTCAAACGAGCTTGGATCCCCTCCACCAATGCAGTTGCCATAGAAGACTCATTCCCTGAGGGAGCATTTGAAATCTGCAAGTGACAAGCAAGCATAGCCTCCATCGAAGCAATCGTCAACGGATAATCCAAGTCGGTGAGCATGAATACCATAAGACCAGATTCCAACTCTAACATGTGCACACCACATCCCGCATATAACTTCCATCGCTGAATAACCCATTGTGGCTGATCCTTCCAGACACCAGAAACAGGATCATGGGGAGGGGCATCAAGCATCATCTTCAAATCAGCCCATACTCACAGACCAGGCCAGGAGGGCACATCATTAGGATGAACAGGCATGTCGGCATCCACAAACCCATATAAAGCCATAAGATCCTTACGATCCGCCCAAGACAAAATACCTTGCAGACCCGAAGCAAACCAAACAGACCCATCACTAAGAGTAATCCTATGAGAGACCGTACCAGGAAGAGTCGTGGAATGCGTAACCGTCCAACTAGTAATATATCCATTACCCAAAGGCAAATAAGAGTCACTATCAGAAGCTGCATCAATAAGATTTTCGGGAGCACGCTTCTCATAGGGAACAGTCTTGCCACGTCGAGCCAATTTCTTGTGAAGCGAACGGCGAGGTGTGGGATCACTAGGCGAGGGTTCAACCTTTACCTTTACCTGAGCAGCAGAAGTAGGAGCAGTAGAAGTAGAATCAATAGTTTGCCCACCCAAAGGAGCAACAGGAGCTGCACTAGAAGAAGGAATAGGCTGAGAACCCGGCACGGGTGGTGATGGTGATGCCATAGCAGGTGTAGCAATGGTGGTGGTAGTGGTAGAAAATGTGGTGGTGGTAGCATATGTGGTGGTGGTAGCAGGACCTGAAGAAGAAACCGGTGGAGCAACCGAAGAAGTAGGAGTGGTACCAACTATAAAAGCAGCAAAAACCGATGGAATAGCAGCAGAACCAGGAGTAGTATCAGATGTAGGACAAGTAGTAACAGCAGGTGAAGAAGTGGTCACCACACGTGGAGAAGGACGATAAATGAATCGCTCCGAAATTAGGGTGCTCTGATGCTTGACCATTCGTTCATAGAGCGCCTTAAGCTCATCAAAAGACAAAGCCCTAACCCTGTCCCATTTCCAACCAGTAGTGAAATAGGCAGCCGACTGATACTTCACATATCGCTGCATATGCTTTCGCTCCTCAGCTCTCGACAAAGGTCTGTTCTTACGCTTCTCACGAAGCTGTGCAGCAAGCGCCAATTGATGTTTGCGCATTAACACCATGGCTCGAGGAATACAGTTATGCTCATCCACATCCGATCCCAAAAGATCAGTGAAATGGGAATAATCCTTGGTAAGAATAGTCAACACCTACATCCAATCGCTATCATTCCAATGCATAGCATCATGCTGCACCTGTTCACGTCTCTGCTGGTGAAGAGCTTCCTCCTCAGCCCGAGCAGCTTGATCAATTTTGGCTTGCATCCTTTGAGCAGCCTCCTCACCCAACCTTTCCTCCTCAAGCTGTCTGCGTGTACGCTTACGAGGTGGTGAGGGAGCATCAGTCATGGGAGCCTTCCCCTTTGGATCATGAGATGGATCATCAGTGAACCAACAGTAGGACCAGAATCACCCTCCATTGGTGTGGGAACAGCAGCAGGAGAAGGAATACTGGAGGAAGTCGGAGGAATCGGAAAATCATCATACAATTTATCAGCAAAAGCAGCCTTTGCCAACAAAGTCAAACCATCCTCAACACGATCCTTAACCTCCTCATCAGAATCAGAGTGAACCACATGCTTCTTTCGTCGCCGTTGCTGAGTCTCCAAGGCTTTGATTCGGTCAGCCATGGGAAGAACAAATTCCTTAGTAAGCTTTCGGTGTTGATTTAAATCTGCTTCCAAGGAAAGAATCCGTGCATGATACCTGTGCATAAGATCAAGTAAAGAAGTAAGTGTAATAGGCTCCTTCGCTTTCCCACCAAGAGGACTTGGGTCAGGGAAGGCGTCGTTGGAACCAGAAGCAACAAATGGGTCAACATTAGTAGCACTAGCACCAGAAGGCTTATCAGAAGAGTGTGGAGCAGGACTAGGAGGGGGAGTCTCCACAAATGGAGACGAATGTGGCAATGAAGAAGGAGCAGCCTTGGAAGTGGATGGCCTTTCAACCACCGCCTCCTCAACCGGCTCTTCCTCAACCACATGAGGTGCACCACCAGCATGATCCTCCTCCTTCTCCATTGGGTCATCACCTAATTGAGGTTCCTCCTCGGGTTGTTCAACCGGAGGAACAACAACATCAGGAGGACCCTGAGCCAGCCCCAACATGGCCTCAGTAAGGGGCCGCCACTCCCCGTGAAACCCATGGGCCATATTATAGTACACCTTGGAAGTAAGCTTAGAAGGCGCATGTTCAGCCCGATCACGAGGTATACAGACCAGTATCTGTTGCAAAAACCTAGGATACATCAGAAACTTCTTCCTAGAACCAGCACTAGACAGATTGATAACCATCCCCTCAAACAAATAACGAGAGGAATTAAATACCCTACCCTGTGCTAAGCATATGAGACCAGTAGCCAAAGGAGTAAGAAAAGCATCCCAACTCCCAGACTTTGGACTTAAAGAATGAATCAGAAAATGCACTAGAGGCTTCCATTGGGGGGAAAACCGATTCTTTTGGAAGTTAAACTTCCCCCCATGATTATACCCAAGAGCAGCCATCCCCTCCAACACCTCCGCATTGGGGATGGAAACAACACCACCTTCATCTTGAAGATGAAGGGAACTACGAATAGAAGCTTCGGAAACCACGTATGGACGTCCATCTATGGTAGCATGGAGTTCACGTGGACGACCAACCACAGCCACAAGACGAGCAGAAGCCCAAAACTGACGAATGACACTATCATAAACAATGGGACACACAGTAAAAGCATACCTGAGGTTTGAAGCCTCAATAAAGTCCAGAATGTCAGTAAAATCATCACGGTGTGGATCATCTCCTAGATAGGCGACCTTGTTGTGAGCAGGTTAGTATACCAGGGCAGCAATGGATCTTGATTAATAGGAATGGAAGATGATTTTTGTTAGGGTTGAGAGAGTAGGATCGGTTGTGTGTGTGTTATGAGTGAGATGAATGAGTCAAGGGGGGTTAATTGACCATAAATAATGGTGGGAGTAACTGTTCATTGACCCCTAATAATGGGGGTTGCCCTTTCAAATTAGACAGTTATTGCAAAGTAACCACTTGCCCCTTTTAACATTATTTCCAAATTTAAATTTACCAAAGTTAAATAAGAGTATAAATACCATAATTTGAATGCGTTGACTAAAAGTCAAAGCGCCCAATGGTCAGTACTAGAAGCCGATAGTGGTCAACAGAAGTCAATAAGGTGAACAGTGTCCCAAACCAGTACCAGAAGCCAACCATCACTTGACAAAGAAGGATTTTTATCCACTAGAAGCCAACCAAGAATGACTAGAAGCTAACCAATAAGGACTAGAAGCCAATCAAGAAAGAATATAACCATCAGAAGTGAGCAAAAACCTCCACCAGGAGTAACACACACCACCAGAACCAATGCAATATGTTGTTAAAATCTACCAATATGTTAGTCTGTGCAAATAAATATGTACACGAAGCCTCCCCTTAGGCTTAGCCTCCCCTCAATCTGAGACCTCAAGGATTTACCATCCCAATGTGAACCACCAAGTGGTTGAACCGAGGACCATCAAAGGCTTTTGTCAACAAATCAGCAACATTATCATCCGTATGAACTTTAAGAACTTGTATCAACTTCTTCTCATTGGCATCCCGTATAAAATGGTGCCGAATTTCAATATGTTTTGTCCGTTGATGAAAAAAAGGATTCTTCACAATGCAGATAGTGCTTTGATTGTCAATGAAAATTTTGGTGTTCATAAAATTGAACCCATAATCCAACATCTGATTTTGGATCCACAATACTTGTCCACAACAGCTAGCAGCAGCAACATATTCAGCTTCTGTTAAATAAGTAGCTACGATCGTTTGTTTCTTGCATTGCCATGAAATAAGTCTTCGAGCCAAAAATTGACAACCACCAGTAGTAGAGTTTCTGTCATTATTAGCACCTGCATAGTCACTATCACTATATGCTTCAAGAACAAAAGGTGATTCTTTAGGATACCACAAGCCCAGCTTGGGTTGAGCCTTGATATACTTGAAAATCTTCTTAACTGCATTCAAGTTAGAAACTGTTGGAGCCACCTGATGTCTAGAACAAGCACTGACTGCAAACATGATATCCGGACGTGATGCAGTCAAATACATGAGTGAGCCAATCATAGACCTGTACATGTGAACATTGACCGGGGGATCTGGCTCATTCTTGAGTTTGACTTTAGCAACTTCATAAGGAGTTGCTGCTGGTCTAAGAGGATCCATGTCAAACTTCTGAAGGATCTCATGAACATATTTATCTTGACTGATGAAGATCCCATCCGACTGTTGCTTGACTTGAAGACCAAGGAAGAAGGAAAGCTCTCCCATAGCACTCATCTGAAATTCGCCTTTCATCAAGTGTTCAAACTCATCACACCATTCCTTCTTAGTAGAACCAAAGATAATATCGTCCACATAAACCTGAACAAGGATAATGTCCTTGGTATTCCTCTTAAGAAATAGTGTTTTATCAATAGTACATCTTCTATAGCCATTCTTTAACAAGAAAGTTGAAAGTCGCTCATACCAAGCTCTAGGAGCCTGATGTAACCCATAAAGAGCCTTGACCACCTTGTAAACTTTCTTGGGATGAAGTGGATCTACAAAGCCCTTAGGTTGAGTGACATACACTTCCTCATCAATCTTGCCATAGAGAAATGCACTCTTGACATCCATCTGAAAAACCGTAAAGCCCACATAAGAAGCAAAAGCCAAAAACAGACGAATAGCCTCAATCCTAGCAACCGGAGCAAAAACTTCAGTGTAGTCAATGCCCTCAATTTGAGTGTGGCCCTGTGCGACAAGCCTGGCTTTATTCCTCACTACAATTCCCCGTGCATCTTTCTTGTTCTTGAAAATCCATTTGGTATTGATTGTTGTCTTTCCATCTGGTAAGTCAACTAGAACCCAAACATTCTAAAACAAGAATTGCTGCATTTCCTCCTGCATAGCCTCCACCCAACTTTGATCCTCAAGAGCATGAGTGACTGATCGAGGTTCCACCTGTGAAAGAAAACAAGCAAACAAATAGTGTTGAAAGTCCGTATGATTATTACGCTTTTGATCTTCAATATAGCTCACAAGAGCATGATGATCAGACGAGGCCTTCTTATGCATTCTGCGTGTCTTGACAGTAGAACCAGGATCTCCAATGATTTGAGTGGTAGGGTGATCTTTGTGTGATTGCAACACTGGATTGGAAGCTACCTCCACTTCTGGTGCCAAGTTATTGAGATCCCCAACAAAGTCAGTATCATATGAAGCAGCGTTGAAAATGCCATCTATTGGTTGTTTATGAATATCATCCAGCTTGGTAGAAGACTTCTTTTGATGGTTCCCCAAGTCAGAAGGACTGGAGAATCGAGTATGAGAAGCAGACTCACTAGCCGCAATACCAATAGGTGTTAAACTAGCACTAGGAGTAGTAGATGGGGTACTAGGAGCAGCTTTGTCAATAGGCGTATTCAAAGGAAACTCAAAGCCACCTTGAGAAGCTGTTGTAGAAGCTTCTTGTTGTTGTTTGAGGAGGGTGTCAAGAGCTACTTGTGAATCCAATACATCCAATGGAGTTGCATCACTAGGAGGAGTAGGAGAGACGGTGGTGGAGTAGGATGGAACCACAAAAATATCATCCTCGTCATCTGAGTCAGAAAGACTAGAAGGAACACCTGTACTAGAAGTTGCAAACACTTGTGGACATGCATCATGGTTAGTTTTGAAACGAAAATATCCTAATGAATCACTAAGATAATCAAGATCAAAATACCATTCAGGACCCTTGCCTTGGATGTTTGACTTCTCTTCAAAATACCTGAGATTAATAGTTTTAATGACCCGCTTGGCTTGGAGATTGTAGACACGATAAGCCCGAGAGTGAGCTGAATATCCCACAGTGTATCCTTCATCTGCCTTGCCATCAAACTTCCCCAAATAGTCACTAGTATTCAGAATGGTGACAGGACACCCAAAAGGCTTCAAGTGAGCAATATTTGGAACTTTGGCTGTTAGGAGCTCATAAGGAGTCTTCTTATGAGGATTGGTAATAGAAACTCGATTCAAAACATAACTTGCAGTATTAACAGCTTCTGTCCAGAACATGGTAGGAAGCTTGGAATCGGCAAGCATTGTTCTTGCTGCTTCTATTAGAGTCTTGTTCTTTCTTTCTGCCACGCCATTCTGTTAGGAGTTCTTGCTGCACTATAATCTCTTTTGATGCCCTTAGCATTGCAAAGTGCTATGAGGTCTTTATTTTTGAACTCGGTTCCATTATCACAACGAATACCTTTAACCTTCTTGGACAACTGGTTCTCTATAAGGGTAAGAAAATCTCTAAGAATTGAGTAGGTCTCACTCTTGGCAGCCATGAAGAACACCCACGTAAACCTGCTATATCCATCAGTTACCACCAGACAGAATTGTTTGTGGTCAATGCTCCTAATGGAGGTAGGACCAAATAAATCCATGTGTAGTAGCTGCAATGGTTCAGTTATAAGACTAAGAGCAGTAATGGCCTTGAAGGATGCTTTATGTTGTTTGCCTTTGCTGCAAGCAATAAATTTTATATCATTTCTAAATGACTTGGGAGGTAAACCAGAGACCAGATTCAGATTTGCTAGTTTGTGAATGGTCTTGAAGTTCACATGCCCCATCCTTTTGTGCCATTGAGTGGCTTCATCTTTTGAGGCTTTAGCAACCAAACATGCTAGTTGACCAGTAGAGTTGACTTCATTCAGCTTGATGCTATAGAGATTGTGTCTTCTAGGGATTCTGAGCAGAACCTGTGAGTCATCCGGAAGTTTAAAGTCTTTGGATAGCACAAGTGCATCAGTATCCGTAAAGAGAACAAACAGCTTCTTGTCACAATTCTGAGAGACAGATATCAAGTTAAAGTGTTGAAGTGCTTCCACATAGTAGACCTGCTCAAAATTAAGATTGGGCGTCTGAATTGTTCCTTTGCCAGTGATCCTTCCTTCACCTCCACCAAAATAGACCTTGTCGCCTTGAAATGGTACAAAGTTAGAGAGAAGACTTTTATTTCCTGTCATGCTCCTAGAGCAACCACTATCAACAATTCCTAGAGTAGGATCTTGGTATGGAGTAACCTACAACAACAAGATAATACAAATGCAAAAGTTAGTGTCTTAAGGGGACCCAAACCTTGTCAGGTTTGAGCCTGACTTGTGGATCTTTAGTAGAGAGCCAAGAAGATTGATGAGATCCACCGTTGTTCTTTGGTTGCCTATGCATCATATTGGTATTATTGTTTGACCAAGAACAACCTGCTGAGGGCTTAACAACAGTTCCCAAACTTCCCAAACCAAAATACATGTGGTCAAAATGATGTGGATAATTTGGATTAAAATTCTGAAAATAGTTACTGGTGGTTCTATTTGTTGTTAATCCAATATTTCTCCAATGATCAGAAGCAAATGGAGAGGTCCTTTTAGAAGAAGAAAATGATTGAGCACTAGGATTGAGTCTTCTAGAAGTATATGGAGCAACTCCTGGTGGACCAGGAGCAGGAAATGCTTGATGAACAGAAGCATGTTTGTCATGAAAATCACAATCTTTAATCAAATGAAATGCACTTCCACAAACAAAACATGTTTTAATCGACCTTTTATTAGAATGATATTGTTTCATACTGCTAACTTTATTACCCACAATTCTAGGAGAATCAATCATCCTAGGACTCAATAAACCAGGACCAGACACAGTTGACTTAAAAGTAACTCTCTCTTCACACTTCCTAGCACCAGTAGCAGCATGATTATTCGACTTAGAACTTGTAGGTCTTGACTCTTCACTTGAACCACTTGATGCAGAGTCACTGGCTTTGTCACTGAAAGTACACGAGACGAAGTCATTAGAATCAGTAGAACTTTTTGGGGACTCATGCATCTGTGATCCATCCAAGTCATTATGCCTAGAAGTGGGCATGAAAGTTCCAGTAGGAGGAGGAGGGACAGCATGCATTTCTACTGCTGGTTTAAACCTATTGTAACTAGGTTCTCCCTCTTCCTCTTTGTCGGCATCAAAGACACTCGA
This sequence comes from Glebionis coronaria, assembly GCA_025667525.1. Taxonomy (NCBI): domain Eukaryota; kingdom Viridiplantae; phylum Streptophyta; class Magnoliopsida; order Asterales; family Asteraceae; genus Glebionis; species Glebionis coronaria. The sequence goes on along the minus strand of CM046874.1, from coordinate 119,420,855 downwards.
AAAAGATAAATCAAACACATCTTCTGAATCAATATATTTATCAAATCGTAACCCTCTTTTAGTCCTACCAGACATGCTACTATTGATTAACTTTGAAAGATTTTTAGGTGACTTTTGCCATTTTTTAAATCTCAACATTGTAGCATCTAATCTTTCTTGCATCTCCTGTTTTTCTTTGATACTGGCATCTTTTACCTTTTCTGTATATTTAAGAATATTTGTTGTGTTTTCTAAATCGATGCTTAGTATCCTAATTTTATCCTCATACTCACGTTGAGTATCTTGTAGCCACCTCTTTTGTTGTTCTAATGTGTTTAAAGAAGCCTTATAGGCTTGAACTTCTAAAAAATACTTATCATTCTGATCATTTACTTCATTAAATTGGGACAACAATTCTGAATATTTATCATGACAACCAAGAGGAAAATGTTGTACCTGAGGTGAGATGCCCATAAGAGCAAACTCGTCTGCTTCTTCTACATCAGATAGATTTCCAGCAATCATTGCAAACACGTCAGTCGAGGACTCAGCTGATTCCAAAGTGGTAGTGTGATGATCATTCTAGTTGACCATAGAGTCAACAGATACCAATGCCTTCTTGTCATCTTTCACCTCCTGAACCTTAAAAGCCGAGTATCTGCTCTTCTCCTGGTCATTCTTGCTAGGGCATTCCCTTGCAAAGTGACCTTGCTGCTGGCAGTTATAGCATCGGACCTTGCTTCTGTCGAACCTTGCTGGCTCCCTTGGGTTATAATTGAATTTTTTACCAGCTTTCTTTTTAAACTTGTGAACCCTAAGACTGAGCATGGCCATCTTCCATTTAAGATCCATTTCATCCAGGTCAAGTTTATCGACCTGTTTGAAGTCATCAAAAGCAAGTTGTTGTTGAGCATCAACATCAGCCACAAAGGAATGAAGAACGGCTTCTACCATGCTACCAGACTTGGCTGTAGGATCAGGAGCAGAAGAATGCTGAAAAGTATGTTGAGAAGACATAGTATTGCTTGGGCTACTAGCATACGACATGGGACTGGATGCCATAGAACTCACAAAGGCAGAATTAGCAGGAGTGGGAAAAGAATCACTTGAATATCCTCTCACATGAGGTTCAAAAGTTTTGAGCTTATGAAATAGATCATCAAAATTGAGATAGTCAAGCCCACCTTTTGCTTTGAGAGAGATTACCACCTGATTCCATGAGTAGGGTAAGGCTCTAAGAAATCTTGCATTAATATCACCATCATCAGGTTTCGACTGAAGTTGATTCAATTGGCTCAATATCTTTTGGAACCTGTCATACCCTTGATGTAAACCTTCAGTTTCTGAGATTTTGAATTATGTGAATTCATCTCTCAGCATGGATCTTCGCATTTTCTTTGACTCCTCATTCCCACCAAACCTTGCTTTTATTCCATTCCAGATCTCTCTAGCATCATCCAAATGGTAGAAGTCACCCATGTGATCATCAGGAATAGATTGAAGCAAAATAGTTTTTGCTTTGACCTCCTTCTGATGGCTATGATTTCTTCATGAGTTTTAGGGTCAAGAAGAGTAATATTACCATTCTTGTCTCTTCCAGTTAGCTTCCTGCTGTTACCATTCAGAATAACCTTCCAAAGGTCTTGATCAGTATTGGTGATCCACCATTCCATCTTTATTGCCCAACTATCATACTCGTCCTTTTTCAGAAGAGGGAATTTCTCATTTGTGTTGGAAACCGTAGCAACGATCTGTTGAGGGTGCACAGTTTTAGGAGTGTTGTCTTCTCCTGTTTGAGTAGAACTTGAGGCAGACATGATAAAACAAAAATGTTAGTAATAAGAAAACTTGATTCTTCTTGTACAGAGACTCTCCCAGTCTCTAATACCACTTGTTGGGTCCACTAGATGTGGATCTTGCAGCCTGTCAGGAACGGTGAACGACTTATGTAATCACAAGTCTGTTCACAGAGAGACTCTATACACAATACAAATGCGGAATACAAATATAATAAAGAAGAACAGAATAACTATAAAGACTTGATCCTTTCTAAGGATTTCTAATATTGATAATGACTAGAACTACGTTTGATGAAGGTGTGTCTAACCCTTCTGCCTCAGGTTCCTTTTATACTACAAGGAAACCCTAATACATCATTAAACAAAACGTGTAAAACTGATATGCATATCCTTTCCTAACATATCTCATGCATATCCTAACAGAATAATAAATAAATAATAAAGTTTGACTTTGACTAGGACCAGGAGCACGACTTGCTCCTACTACGACTAGGACCAGGAGGAACTACATACCTCCTAGTCTACATATTACAATTAACTATTCCAATGGTCCTAACAATTTGCTTAATTAGAAAGAAAAAATGGTTGAGCTCGTGAACACTCGTTTAAATGAGAATTGTTCCGCAATTCTTCTCAAAGAGCTTCCCAAAAAGCTAGGAGATCCCGGACGATTCGTGTTACCTTGCTCGTTTCCCCAAATTGATGATTGTATGGCTTTAGCGGATCTCGGCGCTAGCATCAATATTATGCCACTCTCGGTATGGAAACGATTATCATTACCCGACCTTGTACCGACTCGCATGACTCTCGAGTTAGCTAATAGAACTCTCGCATACCCCGTTGGTATTGCCGAAGACGTTTTTGTTCGAGTTGGTACATTCACTTTTCCCGTGGACTTTGTTGTAGTCGACTATGAGATGGATCCTCGTATTCCGTTAATACTTGGTAGACCATTCTTAAGAACCGGAAAAGCGTTAGTTGATGTAGCCGAAGGGGAATTAATTCTTAGGGTAGGGAATGATCAACAAGTGTTTAAAATGCGGAAAATGGTAAATAAATCAAACGGAAAAGAATCGGCCAATATGATTGATGTGCTTAATTTTGATAATGAAGAAAGTTTTATCAATCCTTTTGAAACTAAAAAATTTAATCTTAATGATTTTGTGGTACATTCAAACCCACTTTTTGAAATTTCAAATGATAATCCACTTTTTGAAGAAAATGAAGAAGCTAATTTTAGTGAAGAAACTTCTTTAAGTGATCTCATTTCTTTGGGTTTTGACGAAACACCTAGTGAGCCTAATGATCCTATTATCTTTATAAGTGATCCTCCCATTCTTGAGTCTCCCTTTGACTCTTATATTCCAAAATTGGGGGTTACGACTTTTGAAAAAGATCCTCCACCTTTAGAGATTGCCCCTATTTTAGAGGATATTCCATTTGAGGAGGATTTAGATATCTTTCTAAACTCCTATTTTCCTCACGAGGATGAGTTTTTCTATGACTCCGATGATACTTATGTTTTCACATCGAGTTTGGAAGAGGACGACTCCCCCACTTTGGATCAAAATGACATTTTGAGCTTTAATGTCCACACCTCTTGCTATTTTCCCGTTAAGGAATCGGTGTTTGATCCCGGAATAGAAACTTTTGTGATATCATTACCATTTCACCATACCACCCTTTCATTTAAAAGATCGTTGCCTAAGGATACCCCACTTTTCTTTGCCTTGTGTGATTTTACCACCTCGGGGTTTATTTCCTTTCATGATGGAAATTATGTGTTTGACCCGGGTGGATTTTCATGGGGTATTCCTTATATGATTTTGTTTCACCCCTTTATCATGGAGAGATTTTCCTCCCTTGGAAATCTCGGTTTTCCCATGATTTTCCCATTTGAATGATGATATTCGGGAAATCAAGTCGAGCTAGAGACTCGTGATAAATAAATCAAGCATCGTATAATTAGGTTAGATTTTTACCTTTTCCATCCTTTCCACCCTTTTTTGCCTTCACCCATTTCCACCAATAAGTGTAGGGGGAGCCAAGTAGGTTGTTTTGTGTGTTGTGATGTTGTGCAGGGACATGTGTTTTAATGATCCACTTTTGATGTTTTTGACGCGACCCGTGATCCCGTGTACCCGGTTTCTTCGATAAGTTTTTGCTATTGTGATTCATACTTATATATAAATAAAACGAATAAATGTAATCACTTTAGTTGTCTCTTCCTTAGCTCGATTTAAACAACGTACTCAATGTCCTAAGTGTAGGGGAGTTTATTCTCCCACATGCTTAAACATTGAGGGTAATGTTTATCTTAAGTGTGGGGGGACTTCTATCGAATTTTAGTGGGCTTTTCTATGAATTTGACCTCATTTAACCGGAAAATTAAAAAAATTTCAACGTTTTTCAAATTTTTGATCTATTTTGGCCTAGTAGTATTTCCATTTATTTTCTTTCCTCGCATCGTATTTATATTTTCCATTTCAAGAATAAAGTCAAAATAATAAATAAATGAATAAAATGGTTTTAACAAGTTTAGATGTCTTTGATACATTAGGCCCGTCGTGAATATTTTGACTCAACCCGAGTTTACTTATCCAAGTTTACTCTAGCTAGTATCCTTAACCATATGGACCTTAATTGGTTTATTAGGCTAAGCATCCACGAGTCTCATTCCTTGAGATTTTAAATTGTGGAGAACGAGAGATGATAGAGTTGATAATAAGTTTAAGGGTTAATTCTTGCTTATATGAGTTTTTGTGGCTCTTTCTTCCCGCTTGTATATTTAATTGCTTAATAAATAAGGATTTTTGCGGTGTAGATTCGATATCTTAACTCTTAGCCAAATCTTTTATCTCCTTGTAATTAAAGCATGAACACGTTAAGGGTGCTAGCGTTGTGGACTTCTGACTAAGGTGGCTCATAACCACTAAGTAGGAGGTATTCAGACCATGGGACCGCGGAATTTGGCCTACTATATATATCATAAATAAAGAAAGAATAAGATTAAAACATGACCTCAAGGAGCCTTAGGGTGTGGGGCATGTAGCACGAACCTTGTCATTAGAGCCTTAGGGTGTATCGCATGGTAAGTGTTGAATAAAAATGATCAAAAAATCAATTCCCTTGTTTATCGTTCAAGGAGCCTTAGGGTGTGGACAATAGATGAGGAGCATTTTTACATCTTAAAGAGCCTAAGGGTATATGATGTTAACTTTCTAAACTCCACATAAAGTCTACACGACTTTGGAGGAATAATTAATAAGTAGTATTATTGGCCAAATTTTGGGTCCGGGAATTTATTCCCAAAATCGTGTTAAATCATCCTTGATGTGGGCTTACTTTAGTGACAACGTTACTAAGGACGAGGTTAGGTTTTGAGTGTCGGGTTTGCACCGTTTTGCCTTCATTTTTGGACTAATAATTATCAAATAAGTCAAATGAGCCTACGGGTGAATGACAATCCATAAAATCTAGAGATACAACGTAGGAATTGGAGAAAGAGTATTACACAGTTGTCTTATATAAGTGGTTTTAACTTGAGAACTTATGGTAAACAATGATCTCGTTTTTAAAGCTTGGTATGGGGAACGTGAAACTTGAGGGTGATTAATATTCATGACACCAAAGCCCTAATCTAAGTCTTAGATTTCTTTACGAGTTTCTTCCATCAAATAATTTCCGAGTTAATAAATTGTTTTAACTTTTGTTTCCTTTTAAAGTTTTCATCCTTTTATCATAGTAGTAATAGTATATCTTAATAAAGACCGAAATGGATTAATTATGAGAAAAATGTAACTTTATGCTTTAAAATTATGCATTGCATGGGGTCATTACAACGGTCAAGTGTAGGGGATTTAATAAGTGTGTAAACACTTATCCTTTTGCCACTAAAATCAAGGAAAAACAAGACCTAATCATGTGTTTAATATCGTAAAACTCGGAATTACGCGTGGTTTTGTGTTTTTGTGTGAAATAGGTAGAAATGATCAAAAGGAAAGAAAACACGGGATTTCACGGTCAAATATTGAAGAAAAGTCCAAGAAAGAGACAAAGACAAAGTCAAAATACCAAAAGTGTGCCAAAGATCACAAAAACCGGCAAATTCGACACGAGTTCAAAGAAAAGAACAAGGAAGCCGAAATCGAGCTCGATTTTAGTGGATTTAACTTTTTATTAAGATAAATGGGCTTGTGGGTCCCACATTGGACTACTGGGCCCAAAATCCCATTTGAGAGGATATTTTATCATCTTATGGATCAAAATCCCAATAAGGCCCTTAATTGGTACAAAGATATGCAACGGATTGAATTCATTTGGGCCAAAAGCCCGTATCTCTTGCCATAGTAAAACGAAAAGAGTTAACTTTGGGCCAAATCCATTCACCAAATAAATGGAACGGAGGAATAAGTTGCTAGGTCAAAATTTTGGTCAACTCATTTTTATCTCACCAACTCACACACGTTTATTATTTACCCACCCCTCAATGTGTTTCGATACTTCCAATATTCTCTACCCTTTTACTTTCATCTCTCTCTCTCTCAAAAATAAACATAGACGCAGCTTTTAACTATTCACCCAAACCCTAATTTACCCTATTCACATAATTACTCAATAAATTTTGGGGCTTTTAGTGAATTCGTGTGATTCACACGCTTGGGGATTAAATCCCCGTCTTTTTAGGGACGAACACTATGTGGTCCTTTAATCTACATGGCCTTAATACCTTTCCTGATTGGATGTAACAACTCATCACACACAAATCCACCAATCCTTATTAGCCATGTCATCCCTAAACAAACACACCTCAAGACAGGCTGACGATCCAAGTGAAAGGGTTTTATCTCCACCGTTGATTAAAGAAAGAGAAGAGAAATGAAGAATGGACGAACAAGATTGAAGTTTACTCCTCAAAACTCCATGAAGAAGCCTTGGGGGTTGGCTATAAATACCCCCATAATCTGTAATTTTTGGAGTGCCTCTTATATTTTAATTTTTATTTTATGCAAAATAGACTTTAGGGTTTATTGTAATTTTCCTTTTTCCAGTATTGTAATCAGTTTTTGAAATTAATAAATTTTTATTTCGGCTTAAATTCGTCTCTTTAATTAATTAAATTTTTATTGCAATTTATCTTTATTCTGTTTTGATTAATAAAATTAAAGTAAAAAGTGGTATTTAATTTCCCCCCACTGGGAAGATTTAAAAAATCTGGTTCGATACACAAGAGTTGATGTTTCTGGCTATGGTTCGAATAATGATGATGATGATGTTTGGTTAAAGGAGGTGTTTTTCGGTTTAATTAAAATTGGGCTCAGCGCTCATCCCTTCGTCTCAAAGGTTATCATCACAAGGTTCAATCCTTTTTTAAATTTTTTTTTGTTTGATGTTTGTTTAAATATCTGCTTAATAATTTGCTAGTGCTTATTAATCTGTTTTAATTTGTTTTATTTGGATCGTTTGGTTGAATCTGCTTATTATTTTATATGCGTAAGTTTTGTTTAAGTTTTTTTTTAGATTTTGGTTTTAGTTTTAAGTTTTCTGGATAATAGGTCTGCTAGTTTATTTAAGTTTTGATAGTGATGATTATTTTGCTGATAGTTAAGAACTGCTTATGTTTGCTTTTGTTAGCTTGTCTGCTTATTTGAATTCAGTTTGAGTTTGGTTTACTTTGGTACTGTTTATCTCCTTATTTTTGCTTAGGATTAGATTTGCGTTTTATAGAATTAAGCTTATTTGCTTTTCAGCTGTATATGCTTATCTAGTTTTGCTTATTTGAGGTTATGTGCTTATTGGAGTACTGGTTTGTTGATATTACTGCTCAAAGAAATAGATCCAATTGATCTGTTTTGTTTCACATATTCCAAAAAATATTAATAGCAAAAATCCGTCCCCTCCTGGGACTCGAACCCCTGACCACCAGTTTAGCAGTCCAACGCCTTTACCAGTTGATCTAGAACCTTATTTGTGTATTAATACGCATCATTTAATTAATATAGGGTAATTAATAGCTGTAGTTTTATTAATTAGGTTTAATATAAGTTTAATTTAATTAGTTTTAATTCAAAGTTTTAGTTTTATTAATTTTAATTAAAAGTTTTTTTTATATTTTCTTTCATAAAGTTTTAAAAAAAATTTAAAAACAAAATAAATATTTTTATTACTTTTATAAATTTAAATTGTTTTTAAAATTAGCTTTCAATTAGATTTGAGTTTTATTTAAAAATAGTTTTATGGTTTTAAAATTAATAACTGAATTTTGGTTAGTTAATAAAAAAAGTTTGCTTGCAAGATCTTTCTTTGCGTTGCTCGTACCCAATTGATATATGTCGTTGTTTCGTTCTCGGTATCTTCTCGAATCGATCACGGTCAAAAGTGGAATTGTTGTAATTGGTGACTAAAAAGGGGGAGATTTGGTCTAAATCTACTAAAATGATAAGTGCTGGAAATAATAAAATTGAACTAAAAGAAATTACAGAGAATAAAACTAGAATTTAAATCAAATAGTAAGTACCTACACTTGGAGAAAACAACTTATTCGGAATGAATGCTTGATCCGGAACATCTGGGAAATTTAGCTCTATTCGGAATAATGTCCTATCCGGAACTTTTGCTCTACTCGGAATAATGGTTATCCGGAATGTCTGCTCTACTCGGAATGTTGATGCTTATGCGGAATATTATGGCTATGCGGAATATTAGCTCTACTCGGAATGTTTTAGAAAGCAAACTCTATTCGGAATAACATGGCTATGCGGAATAATTGTGCTACTCGGAATAACATGGCTATGCGGAATAATAGGCTATCCTGAATAATTGCTCTACTCGGAAAAACTGCTATATCCGGAATAAATGTGCTTATGCGGAATGTTAATCTATCCGGAATAAATACTCTACTCGGAATAATTTTTATTCCGAGTAAACAACAAAATCACAACCTTGATCCGGAATATTTGATATTCCGAACCAACAGTACAAACACAGACCCCCTATCCGGAATCTGGGCGAACACAGTAAAGAAAAGCAAAGAACAGGGGATTCTTTTACACACGAATTTGACTCAAAATTCACCAAGTTTTTAATCAAAACTTAAACCAATTTCACCACTAATCATTTACCTAAGGTACACATCAATCCAAAACAACAAAAACACAAAACCCACTTACTTTTCATGATCAAACCAATAAAATGAAACTTAAAGAACTTTGAATCATAAAGAGATGAAGAACAAGATGATAGAAATATTAAATGTAAACTTGTATTGATGATTAAGATTCAACAAACAAAATGGAAAGATTAAACTTACAAGATTCAAGAAGAAATCAAAGAAAATGAAAACCACTCCTTAAGGGAGATGGTTGTTCCTACGAACTAGGAGAAATGTAACTGAATAAAAAAACTAGTGGAAAATTGTGAATGGGATGAGTATTTATAGGCTTCCTCCTTGGTTGGTGAGTGGGCTTTCTCCCTTTCTTTTTGTCTTCTCGTCTTTTCAGAAAAGTTGACGTTTTCGATTTTGATTCGGGATTTGTCGACGAATAAATTCAACTCGTCTTTTAATTTCTTCATTTAATAGACTTGAGTTTCTTCGACATGTGTAAATCTTCCATCTTTGGTCCTTTTCTTCGATAAATCTTCAAATAGGCCCATTGACTTCAAATCTTTTGCATCTCTTGGACTATAGACTTCGTCTTTTCGTCTTTTTCCTCGATAAAACCCGTGCAATCCCATGTTTTCTCCAATATTTATCCGGGTGGCTCTGAAAACACAACAAACACACAAACCACGCATAATTCCAAACAAATGACATTAAATACGCGTTTTGGTCTTGTTTTAGTAAGAAATAAGTGGTAAAAGGATGGGTGTTTTCACACCTATCAAATCCCCTACACTTAACCATTGCCATGCCCTCATGCAATGCTTAGTGATAAAGCAATTTTACGTTTTTCTCATAATCAATCAACCTTGGCCTTATTAACATTACTAAACAAAGATTAAAGTACTAAGAGAAATTAAAATCTTTAAAATAAACAAAAGGATAGAAAACCATTTTCACTTAAAAATAGCTATATGGAAATAACTTGCAAAGAGATCAAGGACTTACATTAGGGCTTTGGTGTTGTGAAGATTTATCACCCTCAAGTTTCACGTTCCCCAAACTAAGCTTAAAAACGAGATCATTGTTATTATAAGTTAGCAATTCAAACACTTACACACATGGCTTAATTACATGCTTAAACTCCCTTATTCCTAGGTGTATCTCTTATATTTTATTTTTGTCTTAGAATGATCATGAAGATGCATTTTTGGACTTATTTCGATAGTTTATTTAGGCTGAAAGCAAAGTAGGACGATTTGATTAATAGTTAGCTAAAGGACAAAATCTCTTAAAACTGCTTCTCGGGATATCAAAAAGTTCATATCTTGGCATAACTCGGTTCATGATTTGAGACCTTTCTCGGGCCGATATTTGGCATGTACTTCATACTTCATATCTTGAGAGACGTTCTTGAGATAATGGTCTTCTCTTCGTTAATAGAGTTCTTCACTTGGAGTATTTTTTAGGGATACTCCACTTTGTTGACCACGACTTCATCATTATTTCTTCAATCACTAATTGGGATTTTGAGATACAACGATCCGCCTCCTTTTCGGACTTGGATCTATTCATCCCCATACCTTGTTAGGGTCTTTTCGGATAGACTTCTCCATGATCTTTATGGGAGTTGATTGCTTTTCGTCGTGAGTCTTGATCCTTCATATTGATTTTGGGAATAATGCTTTTCACATCACCTTGGATCTTTAGCAATAAAATGGAATCCTCATGCCTTGTTAGGGCCTTTTTGGACTCGCCAATCTTCGCGCCCCGCTTCATAAGTTATGCCTTGGCTATGAACTCTTATCATTACCGAGCAACTTTTAAACGATCTTGGGCTAGAATCTAAGTAACCTTTCAAATCGTACGACTTTACTTATTGCAGATAAATTATTAGCAAGTGATGGGAGAATAGGCAAATAATTACACCAAGTGAGCTAGTGCAAGAATACCGACTTATAATTGACTCTATCATTTCTCGTCCTCCACAATTTAAAATCTCAAGTAATGAGACTCGTAGATGCTTAGCCTAATAAACCAATTAAGGTCTACATGGTTAAGGATACTAGATAGAATAAACTTGGATAAGTCTATTCGGGTTGAGTCAAAATAATCGCAACGGGCCTAATATGTCAAAGATTTCAAAACTAGCTACACCACTTTATTAATATTTTTGACTTTATTGCGGGATATATACATATGAAAGCAACAATAAAAATTTAAAAATTACGACTAAATGGCCAAAGTTAATTTAAAATTTGAAAAATGCTGAAAAATATGATTTTCCGGTTAAATGAAGGCATTTTAATGGAAAAGTCCACTTAAAACTTCGATAGAAGCCCCCCCTACACTTAAGATAAACATTGTCCTCAATGTTTAAGCATGTGGGAAAAATCTCCCCTACACTTATGACATTGTGCACGTTGGTTAAATCAAGCTAAGGAGGGGACGACTAAAGTGATCAATTGCAAATGTGAGTATGAAGATAATTGAATCACGATAGTTGAGAGATAGAACCGGTATTGCGGATAACATGGGAGCATGGTTCTTCAAAGATTCCAAGAGTGCACTTATCCCTGTAATCACATCACCATCCAAATACAAGCAACCTATATAGCTCCCCCTACACTTAGGATGAAAAACGGGAAAGGGGATAGATACTCGGGTTGCCTCCCGAGGAGCGCTTGTTTTTGTTCACCGAGTCACGAGCCTGACTCGGTCCCGAACTAATTCAAGGGAAACGTAGTGAGGGATGGAATCATCTCATGAGAGATGTCCTCACCAAAGTACAATTTCAAACGCTGGCCATTCACCTTAAAGTTTGGCCCATTTGGCTGAGAAAGCTCAATGGTGCCATAGGGAAAAACATTGGCGATGGTGAATGGACCAGACCAGCGGCTCTTCAACTTGCCCGAGAAGATCTTCAACCGAGAGTTAAAAAGTAAGACTTGATCACCAACGTGGAACTCTCGGTTCTTGATTTTAGCATCGTGGATAATCTTGGTCTTCTCTTTGTAGATCAATGAGTTCTCGTAAGCTTCATTCCTCAATTCATGTAGCTCGTTGAGTTGAATCTTGCGAAGATCACCGGCTTTGTTGATGTCGAAGTTAGCCCACTTCAAGGCCCAATATGCCTTATGTTCCAGCTCGATGGGGAGGTGGCAGGCTTTCCCGTACACAAGACGATAAGGTGTACAACCAATCAGTGTCTTATAGGCGGTACGGAAAGCCCACAGAGCATCATCAAGTTTATCGGCCCATGAGGCACGATGCTCTCCCACAGTACGTTCCAAAATTCTCTTTAATCCACGGTTAGATATCTCGGCTTGACCGTTAGTTTGAGGATGATAAGCGGTGGAAAGACGGTGATTGACACCATACTTAGCCATGACTCTTGCAAATTGATCGTTGCAAAAATGAGTCCCGCGGTCACTGATAATAGCACGAGGAACACCGAATCGAGCAAACAGTTGTTTCAAGAAATTACAAACCACCCTCGCGTCGTTAGTGGGTAAAGCTTTGGCTTCAACCCATTTGGAAACGTAGTCAACAGCGACAAGGATGTATTTGTTGCCTTTAGAAGAAGGGAATGGCCCCATAAAGTCGATGCCCCATACTTCAAAGATTTCGCATTCTTGTATGAAATTTTGAGGCATCTCATCTTTATGTGTGATCTTGTCTTGTTTTTGGCAAGCATCACAATGTTTAACCATCTCGTGAGCATCACGATAAATGGTGGGCCAATAGAATCCCGAGTCAAACACTTTTTTTGCGGTGTAGTTGGGACCAAAGTGACCACCGGTGGGTCCTTTGTGGCAAGCCTGGAGAATGTCAAAAGCTGCCGGTCCGTCAACACGTCGGCGAATAATCAAGTCAGCGCATTGTTTGAATAGAAAAGGGTCATCCCAAAAGTAAGTCTTAACATCATTCAAGAACTTCTTCTTTTGTTGGGATGTTAACCCTTTGATGAGAACACCACCCGCTAAGTAGTTTGCAATGTCGGCAAACCACGGGGTGTCATCCAGATTGAGATTAATAGACATTAAGGTCTCAAGGGGAAAAGAGTCATTGATCTCTTTGTTCGGATGATCCCCTTGATATGGATCCTCAAGTCTACTAAGATGATCCGCGGCTAGGTTTTCGGCACCCTTCTTGTCATGAATTTCAATGTTGAATTCTTGAAGGAGTAAAACCCAGCGGAGAATTCTTGGCTTAGAGTCGTGTTTAGTCATCAGGTACTTCAACGCGGAATGGTCCGTGTATACGATGGTGGTGGATAAAACAAGATAGGGGCGAAATTTTTCAAAAGCATAGACAACAGCTAAAAGCTCTTTTTCGGTTGTCGTATAATGCAATTGAGCCCCCGTCATTATTTTGCTAGCATAGTGGATTGGTTGGAAGTGTTTGTTGATCCTTTGTCCCAAAACCGCACCAATAGCAAAGTCGCTAGCATCGCACATCAACTCAAAGGGTAGCTCCCAATTAGGGGTAACCAAGACCGGTGCCCTAGTTAGCTTATCCTTAAGAAGATTGAAGGCTTCGATACACTCTTTAGAAAAGATAAAAGGAGTATCTTTTTCCAAGAGGTGGGTCATCGGGCGAGCGATTTTAGAGAAATCCTGAATGAATCGACGATAGAAGCCCGCATGACCCAGAAAACTTCTCACACCCTTCACGGTTAAAGGTGGAGGTAATTTGGCTATGACATCTACTTTAGCACGGTCGACTTTAAGACCAGATTTAGAGATTTTGTGTCCTATCACGATGCCTTCTTTGACCATAAAATGGCATTTTTCCCAATTCAGAACAAGGCGAGTGTCTTCGCACCACTTAAGCATACGTTCTAAATTGGCAAGGCAAGAAGAGAAGGAATCCCCAAAGACCGAGAAATCATCCATGAATACTTCCATGGTTTGCTCAACCATGTCATGGAAGATAGCCAACATGCACCTTTGGAAAGTCCCGGGGGCATTGCATAAGCCAAAAGGCATCCTTTTGTAGGCAAATGTGCCACAGGGACAAGTGAATGTTGTCTTCTCTTGATCTTGGGGATCGATGGGTATTTATAAATAACCCGAGAAACCATCAAGAAAGCAGTAATATTCATTACCCGCTAAACGTTCAAGCATTTGGTCCATAAAAGGAAGAGGGAAATGATCCTTTCTCGTGGCATCATTGAGTTTGCGGTAGTCTATACAAACTCTCCACCCAGTAACGAGATGGGTAGGAATCAACTCGTTGTTGGCATTGGGCACAACGGTGATTCTGTCTTTCTTAGGCACACAATGGACTGGACTAACCCATGGTGAATCCGAAATAGGGTAAATCATACCCGCATCAAGAAGTTTGATAACCTCTTTTTTGATGACTTCATGGATTTTAGGATTCACCCTTCGTTGGCTTTGAATTGTGGGCTTAAATTCGTCCTCCATGAGAATTTTATGTGTGCAAAAGTGAGGATCAATTTCGCGAATGTCGGAGATTTTCCAAGCGATAGCTCTTTTATGTTTCTTCAACACGGCGATAAGTCGGGCTTTTTCTTCTTCTTTCAGGTCCTTTGCGATGATGACCGGTAACTTCTCGTTGTCTTCAAGGAAAACGTACTCTAGATGAGGAGGTAGGTCTTTAAGCTCAAGAGTAGGAGGATCCTCAATAGATGGTGTAACTAACGATGGATCATCATTAGTCACCTCTTTAGGAGAAAGAGGAGAAAACGGGTCTTCATTGAGAAGTCTCTCAATAGTACGAATATCTTCATCCCAATCGGTGGATGAATTATCATACTTAATATCGAGAGGACCCAAGCTAGCTTCGAAATCATCTAAGTCACTTTCTCCAAAAGGAGTCAATGCCGGAGCAATTGAGGCAACGGTCTTAACATTGGGTAGAGAAGAGAGAGTACTTTTGCAAGCATCATGAAAGTGTTCTTCACAAGCCTCATCGAGAACATCAATAGCATTAACACTCTCATATGAATAAGGTTGCATAGAAATCTTACCCATGTTGAAGAAAATTTTATCGTCACCAACTCTCATAATTATTTCGCCCGCGGCTACATCAATGAGAGTGCGACCGGTCCTCAAGAAGAGACGTCCAACGATTAATGGAACACGAGGATCCATCTCGTAGTCAACGACAACAAAATCCGCCGGGAAGGTGAATTTGTCGACGCCAACAAAGACGTCTTCGGCTATCCCCACTGGATAAGCAACCGTACGGTTAGCTAATTCCAAAGTCATTTTGGTGGGGACAAGCTCGGGGAGAGATAATAGCTTCCAAACACTTAAAGGCATTAAGTTTATACTGGCACCTAGATCGGCTAGGGCCATGCAATTCTCTACTCCCGGGAAGTTGCAAGGAATCAAGAAGCGACCCGGATCACCAAGTTTGGTGGGCAATTTCCTTAAGAGAACGGCGGAGCAATTCTCATTAAGTTGGGTCTGAGCAATGTCAAGAAGCTTCTCCTTGTCACTTAGAAGATCTTTAAACATCTTAGCGTATTTAGGCATGTGAGTGAGAGCCTCGACAAAGGAGATGTTAAAATTCAATTGTTTAAACATTTTTAGAAAGTTTGAAACTGGAATATCATCCTTGCTCTTTTGCTTCTCTTTCCTCAACCTTGAAGGATAAGGTATATTGGATGAAGAAGAAGGCTTTAGGGGAGTAGGATCACTCACAACCACGGGTGGTGGGGAAATGGGGATAGAAGGTGAAGGAGGTGAGGAAAGTTGCTATTTTTCCTTGTTCACAATCACGGGTGGAGATGTAGGAAGCTCGGGTTCCGTATAACCTTTTCCACTACGAGTGGTGATTGCTTTCATATCCCCTCTTGGATTCGCAACGGTGTTACTCGAAAGAGTACCCGAAGAAGAGGGTTGATTACCTTGGAAGAGCGAACCGATCATATCACGAATGTTAACCGCTTGAGTGCTGAAAGAGTCTCTCATGTCTGCACGAATCTCATTGCTTTGTTTTGCCATGTCATTCCTTAGCTCGGCTCGAATATCGCTCCCTTGTTTCGCCATGTCATTCTTCAAGTTGACAAATTGACTCTGAAGATTCGTCACTAGCTCTCGATTAGTCTTCATGAACGTCTCGACGTCTTGATTCAATACCATTGGTTGATTGAGAGGTGGAGCTTGGTAAGCTTGAGAATTTCCTTGAGGTGGGTATGGGTTTCTTTGGGATTGATATTGATTGTTAGCACGAGGTTGGGATTGGTTGTTTCGGTTATAGCTTTGTTGTTGGTTTTGGTTTGGAGGAGGGAAACCGGGTGGAGCAAGATAGTTGTTTGAACGATAACTTAGCAAGTTACGGTCTCCTTGAGGACGAGCTTGATAGCCTCCCGTGGGATAAGTACCGTATGCCGCGTTAACGTTTTCAGAAAAATTTCCTTGAGTGGAAGGACAATCATTGTAGGAATGAGGACCACCACATGTGTCATAAGAAATAGAAACAGCTTTAGCTTGGTGAAAGTGGTTTGTGGCCATAGTCATGAAATTCTTGTTCATCTCTGCTATTTGTTGGGTAAGTTCGGTTATCTCGGGATTGGAAGTAGTAGAAGAAACATTGACTCTCGAGTTAGATCTTGAGGATGCGGATGAATCCCAATTCTTGTGGTGAGTAGTCATGTTTTCAATCAACTCTCTACACTCCTCCGGTCTCCTTTTCATAAAAGTACCACCGGCGGCGGCGTTGATCGTGTCACGATCACGAAAAGTGAGACCATTGTAGAAAGTATCAATGAGAGTGACGGGAAGCATGTTGTGATTTGGACAGCGGTCGATCAAATCATTGTATCGTTCCTAAGCATCAAAGAGCGATTCATCATTGTCTTGCATGAATCCACTAATTTGGTTACAAAGGCTCGTGACCATGGATGGGGGGAAGTAGCGCGACAAAAAGCGTTGAGTCATGTCCTCCCAAGTATGAATAGAGTTCTTTGGGATACGGTCAAACCATTTTTCGGCATCATGAGAAAGCAAGTGGGGAAATAGTTGTAGGCGAAGGTCATCCATAGAAACACCGGGGGACTTCATGCTTTGGGTGATGGTAATGAATTTGTCGAGGTGTTTGTTGGCATCATCATCCGGAATTCCGCGAAATGGGTTAGTTTGCACTTGTTGGATCATGTGATGCTTCAACGAATACTCCTGAGCCGTGACATGCATTGGCGCAATCGGGCCTCCACGTCCGTTCATGGTGGGTTGACATAGCTCCTCCATGGTTCGTAGGTCGGGTAAAGGTGGATTATTCATATTTGGGTGAGGTGGATTATTATTGTTGGGGAGGGGTGGATTATTATTGTTGTTGTTGTGTACACCGGCCATGTCTAATTGTTCGAGAGTCTCGGGCTCTGAATAAGACGTTGATCGAGTACGCATACACTAAAAAGAAAATGCAAGAGAAAATATTTTTGGTTTTTATAGGTTTTTTTGAAAATTTTTGTGCTTGAAGATAACGTTCCCGAAAGAATGGATCCCAAAAACCAATTTTTCTCACAAAAAACCGTTGATCCTTACGAAAAGAGCCGGCAGCGGCGCCATTTTAATAACTGAATTTTGGTTAGTTAATAAAAAAATTTTGCTTGCAAGATCTTTCTTTGCGTTGCTCGTACCCAATTGATATATGTCGTTGTTTTGTTCTCGGTATCTTCTCGAATCGATCACGGTCAAAAGTGGAATTGTTGTAATTGGTGACTAAAAAGGGGGAGCTTTGGTCTAAATCTACTAAAATGATAAGTGTTGGAAATAATAAAATTGAACTAAAAGAAATTACAGAGAATAAAACTAGAATTTAAATCAAACAGTAAGTACCTACACTTGGAGAAAACAACTTATTCGGAATGAATGCTTGATCCGGAACATCTGGGAAATTTAGCTCTATTCGGAATAATGGCCTATCCAGAACTTTTGCTCTACTCGGAATAATGGCTATCCGGAATGTCTGCTCTACTCGGAATGTTGATGCTTATGCGGAATATTATGGCTATGCGGAATATTAGCTCTACTCGGAATGTTTTAGAAAGCAAACTCTATTCGGAATAACATGGCTATGCGGAATAATTGTGCTACTCGGAATAACATGGCTATGCGGAATAACAGTCTATCCTGAATAATTGCTCTACTCGGAAAAACTGCTATATCCGGAATAAATGTGCTTATGCGGAATGTTAATCTATCCGGAATAAATACTCTACTCGGAATAATTTTTATTCCGAGTAAACAACAAAATCACAACCTTGATCCGGAATATTTGATATTCCGAACCAATAGTACAAACACAGACCCCCTATCCGGAATCTGGGCGTACACAGTAAAGAAAAGCGAAGAACAGGGGATTCTTTTACACACGAATTTGACTCAAAATTCACCAAGTTTTTAATCAAAACTTAAACCAATTTCACCACTAATCATTTACCTAAGGTAAACATCAATCCAAACAACAAAAACACAAAACCCACTTACTTTTCATGATCAAACCAATAAAATGAAACTTAAAGAACTTTGAATCATAAAGAGATGAAGAACAAGATGATAGAAAGACTAAATGTAAACTTGTATTGATGATTAAGATTCAACAAACAAAATGGAAAGATTAAACTTACAAGATTCAAGAAGAAATCAAAGAAAATGAAAACCACTCCTTAAGGGAGATGGTTGTTCCTACGAACTAGGAGAAATGTAACTGAATAAAAAAAAACTAGTGGAAAATTGTGAATGGGAGGAGTATTTATAGGCTTCCTCCTTGGTTGGTGAGTGGGCTTTCTTCCTTTCTTTTTGTCTTCTCGTCTTTTCAGAAAAGTTGACGTTTTCGATTTCGATTCGGGATTTGTCGACGAATAAATTCAACTCGTCTTTTAATTTCTTCATTTAATAGACTTGAGTTTCTTCGACATGTGTAAATCTTCCATCTTTGGTCATTTTATTCGATAAATCTTCAAATAGGCCCATAGACTTCGTCTTTTCGTCTTTTTCCTCGATAAAACCCGTGCAATCCCATGTTTTCTCCAATATTTATCCGGTTGGCTCTGAAAACACAACAAACACACAAACCACGCATAATTCCAAACAAATGACATTAAATACGCGTTTTGGTCTTATTTTAGTAAGAAATAAGTGGTAAAAGGATGGGTGTTTTCACACCTATCAAAAATAGTCTTCAAATTTATTTAAATAGTTAGTTATAATCAAGTAATTATAGATTTTCCTTTTTAATTAGATAAAATAGTTTTTAATTAAATAGTTTTTCGTTTAAAATACTAAAAAGTTTTATTCACCAAGAACAAATTAATCTTGCGTTTAATTGGAAATCAATTCGAGTCGAGTCGAGGATACGAACATAATTGACTAAAAATACCTATATTAGTCACCATGGTGCTAATTTCACGGCTAAGAAAGTGTTCGATGCCGGCTTCTTTTGGCCTACAATCTATCGTGATGCACACGCACTTGTGAAGTCGTGTGATTCTTGCCAACGCCAAGGAAAATCATTGCAAAAGGATGAAATGTCGCAAAATATAATTCAAGTGTGTGAGATTTTTGACGTTTGGGGCATTGACTTTATGGGGCCGTTCCCATCGTCTCATGGTAACAAGTATATCCTCGTCGCCATCGACTACCTATCTAAGTGGGTGGAAGCTAAGGCTTTGCCTACGAATGATGCTCGTGTGGTAGTGAAGTTTTTGAAGCAACTATTCTCTCGGTTTGGAACCCCTCGTGCTATTATAAGCGATCGTGGAAACCATTTTTGTAATGACCAATTCGAAAAGGTTCTAAAGAAATATGGAGTTACCCATCGTCTTTCTACGGCTTATCACCCGCAAACGAGTGGGCAAGTCGAGGTTTCAAACCGAGATTTGAAGAGGATTTTAGAGAGGTCGATTGGAGAAAACCATGCTTCATGGTCCGACAAACTCGATGATGCTTTATGGGTACCGCTTATAAGACACCTATCGGTTGTACTCCTTATAAGTTGGTTTATGGAAAGAATTACCATTTTCCCTAAGAATTGGAACACAAGGCATATTGGGCCCTAAAGCATGCCAACTATGACTTAAATACCGCGGGAGATCATCGGAAAATACAACTTAATGAATTGGATGAATTAAAAGATAATTCTTATGAAAATTCATTAATTTTTAAGGAAAAGACTAAAAAGTTTCATGATTCAAAGATTAAAAACCGGGGTTTTAACGTTGGTGATCAAGTGTTACTTTTTAACTCTCGTTTGAAGATATTTTCCAGGAAATTGAAATCTCGTTGGTCGGGTCCGTTCACCATAACACAAGTGTTTCCTTATGGGACCATTGAGATAGCTCAAAATGATGGCCCTAATTTCAAGGTGAATGGACATAGGCTTAAGCACTACTTCGGTGGGGAAGTCCCTTCTTTGGACTACCTAGACCAAGTCACCTTCCCCAATGATAATTAGCATTGAGGGGATCCAGTCAAGATCATGACTCGGTAATAAAAAACGAGGTGCCTGGTGGGGGAGATCCCATGCTTATCCATGTACATATTATCGCTTTCTAATGTAGTTAATGAGAGAGGATTTGTTCCCTTCCAACTCGTTGTCTCGTGGTTGTTAGTGAATGTGTTTTCTAGATCATCATCATCGCCACGATTGAAGACTCTCGTGTTCGTTTACGTGAGCCTCGATCGTTTGCTTGAAGAATTTTTTTCACGAATCCATGAGATATCCTTTATTGTTCTAACAATTATCTTTTAGCATAATTCAATAACGGCTTTAGATATATTGTTGATCACCCTTTCCATGCTAGATCCTAAGCATTCGACTTTTCGTCTCTAGTATGGGGGTGCTCCACCTTTAGACTCGAAACATTGAGGAAAATGTTTAATTTTAGTATGGGGGTGAATAGATACTTGCCTTCCTACGCCCTTATGTTTTCCAACTTTCATTGTTTTGTTTTGTTTTGTTGCAAATAAGGCTAAAAATGGCCAATTTTAATTTTTTTCATAAGTATTTTAAGACACGAATGTATATTTTCTGATGGGTAGAATAAAAGTTAATTTATGACTTGATGGTCATTTGAGCCCTTTACATTCCTTAACCCGCTTGAATCAAGTTTTGCTAGACTTTTATATAGGGAACTTTAAAACGCGAAAGTCTTAGCTCATACGGGTTAAGAACAAGAACTTTTCGCAAGTTCCTATAATTGATCCTAGAAAGTCACTTATCAAGGGAACTTTAAAGGCATTCTCTAAACTTGAAAAAGTCTAAGAAAGTGCAAGACCCTATAGGTGACTTTAAAACCCCAAATTTCGATTAAATATAGTCTTAATGAAGCTAATCCAAATTTTGCTTAATTTTGACTTGCACGGCTAAGTATTCACGAGTCTCTTTAATTAGAGGTCTTTAAATAGTAAAGAACGAAAAGTGATAGAGTTAGACAAGTGATCATGTTAAACGTAGAAGATGAAAATGTTCTTTCAAAAACTCATATGTTTTTAATTGTGGCCTTTTCTCCCATGAGATCAATGCATTAGGAATAAAAATAATTGCAATAAGTAAGGTCGTACGATTTGAAAGGTTACTTAGCTTCTAGCCCAAGATCGTTTAAAAGTTGCTCGTGGTTGAATAGAGTTTATAGCCAAGGCATAACTTATTGAAGCAGGACGCGAAGATTGGTGAAGTTCCAGAAAGGCCCTAACAAGGCATGAGGACTCTATTTTGTTGCTAAAGATCCAAGATGATGTGAAGAATCATTATTCTAAAATCAATATGAAGGATCGAGACACACGACGAAAAGCAATTACTCCCCTAAAGATCATGGATAAAGTCTATCCAAAAAGACCCTAACAAGGTATGAGGATAAATATATCCAAGTCCTAAAAGGAGGCAGATCATTGTATATCAAAATCTAAAATAAAGATTGAAGAAAAATGATGATGTCGTGGTCCAAGTATGAAGAATCTCTCAAAAACGTCAAATGAAGAAATTGAAAATATGAAGAGAAGACCATAATTTCAAGAACGTCTTCCGAAGATTCGAAGTATGAAGTACATACCAAATACCGGTCCGAGAATGGTCTCAAATCGTGAAACGAGTTATGCCAAGATATGAACTTAAGGAGATTACGAGAAGCCGTTTTAAAAGATTTTGTCCTTTAGCTAACTATCGATTAAATCGTGCTACTTTATTTTTGGACTAATAAATACTCAAATAAGTCAATATGAATCACTTGTGATCCATGAAAAATAGCTAAAAAATTCTAGATACCTTTTATTTTCATAATAACTAGGATTGCGGGGAGAAAAAGTATTACACAATTTGGACGTATGCGTAGTGTTAGCATTGTGACTTGTACCAACAATGATCTCGTTTTTACACTTAGCATAGAATGTATGACAATCAAGGATGACGAACTTTACTCTATGAGACATTCACTTCTTTTTATTCATTGACCCTAAAAGTCACATTCGTGATGAAAATCATACATTACGTCTTTTACACATCTTCGTAGTATTGTAGCAACTTTTATTTTTCAATAAAGGGTAATAAAATTGAATTTTGGAGATGCTTAGATACTTTATTATAGCATTGCGTGAGGGCACGACAATGGTTTAGTATGGTGGAGTGATGAGATGGCATTTATACATGATCTCATCGTTCTTTTCGGACTTTAAATGCATAAAATGTCATTAAAATACCATATATATGCTTGTGTTTGTTTACTTGTGTAATTTAGGTATAGATATCGTGAAAAAGAAAAAAGATCACAAGAAACAAGGAAAAGCGAACACGAGAAACAAAGCCGCATAATGAACCGGGCCCTAGTTATGATTATTCCATGATAAAGTCCTTGAGGATTTTAAGATGTACAAGAATGATCCATCATCAATGAAGAAATGACACTTAATATCCTTGTATATTCAGAATTATAAGTTTGGTCCCTTAAGTTTGTCAAAATGACAAAAAGGTCCCTCAACTTTGAAGATTTGGCAAGGTTAGTCCCTCAAGATTCAAAATTTTCAACAATGGTCCTCCATAATGTCAAAATCCAATAAAGACCTTCGAAGTTCAAGAATGTCCAAGATAAGTCCTTGAAATATCCAAAAATGGCAAAACAAACCCTTGAAATCCTTGTTACAAAGTTTGGTGGTCAAAATATGAAAATGTAAACTTTATTAACAAAGGGAAGTCGTTTGTATGGCTGAAGTTCTTTGTTTACAACATTTTCCAAAAGACAAGGGCCAAAGTTGTACAAACCAAACACTCAAAAGTATTTTGCGCCAAACACTTAACCATCCGTACAAAAACGGATCAAACATGTTACTATACACCGTCCTTAACCGGTTACCACTTTACTTAAAACAAAGGGTAAATTAAAATTACCCTAACCCAAGTCTGATTAAGGGGTTGTTTGTTTGCTTCTTAATGGCCCAATTCAGAATCAAATACCTAGTCGGTCAGTGGCTTCAATGTTTGATAATTTATTTTATGCTGCTTAGTGATTCAACTCAGCACCTAATTGGTCAGTATCCAAAAGATGCAAAATCATCCAGCGCATCTTTGATGACTTATTCTTATACTAGTATAATTTTATTTTAACTCATTTATCATTATTAAATACTATCATTATTAGATAAACATTTTTACATGAATTTGAATCCTATATCACATACGTATTTGATTATAGTTTTCTAGTTCTAGATACGTATTTCATCGCAAAAACATTATGTAAGCAAATATACACCAACACAATAAAATCCCAATATACGATTAACAAGAAAAATGTCTAACTATACAAAAATTAATTCTATACAATATATGCATTCAGATGACTAATCAAACAACAAGTTTTCATTCAGAAACACTTTGATTCAGAGCCCTTAAATCATTCAGAGTCATTAATCATTCAGCGCTAAATCATGTAGTTTTATCAAACAGCCCCTTAACCCTCCCACGCTTCATTCCCACACTTGAAATCCCACACCACTCCACTCATGGTCCCCACCCATTCTCACCTCAGCCAATGAATGAACAACTTAGCCTCCAAGGAATGCCACGTGGCTCAATCAACAGCCAACACCTCATGCTTGCTCCATACACACAAAAGGAACGATCAAGATCATTTGGGACACCTCACAACACCAAAAACGTCTAGAAGACTCAAGGGCATTTTAGAGAACTTGTAGCTAGGGTTTTGCATTGTAATCTCAGCCTCTAAGGCCTATATAAGGAGACCTCAACATTTGAGAGTCCCTTGTTCCAGTTTTTCTCTTAAAAATTGTAATTCCTTTTTAAAATTTATAATAGTTTGGTATTTTGAAAAAAATTGTAATTTCTTTTTATGTTTTTGAAAGTTGGTGTTGTTTAAGAGTGAAGCTGAGTTCCATTTTATGTTATAAAGGTATTTTGATCTTTGGATTGAAGCACGTTTAGGTTTAAAAAGGTTTTCATAGTTTGAAAAGTTTCAAATCCTTGGTTCTGTTTGCTTATTTTTAACTGTCCTAACCCCAACCAAAAGCTATAAGCCCTTGCAAGCTTGTTGACACCAAGCTAGTGAAGGTTTATCAACCTTTGGTTGGTTTGTTTGCTGCTTGTGTTGAAGATTTGAAGACCTTGAGGTTCTGCTTTGAACCATCAGCCAAGGTTCATATCATCCTCTTTGTTCAAGGACCTTGGTCACTCTCTAGCTGTTGAGAGTGGTCCAAGGAGCATTGTTGATCCTCCTAGGAAGTTATGGAGGATACGTATTGATTCTCTTTAAGTTTCCTCTTAAAAATATTGATGTTCAATCTGTTATGTGATTTGCCATGTGATTTGGAGTTCTTGTGTTTGTGCTTTGTGTTTTATTGCTTAGATCTGCTAGTTGTCACCTAGGTGAGGTATTTGAATCATAAAATCAGTAGGTTGTTTGTAGAAATCAAAAGTTTGTTTGAAAAGGTACTAAAACAAGGATGTTTGGATTTTGGGATCAAAAGGCCTTGTGCCCTTGGTTCTTGGGGTTTTGATACACTAAACAAGTCATTTTTAAGCTGTTTTGAACATTGGTTAAGTCTCTTTAGGCTTGGAAAAGGTTTTGCAAGTTTGGTAAAAATCTGATAAAAGAGTTTTGAAAATGGTCAAACACATCAGCAAGGATTAAATCTTTGTTGTTTGGATTTAGAGTCTGATTTTTGCTTTGGGAAGAGTTTAAGTGATAAGCTATCTGTGCTATGTCTTTGTGGAATTTGGTTGCTTATTGAGTGAGTTATAGCTTATTGAAAGTGGCTGAAGTGGTCATTTGCATCAGCAAAGTGACCGCCTCAATTTTTCTTTGCATCTTGTTACCTAGTGCTTGCCCTGCTTTCTAGTTGCTTGAAATTTGTTATTGTGCTGCTTGTGAACTTATTTGGCTATTTGGATTGCTTGCTTGAGTGCTTATAAGCCAACTGGCTTATTGGCCATATTTGTCCAAAACTGAACATCATTTGGCTAACTGGCCTCTTGATTTACAAGGATTCAGCCTTGATTCCTTCAAAAAAGTTGCTCAAAACAAGCTTATAAACAAGTCCTGACAATTTGGTTACATTTGGAACACTTTGACTTTTGGTCAAATAAGCTATATTTGGCTTATTTTTCAGTTTTGCTTATTGGTACATGCAACAACTTACTTTTGTGATATGTGTAATTTTTCGTAGCTTATTATCATATTTGAGGAGTTTCAGGTCACTTGGTTAAGCTTTTGCTAGGAAACTAGCTTATTTGGCCTTTTCAGCCAGCTTATTTGCTTCTACAGCTTATTCTACTTGACTTTTGTGATTTTTCTTTTTGATTATTCTTAGTTAAGCTATTTGTGAGCTTTTGCAAATAGAATCAGCTTTTGAAACCCTCTAGAACTCAAACCCGACTATTTTGTCTTTTAGTGGATTTCTACTTTGCTTATTTCTAGCTTATTGGTTGAGCTTTTCCAAAATTTCCTTTTACAAATCTCTTTAGTATCCTAAAAGAAGGGTGTGTATTAAATTAGAGCTTATGGCATTATCTTATAGCTTAATGGGCTTATGGGCCCATTAAGAATAAGTTGTTGGCTATTTAAGCTGTGATAACCTCAGAATCAGCTTTTGGACCTTTAGAGTTTTGTGCTTAAAATTGGATTTTGAGTCAGACTGGTGAATTTGGGCTTATTTGGTTGATTTTGATTTTATTGGGCTAAAAAGCCCATTAAGCTTGATGTTTTGTTTTTAGCCGATTTAGGGGCCCAATAGGGGTATTTTGGTAATTTCACTTTCATTTTCTGTTTATTTAGGTTAAAATAAACTAGTTAGCAAGTTTTTAGAAATTTTGATAATTTTTAAATTTTTTTATATTATTTTAATATTAAATTTTAGTTTTTAATCATTTTAAATAGTTTTAATTAGTTTTAAATTTTACAAAAATACTTTTTAGTTTAATTAAGTCATTTTAGAGTTTTACAAATTGAAAAATCTTTATTTAGGCTTTTTTTTTAATTAAATTGATTTTTAGGGCTTTAATTAGCATTAAAAAATTAATATTTAATTAAATAAAAGGTTTGAAAAAGTTATGATTACTTGTAAACCCTAATTGGATCTTTAGTTATTTTTGATAATTTTTTGGGAATTTTTAGATTAAATTTTTATTTTGTCTATTTTTACGGTTTTACGTTTCGTCATCGTAGTTTAATTTTAACGTATCCGTCATTCTAATTTCTCATCTTTTCTTTCTATATTAATCCAAAATCATTACAAGTTATTAACACACAATAAACCTCCTTGGGAAACAAACTTTTACTTTGGTCATTAACATTTGATTTTCCTAAATCATTTGTTTAATACTTACCGCTCCTTTACGCCTTTTGTTTTTCCTTTTAAAAGCAAAGGGGTGTAAAAACACTACAATCATTAAGCTAATAAAGGTCTACATCATCTGGTATAGGAGTTTTAGGGGTCATTTGTAGCTTATTGGAGCTTTTAAAATTCAACTTATTACTTGAAATCTGCCTGCATCCGAGAACTAGTCTATCTGATATCTGATATAACTTGAATACTTGTCTGGTACGTTCTCGGGTAAAAGGGAAAAACTCTATGTGATGCTGTTTTGATTTTTGCTGAATTCTTGCTTATTAAGTGCTTATAGGAGTTTGTTTTTTGCTTGTTATTGACTCCCCACAACTCACGGGTTGTGGGGTGCCTTTATCTCCAAGAAATTCCCACAAACAAAGAAATTAGAAGCACTTAAGTGTATTTTTAGGCCGTTTTAACTAATAATGGGAAGAAATCTTCCCACTGAAACAACAAGAACTTGCCACTAACAGTGCAAAATCAACAGCTTTTTCATATAAGCTTTTCTGGCTTATTTGGCCACCTTATTTGGTGTTTATCATTTTTTCCTCAATGATATTGAGTAGTATAGATTTTTCAAAAGTAGTTTCATATTTTTCTCATCTTTATTTTATTTATTACGATTATTTTAAGCTTAATTAGTTTTTAGCTATTTAAAAATAGATTTAATTGTTGAAAAATTTGGAAAAAGCTTTTTTAGAGTTTATTAAGTATATTTGAGGTTTACAAATTATAAAATCTTGATTTGGGCTTTTTATTAATTTATTTGATTTTTAGGGCTTTAAATAGCATTTAATAATTAAATATTAATTAATTAAAAAAGTTGCAACAAGTTTTTTTTATTTGTAAACCCTAGATATATTTTTAGGAGTTTAAATTAATTTTTTGAGAACTTTTAGATAACTTTTATTTTTCGTTAATTTTTACGTTTTTACGTTATTTTACGTCATAGTTTAATTTTAGTCGTAATCCGTCATTTTTCTTTATTTCTTTTTCATCTCATCAATATCAATAAAAAAACTAAATTTGCACACACGTTAATCCTCCTTGGTGAACGATCTCGTAAAGGGTCATAAGTGTACGTTTTCCTAAACGTGCATTTAATACTTACCGCATATACGTCTTTTTTCTAAAAGCGTATTTATTCCATAATCAATCCCTTTCAAAAGTGGGTTTGTACCTACCACGTCCAGTTTTCCTCACATGTCAACTGTATGTAGCGATCTCTGGAGTATAAAGCAAGAAAGGAATGAAAGTTGTTGTTTGTGCTCCCGATGAGAATCTATGTAAAACAACTACAAATGTGATTTACAAAGATGTGTTACACAGTCTTTGAACAAGTTTATGATGGTATGTAATCTATTTTTTTGTTAATATATTTTTCAGTTATTTTTTAATTTAAATATTAAATATTGTTCACATATTCAATGTAATAACTTTTACGTTCATCTTTCATGTGTTAACAAAATTTGCATTTTCTTTTCACTTAATTGGGACTCACATACGTCATGTTTGAAAACCATAATAAATAGAAGGTTTTTTTTATTATTTTTACAAACTTTAATAGTTTATCGAATACTTCATATTCTTTATATTATTGTTTTAATCTGTTACAAGAACCAGTATCATATTTTTTAATATAAACATCTGTTTATTTTTTGTTATAAAATTATTCTTTAAACTAAACCTAACATTAGACGGGTCTTTAAGCTTGTATAAACTATACAAGAAAGACATTTAAGCTAATGTTATAACAACATGGCGTTTAAAGTTTTAATTAACACTTTTATGATATTAACGAGATCTTAGACTAGTGAGAGTGGTAAGAAACCTACTTACCGCCACGTCAGCGTCACATCAGCTTTTCTACAACTCACCCAAACTCTCCTTTGGATGTAATGACACTCACCCAAACTCACTACAACTCACCTTTCATACCTGTTTTTTATTATTTAAACACACACCACTCAAAAAATACCAAATAATAATTCTAACAAAAAATAAAACCACCCGAGCTCACAAATATAAACCTACCCAGGGTGAGTTTACCCCTATTTTTTGTTGCACGGGAGAAACTCACGCGCGATTTTTTAGGACAGTAATAAGACTAGCGAGCGACTTGGACATACTAACTCGTGGTTTGATACCCACTCCCACCAGCCTTAGACACTCAACGATACCCAACCCACATGCATTACACGTGTATGAATTAAATGCCATATTTTATCACATTAGATGCCCATGTAACTAAATATATTGCATCTAATGTATTTCTATTGTCAAACTTTCGTATTAATTATATTACATTACATCATTGTAATTATATTAATATCATTCCAGTTATCAAAGTATCTTAATAGGTATCTCATATTCTGTGAGAAATTTTCAATTAAATAGTTGTGTGATCAAGTCTTTTTTTCCTTTAAACATTGATATCTAATTGAAGAGTATGTAAGCTTTAAATTTTTTAAAGAATAAATTTTACTTATGTTTTTATTTATTTCGAGTATCTGAAATTTTTTAGTTAAACTCGAATTTGAGTCTTTTTCAAAAAATCTTACCAAAATTACCTTTATGTTATCAAGTCTTACTTTAGACACAATATATAGATTATACTCCCTCCGTCCCAAAATTATTGTCACCAGACAAGGATCACATAGTTTAAGAAAAATACATTTATTACAGCTTTCTCTCTCTTACTTTTTAGCATAATGACAACTTTACCCTTAGCTAATTAATTAATTCTTTTTTAAAGTTTGTAATAACAATTTTAATCAAGGATAATAGAGTAAATTTATCAAAATTTTCTATCTATTTTTAGTATTGGACAATAATTTTGGGACAACCCAAAATAGAAAGATGGACAATAATTCTGGGACGGAGGGAGTAATGAAAATGTTGTCCGATATTTAGAGTTGTCGTTTTATATAAAATATTATTCGAATTATTTGTAAGATCATGAACTTCATCTAGTTACTCGTATTACTATGTATTGTATGATTTCCTAGTTGTGTACTCATTTTGTTGCAAATCACGTGTGAATTTCAGATTTACGTTATTACTTTTTTCGTAACTTTTAAGATTAACAAAAAACTTGAAAAAAAGGTGATTTTATGCTCCCATAATTACTATTATGTAATTAATTTTACTTAATACTATGTATGAAAAAAGTAGGCATTTTCATCTTTATTATTACTCTAGGAGTAAAAACTGAAATCAAAAGTTTGACTTCTTTCATTGTCTTTTTGACTATAATATAATTTCTAAAACCATTTATAAACCTTCGAACAACCCTTAGCTCTCCATCCTAACAAGCTAAAAATGGCTAATATTGCTAACAAATTTCTGCTTAAATTCACCACATCTATGTTATTATGTACTTTACTATCCACATCCATGTGTTTATGTCAATTAGTCCCGGGGATTTACATACTCGGAGACTCTTTGGTGGACGTGGGAAACAACAATCATCTCCCTCTTTCTTTTGCCAAGGCTAATTTTCCTCACAACGGCATCGATTTTCCAACTGGAAAAGCCACTGGCCGGTTCAGTAACGGAAAAAATGCTGCTGATTTTCTTGGTACATTCTGATCTTTATATATATATGCGTACATATGTAACGGTACCTAAAAATTTAGACGCGTGGTTGAGTATAGAAGAATATTACGGGATGGTTCCAACCTTTTAATTACTGTGTTTGAAAGAATCTGCTTTAGTAATTAAATTTGAGAAAGGTGATGACATGTAAAAGCAAGAAAACTAAATAACCATTCATTTATTAAAGTACGTTGCTATTTAATGAAATTCAATTAATAAGTTGATTTCCACAGCTGAAAAGGTAGGATTACCAATCGGCCCACCGTATCTATCACTATTGTCGAAAGAGAAAGAGTTGGGCGAAGCTCCTATTACCGGAGTCAGCTTTGCTTCTGGAGGTGCTGGAATCGTTAGAGACACTCCGGTAAGAATACAAATCACCATCCTTTTTAATAAATGTTACAACTTTATAGGATCATAAATTTGACTCTGATTACTAATGTTATAAATGCAGACACAATCAATTTCATTGACACAACAAGTAGAGCACTACTCTTTAGTGTATGAGCAACTAGTTCAAAAACTAGGCTCAGAAGGTGCTCAAACTCACTTGGCGAAATCCCTATTTATGATTGTGATTGGAAGCAATGACCTGTTTGCCTACCTCAAAAATGACTCTGATGCCTCAAAGAATTACACCCCACAACAATATGTTGATCTCATGGCCTCCAACCTTATAAAGCTTATGAAGGTAAATCGTCCTATATATGTTTGTATCTTGTAACAATTAAAACACCTGTTCTTGCGAAAATCACAAATAGGGATGAATGATTTCGAGTTTAAGATTACTTGAAGTGTTCGAAGTTGTTTAACATTGCAAACTTAAGATTTTTCTTGGCACTTCATGCTAGAATAATGTTTTAACGGGAAATATTGGTTTATTGTATTATGTGTATAATAGTTTTGCTTTTGCGTATTTGATTGTAGAGGTTGTATGGTATGGGAGCGCGAAAATTTGTGATACCTGGAGTTGGAATGATTGGTTGTTGCCCAAGACAGAGGAATGACAACGCTACTAGCGACTGCAAGGAGGAACCAAACTATTGGTCGGCAAAGTATAACGATGGTCTAAAGCCTTTGCTAGAAAACTTGAAGTTAGAGTCACCAGATATCAACTACTCTTACTTTGATATGTATGGTGCCATGAGTGACTTCCTTCAAAATCCTAAAAAATATGGTACTGAGAGTTTTAAAAGTTTATTTCTTGTCATGTGTGATTTTATTTGCTTGTTAATCAAGGACATGATTTTGATGCAGGATTTACGGAGATCAAAGAAGCTTGTTGTGGACTTGGTAACCTGAGAGCCGCCTTCCCTTGCACCCCGGTTTCGAGATATTGCTCCAATAGAAATGACCATCTCTTTTGGGACTTCTACCATCCAACGGAAATGGCGTCAAAGTTAATGATTAATTTTATCTACAATGGACCTAAACAATACACTCTACCAATGAATGTAGAACAGCTTGTTGAGTTGTGATTTAGGAACTGAAATCATTAAGTTTGTGTTTTATGAATAAATTTTAAAATTGTACTAGCAGTTATGATATATGCACAATGTTAAAGGTTAGTTAGTTGGTCCATTTTTTGGCGTCCAATTTTCTTGATCTTGTTTGATTTTTGTTTTCAGTGCTTGAAAGCAAAATTACACATTACATATCGGGCGATTCTTTTAAAATAAACTAACGTGGTTCAGCTACAAGATTTGGGGCATTTAGAGACGACAAAATGTGGGCCATAACTTAAAGACAAGATGTATTTGCTAAAATTCGTCGCCAAAGGCCCGTAGCTAAATCTCCTTAGCGATGGCTGATTTTGCTTTTTAGTATCGACATGTGGAACTCGCTTACAAAGAGGGGCCAACAACAACTTTAGTGATGACGATGGGTTCATCGCTGAAAGTGTCTCCTACACCACCATTAATCAACAACTTATGATAATTTAATAAGTTAATTAAATTGATTCAAATTAATCAATCATTTAAATTGAATAATTATCTAAATAAGTATTATAAAAAATGATGCTAGTTTCAGTGACAATAATATCGTCGCTAAAAGTTTCTGCTAAAAAACATGTAGATTCAACGAAATCAACTTTGCTCCTGCTACAATTTTTAAATTTTTTTCGATAGAAAAAGCCCTAAAACCGCTCAGAAAGTTATCCCAAACAAACCTACAACTTAATTTATGTATCATTAATCAATTCAAACGTTTTGAAACAGATGTACAAATATAATCTAAAATAACGATACATCGCACAAATACTAAATGTCCACACAAGTATTAAGAGTTGTCACAACCTAAGCATTTCCAAAAGCCAAGTTGTACAAACAACGGAACGTTTAGTCTAATAACTTATAAGACTTTAACCACCACAATTATATATCATAATTATGAGAACTAGCGGGAGTAGCTAAAAGAATTTTAGCTACGACACTATTGCCGCTAAAAGTTACGTGGGAAATGAGAATGGTTTAGGCAGGTGAATATTGAAAGGAACGAATGCTTTGATCGTCACTGTTAAAAATGCGCGTTGAAAGGCAAAGTCAATAAACTTCTTCTTTTTATATGTATAGTACTGGTATATATGCTTAAGTAACTACGAGAAAATTGGCCTTCAGTGACAAATGATTTTGGTAATTGCAATGTAAAAGTTGGTCACAAAATAGTCTAATGACCAAAATCAAGATCGTCACTAGTCGTCACTATAGCTCCATCACTAAATCTGTTGGACCAAAGTATACATCATCACCGATTTGTGACGACAATAATGGTCACTATTAACCCGTTAGTGACAAAATTATCGTCACATATACAAAAGTGATGGAAAAATCATCACTAGCATATGCCATTAACGACGAGATATTTGTCATAGAGCATGCCAAAAGAGACCAGAAAAAGTGGTCACCTATTATGAAGATTAGAAAAAAATGGAACAATGTTGCATAATTGCTTTTGCAACAAAGTAAAGTCTAGAAATCTCTACACAAATACAGATACGTCACAAAACATAGAATATGTTTGTAACTGTACCTAACAAGACACCTTCTATGCTCATGGTCACGTCTAGGAGTCGCGTTTGTCATTTGTGATTCAGGTTCGATATGCAAATGCATATAATTAGTAGTTGAGCCACTTATCTCGCTGTTACAACGATAAAAATGAGTAAATAGATTTCAGAAATTTGAACTAAAGTAAGGATAACTATGGTTGAGAAAGTTAAAGGATATATATATTAGAAAATTTTTTTATGTTTGGTCCCTATCATTTACACCAAACATCAAGTTTGATCCTTATTTTAAATTAAGTCTACAGATCATCCTTATCGTTTACATTATGGATCAAGAATATTCCCTATCTTTGATGGACGTTATCTTTTTATGTTAAATCGTGTGAGTGAAGGGGCATTATGGTCCTTTCCTTGTTTTGGCTTCATTACATACAAACACTCACCCATTTTCATCCCACATGATCAAACACATACCCAACCTTTTTTTTACTGATTTTCTTTGTCATCTCACCTATTCATCTCCAATCACAAAACCCAGATCCACTGTTATAACACAACCTTTTTTAGCCACATATCCATTTACACTTTCTTGTATTCTCCAATCACAGATGACATTAAAGGGGATCATTGTACATTCTGCTTTGAGCCACATATCCATTTACACTTTCTTGCATTCTTCTTTTTCTTGTGCAAAAAGCACCACACATCTCTCTCTTTTAGACACAGGCACTTGGCATTCAACCTCATGTGAACTATATTATCAGTTTGTATCAAAACAAAGCAATCACTTTGAACATGCAATTTGGGGGTTTGTTTTGTTCCGAACAATATGAGATGAATTTAGGGTTTCTTATTCTTAAATCTATAAATCTAGGGTTTCAATTAAATGATGAAAATTTAAGTTTCATCAAGTATGATTTGATTAATGATGGTGTGTTTGGAAACAGGTTTTGGAGTTGGCTGGAAACGATGCTAGGGACAATAAGAAGTCAAGAATCATCCCAAGGCACGTGCTATTGGCAATCACTACAAAAATCCTGTTGATTACCCACGAACTAAATCTATGGGTAAAAGACCTAAATTCGTGGGTAATCAGCTAACACTCACGAATTACCCACAAACCAACATACATGGGGAAAACCTTCGAGGCTAATTTTGTACCCACAATAATTTCAAGTGGTGGGTAAATTTACACACGTCATGTTTGGTGGGGGAGTTTGTGGGAACTGTGATTGTTGGATTTTACAAGACACCAGGAATGTTCCCATAAATTTATTTGTGTGTATTTCATGGGTAAAAAATAACGTGAAAATGTCACATATATTTTGTGGGTAAATGTGTGACTAAAGTAACCATGAATTGGCCAATTTTAAGTCGCGGCTAATTATAGTGGGCATTATTTCTTACAAGGTTATAATAGTTGAGAAATGTATACAAACATAGAAAAAAACAAAAAAAAACTACTAGTATTTGATTAATATTGCATTCAAGTGCGATCTATAAAAGTTGATCTGATTATCTATTACGGAGTACAAGAAATAAACACAAAACAATTATATTTAGGTACTATTAGAGACTTTGGACATTACATAAATAAGAGTATCTGCTCCATAAGTTCATCTGTTACATTTCAAGATACATTCACCACAGATCTATCAATCGAACCACCTTGGGTACGGTTTGCTCAAACATGATGCCATCTCTCTATGGGTTACAAATTAGTAATGTTCATCACTTCATCATACCTACAAAGTTATATATGAAGTTAGTTACAAATATCATCAATCAACCATAAAACTACCATTTTTAAGTGTTCAGCTAGTCACGAAAAGATCGAAATGGCAAGCACCATGAGAGTGAAATGAGTGATGACATAGAATAAGAATGTACCATTCTTAAAAATCAACTTTATGTAATAGTAATGGGTTTTATTGACAATTTAAAACCTATCCCAATTGTTAAGGACAATAATCACTAAAAAATATTTTCAAGTGATCCAACAAAGTATAATTTTGGCTCATGTAACTATAAATATCAATATGATCTCTTAGTAAAGTTAATTATTTATGAGCAACGATCTAAAATTTGTCACGATTGGGATACTAAATAAGGTACAAAAACACAAACCTTATATATGGCAATTGCATTGATCAAAGCATCCTATAACAAGTACCCAGAACCTATATATAAACGTTGTAGTTATTATCAATTAGTTTCGATGCGACTTAAGTGCTTAACCTGAAAAAATAAGTGAGAAACATGTTAAGTTAATATCTTGTTTCAGTAAAGTGTGTAATTTCAAATAATATAGAAGCTAGGCACGTCGGCAGGCACGACAATAGTTCACGGATAAAAAAGGGCGAACTATAATTCAGATCAAATGTAACGGATCAAAATGTGCTCAGGTCAAATCAGGCTATATAAATACATAGAATTACAAAATAAATTCCTAAAACAAACACCTTCGTATTGTTTGAACTTTAAACTACTAAAAAATAACACTCAAGCTTAGACTTGTAATCTGTTCCTTAAATCCATCACGAGATCGAATTACTGTGGCTGCATAAACATATACTTTCTAAATGTGAAACTAAGACCATTTATAACATGGTAAAAGAATATTGGTAAATTTCTATGACAAGTTGTGTGTGCTCAGAAGTCAACTAGAAAAGTGGGAATGCATGCACCAACATACAATAATCTGTGTATGCTTGAATGCAAGTATATATAAAGATCAAGATTGGTACTTGACATCACCAAGTAGTTCTCAGCACACCAGACATGCGAACAACAATTTGCATATTTTCGGATTCATTTAAATTTGTTAAAACTATAAAAAAACAAGCATTAACACTAAGCATTCTAACATTTAAAACTCATATAGACACATAATCATGAAAATTACGGGATTCTAATCATGAAAACTGCGCATCTTCCCTCCGTAACCGGCTTCGTCTATGTCGATCTGGTACAAATATGTAAAAGCAAGTAAACGCTAAACAGTTACAACTAATTCTGAAAATGATCATATTTTCGTAATTGCGGAACAACAAGCATCACTCTAGACTCAACTATACCACTATAAATCGATCAATTTAATCTCTAAAAGCTATATATACTGAATACTGATATACACGAAAGTACGCAAAGTTCATTAGTAAATACCATATCCAAGTACTAATGTGTGTGATCTCAAATAAATGATGGTTAGACAGGATGAAACAAACAAAGAGCGAGAGGAAGTGATGGGAAAAAACAAAAGATCAATGGCGGGATTCTACCTTAGGCTTAGACATTGCCAACCGACCTTTATTAATAGCTATTAGGAAACTAGGCTACTCGACTCTTGATTACCCTAGACACGACTTAGGCGAAAATATAAGACTAGATATAACAATTTCCACCTTAGGCTTATATTAGCCTATCCCAACACTCAGCAATTCCATGCAGTGTTGTAACTTGCGTCCAGGTACCACCTTCGTCAAGGCATCCGCAGCATTGTGTTCAGTACCCACCTTCAGAACTTCAACCGTCTTTGCTTCCAAGACTTCTCTGATAAAGTGATAACGCACATTGATGTGCTTTGTCCTTTCATGAAAAACATGATTCCGCGATAAGTGAATCGCGCCCTGATTATCACAATTAACTGCAACAGTGTTGAGCTTCACGCCCAACTCTTCCAAGAGTCCTCTTAGCCAAATAGCTTCCTTCACAGCCTCCGTAAGGGCCATATATTCTGCCTCTGTAGTTGAAAGAGCCACCACGTGTTGTAGCGTTGCCTTCCAGCTTACAACACATCCATGTACTAAAAATGCGTAACCAGTGAGAGACCTACCCTTATCCGGATCCTTGGCGTAGTCTGAATCAACAAAACCTGTTACGTCCACATGGTTGCCACGATTTGTCCCATACACCAAACCCACGTTTACAGTACCCTGCAAATATTTCATAATCCACTTCACTGCTTCCCAATGGAGTTTACCCGGATTCGCCAAATATCTGCTAACTACACTTACTGCATACGCTATGTCTGGCCTCGTGCATACCATCAAGTACATTAAGCTCCCAACCGCATTTGCATACGGCACCCTACTCATTCTTTCAACATCACAATCCCTAACCGGGCAATCCTTCAACGACAGCTTGAAGTGCCCACCCAATGGTGTCTGAACCGACTTCCCATTGTCCATTCTAAACCTTTTTAAAACTTTAGAAATGTACCCGAATTGTGACACCCTCAGAATCTTGCGACTCCGATCCCTGAAGATCTCCATACCAAGAATCTTCTTCGCTTCCCCAAGCTCTTTCATGTCGAACTCCCTTTTAAGCAAAGACTTGGTAGCCGCGATCTCAGCCTTGCTTTTACAAGCAATCAGCATATCATCTACATATAACAATAGATAGATATACTCCCCTGGTGCATAACTCCTGTAATATACGCAGCTGTCGTAACTGCTACGCTTAAACCCGTTGCTCAGCATATACTCATCGAACCTCTTGTACCATTGCCTAGGTGACTGCTTCAAACCATAAAGAGATTTCTTTAACAAACATACCTTGTTACCTTGTTCAAATCCCGGTGGCTGCCTCATGTAGATCACTTCTCCAAGATTTCCATGTAAAAACGCCGTCTTTACATCAAGCTGCTCCAGCTCATAATCTTTACACGCAGTCAATGCAAGTATAACCCGAATAGATGTGTGTCGAACTACCGGCGAAAATACTTCATTGTAATCAATACCTGCTCTTTGTGTGAATCCACGAGCCACCAGCCTTGCCTTGTACCTAGGCTTTTGAACACCTTCAATCCCTTCCTTTATTTTATACAGCCATTTGCAGCTCACCAGCTTTTGCCCAGATGGATGATCTACTAACACCCAGGTCTTGTTCTTCCTGAGAGAATCCATCTCTTCTTTCATAGCATCTTTCCACTTAGAACTGTCTTCACAAGCAACTGCTTCCTGGTATGTCAATGGTTCATGAGTATCTTCTTCCTCTGCTGCAGCAAACGCGTAAGCAACCATATTACTCTCATCCCGAAACCTTGTCGGTTTCGTTCTTGTCCTTGGCTCTCTATCCCGAACCAATTGATAATCTGTGAGATCCGGTGGATGATCAATCTATTGAACCCCTGCATCTTCATCATCGCCATCTTCCTGATCTGACTGATCTTCCTGATCTGTCTGGTCTTCCTGACCTGGATGGTCTTCCTCAGGCGTATGATTATTTAACCTCTGCAGTTCCACCTCAAACTGTAATTCCTCAACAGACTTATCTTTTCCTGCACCAGAATCCTTCAACGTGTCTTTGTACATGACACTTTCATTGAAGACCACGTTCCTGCTTGTGACTATTTTAGGCGATTCATTATCAAGCCTATATAGTCTGTACCCCTTCACACCTTCAGGATACCCCAAAAGAACGCATTTTACCGCTCTCGGCTCGATCTTACCTTGTTTAACGTGTGAATACGCGACACAGCCGAAAACCCTCAACATCCCATAATCACTAGGATGTCCCGACCACATGTCCATAGGTGTCTTCTTCTCAATCGCTGTCGATGGTGACCTATTTATAAGATATGCGGCCGTACATGTCGCTTCCGCCCAGAAGGTCTTGGGCAATCCAGACTGTATTAATAAACAGCGTACCTTGTCCATGAGAGTTCTGTTCATCCGTTCTGCTAACCCATTCTGCTGCGGCGTCCCGGCAACCGTCAAATGTCTAGCAATCCCACTCTCAGTACATAGCTGATTAAATTCCCGGTTACAGAACTCAAGACCATTATCCGTCCTAAGCTTCTTAACCGTCCTCCCTGTCTGATTTTCTACTCACTGCTTCCACTCTTTGAACTTTTCAAATGCTTCGTGTTTGAACCTGAGAACATAAACCCATACCCTTCTGGAATAATCATCGACTATAGATAAGAAATACCTCTTACCTCCCAATGATTCCACCTGAGACGGACCCCATAAGTCTGAATGAACATAGTCTATCACTCCCTGAGTAGTGTGCCTTCCTACACCGAAACGTACTCGATGTGACTTTCCCAGAACACAATTCTCACAAAAATCGAGCTTACCTAGACTCTTCTTGCCAAACAAACCCTGCTTTTCCAGCACGTGAAGTCCCGCCTCACTGATATGTCCTAGTCTTTTATGCCAAACCTGCACAAGACTGTCTTTCTCTTCAACACTAGCATTAAGCTCACCGGCCAATGCATGGCCATCCAAAGAGTACACACAGTTCTCCCTTCTGGTTCCAGATATAATAACCCTAGAACCATTAATCACCTTGACTTTGCCCGACTGCAATTTTACGGTATATCCCTCTTTTTCAAGAGTTCCCAACGATATCAAGTTTCTTTTCAATTCAGGAATGTACCTGACATTGTGTAACACAAAACTTGACCCATCTTTCAGTTGTACCTTTACCTTGCCAATACCCCTGATCTTGCACTCCCTGTTGTCGCCCAACAGTACGCTGCCCCCATCGCATTCCAGAAAATCAAAAAATACATCTAACCTGGGTGACATGTGATATGAACCTCCTGAATCCATGATCCAGTCTTGCAGTCTTTTTGCACTCATCACCATCATCACCTCAGAATCATCGTAAATCGAACCACTGGAGCTTGGTTGATCATCTTTCTTGACGTAACCTTTTGACTTCTTGCGATTATTCTTCGGACAGTCTCTTCTCAAGTGCTCCTCAGATTGGCAAATAAAGCATTTGAGTCTTCCACCTCGAGACTTCGATCTTGACTTTCCCTTTGACTGATG
The DNA here is from genome assembly GCA_025667525.1 of Glebionis coronaria. Taxonomy (NCBI): domain Eukaryota; kingdom Viridiplantae; phylum Streptophyta; class Magnoliopsida; order Asterales; family Asteraceae; genus Glebionis; species Glebionis coronaria. Next base: position 119,380,782 of record CM046874.1, on the reverse strand, counting down.
CGAATTCCTGCGATCAGTTCTTCCCCTCACATATAACCCTTCACCATCATCCCCCTTCGCCTTGAACCTTTCTTTGATTTCCTTTGAATTTAGTGTGGCCATCACGTCCTCCAAAGTCAAATCTTCCCGTCCATAAAGCAAGGTATCCACAAAGTGTTCGTATGATGTTGGTAAAGACGTGAGTAACAATAAAGCAAGATCTTCATCTTCGAATTTTACCTCAATATTTGCTAAATCAAGAACGATTTTGTTGAACTCATCTATATGCTCGGAAATCTTTCGTCCAGTCGGCATGTAGAATGTATACAACTTCTTCTTCAGGTACAACTTGTTGGCCAATGACTTTGTCATATACAAAGACTCGAGCTTTGACCAAACCCCCGCTGCAATCGTCTCCCCGGTAACCTCTCTCAGGACCTTGTTACCTAAACACAAAATCATGGCACTGTGAGCTTTCTTATCAAGCTTAGATTTCTCTTCAGCTTCCATATTCGCGGGTAAAACCTCCAGAGCTGCTTCACATCCGGTCTGGATTAATAAAGCACGCATCTTGATTCTCCATAACCCGAAATCACCAGTTCCATCGAATTTCTCGATGTCAAACTTGGCTCCCGTCATTCTTTACTCCCTTTGTTGATTTGCTAAACCTTGTGAAAAACCTCACAATCACAAACCGACAAAGTCCCTTCGGTAACTCGCTAAACCTTGTGATACGTTAAATCTCACAATCACGAATTACGAAGTCCCCTTGTGTAAAAATACTACAAAGTAAATCTTTTTGTTTTAATAAAAACAAAACAAAAATAAATATAATAAACCTTTATAAATCTGGCCCAATACAAGTCCAAATTTAAAAAGTCTTATATAACACCTTAGGCCCAAAAATTACACTGGCCCAATTACTAAACCCTTTGTAAGTAAACTGTGGTTGACTTTTTATAAAGGAAAAAAAACCTTCGTCTTCTTCTTTTATATCTTCTCTGTGACTCCACCACAAAGAAAAACAGCCACCACCAGCGATGAAGAACCACCACCTATCCCTTTTCAATGTCGATCGCTACTGCTACCTTGATGATCAAGACCCGATCACCAATAAACCTTCCTTCGTTGATCGATCCTAGCAACCAGCGAACCCTCGTTGACCTGAGCTCTGATACCACTTGTAGGGTTTATTCCCCACAACCCTGATTACTAGATGCGGAAAAGACGATCGTGAAGTATACACACAAGCAGAATCGACAATCGACAGAAAAGTAAAACCCACAAGGTAAACCCTAATCGTTTAGATTAGTTATTGAAAGAATGACGTCATTGGTTTGTTCCCCCTCACCTCCTTTTATAGAGATGAGGGGGAACCGACTATACAAGTCCTACGGGTCGGGTTGGGCTTAGACATTGCCAACCGACCTTTATTAATAGCTATTAGGAAACTAGGCTACTCGACTCTTGATTACCCTAGACACGACTTAGGCGAAAATATAAGACTAGATATAACATCCATTGTTACCGCAAATAATTGACGTGAAGACGTAGAATGAGATCTTTTGATCTCTTGAAATGAAAAGAGAAAATAAAGAGGTTGAGATGAAAATTTTAACTGAGTACCGAATAAAAGGGAATTCAAAATAAATACGAGAAAAGGAAATCAAAATTTTCAAAGAAGGGGGCGGGAATATGAAAGTGATATGGAGGGAGAATAAAAAGTACGAAATAAAATATAACTGTAATCTTTTTCTTTTTCGTTGGAAGAAAAATTTAAAGTTCGGACATTAAAAAAATGCTTTTTAATAAAAAAAGTATTCTTTTCATTTATTTCTTTTATTTTTTATGTTTTTCTTAGAAAATCTAAAAATTTTCTTATTTGGTAAAGTTTTAAAAAAAATGATGGAGAAATTTCATTGAGAAAAAAAAGAATAAAATTATAAGTGTTAAATTTATGAAAAAAACTTTAAAAAAAAGTTATAAATAAAACTTTAGTGGTTACATTTTAAATAAATTAGATAGTGTTAAATGGAAATTATAATTTTTCATATTTTTTCAATAAGTTTAATAAATTAACATATACGTCTTATAATTTATAACCAAATAATATTACAATTACAAAATATTAAACACGTAATTTTTTGTATATCTTTATATTAAAATAAAGTATTAAATTAAATTAAATTTATTTGTTACAACTAGTTATTTACTAAAAGAGTTAAAAAAACTAAATACATCAAAAGAAAAAGTGGAGCATAAAAAACCGAGAACAAGACCAGACTGATTGGACCATATCAAATATATTTACGTTTGGTCCTTTATCCGTCCTTTTTGTTATATTTGGTTTCTGGTCTGATACTGTCTGACCAAAACTCATAAGTATTCTTTGTTGGATCGAGCCAAACTAAAGACCGAACCAGACATGAACGACTCGGACATAAACCAGACATAAACGACTCGGACATAAACCAGACATTTCAGTTTGGTCATCGATTTTGTGTTTTTTACAAATTGGTTTTTGGTATGATCTAGTCTTGATCGATCTAACCGGATTTCTGAATTGTTATCAGCCCTACATAAAACTGACCGTTCAAAGAGAAAAAAGATTGTTTCCAATATTCTAATAAACATTAAAAAAAATAAAGAATATGACTAATTTTATTTTTATTTATTGAATCATGGTTTATGATATTTTGGCTAACTAACTCATGAGGTTAAACTTAGTGTCTCGTAGTCTTAAATCAAATAAAATGCTCTTTCAACAAATTTTGGCTACTTTAGTTGAAAATTCTTAAATACCTGTGCATTTCTTGGACATTGATAAGTTCACCTTACTTTTTTGTGCACTTGTCATGTTTTTCGCTTGAACCACACTCTTGAAAACGAGCGTTGCCTTTTCAGTATTGTAAATAAGTCATATTATCACCCACAAAGTAGCCAGAAAAATTACACATGAACTAACGGGGGTTTTGTGATCCATGGGTAAATTAAATTTACCCACAAAAATACCCACATATTTACCCATGATAGAATATTCCATGGTTAATTCGTGTGAATTATTTTAGCGGGATTACATTAGCCACAAATTAGACACGAAGTATATATTTGTGGGTAATTTTGTGGGAAAATATGTGGGAATTTCGAGGGTAATTTTGATCTGTCTCATAACTCTCAAATCAAGGGTAATTCGTAGGAGATTGGCGGGTAAATACCCACATATTATTTTTCATGGGTAACTTATGTGGGTAATTGCCTGAATTCTTGTAGTGAATCAAGAACGATGACGAGCTTGGAAAGTTGTTAAGCGGAGTGACTATTGCTCATGGAGGTGTTCTTCCCAACATTAACCTTGTTCACTTGCCCAAGAAGACTGCTGCTGCAGCAAACAAGGAGGCCAAGTCGCCGACCAATGGAAAGTCTCCAAAGAAGAATGCTAAAGCTGCTGCTACTCCTGCTGTTGAGTAGATGGTTTGTTGTTGGGGATGGTTGTAATTGTAGCTAATGAATGAACATGGGAAGTAGTTTTAATTTCCGTCACGCTTATTTCGTTTAGGATGGTTATGATTATGTGTTGTTTATGGTTGGTTGTTAATGAAGAAACTTCTTGTTTCATTATCTTCTTTTGTTAATCAATGAAATCAGCTATGCTCGTTTAGTTACAAATTTCTGTTTTTGAAACATTGTGCTTGTGAATTGTAATCCAATTGTTTGTCTGGTTCATGGCTTTTGAGCCTGTGTGACATAAGCCCAAACCTTATGTAGCATAAGCTTATGAAGATTATGAGCTTATGAAGCTTATGAGTTTATGAAGCATATGAGCTTATGAAGCATAAGCTGAAAAAATATGTGTGTGCTTCATTAGCTCTTAAGTTGTGTTGATCGTACAAGTGATTCGCTGTTCTTTAAATCTAAACTTGTTTTTGTTCATCAATATACATCCTGCAATTGATTAAACATGCAATTTAAATATAGAATATTGCTAGGAAGAAGGCGCAATAGTGACATTTTTCTTATTACTTGGTAAAAGATGAAATCAGCATTTCTATTTCACAGTAACCGTTTCATTTTCAGGCAACCTGTATTTGTTTCATTAATTGTGAAGCGCGTAAACTGTAAAGATTACATTGCAATTTATCCATAGAGGATGGAAGTAGTGACAAATGACAATATAGCATCATATATACAACTGATAATATTGATTAAACCGTTCAACCCTTAAGATACGGACCTAGTTACAGTAATAAAGTTGCAGGTACTTTATATATGTAAAATGTGCTGATTCATACAAGTTCTCTACAAATTTTATAAGTTATTTACCTAAGCTTTTACAGGCAAATTTTGCTTAGATTGCTGCAAATTCTGGACACAAAAAACATGCTTCTACAAGAAAATGGGCGTTTCATGCCATAAAGAGGATATACATTTTTAGCTGAAAATGATACAAGTAGATTTTAAACAAAACACAAGTTTAAATGATAAAAAAGGTACATTTGTTGGTATTATAGTTTAATTGATTGTTATTTAGCTGATAGTACATGATATATATAAAGATCCAACAAGATGATTTGCAGGAATTCTTCACCTAGGCAAAAATTTAATTCTAAAACTTGACAGTTGCGAAAAGTAATGTTATTCTCTGTACGTGTTTCCGTCTTGGCGAACTCAGCAAACCAATCTGCCATCCACGATCTGCGCAGTAAATGCGAAAAGGATCAGGTCAGGTAATCTTTATTAACCATACTGTCACCAAAAAACTAAGAATTATCTTATCTGGAAGGTTTTTGTATTTCTAAATGTACAAGGTTTTCAGGTCTATTAATGTCAAGAAATAGTCTGTATGCATAATAAAGCGTCATTATGTAGCAGTATAGCATAAGATTAAGCAAAACTATAAAACCATTAAATAACCTGTTACCCTTCCTTTTGTTCATCTATAAGCCTTAGATTCGATTTGCACACATAAATTTGTCCTAGAAATTCGATTGAATTGGTAGAAGAGATGCACCATCCATGTTTTATTTGTGTGCTTCTTATAAATTACTACGATGGTATAAGATGTAATGACAGATGCCCAAATAATTACATTACTTTCGTTAAAATCTCACGAATGACCTAAACGAGAGTTTTAGATTTAAGTAATGACTTGTTTGACCTTAAACGTCAAAAGACAAATGAAGTAAGCGTCTAGCTGGTTTGAAAATTGCCTGCACAAAACAATAATCATCACAAAAGAAGAAAAACATGTATTTCCAACCATTGTATTAACCATTAGCATTCCAATTTCAGACTGCAATATTTGTGATATAAAATTGTTAGCAGTAAAGAGTATATTTCAGAAAGATGTATTATGCAGCGGTTTAGACAAAAACAACATACAAACAACTAAAAATAATACAGTAATACATTGAAAGCAGGACATATAATTTTCTATGCGGTTGATGAAATCCTATGCGCATTCATATCCCATACAACTTCCTGGTCAAGCGAAGCTAATGATATCAAAATATATGATTTCAATCAATTCAAGCGTGTAAACCATAAGAAGATAGCTAGCATCAGTTCCTATTCGCTATTTGGGTAATTAGGATGGACTATGGATTGACCACTTCAAAAGTTAAAATGAACTTCGGCATAGGAATTTAAAAGGTTCCCCTTAAATTTACTGAAATTATTAATATGCCTTGATTCATACAACTTTTCTATGTGCTAAGGGTTCCCCTTAAGGTTATAAACGTGTTGTAGTTGACATACAACTTTTCTAAATATAACAAATTTTTGGGGGCGGAGAAAAGAAAGAAATATGATTAGGGTTGATTAGGTTAGGTGATGGTGATGATGATTCAGTGATATATATATCTTTACATTATATATAAGAGGAGGGATATGCCACATAAGCATTCAATAAATCCACGTCATCACTTTCTGTTTATAATTTTCGTTTTTGTTAAATAATTAAAAATTTACGTAGTGGAAGATTCGAACCTGGGTGGTGACATAGAATTTGTCAAGTTAGAATACCAACTGATCCAAACAAATATTTGTTATCTCCTCTTAAAAACAAAATTAATATATGATATAACATAGTAGTAGTTTATACATGGTAAAAATTGATATGTTTGTTCACAGCGATTCAATATATATTATTCATTCAAAGTTCTGGCATAAACAAAAACCCTAATATCCCTAAAATCTTCCCTTCTTTCGAATCATTCATCGCATATTCAGAGGTAATTTTTTCTTCTTCTTAAAACCCTAATCAAGTTTATTCAGATTTAGATTCATATAAAAGGTACATCCCATTTTTTTAATAAAAACCTATGATGTTCTCACAATAGGTTTATATTCTCAAGATGAATTGGTTTTTATTCCTGTCTGTTTGATCCATACACGATATACACTGCACTTTGATTATCTGATTATATGATTATTAAAAATATTCATATTGCACCTCTTCTTGAACTTCCAACAACCGAATCCTCTAGAAAAGTACCCCTTTTGTTGATAATTTTCTCCTATTTGAGCTAATGGGTCCATTTAACCATGTCACGAGTCCTACATGACGCACTCAGTCGACAAATCATTTACCTTTGACTTGGGAAGTTCAATAGCAATACATTTACCTCTAGATGATGGAAAATGATGCACGGCTTGTGCGGACCTGACAACATGCTTGAATGAAGAAAAAGGTATGCTCAAAGAAATTTCCAAAAGATTACATAGAAAAAACATAGTATATAAATGAGGACAAGTATGCTATACTATGTAATCACATGCTATCAAGAATTTCATTATTGGTATTTTATACATATGTTGTTGGACGTGTTATATGTCTATGACTCAATCATGGTTAAACAGTGTCTTTGTCAAGGATGAGCCGGAATTCAGCAGCTGACATTCCTGGAATTGAGAATGTAAGTTTTACATTTAAATTTATTACCCTTTCTTCACATTTTTTAAGAGTTAAATAACGCTTCTTTGTTATGGTTGCTGGTTGATGTTAAAGAAATAACACAGGGTCACAAGTTATTGTCATCGATCATATTATCAGTTTTATCACTTTATATGTTTATTATAGACTATAAATATGCACATACAAAATATACAACCTATTTTTAAGAAGTTAATCTACTTAGATAAGCAAATCCAACTGCACCCTCAACTATTCTTATCGCTTACTATAAAAATGTTAAAAGGATATTCTGAGGTTAAACCTTTAGCCACTAATGTATAAGCATTTAGATATTCTGAGGTTATTAATACATTTTAAGTTTTATTAAAGGGATAATTACCCAAATAGACTTGTAATTAAATCTCTTTGCCAAAATAACCCTTGTTTTTGACATTTTCCCAAAATAGACCGATGCGACTTATGCTACACTATGCAACCCATGCTACCATATGCTACCTAAGCGACTTGTGTTTTTTTCAAAAAAAGTACTATTTGTGTAAGAAACAAGTACAATTGTGTAAGGTACCTTTTTATGCGACTTAGAATATTTTATTATGCAACTTTTTTATTATATTATTTTTATAACATATTTTTATTATATTTTAAATATTAAAAATATTATGCTACTTTAATTAAACTTATGCGACTTCTGCTTTTGGTGTAAGAATGTGTCATTGTACTCTTTAAGCGACTTGTCACTATTGTGTAAGAATGTGTAAGTGTACAATTTAAGCGACTTGTACTTTTATAATTAAATATAAAAGTTTATAATATTTATAAATAAATAATTTTTTTATAGTATTTATTTTTAACAAATATAAAAATAAATGGATTAGTAAGTTGTACATTTACAATATTGACTTGTACATTTGGCTAATGGATTAGTAAGTTGTACATTTACAATATTGACTTGTACATTTGGCTAATACCCCAGCCCATTTTCATTATAGCCCATGCAGATCTAGAATACATCACCTATCCATCTCCTAGAATCCATCGACCATCTTAAACCCCATTCATAACTGTTACCCAGAAATTACCAACGACAAATTCATTTTTTTAGATCATTCATATTGTTAATCCGTCTTTATCGTCGTTCAATCCAACAATGTCGTGGGCACAGGTTAGTAGTAATTCAACAGTTTTCTTCTCTTAATATTCTTTAATTTTAGATAAATTTAAAATTGATTAGATTATTGTTGTTTAAAATATGATTTATGATCTTTGAAGCATATATATTGGTATTGAATCCATTGTACTATCTGATTTTTAATTTAATGGTGACATAACGTTAAACCACCATCTTGCTTTATAGACTTATGCGACTTTCACTGCAATCAATTTATTGCTGTTACCAACTTGTATTAATTAGAGACAATGTAATTTTAACATTATATAAATTAGAAGTGTGATTATTTAAATTTTTTTTATGTGTACTGTATAAGAACGACAGTTTTTGTGTTTTTTTAGTTTGGCCTTTTGTTACAAAATTGGGAAAAAATAGATTTAGATTGATATTGAATAGGCATACTAATTTTCCTTTATTGGGAACCTTAAAAATATATAGTTTGTTTTAGAATGGCATTTTGTTACAAAATTGGCAAAAAATAGTAATTTGGAAGTTGTCTGCCATATATTACTTGCCAAAAAGCCTGGTGTAGTCTTGCCAAGCATTTAATATATTCCTTTTGACAACTAGTTGAACATGCATCTATAAAAAGGATGGTTATGGCCTTACTAGGACTCATACACTCATATACTATCAAACCCTAACCTGAAAAAAAAATGTCTACCCTACATGAGCTTTCCATCCTTGCAAACTCCAATCACATTAGGCACATGATGCTTGTTCGAATCTGAAAATAACAAAGATCATTTGATAGCGCATGAGTTTAATCACCTAGCCGAAATGTTGGGTGCTCGAGTGAACGAGCGTTGTGGCTTAATATCAGAACTAGACTGCTTCATTAATAGCAGTGTAGCATATGAATGTTCAAAGTTGCTAAAGGAGATCAACAACAATGATCTTGGCAAGATCCGTGCCTTGTTGGGTGCAATCAACCATGTTCAGCTCCAGGTTCTCAAAAGAATGTCTATGATGGCCACCCTTCGCCCCAAGTGACTTGTTTTCCTATATCAACCATGTGCTCTCTCACAAATCTTCTGTCATGTTTCCTTAAGTTTACCGTGTGTTAGACTATGTAGGCCAATATATGTTAAGTATGAATGTAGGCCAATATATTTAGGCCTTTCTGTTTAAGAATGAATGTATTTGCTTCCGTTCCATTGTATGATTCCATGCTATCTATTAATAAAAAATTTCCGTTATGTATCTTTCCTTTCCTTGTGATAAATCTATATTATTTAGTCAGACATATTTATCGGTGTTTTGTTTTATTTTAGGAGTATGAAGCCAAAGTGTATATAAGAAGTAAATTGAAGTACTTTAAGTTTATTAAAAACTCATTGGATGTAAAGCGGAGGAAACTGTTTAGCACCACCTGTTTTGGGCCGTGGATAGACTTTGTGTATTTTAATCAGGAGGTTCATATGCTAGATTTTATCCTACAGAAACAGTGTACTGTTAGCGATTCGCATTACGATATGCCGTTATTATATAATATCCACGGTTCGACACTACATTTTGGACGCAAAGAGTTTAGCATCATAACTGGTTTCAGGTTTGGACATGAAACTCTTAGCGCATATACCGACTGTGATATGACATTCAGAAACCGGGTATTCCCGCATAAAGTTGGTTTACCGATAACTAATTTAGATTTAATAGGTGTTGTTGAGGATGAGGAGTTTTTTTCTAAACTTAGTGACGTAGACGCGGTTAGGTTATGTCTTTTGTTTATGTTGGAAGTAATATTTATGGGTCGCTTGTTGGCCAATGAACTTGATGACATATTATTTAAGTTAATTGAGAATTTGGAAGCATGGAATTCTTTTCCATGGGGCGAGCATATATGGGATACGTTGTATAAAGAGTTAGTCAATGTTGTGGCCCGTCACAAGGATGAGCACATTCAAGGGTTGCTTAAGTCTCGTAATTATGTGCCAAGTTACACACTGTCTGGTTTTGTATGGTCATTTCAGGTATGATTTTGTTCACAATTTTCAAATCATGTGTTTATTTGTTTTTATTATTATTTTGTTAAAAATTAAATAAACCTTTTTAGGTCTGGATTATGGAGTCATTCCTGCATAGTGTAAACTGGTGGAACAAAGTCTCGGACATTACACCCAGAGGAATTGCGTGGTCTAAAAAAAGATTTTGAAAAGATCAGATTTTTTGACTTTATTTGGGAAGGTAATATTTATTTTGTATAGTCAAATTTTAAGGGATCACAATTTTTCTGGGTATTAAACTATACATATGGTTTCAGGATACAAAGGTTATCAAAGAGCTAAGTCCTACATCAACTGAGTACAAAACGGAATGGTTCTCAAGTACCTGTGAGTATCTGAAATCATACATACCTAAGGTTCCAGAAAGAAAAGCAGATGCGTACGATGCGTATTTCCAAAAGCTTGCTGCAAGCCGTAAACGCAATAGTGTATGTGAGAGGATCACTATTTCTGATGTCAATATTCCTAGATCAAAGGAAAGCCGTATAAAGGACTGTCTTATAAAAGAGTTGAATAATCGCATATACAAACTTGAGGTTATCATACTGGTAGGTTTTTCTTCTTTGTTACCAACATGACATTTAAATATTTGCAGACGTTTAATATGTTTTCGTACTGGTAAAATTAACATAGGTACTTGGTTTTACGAAGAATGGAGTATCTCCTTCATTGTCATTTAGTGAAAAGTTCAAATCACAAAACCAAGATTTGTGCGCAGTTCTTAATAACATTTATAGTCAGTTGCTCCAATGCGCCAATGATGATTGCGTGTCGATGTCGGCAGATCACGGGATTGAAGAAGAAACTGACGTGGTACAATTTTATTCATTGATAACCTAATGATATATATTATTACACGCAAATATACACGATTACCTATTTTACCATTGTTAATCACAGGAATATTTCATTGAAGAGGAATTAATGGTTCGCATTTCAGAGGAGGAAAGGAAGCTGGTAGAGGAGGAACGACAGTATGCTCATGAGCAGAAAATTAAAAAGGAAAGGAAGAAACAGCTTTTGCTCGCAGAAGAGAGGTCACGGGAGGTTATGAAAAAATGGGACATGGATGTTAAGAGTAGGCGGCACATATTAAGAAATTCTAATCATATGAAAAAAGCTTTTGCCGAATGCCGTCCTCAAAAAAGGTCACAATTATTACCAGACCGCAATTGTGATTGGGCAACAGTATCACAGAAATTTCAAAAAATCAGTGATGTATCGGGTGTCGTTGATTTAGACATGGCTAACGGATTACAAGATGTCGGACCTTGGATTGAGGTATTTCACATACCTTGTTCTGTGCCCATTGTTGGTTTCTAGTTATTGATGTATTCCCTAACTTATTTTATTTTCCATTATTATAGAATCTTTCACGTAGCCATAATGCCATACACAGAATTTCAATAAGCGATGAATTGGACCTTTATCTTGGACGGCCTGGGCGTTTGCGTTCAAAATTTCCTTGGTCTAATGAAGTAACTGTTGATAGACGTTTCTGGGAATCTTTAGTCTGTTTGGATCTTCCTAGACAAGGTTATCTAATGGATGAGGTAACAAACGGAAACTATTTAACTAGTTATACTTTGGGGTTTAATTTATTCATTAATTTTCAATCTAACTTGTATTAATGTAATCCAATTTTCCGGTATAAGCATATTGAGCTTTGGGTGGATTACATGTGGCACGTGCGAGAACATGACGCAAATTGGGCCATGGTTAGCCCTTACTTTGTGCAGCTGCTACTTCAAAATGGAATGCCTCTATGGTACGTGAATGGGCAACGATATATTAAGCCATGGTCAGAGGTTGATAGGGTTTTTATACCTATTAACCAACCTGGAACACACTGGTTCCTGGCGGAGTTTGATATTCCATCTGGTTTAGTAACCTTCTACGATACTGGCGACAATAACAAATTTTACTACTGCGATTGGTATCTAAGGACAAAGGAATGCTTAAAGGTTAAATAATATTTAAATAATTTGTGTTCTCGTTTGCATGATGATATTTTTTTTTAACACTAAGTAAGAATACAATATTTCTGTAGGTACGCTTACCAACAATTCTAGCCGATGAAGACTTATTTGCAGCTAAGGGAATTGACCATACAACATACCAGATAACGTTTACAATTGCCCAGGACGTTCCTAAGCAGGGAGGACTCTATGGCGATTGCGGAGTGTGGGTATGTATTTTCTTGTACCGTTTATCACATGGCTTATCGTTGCTAGTTGATGATCCTATACAGACTGCGTTGTGTTATCGTGAACAATTAGCCAACTTTTATTTTAGGCATAAGGTTATTGTTTAAACATACCATGTAACCTATAAGAAATGAAGAAGAATTAACAAATATAAATGCTTAGTACAATGAAATAAGGGAACGGTTGCCAAACATTGCATGGACACACTCATAACATCTATACGTCCATGTCATCTAAGTGAACTTGATTGGGCTCTTGTTCTGCTACATTCAGTGAATCATTATGACCATTCAGTGAATTATTTGTAGGATACTGGGATTGACTTTTTACCTGAAACACAAAAATGTGTATGTGAATGTTAGTCAATATATATAAACATAATATATACATATTTATTTATGATAAAATTATGACTTACTTGGCTCGGCAATGGTGTATGACAACCATCTCTACTGTGTCCCCTGCTACCACACCTTGAACATCTGTTATCTATAGGTCCCTCTCCTTGTGAGCGTATCCTTGCTCCATCCTTTGGTCTACCTGGTTGTGGTTTTACCAAAGCCGGTGGCTTAACCACTTGCAAGTCAACCGGAACTTCCCACATTGATGGATCCGGAAGGGGGTAAACCAACTCTTGGTATATAGCTTTCAAAGTTCTTTGTGAAAACCACGCTTTCGCCCAATGGTTACAGTTACTCAAGCCAACATGTTTTGCCATAGCACACACATGACCACAAGGCAAACCTGAATATTGCCATTTTAGGCATGAACATACACCCCTCACCAAATCGACAATGTGCACTCGGTTATATTCTTTCACCTGATAAACCGTGAACTTGTCTATACCATATACCGTCCATGAGGCACTTTTTCTCATTCTTTTGTTTATCTTTGCCTGAGCCCATGTTGATAAATCGTCGTTTGCTGGTTCATCTATAAAACTAAAATGTTAGGAACTATGAATCAGCAGTTGTGAATATATATATATATATATATATATATATATATATATATATATATATATATATATATATATAATAAATTAAAATATGAAGTCACACTTTCATACCTGCACCATAGTATCTACGTTCAAAGTACCACCTCTGTATAAGGTCTCTATAGAAGTCCATCAGCTTTGTTATAGGAACCTTCCTGACTGTCTTTGTTAAAGCATTGATTGATTCAACGCAGTTTGAGGTCATGTAATTGTAGCGCTTGCCTGGGCAATGTGCTCTTGACCATTTCTCAAAACCAGCGTCTACTAACTTCTTGTAAGCATCTGGTTTAACCGCTTTAATATCATCTAGTGATTTCTGAAAATTTTGGACCAAGTAAGCCTTGCAAGTTTTCCAAAATAGAGCATTCATTTTCTTGGATTTCAATTTACAGTTCATCAAAATATGTCGACAACAATACCCATGAAAGGCATTTGGAAAAACATTCGCACATGCTGTTGTAATAGCAACGTGCCTATCTGAGATGATAGCCATATTCGGTCTTTCTCCTATGCATTCTTTCAGTTTTGTCAAAAACCATGACCATGATCCGACTGTCTCTCCTTGTGATACACCTGTTGCTATTGGTATAATTTGGTTGTTTGAATCCATTCCCACAGCAAGCAAATTAGTCCCAAGATATGTACCTTTAAGGTGTGCGCCATCTATCTTTATTATTGGTCTCATATATGATTCGAAGCTCCTAATCTGGTGGACGTAAAACATAATAGGTCAGACGTGTTTGCTCATAATGTGTTTAAGTAATTAAATAATAAAAAACATTAACTTACAGCTACACCAAAAGCAATAAAGCACATCTTGAAACAACCATCCTCATCAGTCTCTATGTGGGTAACCGTACCCTCGTTTGCCAACTTAACGTTATGAAAATAAATAGGTAGCTGTTCGAATGATCCTCCTTGGCTACCATTCAACAGATTCAATGCAACATGTCTCCCCCCCCCAAGCTTGTTTGTATGATATGTCTACCTTCCAATCAACGTTAAAATCCTGTTGTATATCCTTAGGCCTGTATACCCGTCTTGTATCTTTCAATTTTCCTAAAACCATTTGACCAATCAATGTTCTTGAAGCGTTACGATGATTTGGTAAAAGCTGTGTTTTAGAGCAAGTGTGGTAGTTGTTTACGGTTGTTATTAAGAAACAATTACTGGTTTTAAACCTCCTTGTATATACACGCCATGAACAACATTCTTGTGCACAACGAACGCTAAACCGTTTTTTACATGACTTAATAACCCGGAACTCAAAGCCTTCCATAATGGCTTACAAACTAATCTGATACACACATGCTTTTTTATTATCAAATCTATGTCCTACATCATATCTAATTGGAGTAATATTTGGATGCTTATTCTTGTAAAGTGGGTTCTCTAAATTGATGGAAGGAGGGGCAGGGTTATGTATGAAAGTATTCGGATTCCACCCATGATCATCATTTGTAGGTGTGTTTATGGTGCCTTCACCCAAATATGGTAAATTTAAATCAAAATCTTTTGAAACGAAAGATGAAGTATTGGATACCTTAGATATATATATAAACATCTTAGGAGGTTCAAGACTGTTGTAAACGAAATCATGAATGAAGCACTCTAGGTCTTCATCATCTATTAACTCAACTGTTTCGGATTGATCTATGTATGATAAACTTATGATCTCATCAGCTCCGATTGAAAACTTATTCTTACAATAACAATATAGGTATTGGTATTGGATATCTTTAGGCAATAGGACAGACCTATTCGAACCCTGAAACTCCAGCCTTAATTTAAATTTGTTGTGGTTATTCATAGTTGGTTGTATTAGATTAAACATTGATGTACAAGGCTTAAATATGTACAAGGCTTGGATGGGAACACTAGTCATAATTTAATGCAAGTCGCATAAAATAAAAATTCTCGAAGGTACATTTCATTAATGTGAATGTACTATTAGTAGTTGGATAGAAAGTACAAGTATATTGTTTTTTAATTTCATAAAAGTAGTATAAAAATTGGTTATGGGTGTGGTCCTAGACACATTACTTGCTTGATTACTTACGAGAGATATCTTAATGAGTTGCTTCTGTGGAAATCCTACCACAGTTAGGACTTCTTGGACCAATGCTAACCCTGGACGTAGGTTTCGTTGTTGTTTAACTTCTGTCTGTGACTTCTTTTCATGGGTTGATCCACCCCTGTGTCTTCGAGCCAGAATCATTATCCCTGGGCTACTTAGAGGCAGAAATCAACTACAGCAGACAATCAACTTGCTTACTGCTTCCAATCGAAGACTGAAGATATGGCTAATTTGTAGCTGGTTGTTCTTCTTAATAACTTATTTTATGTAATGCATTGTTCACTTTTCATGCTTTAAAATGTCTTTGTATTTTAAGATCTGTTATATGATCTATGAACCATGTATTTCATGTTTTGTAATATACTGAAATATTATTGTGCGATACGGATCAAAGATTTCATTAAAAACATATAAAACATACTTGCTGGAATTTATTTAGTATAAGGAAATTTCCAGCATCACATTACATCAACTACTAGGAAGATAGGCACAAGTAGGATTACCATACTGAATACATCTTACTACACTGCACTGGTCTTTCAGTTACCTTCTTCATCATCATTGTCATTTTCTTCAACATCAAAATCAGCATCAATACACAAATCCATCATACAGGCATGTCCATCTTTTTGGCGGATCCCATACTCAATTTCCTGTATCAACCTGTTCAAAGAATCAAGCTTCTCATTCTCAGTGGTTCTTGATTCCTTCAAACAATCCAAAGGGTCGTAAACTAAAACTAGATCAGTAACATTTTCCAACTCAGCAATCATTTGGTCCAATTTTGTTATGCCAGCCATTATAACTGAAACTTGATCACGAAGGGTGTTAGCAAAAGTTCTTTCTTCAGTCACTTGCTGCAAGAAAAAGAATTTCATGCACTTGTGAATGTCTGATTCACCACTCAGTGTCATCATCTCATTGACAACTCGACCAGAGATGGGTTGGTTAGCTGATGAGTTTGCCATTTCAATTTAGTATTAGGTGATTTAGTTACTGGTTTGTGTTTGTATTGTATGGAGATTAGTAAGTGATTATATAGGCACAATAGTGTACAGTAACAGTTGGATGGTACATCATTTCAACTTAAATGCATGCAATAAAAGTACAGATACATTAAAGATAATAACCATTTGTTCTACAAAAGGTTATGTAATTGCCATGAAACCTACAAATACTACTTATTACATTTTATGCAACTTTCAAACATACAAATAATAGCTATTATTAGTTTATGTCTTCCGCATTTTCATTTAGTCCCCTTAGATAAGCAGCCTCTCGCATACAAATTGGTACTGGATAAGGTGAGTGTAGAACAACATGTTCAGGTCTTTCAGCATGGATCCTACAGTCTTTTGGTGTAATATCAAGTGGCCAAGCTGGTACAGGCAATCCCATAGCATTCTGAAATAAACAAATAAGTTATTAAAATAGTAAGTATGGTTATAAAATTACATTAAACAGGTACATGTAATAACATTGATCACTTACTCCGAGCATAGGCTCTCCATCCACCGGATCCCAAGAAACACCAAATCCAATTGGTTTAATGCCATCTCGATACCTAAAAGATCTTGAGCCATCTCCTTTTCCTCTCATCCTAACAACTTTCCCATTTATAGTTCTTAGTCTCCTGCTAGCTATTTCTGCTGCGGTTGGCTCAACCGTAGTTAATCGTGTTGGGAGTGTCGTCAAATGAGCATTGAAGGAAGAGTCTAAGCCAGTTTTGGTGTTGCTAACTAATTCTGACTGTAATGCATCAAACTCTAGGCGTCTTTTAGTTGTACTACGCCTTGGCATGATTATAAACTAAATTACAAGGAAGAGTCTAAGCCAGAATGTGTGGTTTTTATTGAAACTAATGTATATGGGTAAGTATTAAATACTCTAAAAATAAGTCGCATAGAAAGTACATGATAAATAAATGCCCTGACTGATGTTACAGCCAACTTATTCCCAATGCAAAGTCGCATACTAAGAACATCATAAAGGTATACCATATGTACACAGTTAAGGCAAGGGTTGAAATTTAGCACATTAAGAATTTAATTCCTAAATAACAGATAATATTATACAATAACATAAGGAATATTACACACCATACATATTGTTCAGAGGTTAAAGTTAAAGTTAGGCTTACTTAATTTATTACAGACCATAAATATTGTTCAGAAAATGATAGAACACCTAAAAATCTTCCTCAGCGGGTAACTTGAAACTTACCTTGTATTTCCAAAAGTAATCGAGCATGTGTTCACGATAGGCCAAAGGTAGCTGAGTGTGATCACCTATGTCTAGTGGAATGTTGTTGATGAGTCGGTATAACATGATGCACACCCAGATGCCACAGTCTCCTAATGCATTACCTTGTTGAGGAACATTTTCTTCAAACCTAAAGTTGATTTTGTAATCCCTTAAGGTCAATCCTTTGCGCTTCAACATATCAGCCTCGTCCAAAATCCCTGGCAATTCTTGGGACATTTTTTCCCTCATTTCCAACCACCATTTCCTGTTCTCTTGTATTGGAAGATGTTTTTGCCTCTTTCTTGGTGCCATTGAGTCGTAAATTGTAAAAACACCTGACCGAACGTGAAGCTCTCCCAATGCCCAATGTTTTTCAGGTTCATTCAAAGGGATAAATACCTGTATTTATCCCAACATTAGTATTAGTATAACATAAGCTTGGTTGGTTATATCATTCAAAAGGGATAAAATAGTGTTAACCTTTTCCACATCTGCCCAACCGACCCTGTACTTTGTAGGTCTTGGATCAGAAATGGGCCGTCTACCTCCCATAATATTTGGACAGAAATATGGGCCAGCGACAGCCCAATTTGCAGAATCCAATCTACCAAACCACATTAACTGAGTCCATAATTCCAAGTGCTGCACATAAGAATCACATGAGTATAAACAGCAAGTACCTTACTAAGTATGAATTAAATTTTTAATAAACATAGAACATATGCTTACAAAATCTGTCATCCAACCTCTTCTCTTTTCATCCAAACCAACAAAAGGTAACCATACACGATCGTCGACAACCAGTCCATATGGATCCCATGCTAATTGGTAGAGTTTTATTGGCCTCCCTTGTTTTTTTGCTTCAAACATATCTTTTATAAAACTTGGAACACTAACCTTGTAAGGGCTACTTCTTTTGGGTCGGGATAATACCTTTAAGAATTATATCTCAATTAATATATGCACATACTAATAAGGGTAATCGTATGATACAGTTAGTTTCAATTATAAATGGATCACCTCTACGAATGGTATAACTTCAGTACGGGTATATTCACGGGTAGGCACAGCAACATCGTCTTCCTCTACAAGTCCAAACTTCACCGAATTTGGTTTTGATATTTTACGCCTCTTTTTTGGAATAGGTGTGGTGGGACATTGCTGCTCATACGGTTCCTGGAAAGCCTTACTTGGCTTTTTCTTTCTTCCAATATTAGCAAAAACCGTTTCCAAGGAAGGTATTCCAATGAAGTTCCCATCTTCAGTTACATGGCTTGAAGATGTATTATGAACATGGTTATAATCAGCTAAAAACAGATCCAAATCACGGACTTTAGGCTACAAGGCATAAATTATTATTACATCAATGTTAGCTCACGTATATATTGATAATTCTACATATATTAGAGAAGTGATATTATAGACAAAGCGTACCTTCGGAGTAGTATCTGTGCTTTCTTTAAAAGATGATGTTCCCTTAGAAGTTGTAGAATTATTATCAAACACCAAGTCATGAACAGATGTGTGTTCTGACCTATCAGACTTATTCACCATGTGGGTAACATCGTTCATATCATAATCGAAGGTGGTTTCTCCATCAATTTTACTAACTTCTGTTGCATTGTTTTGCTTCTCATCTTCTAATCTAATAGAAGTAGGATCTAAACTAAAGTTACCATCCACTCCTAAATTGTTATCCATAACATTGTTGTCCTACAAATATACAAACGAATAACTAACATAAGATATTGTCTTAAAGAGAAAGTAAAGTATACTAACATAGGAAAAGGAATCAGTAATTATCACCTCCATAGGCAATTCAAGATCTTCAACTGCATTTAGTAGTTGTTGCATAGACCCCTCTTTGGATCCATCAAAAAACAAGTTATCCTCAATCACATAATCTTCTGTTGTTATGGAATCATCTACAAGATCTGCGTTCACAATAACTTCAGATGTACGACATTCAGCAACATTGGAGTCATTTATGTTTTCGTCATTAGAAGAACCTTCAGACTTGCGATTCTGGTCAACATTATCACCTTTCAACTGCTGAAATAACCAGGAAATTAGTATGTAAACAAACAAGGTTAAAGATCCATAATATATTAAAGTAAACAAATAAAGTTGGATCACACATACATCCACAACTTGTGTTTGGTGGGTATTATCTGGACCTAATAAGGTTTCAACTAGCTGCGATCTCAGGTGGCCCACCCTTCCAGCCCAATCTGGTTTTACATCAAGGACTACTTGAAATATTGAGTCAACATTATCCAGTAACCCTTGGGAATCGGTTAGGTTTACACTTGAATTGCTCGGTACATTAGATGATGGAAAATCTTCTGGTTCACGAACGGGTGACAATCTTACTTCATCTAATTGAGGACCCAACATCACATTATGGTTAACCGCTTCTACAGCTAAAGGTACTACCCCATCATTCTGTGCTTCATTAGGTATAATACCATCTACAACTACTGGTAGAATGTCACCATGCTGTGGAACAATCGGTATAACAGCTTGAATAAACGGAACCTCGTCTCCACGGAAGAAAGCAATACTACGTATAAGCCATGTCTACCTCAACTCTTCTTCAGTTGGAATGAGCACAAACGTAGGGAGAATCTCCTAATACATAATAATTAAATGATGTAAATATAAAATAATAAAAAGAAAGGGTATATAATATTGTCAGTGAAATAAACACTTTACATGTGGGAAGAGCAAGGGGTAATCAATCTTACGAAACCTCCTGTCATTTTTCCAACCAAATCCACGTGGAATTCTGCCTGGTACTTGTCTCCACCAAATATGGCTATTGGGGAATGTTTCTAGTATCCACATCTGCATAAACAAAACAAAAGCTAACTTTAAATGTTGGGCATGTTTGGCAGCATTATCACTTTAATAAAAAAGGTAGAACAAATGACCTTGAGGTCCCATTGAAAGCCATTGAGATTATATGTTCCCATGTGCATACTAGGGGTGTTGCTCTTATAATGTCTGGCAGCATATCTCGGAACCAAATTCAATGTCCTCTCATAATAATACTGCCACATGAATTCTCCCCAGGGATACTCATTCCATGCGTTAATATCATCAACAAGACAAAGTACATGCTTTGGAATATTTAAAAACTCCTCACGTCCCATAAACACAACCTCCTCTAGAAACAATAAACAAACCCTAACTGCATCCATATCTTCTAATTCAGCCCATTTTTTTTCATTCTGAATAATCTCCAATAACTCTCTAGACTTAACATTTAACCGTTTTTTTTCAGGAAATACACGGGAACAGAATGAGCTATTTTGGTTATATGCTAAAGATACATCACCACACCTAAAACCAGTCACTAAACAAAACTCATTTCGCCCAAAAGTAAGATTATGACCACCAATGTTAAAGATAAAAGGGGGACAATCGCTACTGGGAACATCTACAATTTCTTGTTGTTGTAGGATATAATTGAGCAAGTGGTTGTCATTTTGGTCATTATTAACATCTAACCATGGACCAAAAACAGTGTTTCTAAAACATAAATGGCGTGCGGGGTTTTGTTTAAGTTTAGCCTTGATTATAGGTAAAAACTTCATCTTGGATCTAAGGCTTACCTTCGCGTCATAGTTCGGCATTGGACCAATCTCCATTGGATCCATCTCTATTACGAAATTGATTTACACCGGATTGAAACTGCACATTATCAAAGATAGATACAGATTTGGGGGATCGATATTAATTAGGCGGATTAACAATTATCAAACTTCTTGAATGATTAATAGTGGGGTAAGGATTGGGTCATTGGGGTAAGGATTGGGGTAAGGTTTGGAGGTGGATGGATCGTCACAAATGTGTTTGTGTGAGATTAATGTGGATGGATCGTCAGAGATGTGTGGGTTGGGTGAAAAAGGTGGCAGACCTAGGGTGCAAGTAGTTCAAAATCCCTGGCAAAAACACTGTGCAAAATACTGTGCAAATCACTGTGCAACCGAAAGTCGCATAAAAATAAATTTAGTTTTACTAAATATAAAATAGTTTTTTTTTAATTATAATATAAATAAAATTCAATTTTAATTAATTAAAATAAAAGTTGCATAAAAAAGTACACTTACACATTTCTTACACAAAAAGAGTACTTTCTTAGGATGAATAGTAATTTTATTAATTTAATATTAAAGTCGCTTAGGTAGCTTAAAGTAGCTTAGAGTAGCTTAATGTAGCATAAGGTTGAATAAGGTAGCTTGAGGTCGCTTGGTCTATATATGGAACTTTAAAGTCGCTTAGGCTATTTTGGCAAATCCACTTAAAAAGGGGTCTATTTGGGTAATTAGCCCTTTATTAAAAGGGGAGATCTGAGGCTCATGTTTTGCATCAGAACATAATCGTGAAAATTTTACTGTGTCGTTAAGGCCTGAAAGAGTGTTGGATTAACTACCACATAGACCACATGCTCACGTTAGATGGCTGGTTAATTAGTTAGTTGCACAACATTAATGTTTGTTGTTGTATTGCTACCTTCTGATGTTGTGCCCAGATTAAAATCTAATTACTGAAGTTGCTACTGAAACATTTTTGTAAATATATTTGAGTTGATTATACCATTATTTGTTTGGGTGTGAACATATCAAATTCCGCACCATTTTCTTGACTAACTTAGTATATGGTATTGGATAAAGTTAGAATACAAGCAATATAATGACGAGGAGAAGAGCAGTGATAGGTTCGGTTAGGTCGTCTTGCACCAATAATGAATGCATGGGGTGCAAGTCTAGGTGATGACCTGAGCAAGTACCCGTCGAAGGAAACGACCTGATAAATTGTACGTATCATTACACATGTGTTTGTCATAGGTAAATGCATGTTCCTTTTTTACATTAGATAAAAAGAACTCTGATTATGGTAAGTGAATAAACTAAGTTAACATTATTGTCACGTTCTATAAGGGAAGTGACTTTGTTTTTTGTTCTCATTATATTGATTATTATTTCCCAGGTTTAACGGAAACACTTGGCAGAGGAAATGAAACCTATTAGCAAAGGATCAACAAAAAGGTCAGCGAGGAATTCTTAATGGCTGAAAATGATACTGCATAAACAAAAGCGAGGTTTTTGGTTTGTTTGATTGATTTGTTGATAGGTTTATTAGATACTATCACTTTTATGTATAATTACTATCTCATAACAGTTTGTCAGAGGTAATCATTGTATTTTAATTTACTGAATAACACGTTTTTAGTGATGTAGGCTGAGAGCGCGAAGAGCCGGCACAACATGGGTGGTAAAATGAGTGGAAGCGAGACCGCATGCTGCATAAAAAAAAGCTTTACATGCTTTGTCAAAAGTGATTAGGATTTTAAGGTTAGCCTTTTAATGAACTATTTATATTTATAAAGAAAGTGCTATTTGTTGTAATTTGAGTTTTCTGTGGTTATATACAATCAGAAGAAGATTGATCACATAGGTTATAGGGATTCCAATTTGACCCATTATGCAATCTGGTTGTCGACCCGTTTAGACACCTTCAACTATTTGCTCACACTTATAATAGTTGTAGTTATCTTTGGGTTAATGTGGTTTGTCACTTGCAGATTATGTAGGAAGTCTGTTCATATTTAACATTTAACACTTTGTTCATGCCACCATTAGTAATTATAGGTGAGATATTGTTAGATACGATTTTGGCTTGATAAAATATTTGCTATGTTTCGGATTAAGTTGTCTTGCACTCCACAAATTTTTCTTATATCCTCATCTATAATATTTACACCACCCTTCACTGTCTTCAAAGACTCAGAACCGAAATACCCACCTGTGTATCTTAGTGCTAATTGCGTAAAAAACCTTAAATTCCCTGAAATGCATCCTGCTGAAAAAAAATTGCTTTTCTCTTTGCTTATATGTACACACATAGGTGATAAGTTAGTTCGAGCGTTTGCAATGAAATCGTACTCTGCAGTTAGTATTTCTCTTATATTATAGTTTAAAAGGTTGTGCGCCCGGTTACTGTTAAGACCAAATGCGAGAGGCTTTCAACATTCCATACCAATTTTTAGAGGTTTTTTACTGCTATTTTAAAGTTTTTACTTTTCCTCCACGTAAGAATTTATTAGGAATTCATAAATCTACTACGGCCAGTACAAAATTCTCATATTTTGATTAAAATAGACCTAAAATTCTCATATTTTGATTAAAATAGACCTCTTCCTCTATTGTTTTGGTCCTAAAAACCAGAAGGATGACATTAAGTGCGTGATTCCATGGATTCGGTACCTATGAAAACACCATGAGACGTTACGCTGACCGAAAGTCTTGATCGGAAAATTTCTTTACTTTTTAATCTTAGTTTCACACATATGGCTTAGTTCCACAAATTCACCAGACTAAGGCATCGATGAGTAAAGATATACTACATTCCATCTATTAAAAATCAAAAAAGAGTTACCACATGCTTCAAATAGCAACTGTTCTTATAGTAATATTAATATGTTGAAGGTAGAGTCCATGTTAGGCACATTTCATCAACTTATCTGGTCCTTATAAAAAGGACTCATCAGAAAATTTGTTTAAAACAACGAGGTTCGAATATTTTGTAATATAGTTTCGACGCTTATTGTTAAGACTAAAATTAATGTTTTTTTTTCTATCGGCATGAATGTTTTGTGTACTTGCTGTTACATGAGAGAAAAGGTAATGTATTGATGAGGTAGAGGTGGTGAAGATCTATTTTCAACTTTTTATAGTTCAGCTCCTTGGTATCAGTTTATGATGTTCGATACATAAAGATAAGCATTTTTTAGTGCTTGGCTATAACAGCTTATTCTGATTATTTAAGAGTAAGAAGTACTTAAAATTACGCAAGTTGAAACTTCGGACCTTTTGATCTTATAAGCAGCAGATTATCAGCTTAAAATAAGCAATCCCAAACACCTGCTTATGCTATCATAATATGCATAATAGTATGTATTTATCATTAGCTTGATTAACACAAACTGCATATGTTGCAGGTGACTTGGAAGGTGATTTACAAGCAGGCGCAATAGCGGATTTGTCAACTAGGTATGAGTACTATGCACTAAACATTGTTGTGAAACTTTATGTATGACCATATACGAGTTTCGTGTTTGCTGCGATTTGGGATTCCATGCTATTTTTTCATCTGCTCTTAAGTTGATGATAAGTACTGTAATTTAAAAGAGAATGGTTTAAATAGGCTGATCACCCTCACAACCATCAGCCCTCCACCTTATGGTTTTTTAGGACCAAAATGCGCGCTATGGGATTGTCCAGGACCAGCACAAGGCTGGTGTGCACACAGTAGGCCTGCCCAAGGGTGGCTTCCTGATTATTTGTTGCTTATGAGCCATGCCATCATTGGAATAAAACTGTTGAATAAAAATAACGTTCAGCATGTGAACATATCAACCAATATACTGTTTAATAGATCGATGATTAGCTTGGTATTTGTTCTACTGAAGCAGGACTACTACTGGAGGACGTGGCTGACTTTTTGAGCTATACTCTGGTGGAAGGGTGAAAGAACTGCTTGCACAAGGTGTTTCTCAAAGTCGTTACCATGATAAGACTCTGGAGGTACGAATCAGTTATATTTCTTTTATGTTAGGCCAAATATTGAACTATATAAAAAATAGCTTAAAAGGTTAAACAAATTAAGCATAATCAGCAAATCAGTTCAGATCATTTCCTTCAGTTTAAGAAAAATGAGACAGTAAAGAATATAGTACACGTATTTGACAACATATAATCCTTGCAAATGGAAAATACTGTGAAGGAAGTTCAAAAGCAAATGGTGAAAGTTTATTGTCAAACGGGGAGAGGAGAACTATCACAACCTGATTCGAGACCCATTTGACCTGGACCCGTAGTCTTTAGTGACCCATTCACTTTAAGATACTTTAAGATAATCAAGTATCTGTTTGTTTTCTAAAAAATACACTGAAATAAAGCAAGTTTCTATGTAGTTTTTTAATGGTTGTTTCCTACTATGGTGTTGGTCCAACTTAGTAGTGACAACATTAAATAAGTGATAATTATGCTAAATTGTCTACTGAGACTGCTAAAAAAGAGGCAAGACGATAAAAAAAAAAGAAAAATCGAAAAGAAAACAATAAAAACAAAAATAGTTGTAACAACTGTGTTAATGAGTCATGTTTTTTGTTGTGTAGATATACTCTCGATCAAGACAACTAAACAACTAAGAATGAAGATTATGAATCATTATAGCAGTAGTATTTTAAAGTTATGACCTTTGTTGTTGCAGGTACCTTATATTACACTTGCTTAAAGACACAGTAGATTAGGTGTACGATTAGTAGCAGGAGAGTGCAGTGAAATTCGTGAAGGTGACATTAGCATCTGCGAGAGAGTCAATGCTCTCGACACCCAGTTACTTTGCACTATGGTCGCCAAAATTATTCGTATAACTGAAGAACTCGGGTCATCCGAAAAGCCACTTGAAAGCATTTGTTTCCAAATTGTTGAAGTGGGACAGCGAGTGAAATTTCCGAGTCTGGAGATATAAATGTTGAGAGGAAGCTAAAAGATGGGGTCCTACATTTGACAAAGGTACCTGCCATGACCGTTGTGCATACCTTGATTCCCTTTTCTTAGTGGTACCCGTATGAGGTGTAATTCAAAATAAGTACATTTTGTACGCATAGCTGATCTGCCCATGTGCGTTTTGGGTCAATTGATGTCTATTACTTTCGACGTAACAACAAATTTAAGGTTCAAATACATTTGAATTATGCATCACATTCTTACTGTTGTATGTTTATCATACGAAATGGTACACATAAAAAAATTGTAAATGACACTAAACTAACAAGTTAGGCACTATCAAATGGTTCCAATCCATGTCGGATGCATAGCATAACATAGAAATTTAGCATATTTTATGTTGTGTTTTGTTTAAACGCTAGAATCGAGTGTAGAAATGTGACATACCCGCACATCATCTCCCGTCTTTGCTTAGTAAACGTGCGGTGCCATCGTTGTATGGTCTCAATTACGAGTGATGAAGGAAAAAAGCCAATGTTTTGAAACCCGGTTTTTGAATCGACCCGGTCAAGTCACCGGATTCGGGACAACTCGGGTCGAACCAGGTCAACCCGGTTTTCTAATTTATTTTTTATTTTTTTTTATTTTTAATAATTAGCAAAAATTATATATAAAAACGATAAAAACTTCCGAATATTGAAAATATAAATTTTTTACCAACCAATATAATATGTAAAAATAAAATTTCATCGCAAATACGTAAAATTTACGTATTCTTTAAAAAAAACCCGAAAAAATCAAAATTCGACCGGGTCTCGAGAACCGGGTTTGCCCGGGTCACTCAAAACCCTGCGGGTTTAGCCGGGTTCGAAAATGTGAAACCCGGGTCAAAATGATCCTTTTTTTAACCGGAACCGGGTCAACCTGTTGACCCGGCCGGATCGACCCGGGTTTCAAAACATTGAAAAAAGCACACGTGACCACCAAATTAGTTAAAACCCCCAGGCGTGACATAATGTTTTTGATAAAGAGTGTATGTTATAATGATCATATGTGTATTTTGGTTGAATGTGTATGTTTTGAGTTTTAAAGTATGTCAGATCTCTCTATATGTTTTGAACATGCAAAATTGCGTTTAGTATCACAGACCGGTTGTGCGTTTTAGTGGTATACACAAGTTTAGTGTAAACACTAAACAGGGATGAGCATTTCGACTCGAATCCTAAATTCAAATCTGAACCGTACTCGAAATCGTACTGATTTCCGGTACACGAATCCAGTTCGATATGATACCGGGACTACGAATAAGGTAAGATAAAATTCGGGACAATTAATTCGGTACGGGACCGGTACAAAATCGGGAAATTTCTAAAAAAACGGGAAAATCTCGATTTCCTGATACCGGTACCAATACCCGAACCGGTACCGATATTTGAATCCCGTTCTGTACGAGATCAGTACATAACTTTTTAGATCGGGAAAATATCGAGAACACTAAATTGGGATTTGGGACGGGTTCGAGACGAGATTGGTACTGAGCTCATCCCTATCTATAAGTGAAACTAAAAAATGATTAAGTGCATATCATTTGGCTCCAGTTTGTTTTGGTTTTTGTTAAAGAGATCTCAACAGTGTCATGTTTTTTTTAACCAGTTTTTACGTACATTTGTTTGTAATGTTATGTAAATGTTGTTAACGAAGTTTTGGATGTATTTATGCTAGATGTGTTTTGTGTGATAAACATAGTGATGTTTTTCTTCTACAATTTTCATGAGTGTGCGGGATGTAAAGAAAACAGAATCAATTTAGCTATCTAACGTCATGAAATATGGTTACTAGTGTTTTGATCATTGATGGACAATTGAAAATGCCGACATAAACCATGCAAATAAGAAAGTGGTTTTCCATAAATAAAAAAACAGGCACCGAATATGTTAAGTATTAAATAAAAATCACAATCATAATATATTCAGAAAAAATTATTCACCGGTTCGGATCAGTTCTGTCTCGGGTTAAAAACATGAACAATACACTTATAATATATATTCGGTTCGGTTTATTTCAGTTTTTATTCAGTTTCTATTTAACTCGATTTATTTCATTTTGGTTTTTAGTTCGTGTTTTCCTTAAATTAAATTTTCAGTTCAGTTAAACTGTATTCGGTCTTCGTGGATGAGATCTAATTTATATTATTTTTAAACAAAAAAAAATGCTACTAAAGTGCATTCAATAAATAAATATTTAAACTAACTGATATAGTTTTAGTTAAGTTTTCGTAAACGGTATTCACAAACAAATATTTATAAAATATAAAAACTTAAACTTTCGGTTCGGTTTCAATTTAACTCGGTTTGGTTTTCGGTTCATGGTCAATTTTCAGTTCAATTAAAGTTTATTCGGTTCGGATCGGCTGTAAAACAATGCTCGACCATACATCTTTGTTGACGATATCTAATTTATATTATTTTTAAAAAATATTAACCTAATAAAAATAGTTAAACGATAATCATACATCATACCCGTCCATCGGACGGGTTTTGCCACTAGTATATATATATATATATATATATATATATATATATATATATATATATATATATATATATATATATATATATATATATATATATATATATATATATATATATATATATATATATATATATATATATATATATATATATACTAGCGGCGTAACCCGCCCAATGGGCGGGGTCGTTTCATAACTCCTTTTTAAAAGTACGTTTGTGTATTAATTATATTTTCTTATAGTGGGACTCGTTTTTGTTAAAATTAAAGTTGAACGAATTTATTATTTTTATATTTTTAGGGCTTCGTCCACCCAAGAACTTGTTTAGCCTCATGTCAATCTTTCGTTTTACTAAATTGTTTTATTATTTTTTAGAATAATGTTTATGTATTTATTTAGTTTTTTGTAGTGGGTCTCATTTTTTTTTGGAGAAAACTTAAACTAATCTAATTATTGAATCCCACCCAATGAACTTATTTAGTCCATAGTAATCTTTTGTTTTACTAATATGGGCAGGTTTGTTTCGTTATTTAAAAAAAGTATATTTGTGTATTTATTTTCTTTTTTTTTTGCACTAAGAGTATTTTTTGTTAAAAGAAACCTCCAACGAATGTTTTTTCTATATTTTTATGACAAAATGGAAAAAATTTATATTTATGTCTAAAAGTTCTCATTAGATATAAAACTTATCTTCTTAAAATAACATCTTTTTTTTGAACATAAATCTTAAAAGAACATCTATTTCTTTTAACGACAAATGTTAATGGTTAGTGGGTCGAGTAGTGCAATGACATGCAAGCGGAAGAATGTCATCTTCAGAAATCCTCCCCAAAGAAACCAATTAGTGAAATCTTGATGGCCTATCTTTACTTTTGGAGCATACTTTAAAAGCCAATTTTAAATGCGTACTTTCCACCTAAACAAAATAAAGAAAATGTCTAACTTGAACTTTAGCAGCGCATCATAAAAAAATCTGAAATAATAAATAATTATAAAGTTAACAAAATGTCTCACTTTCTCAACTTCACATCCAATAAATCCTTGGTCAACTTATTAGTGTATGTATTTTAACTAATATATTTGAAGAGCAACTTGACTATCAATGGGAAATGTACAGTTCGAGCATTTTACACACTTTGACATTTGATTGATGGATTGGCAAAGGCAACTGGACAAAGAAATTTGATTATTTTATATTAAAAACTTGCAAATTGCCAACCTTTTAGTGACGTTTTAAGTTTACTAAATTTTGACAAATCAAATTTTACTTAAGACGAGTGTGTCTCTAACCTCTTTGACGAATGTGTGCCAACCTTTTTATTTAAATAAAATGTAAAAGTAAAGTTTTAAGTGTTAAGTTAATGAGTACCCTAGTTATATATAATGATAAAAAGGTTATTTAAAAGAAAATTAAAAACTAAACTTATAGAAAAATATTTGTTATAATATAAAGATTACGAATTTTGACAATTCATTAAATACAATATAAAAAGTAATGATTTTACATTGTTCAATCTAATTTACATCGTAAAAAGTTTAACCTAACATATATATCACTACGACCACACTGAAAATTACATTCGTTAAACTTTATTGTTTTAATTACAACAACGTAACCAATAGAATATCTCATTTAGTTATAATGTGACAACGTTATTCCTTTTAATCAACGATCGTTTGTAATATTTGTCTTTTATATTAAAGTTAAAAGAAATAAAAACATGTTTACTTTTTAAAAAAAGTGAAGTGCAATTTATTTAAAAATTAAAATTTTAAAAAGTAAAAAAATATATAAGAAATTGTAAAAAAACCAAAAAGATAGTTTTTGCAAAATTAAGATATTAAAGGTACAGAGATTTTTATTTTTACTTTTCAAATATGAAAATATAAAAAATAAGATTAAAAGTAAAAAAAATGGTAATTAAGATGTGTAGACTTTAGGGTTAAGTCCATGTAATAGCATGATACTTTTCAAAATATACAAATATCATACATGTACTTTAAAAAGTACTAATATCGTATACGTACTTATAAAATTCGTCTCGATATCATACCTTAATACTTTTAAAAATACTAATTCAGTATATTGAATAACTCAATGTGTGCAAATGTGTGCAAACTACTAACAGTCCTTCATTTCACATGTTTTGGTGTCATAAAACTGTTTTTCTTAATGCAACTTGGCATTTATCTTTTATATAAACTTCTTAAAACATTAAAATTCGTTTTTGTAGTCATGAGTTTGATGGTACGGTAATGTGGTG
This sequence comes from Glebionis coronaria, assembly GCA_025667525.1. Taxonomy (NCBI): domain Eukaryota; kingdom Viridiplantae; phylum Streptophyta; class Magnoliopsida; order Asterales; family Asteraceae; genus Glebionis; species Glebionis coronaria. The sequence continues at coordinate 119,349,878 of CM046874.1, read as the reverse complement.
ATGACTTGAAAGTGGGACTTAGTACCCCAAAACCTTAAAACCTAAGTTCAAAACTTACATGACTATGCATTAACTTACACATGATATACCACTTGCAAGTATGAAGTTTTTGTTTACTATTAGTTGTTGACAGTAATGGTGGTGCTGCTAGCGGGGAAAAGTATATTCGAAAGAAGACAAAAAAAAACTAATGGTTGATCATGAGATTTATGGTGATGAGCGGACCAAAAATGAACCAGGGTTTCTGGCTACCACCTACAATATGTTGCGAAATAATATGGCAAAAGAAAGTTATGTTTGTAGCTATGTTAAAAGTACAAGAGATTCAAGCAACTAATCTCGTTAGTTCTTGTGCAATCATCTTTGCGAAATATTATGGCAAATGAAAAAGTTATGTTTGTTGCTACGTTAAAAGTACAAGAGATTCAAGCAACTACACAGTCATCTTTGAGGTATGATATTGAGACAAATTTTGAAAATACATATACGATATTGGTATTTTTTAAAGTTTACGTATGATTTTTGTACATTTTAAAAAGTATCTTGCTATTATATGGACTTAACCCTAGACTTTAAGTGTGATTATAATTTGTTTATTCTACAATGGCAGAATGAGAATATAATTTGTATATTATACATATTAGGTATCGTAATATAAAATAAGTGTCTAAAAAAACTACTATATGATAAGATGTTATGTCTAGTTGATGGGGTCATGTCACACGTCAAGAGCGGAAATAGCAGCTCTATGTGTAAAATCATATATTGTTTTCTTAAATAGGGGGAAGTTAAGGGTTCCACGAGAATGGCCGATGCTACAGTGATAGACCTAGTCCTGATGGAAGAAGGGACAGAAGTTCATAGCTATGATAAAATACGTATTTCATGTTCTAATTGGGATAGTTTTTTATGAAACTGTGAATGGTGTTACTATATTAATGACATACCACTTGAGACCACTACAATATGAAACTAATAAAGCTACTAATTCAAACTCCATACACATGATAAGATTAAATGGTTTGTTCCGTCTGTCATTGTGAAGCTTGCTGCTGGTTAAATTCAAAAAATCCCACATTGTGTGAAGGTATAGGGTCATCGCAGCAGATACGCTATACATCTTCCAGATTCCTAGCAACACATGGCTTTGTTATGAGCCCCTATTCGAGTCACATGCCATACCAGCATTAAATTTTTGAGCAACCTGGGCGGTGTTCATGGATTTTATTGTTAGAAATTCATAGCTGTTGTAAAGCCTTTATAAAATAGGCGACGGATCCTCTCCTACAGCAATTGAAGCACACTCACTGTCTCGAAGATAACATTAACTATTTGCATAGCTGTTCTAGAGCCTTTATAAAAAAGGAGACTGTTCCTCTCTTAAAGAAACTGAAGCACACTCACTGTCCCGAATATAACATCAGCTAGGCCGAAAAATGATTAGTGAATCTTAACTTTGGAACATAGTATTGCTTCAACAGTTTCAAGCAATGGGTAGTGAACCTGCAATTAGGAATTTGCAGAAAATGATTATGATAAGCATAAACATTGTCATCCAATAAACACATACCTACCATAATTAGCTCTTTAGCAGGCCAAAAAATATTAACGCATACCTTGTTCAAGCTTCTGTTACATTGTTTCAACCATAGGTGCAAGTGAGGCCTGTTGTATCTATGTAACATGGAAACGACTTGGCTACACAAGACTTGGATTAATAGCCTAACTTGTTCAACGTAACTAACCATCATTTGATTGTCCCCTCAGAAATCAATATTTTGCCTATCAAAGTCGCAACATTACATCTTGTTCTGCATTTTATATCATCTTAATAATGAACATAAGAATAACAATAATCGAATATAGAAAAATTAAACCTTGATGACGCTTTTGAGTGATCAGAAATTGAACGGCAATGGACGGTGGCAATGTGATTGGCGATGATAACAGGACAAGAGTGGTGGGTGGATGGTAGCAGGTTAGATGGCGGACTGGGTAACTGTGATGGTGGAATTGTTTTTGGAGGGTAAAGTGAAAAGGTAGGAATAGTTGCTCAGTAATATGTATTCATCTTTCCACAAAAACGATTACTGCCAACGCCTTCAACAACCTGAACACATAAGATGTATGGTTGTACTTCTACTACCTGAACATGAACCTGATATTAACAATAGGTTTAGAGTTAAAAACATGCGACACATTCTGTAGAGATAAAACCTGTATTAGCTTGGAGATTTACCTTCATTCAGCAACTTGGCAACATGGATAACATCTCTAAGTTGGCTATTATGTAAGCCATGGTGTACTAAATATTGGATAAATTTGAGTGTGGTTATACACGATCTAATGCAAAACTTGACGCCATTAAAATTATTATAAGAGCTAAAGTTTTTAGTCCTGTTACTCTTTGTGTTCCCAATTACAGAAATCGTACCAACATCAATTCCCAAAAAAGCAAACCAACGGATCCGATCTATATAATCCATATATGAACGAACTGATAACTAATTACATTTCATTCGATGTAGTCCTTGAGGAACATCATCGCAACATATTCTGTAAAGATAGAGAACAAAAAAAATATGAAAATGCTCAAAAGAAGCCAACAGCTCAAAATTGCTTAGAATATACCTAATACCAATCAAACAATCTATATATTAACAATGCAAACCTTGTTGCTGTAGCATCAAATAAAGAACGACATGTCTAATATCAAGATGGAAAGAAAACAAAGAGACAACTTAACTTGAGATCTGCAAGAAAACGTATAATAAAATGAAGCAAAACATTATCCTAACTGGACTACGTACACTATTCCGTTAGATATTATTGCCAATATTGAAATAAGATGATATTACTTTCGTAATTTTTGTAATTAATCAATGGTTATGGTCGCTATCTATTAACAGCAATTTAAGTACGTTGCTGTTTCCCTCGCTCTTTTTGTAATGTTTCTAACAGCTGCAAGGGCAATAGAGGTTCTGAATTTAAGATCCTAGTGTACGAAAAGTGGATCCGAGAATATATCTATCAAGGTATTAAAACCCTCTATGTAACGATCAGTTTCAACTTACATATAATCTTCTTTACTGATTGATTCATCTTGGTAAATATGAATGACACAGAATTGGATAAGGCGATCGACAAGAAGAAACTACATGACACATCAGCATGTGTTTCATTCCATTCAACCGCTGCCACTTGTACATCTTGAGGAACACATAAATATTTCCGAGAATCTAAGGTGCTAACATATACTGTTACAGTATCCCCATCTGCTACCGCCTTAGCATCCACTTTTGTTAATCATTTTCAGTAAGATGGGAAGAAAAAACCTGAAACATGTCTCCTTTTAGATAAGCAATTTCATCGCTTTTAGTTGGAAGCTACCACCAACGCCATATACTCAATCAGTTCTTACACTCGGTTTCTGCAACTAAAACCAGATGAAATGGGCGGTTATGTAACGGGTCAAAAGGGTCAGGCTGACCCAAAACACTTTGTCCAAAAAATTAGTTTTTTTTTTCTTCAAATGATTAGTGTTCAAATATATATTAATAATAATCTAATTTCTAGATATTGAATTAGACATATTAGAAAATATTTTAAACTGTGTACTGGTCATGTAACCAGGACAACACAAAATCACAAACCCTTATATATCAAATAGCTTAATCATGTTGAGAGAGCTTCCCACTGAAACAAAGAGTAACAAAAAGAGATATTTGTGAAACAATCAACAAACTTCAAAAAGAGATCATGTTCTGCTAACAGCCTTTTAAAATTTATAATCCAATTGCCTTGTAATCCAACTGTTCATTCACCACCAGTTGATTATATGTGCCCAATTGCGGCTTCTTTATAACTGCATACATTAATTTTCCCACCACAAAACTGAACAAAGCGACTGAGGTAAGTCAGTACACTGTTAGAACACAAACTGAAAGCAGACACCCAAACCATAACTCCTACACCAAAGAAAGCACACATTCATAAGACACGATAATGCCAACTTTAAACTTTTTACAATAAATGGATTGGGTAAAATCCGTACGATCCTTATCCTCCTGGTACTTATTATCCTTAGCCTCCTTCTACTTATCCTAAACTTACCGCTACTTATATTCCTAAACCTCCTCCTCCTATGTAAAATCCCAAACATCCTCTGTCAGTTATGATATGAAACCTTATGATTCTAAACCTCCTGGTAGTTATGATTTAGAACCTCATGATAATTACTTCTAAACCTCTTCCTCCAAATCTCTACGAACATAAAGTAAATACAGAATTCGTGAAACTAAAAAACTTGAAAGTGTATTGACTAACCGACTTCGGTATAATGGGAATGTTTTTCTTCATCTGATCGCTGGTATGGGAAGAGGCGGCTTTAGCCTCGTATGTGTGCAGACCCTTAGTGACAACGCGACTTTTAATATTGCGCCAACATTCTCGTAGAGTGGTTGCTTTCGGTTGAGTTTGGTCAACCGGTTGTCTTCTCATCTTTGAGCGGTTTACAAAAACAAACCGTAAGCAACATTTACATATAAATGCAATCGTTGAAGTAGATAAAATGTGGTTAAAATTTACCATCATCTGAGGTAGCAAGATGCGCTCAATCAAGTCCTTCCTTGCAAAGAAGAGACTACATATGTCAACCTAGTACCATCGCCAGCTAAAACAAAACTTTAATTCAGCGTAGAAAACATTGACTCTAATCTGATGTAAACTAATTAGAGAGCGTGAGAACTTTACCTCTAGGAATTATATTGTGAATGTTGATAAAATGGAATCGACAACCTACAAAAAGACCATCATAAGCCAATTATTTGAACACATAACTGTAAATTAAAATTGAATACGATAAGCAAATCAACATAAAAAGAAACTAATCCCACACAATCAGCTCCATAAATGTATCGACTTATTGAAAACAACAAATAAGACATGTTCATTGTAATTTATTGGTTGAATATGAACTTTGATCATGACTCACCAATTATAGGGATTATTTTCATAATTTCTCCAATCTTTAGCTTGTATACCAATGCCTATCAGGATCAGTAATCGTAATCATCATCACTTACAACCTCTTCATCACTTGAACTAATGATACAATGAGCTTTGAAGTCAACTCATCAACATCTTCTCTTGTTTCTATTATATTAAATCTGATTAGCATAAATATGTACTTTAAACTAAAAATTACCAGAATGAGAAGAAATCGAAGAAACCATTGATTCAAAGTTTGTGGATGGTTTATCTGAATAGGAAAATGTTGATAACATCTGTATCCAGGATCTACAAACCTAAACATGTACAAAATTAGCATAATCGATAGCATGATCATTGGTGCAAAGGACAGTATAAATTGGTCATTTTAAATCATGCGAAGATATAAAAGTGGCGTGATTAACTAAGAGGGTACCAATCCAATCATTGATATAACCAAGGTTTTGCATCTGTGGAAGAAAGAGGAAAAAAACCAGACGTTGCATAATAAAAAAAAAGAGATATGCGTTTTAAAATTTGTGAATTTTAAAAATTTATGTTTGACAATTGATTTGATTGTGAATTTGGGATAGAAGAAAACTTTGGTTGGGGTAATAGGGTTTCGAGAAAAGAGGCATTTTGTGAGATTAGGGTTTGAGAAAAAAGAGGAGGGCGTGTGTTTTTTTAGTAAAAAAATTGCCTTAAAAAATAGCGTTTGGAAAACGTGATTTTGGCCAAAGAAAACACTAAATCCGAAAACTTTAGAGTTATTTTAGGAAAAAGTGAGATTTTTTAGGATTCCAACAAATTTTATTGGTTAAAAAATGTGACTGGGATATGACTGGATTAAAAAGTGTGGTTTCAAATCATAATTATACCTATATATAATATAAAGATATATATATATATATATATATATATATATATATATATATATATATATATATATATATATATATATATATATATATATATATATATATATATATATATATATATATGGGGGCTGAAAAATATGTCTGAGAGAGAGATAAAAAATAAAAAAAACGTATTTGTGACTTTTTAATGGAAAAGACGTAAATACCCTTCTAATAAATAGATTTAACGGACAAAATAAACGCCTATCCAAGATAGAGACTATTCTTGATCCAAAATGTAAACGATAGGGATGATCTGCAGACTTAATTTGAAATAGAAACCAAACTTGATGTTTGTTATAAACGATAGGGACCAAACATGAAATTTTTTCTATATATTATTTAACATAAGCAGAATACATTTAAGGAACTGAATGGAATGCTGCAACATCGCCCATCTGCTCAAGTAATGATTTAACTTTGCAAATGAGTGGCTTCACTCAATTATTCCACCCCTTGCTCAAATATCCGATAACTTCATATCAATATAATCGGCACAAGTAAAAAAATTTTATATATAAATTCATGTAGCCGATTTCGTTATACATGAAATTCAAATAAATTGTTTGCCGGTAAGCTTATAGATTTTAAGCATGGGGTTCGCGTATATTGACTTTTAAGGTGGTTAAATAAAATAATTTGTATAAGTTGGAATGATATTTATAATTAGAAAAAGAGATGTATCTTCGGCCTTTATTGTGATTCAAATTTCTCATAAAAAATGTTAATACACCTGTTTTTTTATCAGAACTAAAAGTGTAACTCCATACTAGTGACACTTTGAAGGCGTCACTGAATGTCATTTTTATAATATGTAGTAAAGCAGATTATCTTTCCATGTTTACCATGCAAAAGATAAACAAGTAAAGAATCCATAGCTTAAAAAAATAGATTTTTTTTTGTTGGAATTTGGTAGATCCAAACTCTATGATCTACCTGCCAAAAAGTAAATTCATGTAGCCGATTTCGTTATACATGAAATTAAAATAAATTGTTTGCCGGTTTATAGATTTTAAGCATGGGGTTCGCGTATATTGACTTTTAAGGTGGTTAAATAAAATAATTTGTATAAGTTGGAATGATATTTATAATTAGAAAAAGAGATGTATCTTTGGCCTTTTTTTGTGATTCAAATTTCTCATAAAAAATGTTAATACACCTGTTTTTTTTATCAGAACTAAAAGTGTAACTCCATACTAGTGACATTTTGAAGGCGTCACTGAATGTCATTTTTACAATGTGTAGTAAAGCAGATTATCTTTCCATGTTTACCATGCAAAAGATAAACAAGTAAAGAATCTATAGCTTAAAAAAATAGAGTTTTTTTGTTTGAATTTGGTAGATCCAAACTCTATGATTTACCTGCCAAAAGTAAATTCATGTAGCCGATTTCGTTATACATGAAATTCAAATAAATTGTTTGCCGGTAAGCTTATAGATTTTAAGCATAGGGTTCGCGTATATTGACTTTTAAGGTAGTTAAATAAAATAATTTGTATAAGTTGGAATGATATTTATAATTAGAAAAAGAGATGTATCTTTGGCCTTTATTGTGGTTCAAATTTCTCATAAAAAATGTTAATACATCTGTTTTTTTATCAGAACTAAAAGTGTAACTCCATACTAGTGACACTTTGAAGGCGTCACTGAATGTCATTTTTACAATATGTAGTAAAGCAGATTATCTTTCCATGTTTACCATACAAAAGATAAACAAGTAAAGAATCCATAGCTTAAGAAAATAGAGTTTTTTTGTTGGAATTTGGTAGATCCGAATGATTTACCTGCCAAAAAGTAAATTCATGTAGCCGATTTCGTTATACATGAAATTCAAATAAATTGTTTGCCGGTAAGCTTATAGATTTTAAGCATAGGGTTCGCGTATATTGACTTTTAAGGTGGTTAAATAAAATAATTTGTATAAGTTGGAATGATATTTATAATTAGAAAAGGAGATGTATCTTTGGCCTTTATTGTGATTCAAATTTCTCATAATAAATGTTAATACACCTGTTTTTTTATCAGAACTAAAAGTGTAACTCCATACTAGTGACACTTTGAAGGCGTCACTGAATGTCATTTTTACAATATGTAGTAAAGCAGATTATCTTTCCATGTTTACCATGCAAAAAGATAAACAAGTAAAGAATCCATAGCTTAAAAAAATAGAATTTTTTTGTTGGAATTTGGTAGATCCAAACTCTATGATTTACCTGCCAAAAAGTAAATTCATGTAGCCGATTTCGTTATACATAAAATTCAAATAAATTGTTTGCCGGTAAGCTTATAGATTTTAAGCATGGGGTTCACGTATATTGACTTTTAAGGTGGTTAAATAAAATAATTTGTATAAGTTGGAATGATATTTATAATTAGAAAAAGAGATGTATCTTTGGCCTTTATTGTGATTCAAATTTCTCATAAAAAATGTTAATACACCTGTTTTTTTTATCAAAACTAAAAGTGTAACTCCATACTAGTGACACTTTGAAGGCGTCACTGAATGTCATTTTTACAATATGTAATAAAGCAGATTATCTTTCCATGTTTACCATGCAAAAGATAAACAAGTAAAGAATCCATAGCTTAAAAAAATAGAGTTTTTTTGTTGGAATTTGGTAGATCCAAACTCTATGATTTACCTGCCAAAAAGTCGAAAGCGAAGATTATCACAAAATTTGTTCCAAAAAAAAAGATTATCACAAAAGAAAACAAAAAGAGCATCCAGTTGATGATAAACAGATAAAAATAAATGGTTGGATATTTGATTGACTATTATTAAGGACTCAAAGAAACCATACAACAAATGGCACACACTTAACATACGACTCAAAATGGGAATCAGAATAAAAATTCTCTTCATCCTCATTTTGCTATTTTGTCTTCCTTAAACCCCTTTATAAACCTTCATTAACTACTCACTACAACATCATCCACAAACACACACTACAAATGGCTACTTACATCAATGGAGTTGCAAGTAAATTCACTACCTTTGTCTTAATATGTGCTTTACTTTTCTCCGGTGGTCTTTGTCAATCAGTCCCAGGGATTTACACATTCGGAGACTCATTAGTAGACGTCGGAAACAACAATCGTCTCCCTCTTTCCCTTGCTAAGGCAAGTTTGCCTCACAACGGCATTGATTTTCCGACTGGAAAAGCCACTGGCCGGTTCAGTAATGGAAAAAATATTGCTGACTTTGCTGGTAAGTTGTGCTTTTTACATACGTTCGTACCCATGCAACATGCATGAAAAGTTAGAAGAACGAAATTGCTGAAGATATATAGTAGATGATGGATTATTACTAAGAATATTCTAGGTATAACATAACAACTAATGAGGTGTACAATTTGATAGATTGTCCTATCTAAAGTCTAATGCCTGATAACTAAAGTTCTACACTAATGTTTTTATTAGAGTTACAACTCAGAATTTCTTTCTCAGATAATCTTGTTTGTATGATTTCTGCAGCTGAAAAGGTGAAATTACAGACCGGTCCACCGTATCTATCATTGTTGTCTAAATGGAAGTTGGGCGATGCTCCTGTTACCGGAGTTAATTTTGCTTCTGGTGGTGCTGGAATATTTAACGAAACATGTGAACTCTTTGTAAGAATACATACATCTCTATAACAATATGATTCAAAAACTACCATTCGAGTTGTTCAATATCTAATCAGTTAATCTTGTGAGTACAGAAACAATCAATTGCACTAGCGCAGCAAGTAGAGTACTACTCATTGGTGCATGACCAACTGGTTCAAAAACTAGGCTCAACTGGTGCGCGAAACCACTTGACAAAATCCCTTTTTACAATTGTGATTGGAGGCAATGATTTGCTTGCCTACTTCAAGAAAAATTCCAAAGTCTCTAGGAAATACACCCCGCAGCAATATGTTAATCTAATGGCTTCCACCCTTAAACAGCTTATGCAGGTGATCCTTTTCTTGACACTTTTTTGTATGACAGCTGTAACCCTAGCTAGCAAGAAGCTAGGGAAAAACAAGCAAGCACGTCGTTTACAACAAATATATATAAATTACACATGTTTCTGGTCCAAACCTTTTAAAGTTTGGCTTTGGTATGTTTACAGAAGTTGTATGGTATGGGGGCTCGCAAATTTGTTATTACTGGAGCTCCTATGGTCGGTTGCTGCCCGGATCAAAGGAAGCAGAGTGCTACCTCCGAGTGTAGGGCGGATGTAAATTATTGGTCGGCGACGTACAACGATGGTCTAAAGACTTCGCTAAATAACTTCAAGTTAGAGTTATCAGATATTAACTATTCTTATTTCGATACTTATGAGGCCATGAATTCCCTCATCCAGGACCCTCAAGCTTACGGTACTAATTAACTTGCTTTATTAGTCAATGGATTCAAAGCTCATAAACTAAGTTAAAACTACTGATACATTGTTGTAGAAATCGCGGAGATAAAAGAAGCGTGTTGCGGACTTGGAAAGCTGAAGGCCGACGTCCCTTGCACACCAATTTCGACATATTGCTCCAATAGGAACGAATATCTTTTCTGGGATCTCTTTCATCCAACGGAAAGGGTGTCTAACATATTCGTTGACCTTTTGTACAATGGACCAAAACAATTCACTGTTCCGATGAATTTAGAACAACTTGTTCGTGTGTAGATCCGTGAAGTGAAGAGATTAAATAATCACGTTAATTTTTTGTTGCTATTGTCAATAAAGAAGTACGGAGTATTAAAAAGGAAAGTCGCGTGTTTATATCATTGTATACAAGATTGTGTAAGTGTAAATGTGTGGAAACATATACAACTAGCTGTGATAAGTCATAGAGTTCTTAAGAATAATTGAGTGTATAACAACTTTATAAAGGAATAATAAGCAAATAGACATTTAGTCATCTATGAATGAGTCAAATGAAAGAGGGATAAATCGTATGCCATTAATAATGATAATGAGTATCTTATATAGAGTATACGGACTCGTCTAAAACACGGGCTTGAGCCTGATACATAATAATAATAATAATAATAATAATAATACGATTACTAAATAATATGACTAACACTTTTTGCAGTTAGAGCGGCAGGACATCGGATGTATAAATTGGTACGAAATTTTTCAAAAGCATTCCTTATTGAATATGCTTGCATACTGATAACGAAAATGAACATGCAGGACGCGAATCTGACCATTAGCAACCAAATCTCGGACAAAATAAATGTCGATCTCAATATGTTCCGCACGCTGATGTTGAACCGAATTAAAAGATAAATACACGGCACTCACATTATCACAATAAACAAGCGTAGCAGAAGACAAAGGTGTATGCAACTCACAAAGAGGATTCCTCAACCAACAAGTCTCAGCAACAATACTTGCAACACCATGATACTCTGCTTCAGCACTCGACCGAGAAAGCGTCGGTTGACGCTTAGAGGACCAAGAGAGTAAGTTGTTACCAAGGATGATACAATAACCAGAAGTCGATCTCCGAGTAGTGGGGGAACCAGCTCAATCCGCATCCAAATAATTAACAAATGATGTAGTGGACGCGGAAAATAACTGCAACCTGTAATCAATGTGCCACGAACATACCCGCAAGATTCGTTTGAGAGCCGAGAAATGAGGCTCTCGCGGATCATGGATATAGAGACAAACATTTTGCATTGCATAAGAAATATCAGGGAGGGTTAAGATACTGTAATGAACCCGCAAGACTCCTTTATGAGGTCGGATCAAAATTGGATCACCATCATCACCCAATTTAGACTCGGTATCAACTGGATTCCGACTAGGATTACAATTAAGCATATGTGGTCTCTCAAGTATCTCAACAACATATTTCTTATGTGATAATAATATCCCAGAAGAATCTCGTGTAACCGCAACCCCCAAAAAGTAATTAAGAGAACTCAAACTTGTCATAGAAAACTCTCGATGTAGAGAAGCAATAATCTATCATACAAAATCTCAGATGAAGCGGTAAGAACAATATCATCAACATATAGTAACATGTAAGTTCTGTCAGTCCCTTATCAATAAATAGATAATGAACAGTCACAGCGACTCTGACCAAATCCAACACGAGTAATATAAGTGACAAACTGCTAACCAAGCTCGATGAGCCTTCTTAAGACTATAAAGAGACCACTGCAAGAGACAAACATAATCAGGATGTGTAGAATCCCAAAATCTAGTAGGTTGATGCATATATATTGTCTTAGATAAATCCCAATGTAAAAAATGCATTTTTGACATCAAGTTGATGTACATGCCAATATCGAGAAACAGCTAAACTAAGAACAATCCGAATGGTACCAGGTTTAACAATCGGGCTAAAAGTCTCGTCAATATCAACAGCCTCTATTTGTGTACTAACATTGGCTACAAGGCGATCCTTGTAACGAATCAGAGTGCCATTTGCTAAATACTTATGACGAAATAACCACATACAACGAACAACATTGTCATCCGAGGATCGAGGCACAAGAGTCCAAGTGTTATTTTTAATAAGTGCATTATACTCCTCAGACATAGCATTTCTCCAGTGGTGATCATTAAATGCATCATTATACGACTTAGGTAAAGGTGAAACAGTGGACACATGAAAATTATAATTCAAATTAGGACGATTAGTCCCGACAAAAAAACGTGTGACGATAGGATGTCAAGGCGGGATTCAGATTAAAATTTGTAGTGGATTGAGATGTGGAAACAGGAAAGGAGGTGGGTGGTGCTGGGTCATTAACAATCATGGATTCGGTATGTAGTGGATCACTTTGTTGGGCAGAACCGGAAGGTAATAGGCTAGAACTTAGGAGGTCAATCATGGGCTCACGATGAAGGTTAGAAGGTAGGCCGAATGTTATAGGTGTTTGGTGATCAGTTGGGTTTGGTTGTTCATCATTATTACATGATCTGGTTTGAGGTGTAGAATTGGCATTTTGGTTAATAGTAGGTGACAAACGAATTAAGGTGTTAAGGATATTTGGTGCTTCATCCAGAAAGTCATAAGAATGGCTCAATGTTGTGGTCATCGATCCAAATGGAAAAACGGTCTCATCAAAGGTTACATGGCATGAAATAATGATCTTCTTTTTTTTTTTTTAGAACGGCAAATGTTAGTGGTTAGTGAGTCGAGTCGTGCAATGACATTCAAGCGGAAGAATGTCTTCTTCGAACCCTCGCCTAGTTATGTTAGACTCCTCATCCGCTTCGCCTGAAAGGCTCTTGGCAGGTCTTGAACCCAAGACCTTCAGAAAACCTCCCCCAAAGAAACCACTTAGTGGAACCTTGGTGGCCAACTGAGCTAAGCCAGTTGGTTATGAAATAATGATCTTCTTTGCGTTATGGTCAAGACAACGATATCCACGGTGATTAGTGGCACGCCTCAATAAAAGATGAAAGATGTAGCCTGGGGCTCAAGTTTGTGAGAGGGATCAAGGTGAGGGTAACAAAGACACCCGAAGGTAAGTAAAAAAGTATAGTCTGGTATGGTGCCAAAAAGACGGGTAAACGATATTTCATTATTAATGACATGTGAGGGTAGAATATTTGAACAAGTAGACAGCCATATTTAACAACTCAACCCAATAATTAGGGTGAATGTGAGCTTAAAATAACAAGGTGCGGATAAAATTATTTATGGTGCGGATAAGATTCTTAATTTAACACAGCGGAATGAGAAAAATAATATGAACAACAAGATGATTTTTCTCAATGATTACTTATATTAATACTAAACATTACAAGCAATCATAGAGGTGTTTACAAAGAACACATGTCTAGACACACACATTCTTTAAGGTTTTACATTGTGAAACTGAAATATGAAAACCTACGTCTGTTGTTTTCTTTATATAACATAAAATACATACTTACAAAAGAAGATAACTACTAGACAACTTAATCTTCTATTTTTCTAATATGATCTTCTATCAAGTTTGTCCACCAGCTTGTAGAATGGTCTTTAGTCAGATTTGTTCCTTGTATTTAAGCTTTGTCACATTAACTCAATATTTAATTCCCAACAATTAGGATTAGAGTGTTAGTCAAAACCCCTCTCTTATACACCGATAATTTTAATGCTTTCATAAAATATTAAAATACAAAAAGAATCTCTTTCCTTCCTCTAGAACTTATGTACGTTCGACACTAACTTCACACAATATTCCCAGAGTTAACGATAACAACCCAAGTGCTTACCTATACAATATCTACACGAATGGGTACATCGCCTGAGGGGTAGTAAAACTCTTAAATGCAAAGGTGTGAACCTAATCCCGTGCTCATCACCACCCCCATCCCTATTTATAGATTTGCAGGGGATCCTAGTTAATTACAAATTCTTCTTCCTCAATGCAATCTTGAATATTTTTTAATAAACGGGTGTTTAAGGGTATACCGTGTACATATACGTTTTGGTTCTTTGTAGTCTCTCGTGTTTTGCTACTTGTGTTGGATACAACTCTCAATCTAGCATTCCGTAATCGAGATTCATGATGTTTTCCGTATCATACAACAACCATCATAATTTCTAAAGTGCTTTTCAAATAAAAAGACACAAGTTAAAAAAGGTAGTTATAGTGCTTGAAAGTGGACGTTACCTTATAAAGATCATATTCTTTAAGGGTAGCTTGATAAGCAAATTAATTTATTTAACTGAAGTACGAACTTTCCATAAGAGGATTCACGAGCAAGAAAGCAATCAGATGCATCGAAACACATAAGCAATAACTCGATTAGAAATAATAACAACCATGTCTGTAATATAAGATAGTTAGCAACAAAGAACGTGATATACTTACTTTTATGATCATCTACATGGGATAAGTTTTTTTATAGAAGTCGGCAAGTTGAAGTTTACATTTGCTGTTTCAACTAGTTCTTGACTTAGTAATCTGACCATTAACCACAGGCAGATAAAACCTTGTATATTAATTACTTGATAGTCCTTGCATGAATTGCAAGCATGCCTTTACCTTTGAATAATTCTAGCTGCAGTCCTAAGAGCTTACGCCCTTGCATCAGCTTATGCCATTTGACCAGCTCGTAGAAATGCTAAATTTCTCCTTGTGGTCTGGTGCCATTTTAGTTGTCACACAAGCACAAGAGAGAAACTTGTAATCCAGAATCTTAGTGTTGGTAAAAACAAAGGAGCTCAATAAGCTTCTAAAAACACATCTTCAAAAGGTAAATACACTATTGACATTGCACATGACTTGTACAAATTTTTTATAGTTACAAACCTACCCCAAATCACATCTTGACATAGCTAACTGAAAAGTATGATCCAGTTACGTCAAAATATAAAAAAACATACCATAATCCAAACCAAGTCTTCTAGGCCAACAGTTAAGTAGGATGGGAGTATAAGAAATGTTGCACATACCTTCATATATAAAGAAGATTATTCATTCATAAAATAACTTATTTTCATTTAGATAATAAAGTTACTATAACAATCTGTTATTAAAGATCAATAATTGCTTGTAAAAAATGACTTTTGAAACATGATAGGGCATGTTTATGTGCAACAGATCCCTAATACAACGAAGCTAGCTATCTGAATTCACTTCATCATTAGTTAATTATCCATCAAAACTGAAGCTCTACTAAAATTTAATTACATTTGACGCGTAAAGCTCTCCTGTGCGATGCAGATGCAAAATAACTTCAGTTTTAGAGGCTACTTGCGAGATCTTAGTCGAAAAGCTTATGTCAACATCCATTTATATTACAAATTGCAGTAAACCCAAAACGACTATTTTCTTAATGTGTTTGTGAAGTTTCAGCCGAAAAGGTGAAGGATTTTGAGGATTCTAGGTTAATAATTTCAGGTTAAACTTGAACTTGAATTGAGCTCAAGAATTTGACAACATACAAGTCAAATTATTTTTAGGTGAAGGCTTTTGAGGATTCTAGTTTCAAGTTTGTCTAAACGCGCCTAAATCTTTTACTATTAGCTAAAGGTCAAATTCTTCAAGTTAATCGACTTTGAACGCGCCTATACGTTCGTCAAAAGACAATCCTATTTCGCAAATAAGAACACCTCAGCCCCACATCATGGTTTATTGGAAAGGAAACACACAATATGAAAACATATAACTTCAAAATACAAAAAACTCACAAATAATATAACTTTTAACAAATGCCCTTGCCAATTACACCCCGCAAAACCTCATCTAAACCTCATCAATAGTAGACTGCAAAGCTACAAGCGACATCCATAAAAGGTGCCCACTTCAATCCTTAAACCTTCTTCATTCTTCCTATTAAACTTATACAAACAAACACGTATACCCTTAGTCTAATGCATAGTGTAGTATCATTCAAAAACTAAAAATCATAATTACCGATCTATCAGTCATATTTGAAAGTCCCAACTTTATGCTAGTTGTAATACTATAACTCTGAAACCAATATATAACACTCGTTAATTTACTTTTCTAACGTGTAGTGCTTTATTAATATAAACAAAGTATTACAAAGTGTTATGTATCACACTTGTTGAATGACAATGCATAATAACCCTTTGAACAAGTAAACTTGATACTCGTATCAAGTTTACAAGTGAACCTTCTGAGTCGCTAAACACAGCCTTGGACATAAAGGTTCAATGGGGACAAAAGGTAATAATAAATACACTGATACAAGTGATACTTTCTCCCCTTTTCCATCTCTAATTATAGTTGTACGAGGTTGCTAACTTACTGGGGCAGTTGGGACTTGTCATCTTTTGAGTGGAAGACGTACATTACATTAAATGCATGTCTATTCTTGGACATGCCTTTTACCAACTTTCAGTAAACAGTTCTATCAACTGTTCACTATTCCCACTAGGTCGTACTAGGCATCTTTAACTTGAATCTTAAATTTGTCTTGTCCAAAGTGCTTTATCAGAATCTCCCGCCTAAACAATAAAGAGATAAGGCAAGTCTCTACTTCCTAAGTATTTAAAAGGTCTGGAGTGACCGTAGAGTATTGTCACCTCTGTGGCCCTTGAACACCAGTACATTCCTTTTACATCCCAGTCGATATCCATGATGGCAGGTGGGTATGTCCTTAGATAATCTTTGACTTCTCTGACGATGTCTCTGACATGAATGTGTCTGGTGTGCCATATGAGGTTTTTCCTTCAGCTGGTCCTTGTCTCTGTCGTTAGAATTTGTTAGTGACTCATAACACATAGTCTAATTTAAATCAAATCTAGATTGGACCATAGTTAGAACATTAATTGGCCCAACAATCTCCCCCTATTTGATCATAAATTATACTAATTCTAGAGATTATTATAAGTGAGTACACAACTTCTTCTTACACGTAATTTAAACAAACATACTTGAGATTTTATTGAACACCTAGTCTATTACAGTGATACTTGAAGTGTTACAAAAAAACAAAACATAAAAGTCTTCAGGTCTTCATTCATCAAGATTTAGTGCACATATTTTTTCAGCTCTAGCCTTGTCTGGTCTCGAGTCTATCAAGACCTGGATTTCATTATGAAGGAACTTGGCGTATTCTAAGTCTAACTTAAGAATCTACTTGAGCCTAATGAGTTGCACTGTGGAAGCCATGATCAGCTCATTCTCCCTTTAGAAGCCATAGTTACAGTTCCTGTTTATGAAAATCATTCCTCTCTTTAGTTCAATAACTGCTTGACCCCTGACAGGTGTTGTAATTTCCTTAGGAAGGACAAGGTTTATGTACATGCCATCTACCACAACGTCTTCAGTGATTAGTCTCTTAACGATCTTCCCCATGGTAGTTTTTCGTTTCTTAAAGTTCTTTGGTTTGTCATCAAACAGTTGAGAGGGCAAGGGAAGTTTGAGTTTTTTGGTAGTTTCCTTATCCAGCTAATCTTAGCTTGGATATTCTTTATCAGTTGGGCTACCCTAGGCCCAGACTTCTTGGAAGCCAGAGAAAGTAATTCCAACCATTATGTGAGCCTTAGACTCTTAAGTTTGAAGTCATTGTCGACTTTGTAGTTTGTTGGTTGATTACTTCTAAAGATAGTCCTATTCACCTTCTTGTTTTGTTTGTGAAGCAAGTATACTTAGCAATTGGGCTCAGATCTGCTTTGTTGTTGACAAGACTTAGGTATTCTTTCTTCAGTTCATTTCTCTTAGCTTAAATATCAGCAAGTTTAGTCCTTTGTGCTTCCTTTTGAGCTGGAGTCATTTGTTTTAAAGCTTTCCTTGGACTTCAAGTTCGCTTGCTTGAGATCTGCTAGTCTCTTGTGTTCTTCTATCCGATCTTTGGCCTATTCTAGGTTCATTGGTGTTACACTAGTACTTCTAAATTTGCTTAGCTCTGGAGCTTTAGCTGTAGACCCTCCTTCCTCTAAGTACCTTTTCCCTTGAAGTTTTTACGAAGAGGAGATGGTGAGAACATGGTATCTGATGGTTTGAAGAAATGAGCAGCGGAGTCTTTAAACTCTATGTTTGTCACTTAGAGAGATTTGAGGGGATTGGGATGGGTAATTTCCTCAGGTGTGACTTTGAGCTTCTTTGATGGGGGTTCTGTGGAGTCAGCTGTTTTAACCAGAGTGAACTCTTCTTTTGTCAGCTCCCCCTTAGTTGCTTCACTAGAGTCAGATGAAATAGTTTGTCTCTGGTGCAAGTGTTGTTGTGGGTGCCTCTGTTTCGGTTGGTCGTCAGATGGTGCAGTTTTCTCCCCCTCAAGTATAACCCCACCATGGGCTAGAATTGACTCGATCATCTAAACGACTTTGGTGACAAGGTCCACCAATTCAACAAAGTACTTGGACATTCGTGAGAGAGTAACTAGAAAAATGTCTCATATAACCAATCTCTGGAAACTTAAGATGGACAATCTTTTCCAGGAGCTCTAGATTTTTCATCACATGTTTGGTGCAGTCCTGATATCTGTCTGAGACTTTTGAGAGTTCTACTTCGACGGAGTGTCTAAATGTTTTCTTTAGAGAAGTTTCTAATATGGCAAAACGTTCAGGTGCAGCTTTATTGAAGTAAAAAAATTTCATTGTGCACAAAGTTGTAGACCTCTGTTAACTCCCTCTATAAGAGTTTCTTCAAGCAGGCTGTAGAATAGGATTCAGCATCTTTGGTAAGTGTAGAGGTATTTTTGTTCACAATGGAAGATAATGCACTAGAGAGTTGTTGGTCTAGAAATCGAGTCAAGGCTTCTGGAAGCCGAGTGGAAAGAGCCTCACCTAAAGTTAAGGAAGCATGGATCTAAGAGTGATGTCAAGGGTTTTGGATAAAGAACTCTCTAGATTGTTTCTCAAATCCATAGATGTATTTGAGAGTCCCTATAGCTCAAATAAAATGACATCTTGTTTTGCATCTGGCTGTGTTGATCTAAGGTCACCCTGTTTTACCCAAAGTTCTTCAGCCCCTAACTCTTGAATATTTTTCATTGACGGAAATGGAATGGGCTTAGTCTATTGACATGCCCCGAGTCTCATGGATTCAAGCTCCTAAACATTCTGCATCGTTGGAAATGAAATGGGTTTAGCTTGTTGTTTTGCCCAGATTCTTTGGGATGTAAGCTCTTGGAAATTTGGTAGAGGTGTGATCTCATCTTCTATAGCTTCAAACCCTGAGATTAAGGGGGAACCATCTTCATCAATTTCCATAATGTCATCCTCTGGCATGACTCTAGGTCAGAAAAGTCTTGTTTAATTTCAATAGAAGTTCCAACGAAATCATTATCAGTGACAGTGTAGCTCAAATCACTTCTTTGTTTAGCATTAAGTGTTTGTTCTTATATAAAATCGGTCAGTACATGAATGATGAGTTTGTTATGAAGGGAAAGATCACCATTCACTGCCCTTGGGAAGACTGGGTATGATTATCCAGTCCTCTCTAAGGATTTCTCCTTGGGACTCTTTTATTGTGATTTTATAATAGAGTGAAGGATCGTCATTCACTGCCCCTAGGAAGGCTAGGTGTGATTATCCAGCCCCCCTAAGGATTTCACTGTGGGACTCTTTGGATGGTTAAGTATAGTAAGGTGAATGGTCGCCATTCGCTGCCCCTAGGAAATCAGGGTGTGATTATCCAGCCCCCTTCCCCCAAAGGATTTCTCTTTGAGACCTTTTTAATTGTGAACATGATATAGGTATATATCGCCTTTTTCGTTGCCCCTAGGAAGGCTGAGTGTGATTATTCAGCCCCCCAAAAGAATAAATTCTTAGGGTCTCTTTTAAGTGAAAGATATGAGGGTGATGGTCGTCTGTTACGCTGCCCCTAGAAGGCTGGGGATGATTATCCAGCTTTCTAAAGAATAAAATTCTCGGGACTCTTTTAAATGAGGGCACCCAGAGACTGAGTGAGGTTCAAATACTCAGGGTTGAGACATATGTGTACTCTGCTTGTTATATGCCAAAGAACTGTCTAGAGGGTGCAGGGTCATCGAGGTGCTTTATGAACACAAATGAATCACTCCCTGGTGACGAGAAAAAGCGTATAGAGGTCTTATGGGAAATCTAAATGCAGACACAGACTCTCTAAGGACTCTCTCCTACAGACGTTTGAGAGTGGTTGCTTGTGAACCTCTAAAAATTAAAAGACTGAATACCTTTGTGATATCATCGATTTGAGTCACGTTCCTGATGTCTCTACTGATTTGGAGACGTTAGACGCTTGTTGTTTATCAACGTTTGTCACAGCATCATCATCATGTTGACTAACAGACAAGTGTTTCTTTGCCTTATTTCTTCTAACAGTTTTATAAGACTTGGGTTCAGAGAAAGGGGGCTTTCCTTCTTTTGTTTCTTCTTCTTGTCAATAGAACCCTTGGACTAAGTGATAGTCTGCACTGAGGTCCTGGACTGGGACTTGTTAGATGTTTCATCAGTATTCACCTTTGTGAAGTGAGGGATCAAGGGCTCCTCAAGATTGGAGAGACCAACAACCTTGTACATGTGTCCCATGAGTGGCACTTCATTCTCTATAGGGGTCTTTAAGGACGTAGTGGTTATTCCGTAAGGAGAAAAAGATTGAAGATTGGGATTCATGTACTTCTTCACCAAGAAATACTTAATAATCAGCGAGATGTAAATGGTATAGCAGATGTTGGGTAGCCTTTTTGTACTTTTTGCCTTTGTTCACCAACTTGGCAATAAGATCAGAGTACCAAACATGGGCTATGCCAATGTTCAACCTTTAGATGAGGTTGTAGGTGATTGCTTGTTGGGTGACGTTCAATTGGTCATGTGATCCTTGATTTCCACCCAAACACTTAATAATGTACAACATTAGAGTCTTCCATATTGGTGAGATGTATCGAATCTTGATCAGAGATCTCTTGACGAACGCGTCAGAGGAGAAGGGTTGTTTGTCTTCATCTAGAGGATTCAGAGTCATCAGAGCTTTCTTCACGGTGTCACTATCAGGCACATCCACCATGTCTTCACTGACGTTAAGACTAATGATATTAGCAAAATCATTCAAATCAAAAGTTAGGATTTTTGGGCAACGTAAAAGGTTGAATAAGATACTATTGCTGAGATGATTTACTTCGGACGAATACCAAAACTCCTTTAGGTATTCGTAGTAGCAGGTAGAAGGTGTTCTAGTTAAGGCCTCAGAAATATAATTGCTCTTCAAGAACTTGAACAAGGGAGTGTAGAGATGATTCAAGTGCTCAAGAAGCGCTATGCAGTTATTTTGATCGATCTTCGCTTCACCAACACCAAAGTCTATGTCTGAAGCAGCCGAGATGGATTATTTTGCCGATTTTGATGTGGACGCCATTGTTAAAGTGAAGGTTTTGAGGTTTAGAGAGAGAAAGTGTATGCGAGATGTTAAGATGAATTGATTCACTTTCTTTACGAGTCAAGGGTTAACCAAAAAACTCAAACGTTTTGATTAACTGCATTAAATGAAAAGCAAAAACATTTTTTCAGAAAAGTAGGTCCCCTTGACTCTTCGATAAACTGTTTACCCTTAAAAAGTGGAAAAGTGGTTCGCATTAAATAGAAATCATTTGAATTTAATATGAAGAATATATGTCTTCCACTTGGAATGTAACGTCCTAGTTACATTCAATTCCATTAAATGTCCAGAGACAGAGACCATTCATCAGCTTTTTTCTTTCCCAATATTGAGCATACCTAGCTCAGCTACCAGCCTTGTGAAACTTGGTTCAGCCAAGGGCTTGGTAAATATGTCAACGATCTGGCATTCATTGGGTATTTTTTTTCGAAATCCTAAGAAAAAGGTTAGTTCCCCCATTATGCTCATTTCATACGTTTTGTTCATAATTTTGGTAAATTGCTTGCTCAAGGTTATGTTGGTAGACCCAAAAATAATACCATCCATATATATCTGAACTATAATGATATGACCCTTAGATTTGTATGTAAACAGGGTTTTGTCAATAGTACCTTTACCAAAGTTATTATCAAGTAAGAATTTTAAAAGAGTTTCATACCAGGCTCTAGGTGCTTGTTTCAGCCCATAGAGTGCCTTGTAAAGTCTTCATACATAGTCTGAATGTTCACTGCTTTCAAACCCTGGAGGTTGTTCAACATACACCTCCTCGTCTATTTTACCATTGAGAAAAGCACTTTTAACATCCATCTGGTATACTATGAAACCCATGTAAGAAACATAGGCCAAAA
Organism: Glebionis coronaria; assembly: GCA_025667525.1. NCBI lineage: Eukaryota > Viridiplantae > Streptophyta > Magnoliopsida > Asterales > Asteraceae > Glebionis > Glebionis coronaria. Next base: position 119,327,378 of record CM046874.1, on the reverse strand, counting down.
AGATTGAGATGGATTCCAATCTAGCTACAGGGGCGAAGATTTCATCATAGTCAATCCCTGCAGATTGGTCGTATCCTAGTGCCACCAGTATGGCCTTGTTCATAACAATTCTTCCATCCTCATCTCTTTTGTTTTTGTAGACCCATCTGGTTCCAACGACTTACTTACCAAAGGGAGCTTTTACCAAAGTCCACACCTTGTTCCTCTTGATCTAATTCAGTTCTTCATGTATATCACTTACCCATCCTTCATCTAGAACAGCAGTTGCAACGCTTTTAGTTTCATCCTTAGAGAGGAAATCAGCAAATAAACATTCATTACCAGAGGCTGCACCCAAGTCTTTTTATTTGCTTATAGTTGTAACCTCTTCAGAGGGTTCACCAAGTATGTTTACTAGAAGTATGTCTTGGTTTCTATACCACTTGGCTTGAGGTGTTGGGGTAGCAGTTGGTTCATATGTAAGTTCAGATGTTGTTAGAGGAGTTGGTGAGGCAGAGGGTACATTATCTGTGTATCTTTCTTCACACATGATTTCTTCATCCATGATCTTATCATCTAATAGGGATTCAATAACTTCTAGTTTAGAATTTCTTGAGTCTAGGGTTTTTGTGACCACATCACATATTACAGTTGCTAGTGTTGATATAGGAGCTTCAGTTTCTTTAGAATCTGGGATGGTGATATTAGTGATAGAGTGAGGATTATAGGCATGAACAAAGGTAAAGTCACGGTGATTAGTTTGACTTAGTTTCTTGGGAGTTGAGAAACTATCTTCAGGATATGACTTTACTTCATTCAAGTGAATGTCGTCAGCCTCAAAGCTAATATGTGAAATGACTTCGTCAAATTCACTAAAGGTAACATGAATTGACTCTTCAACTTTTTGTCTACGAGTATTGAACACTCTGAAGGCTTTGGAAGTAGGTGAATAACCAAGAAAAAAACCATCATCATATTTTTAATCAAATTTACCAAGATGATCCTTGTAGTAGTTGATGAAGATAGGACAACCAAAGACATAGAAGTAGCTGACATCTGGAGCTCTTTTCTTGTATACTTCATACGAGGTTTTTCTGTGTCTCTTCACAATGATGGATCTGTTCTGGGTAAAACATGTAGTGTACACAGCTTCACCCCAAAATTGTTGGGAAGTCTGGACTCACTAAGCATAGTTCTTACGGCTTCAATTAGAGTCATGTTTATTCTTTCTTCTACCCCGTTTTTTTCAGGTGTTTCAGGGGTGGAGAAGTTCTGTGATATTCCTTTTTCATCATAAATGCTTCCATGGCATGATTTTTTAATTATGTGCTATTATCACTTTTGATTGCTCTGACTGTGCGGTCACTGAAGTTTTCAGTTTTCCTTATGAAAGACATGATGCAATCAGCTACCTCACTCTTCTTTTGATGAAAGAACACCCAAGTGAAACTTGAGTAATCATCCACAATGACAAGGGTATATTTGTTATGATTGAGAGATTAAGGCTTGACTGGTCCAAACAAGTCCATGTGTAAAAGATGAAGGCACTTATTGATGGAGAATGATTTCTTGGTTTTGAACGAGGCTTCGTGATGCTTTCCTTTTTCATAGGCTGAGCAGGGCTTGTCCTTAGAGTATGTCAGAGAGGGAAGCCCAGCGACCAAGTCATTATTTGCTAGTTTGTTGATGTTTTTGAAATTTAGGTGGGACAATCTCTTGTGCCAAAGCCAATTTTCACTATTTGAAGCTTTAGCAAAAAGACAGGTGTTGCTTCCCTCAGGACATGATGTCATGTCAATAACATACACATCTCTTCTTCTTGGTGCAATGAGAACAACATCATCATCATTTTGATCGAAGATTGTTCGTTGGATCTTGGTGAACAAAAGTTTGAAGCCTGTATTACAAAGCTGCCTAATGTTGATCAAGTTGTGCTTCATCCCAATGACATAAGAGACCTTTGTGAAGGTGATTCCATTACAATCCACTGAGCCATATCCTTCAGCATCCCCTGAAGAGTCATTCCCAAAAACTACCTTAGGACCAGACTCCTTTTTATATCTATGCAGATATTGTTTGACCCTTGGCATGTGTCTGGAACAACCACTATCGAGATACCATAAAGACTTCTTCACATGTTCCTGCACAAATACAATGAAACATATTAGTTTCTATGACGAACCCACTTTCTAGTGGGTTCATTTTGTCGCTAATGAGCGACTCTAGGCCTCCTTTGGTTCTGTCACTTCCTCTTTTGTTACAGTCTCTGGTCACATGAATCATGTTACCACAGATGTCACAACCTGGGTAATGTTCACACTCATCTGAGTGGCGATCATAGAAACCGCAATATTTACAAAGTGGAGATGGTCTGGGCCGATGAGGAGTTTGAGAGGGCCTATGGTCAGGATGTCTAGTGGGCTTGTGAGGAGTTTGAGATCTCAACTTAAGTATGTCCTTTTGGACAGCTATCATTTCATCAAGCTCACTAGAGGTATGGTCAGTTGATTCACATGTAATGCACTTAGGCTTCTTTAGACAACTATCAGAAAGATTATTTATGAACCCACAGTACTTACATGGTCTGAATACAGTCCTACCCTTTGACTGACTACTGTTGATTCCTTCCTCATGGGATCCAGAGGAGGAGCTGTCAGAAGGAGGTTTAATCTGCTCCTTCAGTCCTTTAACCTCTTCTATAAGTGTAAGAAGTAATTTCCTGGTAGGGGATAGATTATCAGAGGGTAAGGTTTCCTTAAGGTCATTGGCCAGCTAAACCTTCTTGTGAGGTTTCAAAACAGATCTGGCCAATGGATTAGCTTTAATACTAGGCCCAGAGATGTTGGTGTCTGGTTTTGGACAAGAGGGTTATTCAGATGGATTGGCCTCAGTCAGTTTAGGTAGGGAAGGTAAAGGAGTTTGTTCCTGAGGCTCTCCTACAAATTCATTATCACTCACAAGAGTGTTAATAGGATTAGAATCACCAGCTGAAACAAAGGTAACCTTAGACACAGGCTTGTGATTTTTATATCTCCCCTTTACCCTAATGGCTTGAACAATATTACCAGGAACACTCTCAAAGACTATCCCTTCAACAATTAATTTACTTTTAGTCCATTTTTCAATGACCTTTTTGAGTTCATCAATCTCATCAACAGAGACTCGTTTTTAGATGAGAGTCGACTTACCTCATTTTGGAGGTGAGAGTTTTGTGCAACAGTATGTTTGAGGTTGGTTAATTCAGATTGACTTAAGGTTAGTTCCTATTTTAAAGTATGAAATTTATTTAACAGGTTCTTTCTCTGGTCTTCCACAAAGTGGAGATCAATCTGAGTATAATCAAGGACATGATCTATGCCCTGACCTTCATTCATGGTAAGTAATTTTTTTACCTTTTTCATGGTGATGTCAACCATTGACCAGATATGGCTTTGCTTTTACCAACTGCTGGCTCATCATCAACAATGTCCATGAAGGCTCGAACTGTTGTAGTGGTTTCATCCTCAGATATCAAAGGTTCATCATCCTATTCGAATGACACTGCTATCAGACTATTCTCAGTCTTTTTACCATTTATTTTTTTGTTTGATTTAGCTTCATCACTTCAGCTTTTAGGGCTTTGTATTAACTTTATAATCCTTTTTTCCCTCTGAGTCCGACTGAGAAGATTGTTTAAAAGGATATGGAGAGAACTTGTTTCTCCATTGAACTTGCTGGTAGAAGGATAGGTTGGGGAAGAGGATTTGTCGGAGTAACAGTCCTTTTGGAAGTGACCAGGCTTTCTACAAGAGAATCAGATCACTTTAGACTTGTCGAATTTGGCAGCTCCAACTTTTCCAGATCTTTTGTAATATCTATTTTGATAAGGAAGTAAAGCTTTGTCATGAAATTCAGCATTTAGTTCATCAAAGAACTCCTGACTACTTATGGTGTCTTCTTCTACATCAGAGTCGCCGTCCTGAAAATAATGATTAGCAACAAGAACTTTTAATCCAGAGATCTAAGTTGTAAACCTATCAGTTTTAGACTTGTATATAGAATCCATTAACCCTTCCTCATAGTTATATCTTCCAAAAAGTTGTTCTAAGGTATCATTCTTAATGGCACTGTTAGCTCTTAAGGTCTGGTTTAAGCTTAGCCATTTCCTAGGTAAACCATTAAAAAATGTGGCATTAACTTCAGCCTGAGGTATGACTACATCATTGTTTCCAAGGTCACTGAGTAAAATCTTAAGTCTGGTGTAAGTATGATTAACAGTTTCACCATCTAGTGCTTTTGAAAGCATTGAACTTAAGCTTGAGGGCTTGGATTTTTGTTTCTTTGGTCTCAGTTGGACCTTCATACCCAAGAACTAAGTTATTCTACATATCTTTCGTAGAGGCGCACTTTATGATGGACTTCATTATGTTTTGGGTAGGTAAGAGACTATAATACTTTTCAGTCTCTTGTCCTGGTTAGCTAACCGTCTGTCAGTCGTAGCCTATTGTTTCACTAGATTTTTCAGAGGTCTCTTAAAGGTAGAGGTTGGAGCCATGGGAACATAGGGTCTTTCTTCTAGGATTTCTAGAAGGAAAGGTTCTAGTCCATCTAGATAGATAAGAAATTTACTTTTCCAACTCGAAAAGTCTTCTTCATCGAATGCTAGAACATTTGACACATGAGATCCTTCTAGACTATTAAGAAGATGAGAAATATTATCATCATTAGCACTCACATTTACAACTGGTGTAGGTGTGGGTGTAGTGGTGGTTGTGGCAGGAGTGTTCGCAGCATTAGGTTGGCTAGTTTGGCCAAAAGGTGGTGGTATATGAGGCAGAGTATCAAGCATATTAGGATCTTGTTTTAAAAATAAGAATGGTTTTATAAAGTTTTATAAATCAAAACACTCTAATACCAACTGAAAGTCCCAACTTTATGCCAATTGTAATACTATAACTCCGAAACCAATATATAACACTCGTTAATTTACTTTTCAAACGTGTATTGCTTTATTAATATAAACAAAGTATTACAAAGTGTTATGGATCACACTTGTTGAATGATAATGTATAATAACCCTTTTAACAAGTAAACTTGATACTCGTATCAAGTTTACAAGTGAACCTTCTGAGTCGCTGAACACAGCCTTAGAAAATGTAATAATAAATACAATGATACAAGTGATACTTTTATCCCTTTTTAGATCTCTATTTATAGTGGTACGAGGTTGCTACCTTAGTGAGGGTAGTTGGGACGTGTCATCTTCTGAGTGGAATACGTACGCTACATTAAATGCATGTTTATTCTTGGACATGCCTTTAACCAACTTTCAGTGAATACTTTTGCCAACTGTTCACTTTTCCCACTAGGTCGTACTAGGCATCTTTAACTTAAATCTTCACTTTGTCCCGCATAAAGTGCTTTATCAGATTCTCCTACGTAAACAATAAAGAGATAAGGCAAGTCTCTGCTTGCTAAGTCTTCAAAGGGTTTGGAGTGACCTTAGAGTATTGTCACCCCTGAGTTCCTCGAACACCATCCCAGAAGATATCCATGATGGCTGGTGGGTATGTCATTAGATAAACTTTTACTTCTATGACGATGTCTCTGACATGAAGGTGTCGGGTGTGCCATTTGAGGCTTTTATTTCAGCTGGTGTTTGTCTCTGTCAGCGACGCATAACTCTTAGTTTAATTTAAATCAAATCTAAATTGTACCATAGGTAGAACTTTCATTGGCCCAACAATAATTGACCAAATCAAACAACATTTTTTGGGCTTATATCTAGTTTTTTTTCTAGCAGACCACTATTACGCAACAAAAGTTCATAACTGAATCTAAATTTCATACCTGTATTTAAGAAAATCAACATCAATTTAACCATTACTGGAATAACAACAAAACACAACTACGAAACTTTTAATCACATTTAAACATAAAAAGTTTCACTTACAATTCACCAATTTCTAATAAACCACATTTTAAGAATCAAATAAATGAATGAAAGTTGTACCTTCATTAAACTCACTACAAAACATTTAAAAAGAATTTGTCAAGCATTGATTTTGCGATAAAAATTTCAAATCAATAAATATCGAATAAGAAATAATAAAATCTAGTAAATACTCAATTCAATAAAACAGACAGTCCAACAAACCTATATCAAATAAATTGAAGATGATGAGCCGTTTGACAATCAAATTGACAGTTTGGTTTGTGTGTGTGTTTTTCTTGGTGTGAAAAAAGGACGACATGGGAAGATCTGGACTTCTGAGGTGATTTAACAGTGGAAAACAGGCCTTTATTAATCAAGCGAGTAAAGCAAATAAAACATGCGATGAGAAAGAGATTAATCTTTTACAGATTAAGTTTGTGAGAGAGGCTCATATGAGTATTTGATTGTGAAAAATAGATAATCCCCTAAACTTTATCCATTGATAAATTTATAATATGCTTGTTACTTATATCTATTATCTAACTACATATAAAACATATTGCCCTACTAAAAATAATGTTAAAAAATCAACTTACAAATCTTAATGCATGGTGTACAACTTATAAAAACATAATTAAAACTTAACAATAAAAATAGTAATATTTACACACATCTATGCATATTGTACAACTCATACAAACATAATCAAAATGCGATAAATAAAACACATAAACATAATTAATACTCCTAATTAAAACACCACATTACATAAATATACAATCATATATACACATCTACAAGCATGGTAAAACATAAATGAAAATACATAAAACATATTTAAGTTTCTATAATAGAGTTTAGATATATTAAAGTGTATTACATGAAAATATTACAGTAACTTACTTAACTATAGGTACTTCTTCATCATTTTACCCGACCATTTGTATACATATTTTATACTATGTACTTAATATAATTTTATAAAAGAATATAAAAGTAAATGAAAGAAATTAAAAAATGAATGAAAATGAGAGGAAGTAAAGTGATGAATATTTAATGTTTTTTGCAATGAATATTTTCATATGTCATACGTATTGACTAAATAATCCTAAGAAACTATATTATATTGTGTCCTTTTTCCTTTGAACATAAAGAAAAACATGTCTAAGTTTTTTTATATTTTTCATTACTTTCTTTTTTCTTTTTTATAAATAAAGAACACAAACAATTTTTAAAAAATAATAATATATTTCAATCAAAATTATATTTTTGAGATATGTTTTTTTGGTGAAAACTATCGTCATTTTGAGAAGTTAGTGCTAAAAAATGAATAATCGAATAACATTTGTTCGCGAGAGAATTTAGTCACAGAGTTCTCGTTGATACATCGCGCGGATATCCTGCTATCATATTATACGCTATTCCTTTAATTTATACATTACAGTATGGTAATAACATTACACAAATAAATAGATAATTGTTGTTCAAACTTCTCTATTATATATTAAAAGAAAATCATTTCTAATTATAAAATGTTACAAAAATCAACTTACTAATTTTAATGCATCATTTAATACTCATTATTAAAACTAATCAATGCATAATATTAAAACTTATTAATACATAATTTAATATTCATATTAAAACTAATTAATACATATTATTTAATACACACTTAAAAAATAATTAATACACCCCATTACTTAGAAATACTATTATATATTCACATTATATAACAATTAAAAGCATATATATCTACAAAATCGTACATATTTCTACCTAAAATAATGAAGTTCAACTGAGAACCGGAGTCACAGTCGGCTTAACTAACAAAAAAAACCCGTCAAAAGACGAACCGAATAGGACTCACCGAAATTGATAAAAACGGCACCATTAAATTAATTTGTACTACTTTTTTTGAAAAACACATGACTCTATACTACTTACAAAAGAGGTTGTACTATCTCTCTAAAATTTTAAGTAGTACAATGTTACAAGGTTTTGGTACAAACCTTTACAACACAAAAAATTTAAAAATTTATTTCTATATTAATTGGCGGGCAGTAAACCTTAAATGACAAAATTAATACAAATTAATATGCAACATGTACAAATAATTATTGCTATAAATTATAATTTTTTAGATACAGTTATTTATATTGATTACTAATGCAAGTTTAATATCAAATTTCTATGTTTGATTTTGAATCTCTCAATTTGTTTTTCATAATTTTTTAGATACAGTTATTTATATTGATTACTAATGCAAGTTTAATAGTATCAAATTTCTATGTTTGATTTTGAACCTCTCAATTTGTTTTTCATAAATTTACATTTTTAAGACATATATCGTCTATGTATGCATTTTAGTACAAATTTAGTGAAATACTAATCATTTTGCTAATAATTCAATTAAATCGTACACATCAAAAAAGCAAAATTTTAAGGTCATTATGATGTATGAAAATGTGTAAACATATAAATTAAGAAGATTTTATATTTATATGTTACAGTATATAATATTGCGACGAATGTTACACATATTTACAAATACCTTTCGCAATCAATTATCACGATCCCGTAATACTATTTCTATATGAAATGGTTTATTATTGCTCAAAAGTCATCCCAACTTAAAGTTATCGTTATTATTAATAAATATAAGTATAAAACATCGCGTGTAGAATTTTAGTTTTAGGGTAGCCGCAACACGTGAGTACTCTGCTAGTAATAATTAGTAGAAGATAAATCGGAGAGAAAATTAATTTTCTATGGGCTACGGAAGTTTATCTTACTTTGTGCTATTTAAAAAAGATAATCGTCTTTAGATTAGTCGATTTGCAATGTTAAATCAAAATTTAATCAAAATTTAAATTAATCCAAAAAGAGAAAAGACAAATACGGTTTTTTGTTCAAGCTCCGCTGGGAGCAATAATTTTTATTTACCCACTCAAGTATGACCTAGTGAAAAACATATCGTTTGAATATCGTAATCAACGCAGAAATGGAAAGGACAATTACGATATAATGAACAAATGTTGTTTGTTTACATTTATAAAATGTAATGCTTCATTACAAGTAATGACTTATTACATCAATATCATTCATTAGAAGGGCTTTAGTTTTTTCATTACATCTTGTAATAAAATTAAAATTACATAACTCTATCATTAATTAATCACATGAAATAATTTTTTTGTCATTCATGAGTATTTTAGTTTTTTTATTATGATTTCACTACATCTTATTATACAAACTAAACATGAATAATAATTGTAATGAATCATTACATAACTCTATTTATTCAATTTCTCATAGATACAAACAACTTTGAAGTGCTTACGTAAATCTTTAAAAAATTAAAAGTTTTACTTGGTTTGAGTCTGTATAGCGATCAGTTTAAGTCTTTTGAATTAATTGGAAATCATAGTTAGAAAATACATTTAGCATAAAAGTTGAAAACGGGCTCCGAATTTGAGAAAGATTACAAGTACAACCTCACCTTTACATATATCATGTATCTGCAGCCCAACAACATTTGAAGCACTATTATATAAGCACAACGTGCAACTCATATTAGGGTTCTTTCAATCCCATGCTACAAGAAAAAGAAGAAGAAGGTGACGGTGATTGTCACAAACCTATGCACAAGAAGAAACAAAAGTTACATGAAATCAATATGGATGAGATCTCTGATCTACCTGAACCAATCGTCCACCAAATCATGTCCAGCCTTAATGTCTCGGAGATCACAAGGATTTCCACCTTGTCCAAAAGATTCTTTTCGATATGGTGTTCGTATCCTGTCATTGTTTTCGATGAAATAATGTTTGCTCGAACGCTTCAAGGTAAGTTAAGCAAAGACGCTATACTAGATCGTTTTCTTGATTACATTTATAATTCGGTTCTTAGACGTAGAATCGATGGGGTTTTATCTGAATTTAGGGTTGCAGCCGATCTGAGCAATACATATACTGATGACAGATTAGATTCAGTTATCGCTATAGTCCTTGCTAATGGGGTTAGATGCATGGATCTTGATTTTGGCCAATCAGCACAGTACTATATTGCGATTGCATTTGCTTCAAATTTGATTAATATTTTGAGGTTTAGGGGGTTTGTTTTGGAGCTAAATAACATAATTCAAGGTTGTCCTTCGTTACGAGTTGTGTCTTTAAAGTCTAGTTTGATTTCACAAGTCGATTTTTCTAGCCAAACCCTCACGGAAATTGAGTTTGATAAATGTGATGTTAGTTCTATTAAGATCAATGCTCCGAATCTTCACTCGTTTTTCTATGGGGGTATATATGTGGGGTTTCGCCCTAAACCTTGCTCAATAGATGTTTCACAATGCCAAAACATTGTGTATATGAAATTGATGAATGTGGCAAATGGACAATGGATTGAAGACCTTGTTTGTAGTTTGAGTAACCTCGAAACGTTGATTCTCGTTAATTGCCAAAGTATGCAAAGGATTAAAGTTCGGAATGGGAAGTTGGAAAGATTTGAGGTTGTTGATTGTGTTGTACTAGCTTCTATAGAGCTCAATGCGAAGTCACTTAAAACTTTTAGGTACAAAGGGGTTTATTCTGCTTGCGACATTAGTTTTATTGCCTCAAAGCTCATAAAACATTTGTCTATAGAGGGTTTAGGAATTAGTGATCAATGGTTAGAGTCCCAAATTGCTAAACTGCATTGTCTCGAGACTCTATGGCTTAAGGGATGTAATTCTCTGACCAACATCAAGATTTTTCATGATACACTTCAAATCTTGGAGTTACACAGATGCTTGAATTTGGTAGAAGCAGATATTGATACCCCAAAACTCGTCACTTTCGAGTATCATGGGAAGCTCATTAAGTTTTGCAAGATGGTTTCTGGAGGAGATTGTGCTGCAACTTTAGATATGGAATTTTGGGGTATGTACAACGACAATGATCAATTTTATCGATGGAGGGATTTGCTCTCATATTTCGGCTACTTCAAGCCTTTAAAAATTTGCACCTTTCAAAAGGTATACTCTAATTGATTCTTCATCACCATTTTCTAATTTCTTGTCTTGAAAATTAATCATTTTATCTTCATAAAGATGCACGAAAGGCTTTATCTTAATAAAAATCATCACTTCGAAGACTTATTAATTCTACACATCTTTTAGGCATAGTTACAAACTTTAATTATACCTGAAATTGTGTACCGGTAGTATATAACAAGCTATTATCTAATTGATTTAATTTGATAATTATATATATTTTTCTTATTTTCATTTATACACCTTAGCTTGTAACATGAATTTTTTAAAAGAAAATACACAATGTGTGTACGTTTATACACCTTAGCATGTAACATGACGACCATATTTGGGTAAAAGAACCAGTTAGATGCCTTCTTCGTATCATAACTTAGTCTTCAGGCTTTACGCAAATGGTTTAATTTCTTTCTAATGGTATAATAAAAACATACACCTATTATATTATTTTGGCCATTATAAACAACTGGTTTGATTCACAGTGATAATTATGAGAATGTTGTAGCTAAGGGGAATTTATTTTTATTTTTATGTGCATGTGGGATTTAGCAACTGATGATACCTGAACGGCTGAGGGATGATTTAGTTCCGCCATTGTTTGATCTGCAACACTTGGATATACAAATAGAAGCATTCAACAAGATCGACACAGACTTGGTGGATAGCTTGCTATGGCTTTCACCTCTTCCAAGGACTATTCGTATATCTTGTGGTTCTCATCTCCAAATGATTATAGAGGTATCATATTCTCATTATCTGATTACATCTTCAGTTTTAATTATATATTATGTTTTGTTAATAATCAATCGAAAGAACGTCGTAGTATTTGGATATGAACTTGTTTTGTTAGTTTTTAGAATCTTTTCTGAGTGATCATTATTTTCTGATACACACAAACTTAACTATTTCCTGCAAAAGCTCCTTACAGTTTTTATAGTTAGTCTTTCTGCTAAAATATACTTGCAAAACCACAAAAAAAAAAGACCGATGTTAAAAAAAAGTCACCGTTAATTTGTTTTTAACAAATTATGAAAATAAAATATGTACTGTATAGTACCACCCTACACTATTGCAAACAGTAGCATCTACGCTTGAACATTTAATCTTGATCATGTCTGACTAGTTTCCCTATTTCTTTTTCAATAACTGCTATTTAATAGGAGAAAATCAGATACGATGGTTGTTATTCTCGTTCACCCATTTTTTGGTAAATAATTTTAAATTGCATTTACTCTATATGTTACAAACAAGCAGTTCGCGTACTATAACAAGATTGAAGGGGAAGAAGATAAAAACCCGTTTTGCTGCATCAACAAGCCTATAAAATGCTGGAAGCATAGTCTTAAGACGGTGAAGATTCAAAGCAAGGATGTCTATTCAAAATGTGAATCAACAAAATGGCTGAATTATTTCACTACAAATGTGAAGATGTTGGACGATTCAATTTGTTTCATCACAGGTCTGGATTGAGGATGAAGAGTTGAACATGTCGATTTTTCAAGCTAATTAATAAAGTTTGAAGTTTTTCCTATTCATCCAGGAATGTTGCGTCCAATAGATTTTTTTTATTCAGTTTTATTTCTCTTATGACGTTGTGAACTTTTTGACATTTCAAGACTAGTTTGAGATAAAAGATCTGTTTTCTCGTTTAAAAAAACATACAGATAACTGCTTGTAACTTTGTTTATGGCAAAAGGATGTAATAAAAAGTTATTATCTAGCAAAGATTTATGTGCTTTTACTTAGTGTGATTATCTTCTTGCATTTATCAAGTTATCTTCAAAATGCTGAATTTGATTGATTAAATAGAGTGGATAGTTTGAATCCTTGATATCATTAGAGAGGCTATTTACCTCTTTAATGTGGATTCACACATATTTTGATTAATATTTGGTTATTTAGTTTATGATGGCATGGTAGTTGTTTGGCCGAGAACTGAAACTCTTTGAGATTTACCTCAATCTGCTAGGTTAGCTCGTGCTCTGATTAACCTTCATTACTATTAAATTGCAAAAAAGTCCATATTTGAGTAGGAGGTGTGTAACCAACTGGGCTAGCTCAGTTGACCATCAAGAGTTACCTTTGGGAAGTATCTTTGGAGGTCTCGGGAGTGGGGTTTCTCACTGTGGGCTCGAATCACTGACTACTAACTTGCCGTTAAAAAAAAAGAGTAGGACTGTAGGAGGTGTGTACTTTTGTACAATCTGGTGGGATTTGTTTCTTTCGTAGTTACATGGTTGTCAATTCTCTATGTTTAAAATTTGCTTGTGCCAAATCACTTGTAACACGATGTCACTGTCTGTGTTTTTTTCTACTATATATTACCGATTTTTGTTATCGTTTTGAACATCGGAATCTTATTAAAGTCTCTTAAGTTAGAGGCAAATAATTTTACAAAAAATAGGTATTACAAGCAAAGATTAGATTTAAAATCCAGTCGGTCCATGAAGGACGAAACTTCCTAATTCAATAAACAATCCAAGTATGCGACAAGGTTTTAATCTCGTTGCATAATGTATCTTTCCTAGGAAGTTTGGTATCTAAACAAACACTAGTAGTTTGTGCGACAAAGTTAAAACATTGCTTGATCGCCAGGGGGAAGTTGGTTTGATTAAACCATGATGATTAGGCTATTCAAACTGTTTGGAAGCATCGGGACATCCCAACGTAATTTTATCGTAGAGTGGCAGACCATAAATTCTGGTCTACACAATCAAAGAAATCAAGATAAGTGGATTGGATGGCACCTTGACAAATCAAGGTGATACCACGTTGATCAAGATTCTAGCGGACACACGATCATTGTGAAGATGCCATATAAGAGTATTGGTTTCAAATGTAAGAATATTGGTTTCAATCTGGATGTAATTGTTCAATCTGATTTGTTCAGCAGTTGAAGTATGCTTCTAAAATAGTTCTGTCTGTTGACAAGGCGGGGCAGAATACTATAACTAACAGATTTTATATTAAGTTGTGAAAGTTCAAGCTGAGCATCAAGGATGGGACGTCTCCAAGACCGCATAAAAGAAGTCAGCCTATCAACCATGCGGCCATGCCACAACGCTTTGAGATTTTACAACAGTGGCTCATCTCCAACTTTCTGAAGAATAAAAGGTGTCAAGGTTAATGTAAAATTTAAATAGCTTGTTTTTCAACCCTTGATGGCTTTGGCTTCGGGGAAATATTTAGCCAGACAATGCTGCAATGGGTTTATCTGATTATACTCCTCCAAAGAAAAGGATCATTAGAGTCGCAACGCGCCATACAGTTAACGTTTCCATATTGGTAGCTTGAAGACGGCCTAACTATTAGAGATATAATTCTGTTGTGTATTAATCTCAAAAGATCATTACAATATATAATGTCATAAGATTATTCTATAGACTTAATACAAATGGGCTAGGCCTAATTAATAAAATGATAAAGCCCGAATGCAACTATACGTCTAACACTCCCCCGCAGTTTGGGAGGGGACCGAACACTCAGACTGGAACGGAACTCCTCAAACAAAGCGGAAGGCAAACATTTGGTGAAGATATCAGCATATTGGTAACGCGAGGGCACATGAACAACACGAACTTGTCCTTGAGCAACCATGTCACGAACAAAATGTATATCAATCTCAATGTGTTTGGTTCGTTGATGTTGTACAGGATTCACGGTCAAATAAATGGCACTGACATTGTCACAATAAACTAGAGTAGCAGACAAGAGTGGTGTATGGAGTTCACGAAGAAGATTTCGAGGCCATGCGGTTTCACTGCGTTAGCAACACCTCGATACTCAGCCTCAGTACTAGATCGAGAGAGCGTGTGTTGTCGCTTGAATGACCATGAAAGAAGATTATCCCCAAGAAACACACAATAGCCCAAAGTCGAACGTCACGTAGTGGGGAAACCAGCCCAATCAGCATCAGAATAAGCCACAAGAGAACCAGTAGAAGATGCATAAAGTTGAAGTCCAAACTCCAACGTGCCACGTACATACCGTAAAATACGTTTAAGGGCTGAAAAATGGGGCTCACGAGGATCATGCATATGAAGACAAACCTGCTGAACAGCATAAGAAATATCAGGACGGGTAAACGTCAGATATTGTAAACCACCTGCAAGACTACGATATAATGTAGGATCGGATATAGGATCCTCATCAGCACCTGTTGGGATTTAGAACTAGTTAAACCATTAACTACGAGTGCGCAGCGGAATGGATCTAGTATAATATTCATGATTAACACATAATAAAACAATAATAAAACCAACCTTTTAATTAATTGAATAAATCAATTAATTGATCTTGATCTTGAATCTACAACGGTAAAGTAACCGTCCTCTAGCGATTGCTCACACGACACGTCAAACGAACACACCACGATGCTAGTGGTAACTTCACTTCGATTATCTTGCAACTAGAAACCCTAATATCCAAAACCCTAATTGGGATAGCGTAAGGATAAGGTTTATAGATAGAAACAAGATACTTGGAAAAATTCACCGGAAACCCTAATTAGGGTTAGGGTTTGGACGAACCACAAGGGGAACCAAACAAGAGACCAAAACTTTGACACGAGGATCAAAGGTTTAGTATAAGGCTAAGAAACTTCACAAGTAAGTACCCTAAGGTAGTTGATCTTGCAAAGGTTTACACTTTAAGTGAATTTAGGGTTAAAGGAAAAGTTCGTAAGGGTTTGGGTGTGGGTTTGAGTCGATCGGCCAACACAAACAAAAGGGAGAGGATAAAAAAATTATGAGGGGTATGGGATTGTATTTATACACATCCTTGAACCTCCTCAAAATTAATTAGGCCGAACCCAACACCTAAATTAAGTAACTTAATTACTTGATTAACAAACAAAGGATCTTCTAGACCCTCTATGGTATTCGGCCGCCTAAGGGCACCGGATGTTTCTAGAAGTCGATTTCCTTCCTTAAATTTAAACAACGCACTCGCCTTTAATTAATTAAATCCCGTAATTAATTAAACCACCGTTAATTAAATAAAACGTGAAGTTTTTATTATACGTTTAATTATAAATAATAAAACGTAAATAAACGTGTGTTCTCCGCATTGAGTGTGTGCCCCCGATAGGCTCACGCATTTACCGATGGCTAAACGATCGCATATCTCAACAGCTCCCACTTGTGAGAGTTTAGACATACAACGTCCATAATGAAGCATCTAGCAACACTTCATTATAACCGGAAAATGTTGAGTTAAATAGTTTCAAGAATAAGATCTTAAAGACTAGCAATGGTGTATGATTATTTGAGCTTGCTGATAATCATCCCTTCGTTACAATGTACCGGTTAAACCATGGATATGGATCCTAACTCATTCCATATAGTTTAACTTTAATTCCTCGTTTACAAATTAATTTAGATAGTCCAAATTGTAACAAGCATCATCTTGATTACATTTTGGGTACGGCCATACAATTACCTAATTAATTCTGGAGGGGATCCAGGGTACTTCACTGCACTATATCAGAGTGGAGGAACGAATTCTATATTGACTGCAAGTGTCTGTGGATGCTGCTTCACAACACTTCCAATTAGAGTCGTTATAGCTAGATCTTCCGAACTAGCGTTGGACATAAAATCAAGAAGCGATATCCACACATGCACAACTTGTTTGCATCTCAAGTCTAAGGATGACCTAATCCTCACCATTTATGTATTCGAATTTACTCATGACAACGGATCCAAAAGTAACCATTCGAAAGTTCGGGGTGTCCAATATTCATATCAATGAATAACATATGAGTTTGGTTGGAAACCGTCCACCATATATACCAGTATATTACCAACACTCATATTTGTCTTATGTACACAATATTCCCATATTGTTTAACCGACAATGGACATGTTTAGAATAATTAAATTATTCAAGGATTTAAACATACAAACATAGGGCAACAAAATTATATGAAGATAACAAACATCAAATATCTTTATTCATCAGAAAATAATTAATTGTCTTACAATCCCAAATTATCCAAATACTTCGATTAACACAGATTACATGAGACTATTAGCTGGAAGCAAACCAATTCCATGAGTTAACATGGAATGCCTTTTGAGATCTAACGCCTTTGTGAAAGGGTCAGCTAAATTGTCGTTTGTGTGAACTTTCTCCAGACTAACATCACCAAGTTCAATCACTTCTCTGAGGTAGTGAACTTTGGAACGATAATGTTTCGCACCTTTAGTGATTCCTGGTTCATTAGCTATAGTAATGGCTCCGGTATTGTCACAATACATTGTCATAGGTTCATTATTTGTGGGAACAACACCAAGCCCAGAAATAAACTTCCTAATCCAAACTGCCTCTTTAGCAGCCTCCGAAGCGGCTATATACTCAGCCTCTGTAGATGAGTTTGCATGGATGGTCTGCTTTGCGCTTTTCCAGCTTACAGCACCTCCATTCAGCATGAAAACATATCCCGTCTGAGACTTCGTGTCATCAGCATCCGTAAGATATCCAGCATCAGTGTAGCAAGCAACCCTGAGCTCTCTTTTCATACCTCCTCCATAAACAAGAAACATGTCTTTGGTATGCCTAAGATACCTCAGAATGTTCTTAACAGCGGTCCAGTGAGAATCACCAGGATTCTGCTGAAATCGGCTAGTCATGTTCTGAGAGAACGCAACATCAGGTCTCGTACAACTAACAGCATACATGATTGATCCTATTGCCGAAGCATAAGGAATTCTCTGCATGCGTCTCACCTCATCAGGTGTTGATGCTCCTTGAGTCTTAGATAATTTTGATTTAGTTTGCATGGAACAAAGCCACGTTTGGAATTGTCCATGTTATACTTCTTCAAAATCTTATCTATGTAAGCACTTTGACATAAACCAATTAACCGTCTAGGTCTATCACGTATGATCTTGATTCCAAGAATATACGCAACATCTCCCAAATCCTTCATGGAAAAACACCTTCCAAGGTAAGCTTTTACACTTTGTAACATTGGAATGTCTTTTCCCATCAACAATCAGGATTTTGATTGAAACCAAATTTCTTGATTTCATCATCAAACCTCTTGTTCCATTGCCTTGATGCTTGCTTAAGTCCATAAATGGATCTTTGAAGCTTGCATACACGGTTTGGATACTTTGGATCAACAAAACCCTCAAGTTGCTTCATATAGACTTCTTCGTAAAGCAGTCCATTGAGGAAGGCGGTTTTAACATCCATTTGCCAAATCTCATAGTCATAGAACGCAGCTATGGCCAAAAGAATCCTTATAGCTTTGATATCCGCAACAGGAGAGAAGGTCTCTTCATAATCAACCCCGAAGGTTTGAGTGAAGCCCCTCGCTACATATCGAGCTTTAAAGGTGTGTACATTACCATCCATGTCGGTCTTCTTCTTGTACAACCACTTGTCACTAACAGTTCTAGCGTTAGGGGGAAGGTCTACTAAGATCTAGACATCATTGTCTTTCATGGATTGCATCTCCACATTCATAGCATCCAGCCATTTGTCAGATTCAGGATCTGCCAATGCAGCTTTGAAGTTAGTGGGTTCATTATGATCCCCTAACTCATGTTCCTCAGCGTCAATGTGTAAACACATACGATCAGGAGCACGCCTAGTCCTCGTAGACTTTCGAATGGGAGCTATATCACTTATAGGTTCATCAATTTCTTGATCATCCTCTTCATGATTGCTAGTGTTTTCAGAAGGATGTATATCTTCATCTTGAATTACTTCAAGATCCTCTATACTCCCACTTGCTTCTTGATTCATATGATTGCTCTCTAGGAATTCAGCATTACGAGCAACAAATACTTTGTTCTCGGGTGGGTAGTAGAAGGAGTAACCCATCGTATCCTTTGGGTAACCTACAAATATACACTTAACAGATCGGGGCTCTAGTTTGTCAGGTTTGATAAGCGTGTCACGCTTAACAAGAGCCTCACATCCCCAAACCTTTAAGTAAGACAGCTTAGGGGCTTGCCCATACCATACTTCGTATGGAGTCTTTTTAACCTTCTTAGTTGGAACCATATTGAGTATGCGAGCAGCAGACTCAAGAGCATAATCCCAAAAGGATTTAGGAAGAGTTGTTTGGGCCATCATGGAACGAACCATATCAAGTAGGGTTCTATTTCTCCTCTCAGAAACACCATTGTGTTGTGGTGTATATGGAGGAGTTCTTTGGGAAACTATCCCATGTTCCTTAAGATGCTCCATAAATTCATAACTCATAAATTCACCTCCTCGATCCGATCGTAGTGCCTTTATGGTTTTACCGAGTTGATTTTCTACTTCCTTTTGAAACACCTTAAATGTTTCAAACACTTCATGTTTATGCTTTAGCAAGTAAACATAACCATAACGACTATAGTCGTCAGTGAAAGTGACGAAGTAACTTGCACCTTGTCTTGACACGGTTCTAAATGGACCATATACATCGGTGTGGATTAGTCCAAGTAGATCTTTAGCCCTCTCCACTTGATGTGAATAAGGTTTACGTGCCATCTTTCCTGATAAGCATGAAACACATTTGTCAAAGGAATCATCATCGTTTGACTTGAGCAATCCATCAGATTGTAATTGCTTAATGCGCTTTTTGCTTATGTGGCCAAGGCGACAATGCCATAGCAATGTAGAGTCCAAATTAGATTTGGCCCTTTTGTTGCTTACAGCATACATAGAACTATTGTTTGCATTAGAATCACACATATCAATTTCATAAATACCATTACTAGGAATAGCATTAAAATAAAACATATTATTTTTCGAAACCGAAATACTTGCATTATTCTCAAAACGATTAACAAAACCATCGTCATACAAACATGAAACTGAAACAATCCCTCTAGAAATAGAAGGTGCGTAATGACAATTATTCAACATAACAACCAATCCACTAGGGAGAAATAATTGAAAAACACCAATAGCTTCAACAGCTGCACGATGACCATTGCCCACGTACAGATTCAAAGCTCCTGGCTTCAGCTTCTTACTTATCCTTAGACCCTGAGTAGTATTACAGATGTGAGTACCACAACCAGTGTCATAAACCCAAGATTTATTAGGAAAAGTAAAGAGTTCTATCGTGAAGAAACCTGAAGTGCTAGCTCCTTGCGAGGACTTCTTTCTCTTCCACAACTCAGTGAGATACTCTGGACAGTTTCTCTTCCAATGACCAATTTCACCACATTGGTGACAAATGGCATCCTTAGCAGGATTCTCTCTTCTTGGTGGAGGGGGAATCTTGGCTCTAGGAGTAAAGTTAGCTACTTTCTTCCCTTTACCACGATTCTTACCCTTTGCAGCATTAGACGGTTTAGCCTTGTTAGGCTTCTGAACCCTTCCTGCCCTAATAGCATTAATGGTATTAGGAGTAGCAGGTGCAACCTTCTTTGGCAACGTTTTCTCATGCAACTTAAGCAAGGCATGCAATTCAGGTATTGTCTTCCCCAGGCCATGCATGTTATAGTCTTGCACAAACCTATCATAGTCCTTATTCAGTGAGGCTAAAATTAGGCTGACCGAAAGTATCAAAGACATGGGGTGACCCAAACGTTCCAAATTCTCTATGAACCCCTTCATCTTCAAGACATAGGAGCTCACAGATTGTCCATCCTCATGTTTACACGCGTGAAAGGCACGTGCAACATCAAGGAGTTCTTGATCAGCTTGTTCAGTGAACATGGTCTTCAATTCTTCCATCATAGACCATGCGGCGTGACCCTCCAAAAGTTTCTGGAGTTCAGGGGACATAGTCATGAGCATAAGGCCAGCGATTTCTCGTGACCTTCTGACCCAAGTTGGATGTAAATCCGGGTCTTGCTCTGTTCCTTCATGACCATGAGGCAGAATTGCAGGTTGTTCAGGAATTGGTTGCTCAAGGTATTTAACCAAGTCATCAGTTTCGAGCGCTATCCGAAGAGCACGATACCAATCAACAAAGTTATTCTCAGTCAATTTCATCTTTTCTAGGAATGACTTAACAACCGTGTTGTTTAAGCAAGAGTTTTGATTATTCATCTACAAAATAAAAGTTCAACGATTAGTATTTTCGATAATTACATTCTCAAAGAATTAACTACCCAATTAATCATGTTGAGACTAAGATCCTTGCTTGCACTCCCACTTAATATTAGAGGTCCGACCGTCTAGTATTCAAGTGGGGCAAGAGGTAAGCGACGGGCGTTAATTGCATTACAAGTGCAACTCTTAGATTGTATGAGACGATTCATGAAGTTTATTTGTCGTAGAGTGTTTGGATGGGATGTTCTCTCATCTCTTTCGAGAACCTTTGAGCATCTCAAACAAACTTGTTCTACACATAATAAAGTCATGAGTATGTTTCATCTCATCTTTATGCCTCGGGTTCCGAATCTGACCGGGAACTCGACTTTAAGTCGTACCAATTTGAAGCTGCAATTATTGGCAAAGGTCTGACCAGTGACAAAGATCGCCTCGGGTATGTAATTCGCCCTAGGTCTGACCAGTTGACGAAAAACAACTACAAGTGCTTCTAAATTGGATGGCATAGACTTAAAAATTTCAAATAGGTATCACATAAGTTTTGAAAACAAATGTCAAAGTGTGTAAAAGAATGCATGCAATTCATTCTCTTAGCACAAGTTAAGAAAACAATTTGTTAACTTTTTGGTTTAGGCGTGTTTTATCGCGGGAGAAGATTAAAGAGAGATCAAACCCTATATCCTACTCTTCATGCACCCGAGGGTGCAAGTGCTTGGGATAATTATTCCATAAGTGTCGAAACACCTATGGAACACGGGAGAAGATTAAAGATTTCTCAAACCCTAGATAGCTCGACTAGAGCACGAAGTGCAATAGCAAGTCCATCATTAGTAAAGACACAAAACGGTGTTGTAATTTTAAGTATTATAAACTAATTGATTTTGCAAATCATGTCGTTGAGAAGATAGTTTATAAGCCATCATTACGGTATGTAAGCCCAACTCGAGTGACAATATGATTTCGCAAAACAATTAGAATACAATAAAACCAAGTTTCATAGTTCTTATGTCAATATTAATATTTGTTCAAAAAATCAAGATTTTAACAAATAACACATAGCCGATTCGCAAGGAAAATATGGTGTATTAATATGACATAGTTTTAAAGCTAGTTTCGATATAAGTACCATCCGTTTTTATGATTCCTAGAATCTTGAATTATTACGTTTTGCAATTCATAATGGAAAACAAATAAGCACATAAAAACAGACAGAAGGGGGTAGAAGCAGAAGACAGGCTCTATATGAAAGCGGTAAATCATATAAGATCCAAGTCTCGAATGAGTCTTCCCCAAATTGAGGACTAAAGACCCTCATCAAGTTTTCGAGCAAGGTACTTTATGACGTGCAAAGTATCACAAAAGTGAGATGCAAGGGTCTTTGACGGATAATAAAAAACAAAGGTAATTATTAACCGGTTCAATTTTAACCTACCCAATTTTAATAGATCTAGATCAAGATTAAAACTTTATGACAAGTATGCATGTAGTTGTCATAAAAACATAAATAAAAGAGATTTTAAAGCGAAGCAAGCGTGTTTTATTCTATGTGTAACCCATGAATGCCATACGATTTGACTCGTGATGCCACTGTTGGGATTTAGAACTAGTTAAACCATTAACTACGAGTGCGCAGCGGAATGGATCTAGTATAATATTCATGGTTAACACATAATAAAACAATAATAAAACCAACCTTTTAATTAATTGAATAAATCAATTAATTGATCTTGATCTTGAATCTACAACGGTAAAGTAACCGTCCTCTAGCGATTGCTCACACGACACGTCAAACGAACACACCACGATGATAGTGGTAACTTCACTTCGATTATCTTGCAACTAGAAACCCTAATATCCAAAACCCTAATTGGGATAGCGTAAGGATAAGGTTTATAGATAGAAACAAGATACTTGGAAAAATTCACCGGAAACCCTAATTAGGGTTAGGGTTTGGACGAACCACAAGGGGAACCAAACAAGAGACCAAAACTTTGACACGAGGATCAAAGGTTTAGTATAAGGCTAAGAAACTTCACAAGTAAGTACCCTAAGGTAGTTGATCTTGCAAAGGTTTACACTTTAAGTGAATTTAGGGTTAAAGGAAAAGTTCGTAAGGGTTTGGGTGTGGGTTTGAGTCGATCGGCCAACACAAACAAAAGGGAGAGGATAAAAAAATTATGAGGGGTATGGGATTGTATTTATACACATCCTTGAACCTCCTCAAAATTAATTAGGCCCAACCCAACACCTAAATTAAGTAACTTAATTACTTGATTAACAAACAAAGGATCTTCTAGACCCTCTATGGTATTCGGCCGCCTAAGGGCACCGGATGTTTCTAGAAGTCGATTTCCTTCCTTAAATTTAAATAACGCACTCGCCTTTAATTAATTAAATCCCGTAATTAATTAAACCACCGTTAATTAAATAAAACGTGAAGTTTTTATTATACGTTTAATTATAAATAATAAAACGTAAATAAACGTGTGTTCTCCGTATTGAGTGTGTGCCCCCGATAGGCTCACGCATTTACCGATGGCTAAACGATCGCATATCTCAACAGCACCAAGCTTGGATTGCGTGTCAACTGGTGTCCGAGTATGATTACAAGAAGCCATATGTGCCATATCTAGAAGCTCCATTGCATACTTCTTCTAAGAAAGAAACATGCCTGTAGAATCACGAGTAACCGAAATACCCAAAAAATAATTTAGAGCCCCTAAATCAGTCATCTCAAACTCCTTATGCAGAGCTGAGATAATGCGATGAACTAAATGTGTAGATGAAGCTATAAGAATAATGTCATCAACGTATATCAGTAAATATGCGACCTCAGAACCATGTTGATATATAAATAGAGATGAGTCACATCGACTCGAATAAAATCCAACCCGATGAGCATACCCTGCAAAACGTTGAAACCAAGCACGAGGTGTCTGTTTCAACCCATATAAAGACCGTTGTAACTGACAAACATGGTGTGGAAACCTAGAATCCACAAACCCTGGTGGCTGATATATATAAACAGTCTCAGAAATGTCCCGGTTAAGAAATGCATTCTTAACATCAAGCTGATGAACGGGTCAATTCCGAGATAAAGCAAGGCGGAGAACAGTACGAATAGTAGCCGGTTTAACAACCGGACTGAAGGTCTCATCACAATCAACACCAAATTGTTGGCTACCTCCATTAGCCACGAGACAAGCCTTATACCTGCTTAACGATCCATCAGCATGGTATTTATGCCGAAACAACCACATAGACCGAACAACATTAACACTATGTGTTTTTGGAACAAGAATCCAAGTACTACTGCCAATCAACGCATTATATTCATCATACATAGAATCTCGCCAATTAGGATCAGACAAGGCAACAAAAAGAGACTTCGGAAGAGGAGAAATATGAGAAGTATGACCATGAAAACGAGGATTGGGCTTGACAGTGCCAACTTGAGCACGTGTGACCATGGGATGAGTTCAAATGGGTTGAGTAGTATGCGGAAGTGGGTTTGGATTCCGAGTAGGTTGGTTCGTATGGGTTTGGGTCAGGGTAGTTAGGGTCTGAGTAGTTTGGGTCGTAGAGATATGGACCAGAGTCATATGTGGTGTGGGAGTAAAGGGTTCATCTTGGACTAGAGGGGTGTGATGGGTAGAGGTGGCTTTGGTCGGATTAAGGATAGCGTGACGGGTAATAGGTGACGGTTGAGGGTCAAGTAAAGTGTATGATGTTGGTTCAATAGGTGCAATGGAACCCCATATGGAAATTGAAGTTCATCAAATGTGACATGGCGGGAAAGGATAATTTTGTCGGTGGAAAGGTCCAGACATCGATATCCACAATGATAAGCAGGATATCCTAAAACTATGCAAGGGGTTGCGTGAGGTGCAAGTTTGTGTGGGGAGTAAATATGTGGGTAGCAAAGGCACCCAAATGTACGTAAACGGGAGTAGTCGGGTTGTTTGTTAAGTAAGTATACAGCCATGTGTAAGGGATGAGGTTTAGTAAGTATACAGCCATGTGTAATGCTTCGACCCAAAAGGTCGGTGGAAGGTGAGCTTGGAAGAGAAGAGTACGGAGGATATTATTGATGGTACGTATCATGCGTTTCGATTTTCTATTTTGTTGTGATGTTTTTTGGCAAGAAAATCTAAATTGAATGCCATGTTGAGCAAACAAATTATGATGGTTGGTGTTATCAAACTCACCACCATGGTCACACTGAAAAGCTGCAATATCACATTTAAACTGATTATTTACATAGGAACAAAAATGAAGAAACTATTGAAAAACTTCTGATTTAGTGCGTAAAGGATAAATCCACAAATAATGAGAATAATGATCAAGAAATAATACATAATATTTAAATCCACCGGAACTCACGATAGGATATGTCCAAATATCATAATGTACAATCTCAAAGCAACGAGTAACAATAGAGGTTCAACTAGAAAACGGAAGTCTCACATTTTTGCCCAACTGACATGCGTGACAAATATGTGAAGATTTCTCTTTATTACAAGAAATAAACTGACGAGAAACAAGGGAACGCAGAACGTCTTCGCCGGGGTGGCCGAGACATTGATGCCACGTGGCAGGACTAACAGAAAGTAAGGCTTTAGGAATGGGAGAAGGTGGAGTGACTGGGTAGAGATCCCCTGAGCTATCACATCTTAGTAGGATATGATGGGTCAAGAAATCCCTCACAGAAAAACCAAAAGCATCAAATTCAACGGTACAATTGTTATCTCTGGTGAATTGACGAACCGAAATAAGATTTTTAATTATGTTAGGGGTGACAAGAACATTTTGTAAATATAAAGGACGACTAGGAGTCGGTAAGATGTTATGTCAAGTATTGATGACGGGTATTGATTTTCCGTCACCAACACAAACAGATGGATATAAACGTGTATTCAAAATAGTATTTAAATTACTTGATTGTGAGTTGAAATGAGAAAATGCACCTGTATCCATATTCCAAGTCGAATTTTGTAACGTCGTAGCGCTAAAAGCACTTGGTGGCAAAATAGAAAACAGTGAGGGACCTAAAATACCAGCTGTGGATAGAGGTTGTGATGGGCTTCCTTGTTGAGCCGGTGAAAACTGTGAAATAAATGAGTAGGCTCCTTGCATTTTGACTAACAAAACCACCAGAAATATGAATACCACTTTTTTCTTGAAAATAAAACGTGTGAAGCCTTTCCAATAGCATCAATCACACGCCTCTACAATTTGCATCCTCAAAAAAAACAAACCACTTTGGTCAAACTTAACTTGCATCCCAAAAAGAATATAGATGTACCACTTTCTTCTTCTAATATACGTACCACAAAAAAATGGCTGGAAAAAAAAGAACGTCTGATGTGATGGGAGAAAGAAAAGATACGTGAGATATGGGTGATAAATTAGGAGAAGATTATGGCTCTGATACCATAAAATGATACAGCCCGAAGGCTTAATACAAATGGGCTAGGCCTAATCAATAAAATGATAAAGCCCGAAGGCAAACTATACGTCTAACACTAACATATATTTTTCCAAGGAATCCAATGATGTTTTATAACATTCTAGTTGATTACCACCCCAAAAGAAATTTTGTCTGAACTTTTCAGGGTGGTTTAGGACACTTTTAGAAGACTTGTCGTATGAGAAAGAACTAAAGTCAAAGGGCACCAAGAACAGATTTAAGGACAGGTCTTTCTCCAAGAACAGTTTCGTCTGAACTTTTCAAGGTGATTTAGGACACTATTAGAAGCTTTGTCGAATGAGAAAAAACTGAAGTCAAAGGGTACTAAGAACAGATTTATAGGTAGGGGTGTTCATTGTTTGGGTTTGACCCATGAAAACCGAAAATCGAACCCGAATTAAAACCGAATCGAAAATAGAATTCGGGTTGTGGGTCACAACCGAACCGAACCGAACTATAAATTTGATTTTCGGATTAGATATGGGTTTGACATTTGAAGCCGAAAATCGAATTTATACAAATATATATATATATTTATAGATATATATAATAAGTATTAAAATTTAATTTAAATACAAATTTACAATTTATATACTTGAAATAATATTTTTATAAAGATCAATAAAATATATATATATATATATATATATATATATATATATATATATATATATATATATATATATATATATATATATATATATATATATATATATATATATATATATATATATATATATATATATATAAGTATTAATATTTATATTTATGTATATATTTTTATATACAGAAAAATCAATAAAATACTATTCTAATTTAAAAATTATTTTTTATATCTGAAATAACTGGTTAAATATATTTGTATATATATATATTTCTTGAATAAATTATGTAATTCAGGTATATTCGAAAATCGAACCGCACCGACTTCAATCAAACTGAGCTGAAAACCAAATTTTAATTGGGTTTGGCTCAGTATATGGGTTGACTCTAAACCGAATAACCCGATAACCGAACCGATGAACACCCTATTTAGAGGTGCAAATAAACCGGATAAAATCGGATTCGGATTCTAAAAATCCGGATTTAAAAAAACCGGATTTTCAAAAATCCGGATTCGGATCGGATCAGATTTTTCGGAATCGGTTTTTTTCGGATAAAAATGTTCGTATCGGATTTTTTTCGGATAAAAATTTTCGTTATCGGATTTTTTTCGGATAAAAATTTTCGTTATCGGATTTTTTTCGGATCAGTTTTTTCGGTTAAAAATCTTCGGATCGAGGGATTTTCGGTTTAAAATGTTCGTTATCAATTTTTACATTATCACTTTTTTTCGAAATTTAAAACTTCGTCATTTATTTAATAAACTTGTAATAAAAATAAAACTATTTTCTTAAAACTATTATTTTTAATGTTTTCACTTAAAAGTTCAAATAAATTATACACATAATACTTTTATATTTAATAAAAAGTCCAAAAAATAAAATAAAAACCAACAAAAGCCCAAGGAAACCAACAAAAACCCAAATAAACCAAAAAGAAAAGCCCAGATTTATAAACACCGGTTCTTTTAACCGGTTTTAACCGGTCTATATATCAAATATTAGTAATAAAAAAAATTAAAAAAAATTAAAAACCGGTTAAATCCGGTTTTTTTAAAAACCGGATAAATCCGGTAATTTATCCGGTTGTTATCCGATTTTCCTAAAATCGTAAAATCCGGTCTAACCGGTTCGGATAGAAAAAACCGGACCGGATTTTTGGAAAACCGGATTTGAAAAAACCGGTTCGGATTTTTGAACCGGATTTCCAAAAATCCGGTTATAATTTGCATCTCTAACCCTATTTATAGGATTGATTCATTTTTTATTATCCATCAGGTGAGATGAACTTGTCAATAATTGGCTTCCAATTGTAGCGTTATTTATATCATCTCCAATGAGAAGGCCAGAGCTATTGGAATTCATATCAGAGACACTCGTACCAAAGTTTACATTTTTACCTTTTACCCGGATGCTAAGTGAAAACATCATAAAATAAACTTAAACAACGTGTGTTTTACATAAACCCTCTTACTTTCTATCATGACGGCCGCTGCTTCAATAGAAATTGTGAGTGTGTGCTAGGATAAGGATACCCTATCTCCTCTTCAAATTACGACCGATACTGATGGAGGCCCAAGTATTGAAGAACGGGCTGACTTGTTTCTGGAGGCCCGAGATCGCGTGACGAAGAGGGGTTTAGTAAAAGGGCATAACTTTTGCATCCTAAGTCCGTTTTCAGCCTGTGACCTGTCAAAACGTGCGTAAAAAGGAGACCGACGATGCTGTAACCAACTTTTAGCTGGTTGCGGATTTTTCAAGGCTACGGTCCAGCCCGTTGGATTTTTAGGGTTTTTCTTTGTTTGCAGTCATTATTTAATGAATTTGCTGTAACCCTAGCAAGATAGTTATCAGTTTAATAAAAGTTAAACCACTGGCCGTTGTGTTGCCGTGTTTTACCCTAATTTTCGGGCATTCTTTAGCATCAACGACTATTAGCAGAATTGTTTCTGGCATTCTTATTGAATCAACAGATCCAATTACTTATCTTTGTTACTTTGTTTTTTAGTCTACATCAGTTGGTATCAGAGCCAGGTTCCTGATCAAAATGCCTCCAAGGAGAACTAGGCCTATTCACGATGTGAATGAACAGGAATTTGAGCAGCGTATGAAGGAAAGAATGAAGGAGCGATTCGATCAAATGTTTGATCAATTGACCGACCAAATGAACACTTTGATGAGCAATAGGAGGCCTCGTAATCGCCGTCATGAAGAAGAAGATGCAGATCTGGAAGAAAATCCGTTTGGTGATGGTTTGTCTGATGATGAACAATCAGTAGGGCGACGGATGAGAGATCGCAGTGGGAATAATGATAGGCGTTGGGAGACCGGAATGAGGGTTAATATTCTTGAGTTTAATGGGGACACTTTAAAGCCTGATGAGTTTATTGATTGGCTTGTTGCTGTTGAAGAAGTATTTGAATTCAAAGAAGTTCCAGAAAACAAAAGGGTTTCGTTGATCGCTACCAAGTTACGTGGTCGGGCATCCGCGTGGTGGCAAAAATTGAAATTTTATTAAGTGGAAATTAAGAAATGATAACAACCAACCCCTTTCCTTAGTGGAAAGGGGTATTTATAGTTCCAAGTCATAAGTGGACTTGGGCCGGTCCATAACAAGCCCATGGACCGGTTCTTACTTAAGTTAATAAGCAAATAATAACTAATTACTAACTACGAGCTATTACAACATAAATCATATTGTGGAGTGACCGATACTTCTAATATACGTTAAAACGTATTTCTAACAATCTCCCCCTAAGGGAGGTCACTCCACGTTACAAAGTTCTAAACCTAGCATACTATACTAAGTCTTCGTTCTTTAGCTCGTAGTCCTTTCTTCTTTTTCTTTCTTTTGTTGTGAATATGTTGGTTTGATCTTTTTGGCTTTGACTTGAGAGCATTGTTCTTTGGCCTTTCACGTGCGATCTTTGCCTTTCTTGTGAACTTTGCCTCCTCGTGACTTCATGTTCCACACACTTACGTCTTTTTGTTGGATTCTTGAAAGCTTCAGAGTTTGGTACAGCGGAAGACTTCATCTTGTACTTTCTTGAATTTTTGTTGCAAAAGACATAAGCATGTGGGAACGACTTTTCCAGGTACACCGCAACACCACCGTCTTTACTGGTACTCAGCAACGCCACCGTCTTCAACAGGTACACAGCAACGCCACCGTCTTTAGCAGGTACACAGCAACGACACGAATAAAATGGCTTTGAACATTTTATTCTAATTCGGTAGCATTTTACCTCCGGTCGGTGAAGACCGTTGGACGATATTAGATATCGTACCCGTGACGGATAGTTTCAATTAAGTAACTTCCTGACAGGATTTCGCGGGTAAACCCGTTCTCTTTATTCGACCGTCCAAAGCTGACTGCGAACATAAAGAGTGAATCACTTGGATAAATTATCCTTGTGATTAAAAGCCGTCAATTCATGAAACCTGGAACAAGTGAATTTCAATTAAGATTTTCACCATCGTTGCTTTCCAGTTGTCACGAGCTCGATTCATAAAGAATCTTGCACGTTACCTACCAAGTGCTGTTTGATGTTGACACTAGAAGGATTTCCACTCGTCACTGTGGTCAATAAAGAGTCACTCTGAGTGTTCTGGCAAGATCATATGATAATGCGAAGAGGCCTGGAACGAGTTTAAGTTCAATTAAGAATTAAACCACTGTTACCTTCCAGTTTTTCACAAGATTGGTTCTAAAAGAACCGCACGTGTAACCTACCATGAGCTTGTTTGATGTTGGCTCAAGCAGGATTTCCATCTTCATTGTAATACTTACGTATTACTCGGATGTTCTGGCAATATTACAAGAATATTGCGTAGGACTCATGAAAATCTCTTACTTTTCACAGTGTGTGAGAAAGCAAGGAATAAATGGAAAGTGTCCTAATGAGACTTTTGATGATCTCTTGGCTCTAGACTCGATTGTGCGTTTTGATTTAGTGAGCGATGGCTGGAGAGGAGTGCCACCTTTTCAATACCAGTTTATTCGGAGTGAATAAACCAATAGATAACGTGTTGATCTCCGTGTGATTAAAACAAATACCTTTTGAGAGATATTTGAGTTAGCTGGGGAAGGGTTGTGCATTGCATCACTGGGTCCATGATGTCTTTCTTCAATACCGAGAATCATTAACAAA
The DNA here is from genome assembly GCA_025667525.1 of Glebionis coronaria. NCBI lineage: Eukaryota > Viridiplantae > Streptophyta > Magnoliopsida > Asterales > Asteraceae > Glebionis > Glebionis coronaria. Next base: position 119,296,225 of record CM046874.1, on the reverse strand, counting down.
AATGACCTCAATAGCATATGTATTGACCCGGTTTCTGCCTAAAGTTGTAAGGAGGGCTTCTTTCTTTACACCCTTTATCTTTACATTTCTTTTTCATTCTTCAACCCCTTCAATGCTTACCAATACGTCATCACTAGCACCTTGTTGTGATTGTTCCAGTGCTAGCTTAAGTACTTGGTCGGCATTCAGCTACGTTCACATTCTTTCTCCATCTTTCCTAGGACTTCTAATTCTAACTAGGGAATTGTCCTTGGGAAGATTCCATCGGCTCTGATGAATCATTGGACTAAACCTATTCCTACCACCCTTTTGTCACCACATCCGTCGTGAATTAAGCGTGTTTTGGGAAGGAATTGCCACCATGAAAACATCATTGAAAATCACCTAAGGTACTTGTGATATTAAAATCAAAAGTTTTGTACTTTAGGTGTTTTGATCATCAAAAACGCTCCCCCTTAACACGTGCTTAACACATATTAAGTTGGATTATCATTAAGTCTTTTTCATTTTAGCCAAGTAACACTTACGTCTCCTTAATCCCATTTTCTCCCCTTATCCAAAATGTTAACCATTAATATTTGGGATATTGAATGGATTAACCGGTCTTTGAGTAAAAATGAAATCGATGTTTTGGCCATAGAACAAGTTATTGCTCCCCCTTAAGTTAATAAGGGATAGTTGTAGTGCTTTGGTATGACATATTTTGAAAGATTTAGAATCTCGTGAGAAATTCTTGAAAAATTATCATACCTTAACACTACACCAAGCCATTCAAGCACATTATTCACAAATTTACATATTCACAATTTGAAAACCAATATAAAGTGACCTGAGATGTACGACCCATCAGATGGATCGTTGCAGTAGCTTGTGGTGCACTAAATACGGTCTTCCACCCACGAATCTTTCCAAGCTCCTCATCAATCTACGTTCACGGAGCTTTTGATCGATCTTTTTGATCACATACTTTGCCATCTGCCTGTAACCCGGATGCCAATCCTCCGTCATCTCTGGCAAAGTCCCACCCGAGTTCAGATGCTCCAACTTATCTCTGACTTGTATAAGAGTTCCATCACTATACTTGTGGAGCTCCCCCACCCTCATAAACTTCATCAAACCTCGACTGTTCAAGTAGAAAATGCCAGAATTCGGGACAGAAATGCCGGTGTAGGGACATCTTTCTACATGTTGAGGTAGCACTTGATTCACAGGGCGAGTTAAATTGAGCCTCCTCTGATAGCTTTCGACTCCCAACTGAAGATCCTCAACTCGTGACTTGATGACAACGCTTCGTGTGAACATACGAAGTGCTGTATTCAAAGCAATCAGGTCTTCACGAGGAATGTGAGTAAGTTGATCTCGGGTCATCAGAAGCAGCATATCTTCGATATCCTCAAGGCGAATGATGGAAAAATCTCCTTGCTGGATTTTGTATTCCCTGTCATCCTCCCTTTTCAAGCGAATCTCCGTCACATGATAGTAGCCGTTCTTGGCTTCAGTTTTCATTCCTAAGATGCTGGAGATGCGGATGTCGGATCTAACATTGCTTCCAGACTTAACCAAGCAGCAACCCCTGTACGCCCTTCGGACTCGTTCGTCCCAATGAGATGCACCTATGACAGCATACATATCATAATTACGATTCATTTTAGGGACCCAGAGTCGATTTACCTTTTCCTCGATATAGGGTATTGTCCCCCAGTTGGCAGCTTTCAGCAATGTCAGGGAGGTTGCGTACTTTGATGATCCCTTCAGTAGATACTCAAGATCGTTGGTGACGAAGAAGTCAAGAGCAATCTGATTATCTTGAGCAGGATCCATTGGAGGTGGAGCTCTTTCTGATTCATGAAGTCCTGGCCTTTGAACGGTTTTCAAAGCCTTTATGATCTCATCGGCATAGTACTCGAACTCCATTCGGGGTAATCGGGTTTTGGCACGCAGTCTCTTATCTTTCATCGCTTTCTTGACCAAGGATGGAGTAACCGAAGTCTTATACTCATGAGCAAGAAATGCACATAAGTCAATCGGACTTCGGATACGCAGATACAGCACATCTTTGTCAGCATCTGTGATCGGATCATATTGAGCTGCTGCCGTGATCCAAGCTTGTGGTGGTGCAGACTCGTCTATCTCCAACGTGTCTTCCCAAACTCTTATGCTTGGTTCAGGAACCGTAGATTTTTGAGCTTGTTGTTGAGGAGTTGAAGTGCGAACATCAGTTGGTTCAGTTTCAGGCATTTCAGCAGTGTCGTGAACTGGAGAATGTTGTGCAGCTTCGGGTTCCGTCACTGATTCTGCAATCACAGGAGGAACAACAGCAGAACTAATGGGGTTAGTGGTAATAGGTACAGACACAGCGATAGAGATACCGGGAGCCGAAGACGCTGTAGTGGCATTCACATCGTAGCGCCACTTAGTTCTTCGTGATTCCGAGGATGTCGATTTATCCTTCGGTGCTGCATCTTTGGTGGACTTGGTTCCAGTCTTAGTAGCAGTCTTCTTGGAGCTGGTAACCTTGTCTCCCTTTTTCGGTTGTTCACCCCCATCATCATCCTGATTATCATCCCCGTTACTACCCCTTGCACTCTCCTGATTCTCATCACCACCATCATCGCCATCATCATCCTCATCATCCTCATCATCGTCATCATCCTCATCATCATCACCACCCTCATCATCATCACCACCTTCGTCATCGTCTTTCTCCTTTTCACCTTCTTCTTCTTCTTCTTCTTCTTCTTCACCCGTACCCTCTTCTTCACTCTCTTCCCTTTCTTCCTCAGGTAAGATGTGATATGGTACCACACTTCCAAACATTTTGAATAATCTATCATCCTCCATGATAGCATCATTCAGGGATTTAAATAGAGCCCGTTGAATCCTCGATTTATCATGCGACCCAAGTTCCACCATTCGAGCCTTAAGGATCTTCTTCAATTCAAAATCCGTCAGGTCATAAGCAATCTTATAGGCGGCTTCTGAAGGGTTGGATGATTTGACCATCAAGTTGTCAGCAGCAAGTGTCTTCAACTCGTCACGAAGCTTAGGCATTAAGGATTCAACGGATTCTTGCACTCTTTCTTTCACAGATGCTTCGAGTGCTTCTTTTTGTTCCTTATATTTATCCCTCATTGCTTGAAGTCTGGTAATGCGTGCAGCATGTTTATTAGCCTCAGCCTGCTTAACCTGAGCAATTTCCTCTGCATGAGCCTTTCGTGTAGCTTCCAAGTCTGCAGCGAACTTGGCAATCAACTCTTCTTGAGCTTTCCTTGATGCTTCTTCACTTTGAGCTCTTCTATTTAACTCTTGGCGAAGTTCATTCATTTCTCTCTTGTGAGCATCCGTATGTTTATCCAACATCTCGCCCAACACTATTGCTGCCATTGCAGAAGTTGCAGATGTTGCAGATGTTGATGGAATAGGCTCGGTTGTAACTGCTGTACTAAGGGTAGGGATTATGGGTGGTGGAAGAAATGGTGTGGAAACCGGTCGGGTTGGTCGGGTTGTTAAGGGTTGGATTGGTGGTGGTAGAGTTGCCAAAGGTTGAGTTGTCACCATGATCGTAGAAACAACAGGTTCCTTTTCCACACTTGTTGAAATAGGGATTGATGGCTCCTTCGAAGTAGAATAGTTTTCAGGTGACCCAAACTCATCAACATCATGCGGTTCCTCGTACTCATCCTCGATATCTACCCTCGCACCTGAACCACTACCGCCTGTATCTTTCCTACTCCTTTTAATAGCAATCTTCATCATTTGTTGCTCGGATTTATCAAGAGTAGGATCAACAATATCTGCTTCATCACGTAGACGCATCAAATCCTTACCCTTTCCCTTCTTACCCTCTGTCTTCTTCTTTTTGGGTTCGGGTTCAGGCAACGCTGTTGGTTGTTTGCGTTTACCTTTACTCTTAACCGTTGTGGATGAGTCTTCTCCAGTTTGAAGGTTTGCTTTCAGCCTTTGGATTTCTAGCTGCAGTAACTTGTAATCAGCAGAATCTTTGATTTTGTTTGACAGAAGGTAATCAGGAACAGGACCCGGAATCACACCAGTAGACGGTCCTTCATGCCTCAGATCTACAGTATCATCAGCTTCTTCAGTGTGATAGCGACCTCCTGCACGCCTATCAATAGTAGTATCAAGCTTCATAAAATAATTTATGATGAGCTTAATAAACCAAGGATAAGGAAAGAAGTTTGTCTTCAGCTTCTTGTTGTGGAAGAGTTGAAAGGTGAATTCTTCCCATATCAACAAAGCATAATCTGAATTCGCAGCTTTGTACATGCCATAGAAGAGGTTCATTATCGGACTACGCAAAGCATCATGACCACTCGTTTTTGGTGTAAGGCATTTACTGAGAATACCCATCAAAGCTCTCCAGGGTTGTCCTACCTTAGCAGTAGTAAACTCAGATGCAACTCGTATTTCCGGACATCCAAGTGCGTCAAATAACTCCGCGAGTTCATCTTTAGTAGGATCCCTTGAGAAAGACATGCCCTTGGGTGTATCCCGTATACCAAGCATCTTACGGAAGTCTGAAACGGTGAGTGTCTGCTGCTTGTTGTCTATGGTGAAGGTGATCTTGTTCGAAGTGAAATCCTTGGTTGCCCAAAATTCAAACATATACTCATAAGGCACCGAGGCTGTACTCCTAAGGGCGTTCTTGAAATGGGAGTTATCAAGAATGGCTATGGCGACCTTAAAACCATGGTGAGTGGATTTAGAAACTTGCTTCAGCCTATAGTTGTTGGGTATAAACTTAAGGGTTCGGGCTTTAGCAATATCGGCTTCCCTAGATTCTTGGATAGCTTGTACTGTTGGATTAGTCATTTTATCTGCTTAAGATAAGACATGAAAGGTTGATGCACAAAAACAGATAGATATCTATCATTCTTACTTCTAAGCATAACACATTTCATAAGATAAAACAACAAGTACATAGATAGCATGCAAACAAGAATAATCAAAACAACTCATCCGGAACATTTCTTCATTCGGAACATTTTCATCCGGAACTTTTCCTCATTCGGAACTTCTCCTCATTCGGAACTTCTTCATCCGGAAGTTCTTCATTCGGAACTTCCTTCATCCGGAAGTTCTTCATTCGGAACTTCCTTCATCCGGAAGTTCTTCATTCGGAACATCCTTCATCCGGAAGTTCTTCATTCGGAACTTCCTTCATCCGGAAGTTCTTCATTCGGAACTTCCTTCATCCGGAAGTTCTTCATTCGGAACTTCCTTCATCCGGAACATTCCTTCATTCGGAACTTCTTTCATTCGGAAGTTCTTCATTCGGAACTTCCTTCATTCGGAACATTCCTTCATTCGGAACTTCCTTCATTCGGAAGTTCTTCATTCGGAACTTCCTTCATTCGGAAGTTCTTCATTCGGAACTTCCTTCATTCGGAAGTTCTTCATTCGGAACTTCCTTCATTCGGAAGTTCTTCATTCGGAACTTCCTCATTCGGAAGTCCTTCATTCGGAACTTCCTCATTCGGAAGTTTTTCAGAAGAAATCCTTCATTCGGAAGTTTGTATCCAGTGTTCATTCGGAACTTTTCAAACGAATCTCAGATGTTTTAGTCTAACGCGTTTGTGAATTTCTAAGGCAAACTAAGGCAATATAAACATCATTTAACCTATTCCAAGCAAATCCCACCATAAATCCTTAATCAATTTAGCCTAATTTAATCAAATAACCCTAAGTGGATTAGACTGAGTAATTGAGCATGTTTAACAGATTTATATGATAAGAAATGATGATTGGAAGTTAACATATTTGATGTATATACCTTAATTATACGAATGAATAGGAAGAAATGATCAGACGAAGGTTTTGAATGCGTGCTTGTGTGTGAAACAACAATGGCGGCAAGATGAATAAAAGAAACAGTGATTAGAAAATAATGGGGGCGGGGGGGGTGTGATATTTGACTTAGGTCAAAAGAAATTTGCCTAGTTTCATTAATATCACTTTAGTCCCTACACCTTTTCATTCCTTTTTCTTTTTGTTTCCTAGTTTTTTCCATTACACTTAACTCTTGTTTAAACGTACACACAACTTAGCAAACGCATCTATTAGCATATCCTCAAAATCTAAAAGCCATGCCTATCACTTAGAACGAACACAAGTCGTTTTCTAAAGCAAAACCACTCAATTACCATGAAGCCCTTAATTTTCACAATCACTTTTGAAGATCAATTTTAATGACGAAGATGATTTTACTATTTTCTCCCCCTTAAACGATGACCCGTTTTCTATTTAAAGAGCTGTAGTCATTGTTTAAAGAGTCAAATAGTGATGAAAGCATTTCCAATTTATCTCTTGAAAAATTTTGATTCGTGGTGTCAATAAGATTTCTCTTATTTTAACAAATTAATGCACTGAGACGTACACAAATTCGTGTCAGACCAAGGTATAAAGTAACCTTGATCCCTTTGCATGATTTGGCTTGTAAATCACGCCCGAGAAAATTAATTCCCGTTCTGAGTCAACGTTTTCCTAGGAAATACGTGACTTTAATATGAAAACCGGGTTGCAGTCTGAAATAACTACAAGCCATAATGGGCATGTTTTAAAAAAGTACAACTTTTATACGGACTCTATTTATGGCACCGTGTCAATATTGATCGACATTTCTAAGGCCGTAAATATTACCGTACTAAAAGACATGCCCGATTTAAAACAAAAAATATTTTTGGTTTTTCTTGATTTTATACTTTTTATGGTTTTTCTCGGTTTTATATTTTTTTTTTTTTTTATGGTTTTTCTTGGTTTTATATTTTTGTATTTTCTTTTTGTGATTTATATATTTACGATAATATACATGATCACAACCAAAGGATACTCTGAATAGTTTACCACGACTATTCAGCTAATTCTTCTGCCAACTCTTTGAGAGTCGCTGGGGTGAATGATTTCATGCCAAGCTTGTCGATCAAAAACTCGATTCGTCCTCGATCTAAGGCTTTGGTGAACATATCCGCCAGCTGATACTCAGTAGTGACAAAATACAGCTCGATCACTCCGTTCTCCACCTGCTCCTTGATGAAATGGTAGCGAATGTCTATGTGCTTGGCCCGGGAGTGTTGAACATAGTTGCAGCAAAGGGCAATGGCGCTCTTGTTGTCACAATACATCGGGATTTTGTTAAATCCAAGACCGTAGTCAGTTAATTGTGATCTCATCCAAAGGACTTGAGCACAACAACCGGACATGGCGATGTATTCAGCCTCCGTGCTTGATATTGCAGCGCTTTTCTGCCTTTTTGAAGACCAAGTGATCAATCTATCTCCTAGGAGTTGCACAGATCCAGAAGTGCTACGCCTCGTATCTTGACATCCAGCATGATCGGCATCTGCGTATGATATTAAAGCAATCGAGGAATCTTTCGGATACCATAGACCACGATGAAGTGTTCCTTTTAGATACCGAAAGATCCTTTTAACAACATGTAAGTGCTTTTCGGTAGGCCGAGCCTGATACCGGGCACACATGCATACAGCAAATTGCAAATCAGGCCTGCTAGCAGTCAGATAGAGAAGGGTGCCAATCATTCCACGGTAGAGTTTCGGATCGACAATAATCCCATCCCTATCTTCATCTAACTTGGATTTCTCCACCATTGGAGTGTCTACGGGGTCACAATTCTCAAAGTTATATTTCTTAAGAGATTCTAGAGCATATTTGGACTGATTTATAAAGATGCCTCTGGGATTCTGAGAAATCTGTAATCCTAAGAAAAATGATATTTTTCCCATCATCGACATCTGAAAGCGTGTGGACATTATCTTCTCAAATTGTTTAGACAATTCTATGTTAGTGGCAGCAAAAATTATATCATCAACATAAATTTGTACCAGAAGCATGTCGTTGCCGTCTTTGAGAGTGAATAGTGTGGGGTCCACTTTGCCTTTGGAGAAGCCTTCCGACATGAGATATGTTGACAGGAGATCATACCACGCGCGTGGAGCTTGTTTCAACCCATAGAGAGCCTTCTTAAGCTTGTACACGTGATTAGGAGACTCCGTACTCACGAACCCATCCGGTTGACTAACATAAACCTCTTCCCTTAGTTCACCGTTCAAAAATGTCGTCTTCACATCCATTTGATAGACGATCATGTTCATATGAGCAGCAAACGCAAGGAATAGTCTAATCGCCTCCAATCTAGCCACAGGAGCAAAAGATTCCTCAAAGTCTATACCCAAGGCTTGTTTATATCCTCTAGCGACCAATCTTGCCTTATTCTTCAATACCGAACCCATCTCATCAAGTTTAACCTTATAAACCCATAACAAAGTAAGGATGTTAACTTTGTCAGGGCGAGGAACCAATTCCCATACTTCGAGTCGTTTGAATTCATTGAGTTCCTCTTGCATAGCTTCAATCCAAGATGATTGGGTCATAGCCTGCTGCCAATTTTTGGGTTCAACTTCAGAGAGAAATGCATCAAAGTAACAATATAGTGCACTCTCTTGTAGTTGATGGCGTGTAGAGACTGGTCGATCTAGATCTCCAATAACATTCCTAATTGGGTGATCTTTTGTCCATTTAGTGCTATGTTTTTCAATCCTTGGTGGTCTGGAGTGAACAATAGATGGAGCTTCTTCTGAGGTAGATGCGGCTGAAGGGTTTTCAGGGATCGCTACACCAAAGAAAGGAAGCTCTTGCAAGTGAGCATATTCCAGGTCGTGATCAGTGGAATCCTCTTCTACATCATTAGGCACAAGTAGGGGTGATGATTCAGGTGTAGTTTGAGAATCACTTGGTGAAGGTGCATCCGGTTCAATGTGAATTGTAGATGCATTAGATAAAGGTTCATTAGCTTGAGCAACCACTTCAGGTATTGGAGCAATTACTACTGGTGCTGGAACTTCATCAGTCGGGGGATCGAAGAATTCATCAAACAACGGTTGAAACAGTTTATCCCACTCAGGCCTAGTTGGTGGTAAAAATGATGTAGAAGTAGGATTGTTGGGAACTAATCCGGAACTTATAGCACCGGGTCCCATCTCATGAAGCGCGGGTTCAGAGCTGTGTTGCTCAGAAGCCATCGCTGTCAGCTCGTCGAAATCAGCGTCCATAGTTTCTACAATCTTGCCAAGACGACGGTTATAGATTCGGTATGCTCTTTTGGACGGTGAGTAACCAATGAAAATACCTATGTCGGCTTTTGGTTGAAGCTTACCCAAGTTCTCACTATTGATGTTTGGATAACACAGAGCACCAAACACATGGAAAAATGAAACATCGGGTTTGCGGTCATGTAGAAGCTCATAAGGTGTTTTTCCATGGCGTTTCCGAATGATAGAACGGTTTTGGGTAAAACATGCAGTAGAAATAGCCTCTGCCCAAAAGAACAATGGAGCGTTCGCATAAATAAGCATGGTCCTAGCAGCTTCCATAAGTGTGCGATTTCGTCTTTTAACGACACCGTTTTGTTGTGGAGTGCGTGCAGCGGATGTTTCATGTGATATACCAACTCCTTCATAATAATCACGAAGAGTCTGGTTGACGAACTCTGTACCATTGTCTGTACGAATACGGCGGACAGTGGTATTCAAACGTACCTGAATGAATTTCAGAAAAGTAATGATAGCTTTCGGAGCTTCATCCTTTGTACGTAGAAATCTAACCCATGTAAACCTTGAGAAATCATCCACAATGACGAGAATGAATTTCTTACCGCTCACACTTTCAGTTCTCATCGGTCCACAAAGATCCATATGCAAAAGATGAAGTTTTTCTTGATTAGTGTCTTCAGCTTTGGGTTTGTAAGATTTCTTGGTGCTTTTCCCCCTTGAACACGCGGAACATAAATGATCCTTGTGAAATTTAAGCTTGGGAAGACCACGAACTAACTCGTTTTTAGCCAGATGATTAATAGCATCAAAATTAAGATGAGATAATCTTCGATGCCATAACCATGACTTGGTCTTCGAAGCTTTAGAGAGAAGACATACTGGAGAAGCGGCCATCATGTCTTGTAAGGACAAAGTGTAAAGATTTGCACCACGAGATCCCCTCAACAAATCTTTTCCTTCCAAGTTGCGGATGAAACAAGTGTGTTGTCGAAAAGCAACCTCAAGGTTGGAATCACAAAACTGTCCTACTGAGAATAAGTTATGACCAAGACCTTCAACATAGTATACCCTAGAAATCGTCACGTTTCCAATCTGATATTCACCATATCCCATAATCTTTGCTATATGATCATTCCCAAATTTAACCGTACCAAGAAACTTGCTGACGAAATTTCGGAGCATCGAGCGATTTCCGGTCATATGTTTTGAACAACCGGAGTCCAAATACCACAGGATGATTTGGACCACCTGAAAATATCACCACACAAAGACAATGTAGAGGTATCGGAATCTGAGTGTTCCTTGTTATTAGCAGGTACAGATTTAATAATCTTAGATTTGCTAACTCTAGGTTTCTTAGATTTCCTAGCCTTCTTCTTCTTAATTGGTGGTGTAGATTCTAATTGGCTCAAATCCTGAAGTATTTCTACACTGATAGGCACTATAGTGGGGGCTGACCTAATTAAAGGGCGCTGTTTCCTTACTTGAGTGCGAGTGTTCCTAACTAAAGGACGCTCAGACCTAACCTCAATGGATGCATTCCTAGTTAAAGGGCACATTTTACCATCGAGAGTAAAGGTCCTACCAGTGGGACGCCATTGCCAGCCAACTTGGGCACGAGTTCTACCCGTTGGCTTCCATTCAAGTCCATTCTTAATAGCATTCATTTCATTAACGTGATCAATCAGACACAAATCATGACGCTGTGAAAACATACATTCATTACAATTCCAACAATTTAAATCAGAATTCACGAATGGTTTAGGCTGTTGCACAGGCGCAGAGCTTTTAGTCTTAACATGATTCATTTTATTTAAAACTGAACTAGCATTCCTATTGTGGACTTCTACTTTCTTCTTTGTGGCACTACTAGTGGCGGGCTTGATCTTATCTTTCTTGAGTGGCGATCCTTTAGCCTTAGTAGTCGCTTTTAATCCTGTAGAAGGCAAATTGGGAACATTAGCAGCAGATTTTAAAGGTGTCTTACTTGATTGTGCCAATGACGGTTTCGCTCCTGGAGTCTTATTAAATGGAGTGACAGCAATGGGCCTATTATTAAGTAGTGCAGAACCTGGTGTACCTATGTATTGTAAATAAGCCAAGCAATATTGAACTCGCTTAACATATTCATGAGCCGAATAATAGTCGCTACTTAAGGGATCTAAGGCATAAAGATCGTCTACAATATCCCTAAGAAGATCGACATGCTTAATGGCATTCTTCATATAATCATCATAGGTAAGCTGGTTTCTCTTATGAAGCGGATTCTTATAAAGCACTACTTTCTTGGTTGTTGGAGCACTAGTGGACGGTGCAGAGTCGGTAGCTAAGTTATCAACAACTTCTTGTCGGGTGAGAAGAAGTGTCTCCTTTAACTCAGCCAAAACCATATTTTTGTCTATGAGCAGGATGTTCAAGTCAGAGATTTCTTCGCACTTTTGGTTCAGTTGTTCAACATAATATTGTTGCTGTGTCGCATTAAAAGCGAATCGATCTTCTAGTGAACCATAAAGAGCGGATAGTCCCTGCCTTGTTCGATCCATCTCCCCTAGAACAGTTGATAGTCTAATTTCTAAGACATGGTTTTTAGACTCTGCGGCCTCTAGTTCCATTCTTAATGTTTCCTTTGTTGATATCTCTCTCTTCAATCTCATGATTTCTTCCTCTAATGTCTTAACAATTGCAATCATCTTGTCACTATTCTCAACACCGTTTTCACAAACATTTGATATCAAAAGATTTTCATTTTGAGCTTGTTGTTTTAATTCTAAAGATATACAATGTTGTTCTAGTTGATTAAAGCGTTGAGAAAGTAAATTATAAGAATCTTGTAGCTTTAAAAACTCAGCGTTAGATTCATGACAAGAATGATTATCTACCTCATTTACATTTTCAGCAACATTTACAAAAATATCACAAACATCATCACAAATATCCTCACAAATATTCACAGCATCACAATTCATCATAGCGGATGTAAGCTCATTCGAATATTTAACATTTACAATAGTAAGCACATCACACGAGATTACTTCGGACAAGAATCGGTCATATTCGGTTGAAATCTTTTCCTTTTCAATTAGTTGCAGTTCGTAAGCGGTGTCCATTTCATAAAACACTTTTTGAACTTCCCCAATTTCAAACTGAAGATTTTCCTTAAGAGATGCAAAACTTCCTTTTAGACTTTCGACAAACGGATTGATCTCAGTTTTAAACACCTCGCTCATGTGTTCGAAAGCCCATTCTCCGGCATTTAAGCCATTTGAAGTCGTACATTCCAAGATGACCTTGTCAAAGTTAGTAAAGTATCGGTTAATCTCTTGCAAGTTTAACCATACAGTGCTAACAGGTGGAAGATTCTTTGGAATTTCCTTAGGACCTTCCATGTTGACAAGTGTAGGAAATGTACTAGGGCTTTCTTCCTCTATCATGTAGGTTGGTGCTGTAATGAGATCCTTATCCATATGGAAGCGAACTCTAAAATCAGTTTTAGCAAGCTCCTTATTCATTTTAAAATAATCACAATCGGGATATTTTGCAGAATTGTATGACCGATCCTCATCAACTAGATCCTTACTTGTTCTATCATTGGGAAAAACAATCGGGTCTAAAGCCAATCCTAATTGAGTTGCATTATAAAGTCTAGGACTATGTCTTAAAGCTTGTTTTGCATACCGTGGATTAGGGGGAAGGCCTTTTAGACGTGATAAGTTAAACTCTTTAAACGAAGCATCAAATAAGTGAACTAGTTGTGAAGCAGCGTATTGTCTTAAAAGCAAGTAGTCTAGACTTCTAATCTTATTAGTAGCATTAATCTCCATTTCAGTCTTCTTAGATTCGAGTAATTCAAAATCAGTTTGAAGTTTTTGAAAATTAGTGACCACTAACTCCTTTTCTTTAAGTTCACTAGACAGATTTGCTCTTAAGTTCTCGATTTCTTGCAAGTGACCCATTTGTTTGTTTCTAAAGTGATCATATTCGAGATTTGTGAGAACACTAGACGAAGGCACTAATTCCAAAGTTTGTACTTTCTCATTGCTTAAGGCAAGCTCATCGGACAAATTCTTATTCTTAGCTAAGGTTTCTAAGAGTGCAGCATTCATTTGGCTAAGTAGTGTAGCAGGAACCATGACCAAATCTTGTTGAGCAGGAGTAGGCGTATGCGAACTGGGTCCCGGTTGTGATTCACTCAAAGTCTGGGAACTCACATTGATATTGCTATCATTGTTTGTCTCCTCGTTTGAAAGACTCACCACCGAAGATTCATTCGAATCAGCACTCTCTTGCCCAACTTGATGTGGTTGAATACTAGCATCAGTGGCATTATCGGTGTTATTAATAAGTACCTCAGATTTCTTATCTGGCCCTAAGCTGGAGAAAGTTGCCATGAAAGCAGCCTTTGCAGTTTGAAAGTCATCACAGTCGGAATCATACGCATCAAGATCATCGGCTTGGTAAGCTGCATTTTGCGTAGTGACAACGTCTTGTTCAGCAATCCCTGGGTCAGCAAGAAATGCAAGCTCCTCTTCATCAAGTTCCCTTCCTTGCGCCTGAGCATTTACCAGATAGATCTTTTCTGCAAACCACTGTCCATCCCTTCTCCTTTTGGGTTTCTTACAATCCCTGGACATATGACCCTCTTCCTTGCAGTTGTAGCATGTGATCATTCTCAACTTGCCTGTATTAGCCCGTGGAGGGTTGTTGACCATTGGAGCAGGAGCAGGATTGGCGGTGCGAGCATTGGTTGATGTGGAAGTTCTCCCCTGATATGGCTGAATTGGCTGAACCATTACTCTGCCATTCTCAATTGTAGCTTGTTGGCGAGAATTGGATGAATTCCTCAACTGATTGTTGGTAGGAGCTGATCCTCTGAATCCTCGTTTGCTTAAAGTTCTTGTGAGGTAAGCAGACATAGTAGTTAGCACTTCAACTGGGTCAGCTCCTTGTTGGAATACAGGAACTGGGACTTCCTCATCATCACAATATAGTGCTTGATCTGGATGAGCTGCATAATCAGTATAAGGAAGACTCATTTGATCAGGGTAGCTTGTTGGATATGCTGCATTCTCTTGATAAGAAGAATATGATGGCTGAGCATAATGTGCAACATTTGCTGGATGAAGTTGTGAAGCATACTGTGGTGAGGGTGCATTGAACCGATATTGTTGCTGATGTGAGGTGGGTGGTTGTGGTAGAATCGAGTATTGGGGAAAGGCTGGTGTCATGTAAGGTGATTGATGATAGGCTTGATGTCCCAAGATATAGGGTGTGTTGTTGTGAGACAAGCTTGGTTGATTCGCCATCAATGCTAAAGAATCTGGGTGCATACCACGAGGAGAACGGTGCATAATCACATGCTTCTCATGCTGCTGAAGGAAGGCATAGATTTGATCTAAGTTGCACTTATGCAAATCCCGGGTTAACTTCACATCGGTAATATACTCACCCCATTCAGCTTGAGGTAGAGTATTCAAGAATTTGGTGTTAACCTGGAATGGTGCAATCACAAGATTGTATACATTCAGATCATTCATGAGTGTGGTGAATCTGAAGTAATAATCGTGGAGTGTTTCCCCTGGGTTGTAGGTGAATCTATCAAACAAATCATACAGCTGACACTCCCTTTCTTGTTTGGTGAGAGACGTGCCTTGTAGCAACACCTTAAGACGTTCCCATAGATCCTTTGCCACCGTATACTGACTCACCATCCTATAGATGTCATGGGGAAGAGCTTGGAGAATTGTTTGAAGAGCTTTTTCATCTGCATCTGCAACAAGTTGTTGAGCTGGAGTGAGTTCTTCAAATTCTCGTGGTCTAGTCACGTTTTCAACCGTAATGGTACCATAGTCGAGTGGACCATTCAAAATCGATTTGACCATAAGTCTTCCGTATGTCGGTTTCCCCTTTAGATATTGCATCATTCGACCTTGCCATGCCTCAAACACCTCTTTAATGAGCATCGGTGGACGGCTATCAGTTCCCGTTATGATTGATATATCCGTAAGAGATGTCATCTGAGGCATTACTGAATTTGGATTCATTTTGTTTTTCTTCAAAGAAACAGAGATTATCGGTTGATCGAACAGTGAAGTAAAGCTTGTGAATTGTGTTATGTTTTTGTTGTATGAAACCAAGATTAAATCCTCTAAAAAATCGTCGAAAAAACAAGCAAAATCACCCTTGATTCGGAACTTTTTGTTGATTCGGAAGTTTGATTCGGAAGATTACCTTGATTCGGAACTTTGTGTTGATTCGGAAGATTACCTTGATTCGGAACTTTTGGGTTGATCCGGAACTTCTTGACTCGGAAGTTCTTGGTTCGGAACTTTGGCTTGATCCGGAACTTCTTGACTCGGAAGTTCTTGGTTCGGAACTTTAGCTTGATCCGGAACTTCTTGACTCGGAAGTTCTTGGTTCGGAAGTTTTCTTGATCCGGAACTTCTTGACTCGGAAGTTCTTGGTTCGGAACTTTAGCTTGATCCGGAACTTCTTGACTCGGAAGTTCTTGGTTCGGAAGTTTCCTGATCCGGAACTTCTTGGTTCGGAAGTTTCTTGATTCGGAACTTCTTGACTCGGAACTCCTTGATCCGGAACTTCTTGATCCGGAACTTTTGCTGAATGAACAGAAACTTCCTTGATGAACAGTCGAACCGTAAAAAAATGAGATTAAGCCCCGATTTTGACCAAATAACCCAAAAAGTTTTGTGCTTTCGACTAAAATAAGTAACAACTAATACTTATCCACTAATCCCAATCACAAAAACACCAAAAACACCAAGAATCAAGATGATTTTTCTAAAAGAACACTAATACAATCAAAAACTAAAAAACCACACAAATCACCACCTTAAATCACCCCATAGCTCTTGATACCAAATGTAGAATATTGATAATCAATGAATCTATGAAGGGGTTTGTTAATTTCTAGAGAGAGAAAGTTAGAGAGAGAAAGTGAGAGAAACTATGTGAATTTTATTAAGTGGAAATTAAGAAATGATAACAACCAACCCCTTTCCTTAGTGGAAAGGGGTATTTATAGTTCCAAGTCATAAGTGGACTTGGGCCGGTCCATAACAAGCCCATGGACCGGTTCTTACTTAAGTTAATAAGCAAATAATAACTAATTACTAACTACGAGCTATTACAACATAAATCATATTGTGGAGTGACCGATACTTCTAATATACGTTAAAACGTATTTCTAACAACTGACGAGGAACAGAGTTGGGAAGTCAAAGATTACGAGTTGGTAGAAGACGAAGAAAGTCATGAGGGATAATTTTATTCCTCATAACTACCAGCGAATGATGTACCAACGGTTACAGAATATGAAACAGGGGGCCAAGTCTGTTGAAGATTACACGACCGAATTTTACCAACTAATTGCAAGGAATGACGTTCAAGAGACAGAAGATCAGCTTGTCTCTCGATACATTGGTGGTTTAAGAATCCAGATCATGGATTCTGTTAACATGTTTGATCCGATGACACTTTCTGAAGCGTATCAACGAGCACTGACTTTTGAGAAGCAAAACCGACGAGTGGGGAGTTCTTCTTCTCCTGCAATAACAGGTGCTTCTAATTCGGGTAATGCGGCATCGCGTTTTGCCCCAACTCAGGCTAAAGCAGTTGGTGAGAATACTGGACCAGTTCCTAAAGCGGCCGGTAGTGGTGGGTTCAAGTGCTTTAACTGTGGTGAACCTGGTCACCGACAATCAGAGTGTAAGAAGGCTGGGATGAGGCAGTTATTTATTGAACCTGAGGAAGATGATGATGTGGCTTATGATGACTATGTGGGAGACGCAGTTTATGATGCAGAACCTGAGTATGAGGAGGAGTATGTGTCTGGAGATGTGGGGGTGAATTTGGTGGTAAGGCGCTCCTGCTTAACACCTAAAGCTGATGGTGATGATTGGCTCAAACACAACATCTTTCAGTCAACTTGTAACATTATGGGTAAGGTTTGCACTTTTATATGCGATTCAGGTAGTTGTGATAATTTGATAGCTGAAGGAGCAGTCCAGAAATTAGGGCTGAAAATTGAAGATCGTCCCAAACCTTATACGTTACAGTGGCTTAAAAAGGGTGGGGAGATAACAGTTTCCAAGCGTGTCCAAGTTCCGTTTTCTGTAGGAACAACTTATAAGGATAATCTTTGGTGTGATGTGATACCTATGGATGCTTGTCACTTATTGTTGGGTAGACCTTGGGAGTATGACCGTGATGTAACTCACCATGGGAGAACTAATACTTATAGTTTCCTGTTTGGGGGTGTGAAGATTACTTTGATGCCAAATAAACCTAAGGAAGTAGTTAATAAACCCACTGGTACTTTACTAACTCTTTCGCAGTTCGAAGACGAGCTGGAGGTGGGAGGTGATGTTTTTGTATTAATAGGGAAGGAGGTTTCTGAAGACGGTGAAGTTCCTGAAGCCATGATCCCTTTACTTGAGGAATTCTCTGATGTTTTCCCTGATGAATTACCTGATGGTTTGCCACCATTGCGTGACATACAACATCATATTAATCTAGAGCCTGGGTCACAGTTTCCTAACAGGTCACATTATAGGATGAGCCTAGGAGAACATGAGGAGTTGCGCAGTCAGGTGAGCGTCTGAGTGAGTTGAGTGAGGAAGTGTCAGGTTGAGGAGCTGGTTTCCAAGGGTCATGTTCGTGAGAGTATGAGCCCGTGTGCTGTTCCTGTCCTATTGACTCCAAAGAAGGATGGTACATGGCGTATGTGTGTTGATAGTCGAGCCATCAATAAGATTACTGTGAGGTACAGGTTTCCTATTCCTCGCCTTGATGATTTGCTTGACCAGATTAGTGGTGCTACCATTTTCACGAAGCTGGATTTGAAGAGTGGGTATTACCAGATTCGTCTTAGACCTGGTGACGAGTGGAAGACCGCTTTCAAGACCCGTGAAGGGTTGTATGAGTGGTTGGTCATGCCCTTTGGTTTATCAAACGCACCAAGCACATTTATGCGTGTGATGAATCAACTGCTCAGGCCTTTTATTGGCAAGTTTGTGGTTGTTTATTTTGATGACATTCTTATTTATAGTGCTTCTTATAATGAGCATGTCAATCATGTGAGGCAGGTCTTGACCTTGCTTCGGAAGGATAATTTTTATGCAGCCACGAAGAAGTGTGTGTTCATGACCCCTAAAGTTTTGTTTTTAGGGTATGTTGTTTCTGGTGATGGCATACAGGTGGATGAATCTAAGGTATCAGTTGTTCAGGAGTGGCCAACTCCAACTACCATTACTGAAGTTCGGAGTGTCCATGGTCTTGCTTCTTTCTATAGGCGGTTTATCCCTAATTTCAATTCCATTATGGCCCCTTTGACAGACTGTATGAAGGGTAAGTCATTTGTGTGGACGGAGGAAGCAGAGATGGCTTTTCAGGTTGTAAAGAAAAAGCTTACTACAGCGCCAATCCTGGTATTGTGTGACATCCGTCAATTTCTCATCTTTATTTTTCCATGTATTTATTTAATGTGAGCTTTGAACCTTGTGGATTTAACAAATTGAGAAGTTATCTCATATTTATAAGGTATCCTCATTGTTTACTAATGTAGTGTCGACTTAAATTATATTACTTGTTTTGCTTTGCGAACAAAGCCCTCTTTAGAGAGAGCGAATGTAACAACTTGAATTTTCGCGTCTTATTATTATAATAGAGACGTGCTCGTTATTAAACGTTTTGCTTATTAACGGTTTGTGCCGGTTATGAAATACTTACCATGGTGGCGAGAATACACGTATCCACGCTAGTCTAGTATTGCGATTTAAACTTCGTATGACATTGATTGTTATTAAGTATCAACGCATCTAAAATTTGCATCCGTTTTAAATTACCCATGATGGGCCGATTTTGCCCACTCAAACCCTACTGGGTCGAATTCAACTATGTTAGTTTATACAAAATTACCAAAACTAAAAACTTGAATCAAAGTTATAACAAGTCAGTAAAACAAAAACTGAGATTTCAACTAGTCAAACCAAGTCAACCTACAAATTTTATATACATCCCACTCACCATATCAAGACAACACACATGCCAAAAATGCCTTATATGCGCATATCACAAGACCTCCAAAATCGGATTAGGACTAACCCTATGCCATGAATGCAAAGTTAAATACAGTCCATTTTCACAAAGTTTATAACACAAAAACAAAACACATTACAACATATTTCAAACAAGGATAACCTGAGCAAGATCAGTGAACACTAATCGAAGCACTAGTTCCAGCCGAGCCAAACACACTCCAAATCCTTGTCCGAATACACAAGCCGAAACAAAACCCTCATTGTGAGTCATTTACCCACTTTTTCTTTCACTTTCTACATACATTTAGTTGTGCTTGTCATGTTAAAAACAACCAGCGAAAATAAATCAAACTAGTTAGTCTTTCGAAATTATTCAGTCTACACAATAAAACCTAATGTGATAATCAATTTGGACCTATGACCCATCACCCCATTCCCATCGTGACCACAGACCCCTTTTTCTTTTTCTTACCATCTCGTGCGTTTTTATTATTGACCATATTTATTTACTTATTTTTTTGACTAATACTGTTAATAACAGTATCAAATAAAAACCCCATTTGAAACCCTCATTAACCTGCCAAAACCCTAACTTATTCTAAAATCAGTACTAACATAAAATTAACACAATTTATCTCATAAATATGCTAATTAATCTTAATTAAACTCGCGGGTATAAAAACCCCTAATTATATAAAAACCCTAATTTTCGAAACTTATTTTTGTTTAATAATTAACATCGAGTGATGTATAAAAACACTAGTTAATTATAATGAAACACAAGATTAAGAAAACCCCCAATTTGACCGAAACCCTAATTTTACAAATCGGACTATTTGATGAAATTGACAAGTTTTTATGATAGAAAACACTAATTAATTAAGGATAAACATCAGATTTATCAAAACCCCTAATTATTATGAAACCCTAATTTTGACTTATTCAAATTCAAATCTAGATCATTTAATTAAGATGAAACCGAGTGTTTTAATCAAGATAAAACCCTTTATTTTCGATAGATTAATCAAGTAAATGTGAGAAAACACTTTCTATTAAAAGGAGAAACCAAAACTTATCTTTGTAAAGAATCATCATCGAATCCATCAAGAACAGCACACTAGGAACCATACGAATCGGATTTATGGAGTATGTGTGGATGAAACCCATGTCAAACGAATCATAGATGAGCAAGAAACACTTTATCTTGAGATATTTGGATTGGATTTATACAAAACGTGGCTTAGGATCTATAAATTATAGATGAATCTGGGTAGAAGTTTAACCAAAGAGAGAGATGAGAGGGTCGGTGTGAGAGAGAGAGAGAGATTATTTATGTGCGTGTTTTGTTTAGGCGTGAGATATGAGAACAAATTGACTGAGGGAGTAATATCTTGTCCCCCCCCCCCCCCATCTTTGTTATTCACGCCACCTGGGCCGGGTCAAACCAAATAGACATGGGCAGAGCCCATTATCTTTCTTGAGTGGTTTGGGCTGTTTGGACAGCCGGGTTGTTTAAGCCCACACAAGTTTTAAAATTATAAAATGTAAGCCCATCCGATTTTGTTACTTAAAATGTATTTTATAGCCCAAAAGCCCGTTTAATAAATAACCAAGTTTTAATTGTCGCGTTTTTTCCGTAAACAAAATATACCGTCAAGCACAACTAGGATGTCATGCCTTTTATTGGTATAATTTTAGATGTCGTAACATGGTCCTTATATTCAAATAGGTTGTGGATAACGTAATCGTATTCTCGAGTTACATTTGCATTTCCGTCACTTTGCTTATTTAACGAGGTGAGTTTATAGCCCCACTTTTTAACTGCTTTTACTGCCTTTTGGGGTGAGACATTGCTTGATTTAACGTATGAACACAAGTGCATTTACTGATTTATATACTAGTCTAAGTCCCACTAAAAACCCAGTTGCTTTGGCCCGTGAATCGTGAACCGTTAATTACTTTATGTAAGCGCGAATGTTATGGATAGATCTATCGGGGTTGACGCCCCTGTCCGTCTTGGTCCAACAGGGGACAAGCGGGCACAGTTTCATTTGAGTCTGAGATAGGATGTCGTGGGTTTAGGCATCCAATTGGGCTACAATTATATGATTATACTGTCGGTGTTGTTAACGTTTTGGTGTCACGAGCTTAGACTGTAATAAATGCTTTTATGATGACTTTGTATTTGTTATATTGTCATCACGTTTGGGAAAATCTTGTGGTTCATTAAACACTTCAAATTAACTAAACCTATGAACTCACCAACTTTATGTTGACGCTTTAGCAATGTTTTTCTCAGGTATTAAGAAGGAAGATGCTATGTGAGGTCTCATGCACTACCGTCATTTCTATTGAAAATAAAGATCATTTGTACTATTTGGAAACTATGTTTTTGTATCCGTGACCAGTTTTATGCTTCCGCACTATGTTAAAACTCTTTATTTTATCAAATGCAAGTGATCAATTTTCCGAACGTCTCATTTAGAGGTCGTTCTTTGTAACTGTGTGTATGATAATCATGACGTCACCACTCCCTTGTTGCCATTATACTATGATATTTTGGGAGTGTGACAGATTGGTATCAGAGCCATGGTTATAGAGAACTAGGTTGCATTTAGTAACTCTAGACTATAACTGTTATGTGTTTAGTTGATTATCATACGGATTGTAAGTATTAAGTATATATATATATACATGGATATATATATATGTAATGAACAATTATTATTGGAGTCGAGTGATTCAACACTATATAATATATGATAAATGGGATACATGTGATTTAACAATTACGAGATATAATTACATGGGGTACATGTGCAACAACAAAATCTGAGTTATGTTATATGGGATACATGTGGTTTGAACAATGATTGCTATATGTTATGTCGATGTCCCTTTCACGGACTAATTATATGAGATATTTACACACATCTATTCTGTTTATGTTACAGCGATGTCTTCTTCTGATGATTCAGCGTCTACATGGGCATACTACAACCGCAGTTCACAGTCGACTATCAGTTCATCGATGGGATTACCTAGAGGATCACCATCAGGATATCTGTGGTACCGGATGACTTCAGATGATGAGACTGAGAGAGAGACAGAGGAGGTTTACCGTTCACCGATCCATATCCCTGATGCACCAGCGGATGACGTACTTAGCCTAGAAGGCGGAGGAGAGGACGACCTAGCCGCTGATGTGGTGCAGTCACCAGGACAGGCATCAGTCACTAGGGGCGAATCAATGGAGGATACTGAGGATGATGATGCGGAGTTCACCGATGGAGAAGGTGAACCCATGGAGATCACAGACACTGAGGACCCACCTGCTACGTATGCTGCTACTCCTGAGGCTTCCATCGCACTCATCTCCTCGTCTTCGTCTGAAGACGAAGGGGAAAGGGCAGACACCTCTACCCCAGCACCTGGCACTCTGCCTTTCTACTATGTTAGGCGACGTCTCCGGGGGAGAGCCGCCCGACCACCACCTTCACCTTACCGACCCCTCATACCTTTCTCTGCCACTGACAGGCATGCAGCCCGCACACCTTCCAGTCCTGCCTCAGAGGCGTCACTACCACCACCACCACCAGAGACTGTACCTGCTGTGTATCAGGAGATGCTTGCCGATGTTGGTATCTCTACTAGACCGAGAGCTATGACTCCTATTCCTAGGAAAGCTACATCATCAGTTGTGATGCTTGGAGCAGCGGATGGATGTGTGACGACCCGTTTGAATAGGTTGGAGGATGCTATGGAGACTTTGGGTGAGGAGTATAATGAGATGCAGGATAAGCTGGAGGCATTGACAAAGAAGAGCCCAGTTGAGGATGAGACGGCGTTGACGGTTTGCGTGACCCGTCTTCGAGGACAGCTCCATGCTGTTCTCGACCAGATGGACACAATGCCGAATGCTCTCCTCGAGGAGATCGAGAGCCTGATGACCCGTTGGGGAGTAGAGCCACATGTTGAGGTAGGTGGACTAGAGGCACCTGTTTAGGACCCTATTGCTGACTTGGATAGCAGGTTTAGGGCCGCTTGCCATGATACCGATGTCAAACTTAGAGATGCCCAGGCTCGCGAGGACGTGGTTGAGAGGAGGCTGACAGAGATTGAGAGAGCACTTCACCAGCGTCGTGAGGGTACTAGTTAGACTTACCATGTACTGTTGACTCATTGTTGTACGACCACTAAGCTATGAGGTTTATCTCAGCTAGTTGGCATTTTCCATTTTTCCTTATTATGTATGACGGATTGTGATGTATTTCAAAACATTTCTATGGATGACATTATTTTATTTGGGTTACAAAATTTGTGCGATCATCATATATTGTTTTTTATACCGTTGAGCATTTCATAATTGTATTGTGCGTGCCATGAATGTTATGTCTGGCAAAACTCATTGTCTTGTTTACCTTTTAGATTATGGCACCAGTTAGAAGATCTGAGACACAGAATCCACCAGCTGCTACCGGTGGGATTGACCCAGTCATGCTCAGTCAAATGATCACGGAACGGGTGGCTGAGGCACTCGCAGCAGCTGAAGCGATCCGTACAGCGAGCAGCAAAAGGAGACAAACCAAGGGGCCACTGTTTCCAATGCGCGGACCTGCACCTACAAGGAATTCCGTGCGGTTACACAAGTGAGTTTCCGTGGTACTGAAGGTGCCGTAGGTTTGACTAGATGGTTTGAGAAGTTGGAATCCCAATTTGGGATTAGCAATGTTGCTGAAGCTGATAAGGTGAAGTTTGCATCAAGCACATTGGTGGATAGTGCTTTGACTTGGTGGAATGTCTATGCTCGTGCAGTGACCATTGATGTTGCCCAAGCAACACCTTGGAGTGAGTTCAAAGCTATGTTTGTTAGGAAGTATTGCCCACGAAATGAAGTCAAGCAAATGGAGGTAGAGCTATGGAACTTGAAATTCAAGGGTACCGCCCTTACTGCTTACAATCAGCGCTTTCAAGAGCTAGTCTTGTTGTGTCCCGAAATGGTGCCCAACGATGACCGATTGTTGGAGCGATACATTGAGGGCTTACCTTTGAGCATCAAGGGGAATGTGACTTCATCAAAGCCAAATGACTTGCATGAGGCAATCGATATGGCTCAGAGTTTAATGTACCAAGTGGTGCAAGAGTTGGGGGAGAATACTGGAGACAAGAGGAAGTGGTCTGGCAATCACTACAACAACAATAACAACAACAACAACAACAACACTAATAACTACAGTCAAAACAAGCGTCAAGAGGTGGCTAGAGTGTTTACTGCTGGGCAAAGTAATGCTGGAAACTATGTTGGAAGATTTCCTTTCTGTGGAAAGTGTGGCCGACACCACGAGGGAGCATGTCCCCCTACATGCTACAACTGTGGAAAGGCTGGACATAAGGCAAAGGAGTGTCGAGCACCACCCCGTCCTGCTAACCAAAGAGGACCGGGAACTCAGGGTGGTCAAGGAGCAAATGTTACTTGTTTTGGGTGTGGAGAGAAAGGGCATTACAAGAATAAGTGTCCAAGCAGTGGGAACCAAGGTCGTGGTAATCAAATTCGAGGCAACCAAAACCACAACCAAGTGAACCAGAAGCAGAACCAGGGGAATCGGGGAGGAAATAACCGAGCCACAACCAGTGCTCCAAGTGGATTCACGACACCTAGCAAGGTGTATCATTTGTGTGCTGAGGCTGCGGTGCAAGACAACAATGTTGTGACTGGTACGTTCCTAGTCAATAACAACTATGCTTCAGTACTATTTGATTCTGGTGCGGATAGGAGTTTTGTGTCATCTGCATTTAGTGAACGCCTAAATATCACCCCTACTGCGTTAGATATTAAGTATAATGTAGAACTAGCCGATGGGAAGTCAGTGACCACCGATGCTATCCTGAAAGGATGTAGTCTAAGGTTACAAGATCGTTCGTTCAGTATCGACTTACTCCCCATAGAATTGGGAAGTTTTGATGTCATCATTGGAATGGATTGGATGTCGAAGCATCACGCGGAAATTGTATGTCATGAGAAGTGCGTCCGTGTTCCTTATGGAAACGATGTATTAATCATACAAGGCGAAAGAAGTGGAGTGAAGAATGGATCGAGATTGGAAGTCATCTCATGTATTAGAACCCAAAGATACATTGAGAAGGGATGTCCAGTGTTCTTGGTTCAAGTAACGCGAAAGGAGGAAGAAGAAGATCATGAGAAGAAGGTTGAGGATGTACCGATCGTTAGAGATTTTCCAGACGTATTCCCAGAAGACTTACCGGGATTACCACCAACACGACAAGTGGAGTTTCACATAGAGCTTACACCAGGAGCCGCACCTGTTGCTAGAGCCCCATACCGCTTAGCACCAGCAGAGATGACAGAGTTAGCTGAACAACTAAAGGAACTTTCTGGCAAAGGTTTCATTAGGCCGAGTTCCTCACCTTGGGGAGCACCGGTCCTATTCGTCAAAAAGAAAGATGGATCCTTTAGGATGTGTATTGATTACCGAGAGTTGAATAAGCTGACGATAAAGAACCGCTACCCATTGCCAAGAATTGACGATCTTTTCGACCAACTGCAAGGATCTAGCATATACTCGAAGATTGATTTAAGGTCGGGATATCATCAGCTAAGGGTTAGAGAAGAAGACGTCCACAAGACGGCTTTTAGAACCCGGTACGGACACTACGAGTTCCAAGTTATGCCTTTTGGTTTGACAAACGCACCCGCGGTATTCATGGATCTCATGAACCGAGTTTGCAAACCATACTTGGACAAGTTTGTGATTGTATTTATCGATGATATTCTCATCTACTCTCGTAATGAAGAAGAACACAAAGAGCATTTGAAGACCATACTAGAGCTGCCGAGGAAGGAGAATTATATGCAAATTTTTCCAAATGTGAGTTTTGGATAAACACGGTGCAATTCCTTGGGCATGTAATCGATAGCAGTGGTATTCACGTTGATCCTGCTAAGATCGAGGCTGTGAAAGATTGGGCGACTCCTACAACACCCACGGAGATCCGCCAATTTTTAGGTCTTGTTGGTTACTATAGGAGATTCATTGAGGGTTTCTCCAAGATAGGTAAACCAATGACGGAGTTAACTCAAAAGGACAAGAAGTTTGAGTGGAAAGAGGATCAAGATTTTGCATTCCAAACATTGAAGCAGATGTTGTGTGAAGCACCTATACTAGCCCTACCCGAGGGTAATGAAGACTTTGTAGTATATTGTGATGCATCCATAAAAGGGTTGGGTGCGGTGTTGATGCAAAGGACTAAGGTCATTGCTTATGCGTCAAGACAACTAAAAGTGCACGAGAAGAACTACACAACTCATGATCTAGAGTTAGGAGCAGTGGTGTTTGCCCTGAAGATTTGGAGACACTACCTTTATGGCACAAAGTGTGTTGTATTCACTGATCATAAAAGTCTACAACACATCTTGAATCAAAAAGAACTCAACATGAGACAACGACGTTGGCTAGATTTGCTCAGTGATTACGATTGCGAGATCCGTTATCACCCGGGCAAGGCAAATGTCGTGGCTGACGCTTTGAGTCGAAAGGAGAGAGTTCTTAGAGTAAAAGCCTTGGTGATGACCATTGACTTAGATCTTCCATCCTTAATTCTCAAGGCTCAGAAGGAGGCAGTCGAGGAGGAAATTCTCAAGACTGAAGATGTTGAAGGCATGATAAAGAAGTTAGAAGCTCGCTCAGATGGGACATTATGCCTTGATAATAGGAGTTGGTTACCGTGCCATGGTGACCTACGACCTTTGATTATGCATGAGTCGCATAAGTCAAAATACTCCATACATCCGGGATCTGACAAGATGTATCATGACCTTAAGATGTTGTATTGGTGGCCGAACATGAAGGCGGACATTGCTACATATGTTGGCAAGTGCTTGACTTGTGCCAAGGTCAAGGCCGAACACATGAAACCATCAGGATTATTGGTCCAACCCGAACTGCCAGAATGGAAGTGGGAAAGGATCACTATGGATTTCATTACAAAGCTACCTAAGACCTCAGCTGGATTTGACACTATTTGGGTCATCGTCGACCGACTCACCAAATCGGCTCACTTCATACCAATCAAGGAGACAGATGGAATGGATAAGTTAGCAAGAACATACTTGGAGGAAGTAGTCACGAGGCATGGTGTGCCTGTGTCTATAATCTCTGACTGAGATAGCCGATTTACTTCATAGTTTTGGAAATCGCTGCAGAAAGCGTTGGGAACGCAGTTGGATATGAGCACTGCGTATCACCCCCAAACTGACGGTCAAAGTGAAAGGACCATTCAAACCCTAGAAGATATGCTGAGAGCTTGTGTGATCGACTTTGGAAATAGATGGGATAGGCACCTGCCTCTGGTGGAGTTCTCATACAACAATAGTTATCACACTAGCATAAAGGCAGCACCGTTCGAAGCATTGTATGGTAGAAAGTGTCGTTCACCCGTGTGTTGGGCAGAGGTTGGTGAGGCCCAACTCACTGGACCCGAAATCATACATGAGACTACTGAGAAGATCTTTAAGATCAAGAGCCGTATGCAAGCCGCAAGAGATCGACAAAAGAGTTATGCTGACATGAGACGCAAACCTCTTGAGTTTGAGGTTGGCGATAGAGTCATGTTGAAGGTCTCACCTTGGAAGGGTGTGATTCGCTTTGGAAAGCGTGGAAAGTTGAATCCTCGTTACATTGGACCATTCAAGATTATAGAGAGGATTGGCCCCGTGGTCTATCGTTTGGAGTTACCTCAAGAACTTAGCCGAGTGCATAATGTGTTCCACATTTGCAATCTGAAGAAATGCTTATCCGACGAGACACTCGTTATTCCTTTAGAAGAGATCCAACTCGACGACAAGCTCAACTTCGTAGAAGAACCGGTGGAGGTCATGGACCGTCAGGTCAAACAGCTCAAGCAAAGTCGTATACCTATCGTGAAAATCTGTTGGAATGCACGTAGAGGTCCAGAATACACATGGGAACGTGAAGACCAATTCAAGAGCAAGTATCCTCATCTTTTCGCTAATCACCCTACTACAACGACGTCTTGATTTCGTGACGAAATCTCTAAAACATGGGGATACTGTGACATCCGTCAATTTTTCATCTTTATTTTTCCATGTATTTATTTAATGTGAGCTTTGAACCTTGTGGATTTAACAAATTGAGAAGTTATCTCATATTTATAAGGTATCATCATTGTTTACTAATGTAGTGTCGACTTAAATTATATTACTTGTTTTGCTTTGCGGACAAAGCCCTCTTTAGGGAGAGCGAATATAACAACTAGAATTTTCGCGTCTTATTATTATAATAGAGACGTGCTCGTTATTAAACGTTTTACTTATTAACGGTTTGTGCCGGTTATGAAATACTTACCATGGTGGCGAGAATACACGTATCCACGCTAGTCTAGTATTGCGATTTAAACTTCGTATGACATTGATTGTTATTAAGTATCAACGCATCTAAAATTTGCATCCGTTTTAAATTACCCATGATGGGCCGATTTTGCCCACTCAAACCCTACTGGGCCGAATTCAACTATGTTAGTTTATACAAAATTACCAAAACTGAAAACTTGAATCAAAGTTATAACAAGTCAGTAAAACAAAAACTGAGATTTCAAACTAGTCAAACCAAGTCAACCTACAAATTTTATATACATCCCACTCACCATATCAAGACAACACACATGCCAAAAATGTCTTATATGGGCATATCACAAGACCTCCAAAATGGGATTAGGACTAACCCTATGCCATGAATGCAAAGTTAAATACAGTCCATTTTCACAAAGTTTATAACACAAAAACAAAACACATTACAACATATTTCAAACAAGGATAATCTGAGCAAGATCAGTGAACACTAATCGAAGCACTAGTTCCAGCCGAGCCAAACACACTCCAAATCCTTGTCCGAATACACAAGCCGAAACAAAACCCTCATTGTGAGTCATTTACCCACTTTTTCTTTCACTTTCTGCATACATTTAGTTGTGCTTGTCATGTTAAAAACAACCTGCGAAAATAAATCAAACTAGTTAGTCTTTCGAAATTATTCAGTCTACACAATAAAACCTAATGTGATAATCAATTTGGACCTATGACCCATCACCCCATTCCCATCGTGACCACAGACCCCTTTTTCTTTTTCTTACCATCTCGTGCGTTTTTATTATTGACCATATTTATTTACTTATTTTTTTGACTAATACTGTTAATAACAGTATCAAATAAAAACCCCATTTGAAACCCTCATTAACCTTCCAAAACCCTAACTTGTTCTAAAATCAGTACTAACATAAAATTAACACAATTTATCTCATAAAAATGCTAATTAATCTTAATTAAACTCGCGGGTATAAAAACCCTCAATTATATAAAAACCCTAATTTTCGAAACTTATTTTTGTTTAATAATTAACATCGAGTGATGTATAAGAACACTAGTTAATTATAATGAAACACAAGATTAAGAAAACCCCCAATTTGACCGAAACCCTAATTTTACAAATCGGACTATTTGATGAAATTGACAAGTTTTTATGATAGAAAACACTAATTAATTAAGGATAAACATCAGATTTATCAAAACCCCTAATTATTATGAAACCCTAACTTTTGACTTATTCAAATTCAAATCTGGATCATTTAATTAAGATGAAACCGAGTGTTTTAATCAAGATAAAACCCTTTATTTTCGATAGATTAATCAAGTAAATGTGAGAAAACACTTTCTATTAAAAGGAGAAACCAAAACTTATCTTTGTAAAGAATCATCATCGAATCCATCAAGAACAGCACACTAGGAACCATACGAATCGGATTTATGGAGTATGTGGGGATGAAACCCATGTCAAACGAATCATAGATGAGCAAGAAACACTTTATCTTGAGATATTTGGATTGGATTTATACAAAACGTGGCTTAGGATCTATAAATTATAGATGAATCTGGGTAGAATTTTAACCAAAGAGAGAGATGAGAGGGTCGGTGAGAGAGAGAGAGAGAGAGATTATTTATGTGCATGTTTTGTTTAGGCGTGAGATATGAGAACAAATTGACTGAGGGAGTAATATCTTGTCCCCCCCATCTTTGTTATTAACGCCACCTGGGCCGAGTCAAACCAAATAGACATGGGCCGAGCCCATTATCTTTCTTGAGTGGTTTGGGCTGTTTGGACAGCCGGGTTGTTTAAGCCCACACAATTTTTGAAATTATAAAATGTAAGCCCATCCGATTTTGTTACTTAAAATGTATTTTATAGCCCAAAAGCCCGTTTAATAAATAACCAAGTTTTAATTGTCGCGTTTTTCCGTAAACAAAATATACCGTCAAGCACAACTAGGATGTCATGCCTTTTATTGGTATAATTTTAGATGTCGTAACACGGTCCTTATATTCAAATAGGTTGTGGATAACGTAATCGTATTCTTGAGTTACATTTGCATTTCCGTCACTTTGCTTATTTAACGAGGTGAGTTTATAGCCCCACTTTTTAACTGCTTTTACTGCCTTTTAGGGTGAGACATTGCTTTATTTAACGTATGAACACAAGTGCATTTACTGATTTATATACTAGTCTAAGTCCCACTAAAAACCCAGTTGCTTTGGCCCGTGAATCATGAACCGTTAATTACTTTGTGTAAGCGCGAATGTTATGGATAGATCTATCGGGGTTGACGCCCCTGTCCGTCTTGGTCCAACAGGGGACAAGCGGGCACAGTTTCATTTGAGTCTGAGATAGGATGTCGTGGGTTTAGGCATCCAGTTGGGCTACAATTATATGATTATACTGCCGGTGTTGTTAACGTTTCGGTGTCACGAGCTTAGACTGTAATAAATGCTTTTATGATGACTTGTATTTGTTATATTGTCATCACGTTTGGGAAAATCTTGTGGTTCATTAAACACTTCAAATTAACTAAACCTATGAACTCACCAACTTTATGTTGACGCTTTAGCAATGTTTTTCTCAGGTATTAAGAAGGAAGATGCTATGTGAGGTCTCATGCACTGCCGTCATTTCTATTGAAAATAAAGATCATTTGTACTATTTGGAAACTATGTTTTTGTATCCGTGACCAGTTTTATGCTTCCGCACTATGTTAAAACTCTTTATTTTATCAAATGCAAGTGATCAATTTTCCGAACGTCTCATTTAGAGGTCGTTCTTTGTAACTGTGTGTATGATAATCATGACGTCACCACTCCCTTGTTGCCATTATACTCTGATATTTTGGGAGTGTGACATATTGCCTGACTTTTCTAAAGTTTTTGAGCTTCATACTGATGCTTCTAAGGTTGCAATTGGTGGAGTTCTTAGTCAGGGTGGGCGGCCTGTTGCCTATTTTAGCGAGAAGTTGACAGGGCCGAAGTCGAGGTACTCTACTTATGACTTGGAGTTTTATGCAGTGGTCCAAGCTGTGAAGCAATGACGCCATTATTTGTTTCATAAGGAGTTTGTTTTGTTCACTGACCATGATTCCTTAAGGCATATTCGTACTTAAGATAAGGTTTCACATAAACATGGGCGTTGGTTGGCTTTTCTTGAGAAATTTACTTTTGTGGTGAAACACAAAACGGGTGCTTCCAATCGTGCTGTTGATGCCTTAAGCAGGAGAAGTAGTTTACTTGTAACCATGCAGGTTGATGTTCCTGGACTGGATGTCATTCGTGACATGGTGACTGTGGATCCATACTTTTCAATTGTTCTGCAGGATTTGCAATCCGGAGAGAAAACAGATTTTGTTATGCATGATGGGTTCCTAATTCAAAGGGAATCAACTTTGTATTCCTGATTCAAGTCTTCGCTTGCAAATTATTAAGGAGTTGCATGGTGAAGGACATATGGTCGTGATCGCACTTTACAGTTGGTTCAAGCATCTTATTTTTGGCCTACTATGAGGAAGGAAGTGGATCGTTACGTCAAGAGGTGTCGTATTTGTCAAGTTTCAAAGGGGACGGCTACTAATGCAGGTCTTTATATGCCTTTGACAGTTCCTTTGCAGCCCTGGGTTGATATTAGCATGGATTTTGTGTTGGGACTACCTCGTACTCAAAGGGGTAATGATTCAATATTTGTTGTTGTTGATCGTTTTTCTAAGATGGTTCATTTTATTCCTTCCAAGAAGACAACAGATGCAGTTAATGTAGCCCAACTTTTCTTTAGGGATGTGTACCGTTTACATGGTTTACCTTCTGATCAGGACACCAGGTTTTTGAGTCATTTTTGGCGTAGTTTGTGGAAGATGGTGAATACTCAACTCAATTTTAGTAGTGCTTATCATCCTCAAACTGATGGGCAAACCGAAGTTGTTAACAGGTCCCTTGGTAACCTCTTAAGGTGTTTGGTGGGTGATCATGTGAAGGCATGGGATCAGAAGTTGTATCAAGCTGAGTTTGCTTATAATCATGTTGTTTATCGGAGCACTGGGTTTAGTCCTTTCCATGTGGTTTATTCTGCTCAGCCACGTGGTCCTCTTGATCTTATGACTCCTCAGATTTCTAGGTCTGTTCCGAAGAAAGTGCAGGATTTTGTTGAGGGGTTGCATGATGTTCATAAATCTGTTCGTGACAACTTGGTGCGCGCTAATTCGAAGTACAAGCAGGATGCAGATCAAAAGAGGAGACATGTTGACTTTGAAGTAGGAGACTTTGTGTGGGCTGTTTTGACCAAGGATCGTTTTCCAGTTGGTGAATATAATAAATTGTCTGCTAAGAAGATTGGTCCAGTGGAAATTGTGGATAAGATGAACTCAAATGCTTATCGTTTGAAGTTGCCAAGTCATATTCGTTGTTCTGATGTTTTTAATGTGAAGCACTTGTTGTCTTACCATGGTGATTCTTCCGATGATGATACAGCTGGGAATTCGAGGGCGAATTTTTCTTATCCAGGGGGAATGATGGAGGCCCAAGTATTAAAGAACGCGCTGACTTGTTTCTGGAGGCCCGAGATCGCGTGACGAAGAGGGGTTTAGTAAAATGGGCATAACTTTTGCATCCTAAGTCCGTTTTCAGCCCGTGACCTGTCAAAACGTGCGTAAAAAGGAGACCGACGACGTTGTAACCAACTTTTAGCTGGTTGCGGATTTTTCAAGGCTACGGTCAAGCCCGTTGGATTTTTATGGGTTTTCTTTATTTGCAGTCATTATTTAATGAATCTGTGTAACCCTAGCAAGACAGTTATCAGTTTAATAAAAGTTAAACCACTGGCCGTTGTGTTGCCGTGTTTTACCTTAATTTTCGGACATTCTTTAGAATCAACGATTATTAGCAGAATTGTTTCTGGCATTCTTATTGAATCAACAGATCCAATTACTTATCTTTGTTAATTTGTTTTTTTTAGTCTACATCAGATACCTAACCTGCTCACCCAACTCATGAACATAATATCTGAATGCAAGTGATATAGAAATGCAAACAATTACAGCAGTTCACAAGAATCTGACTGTTGACAAGTATGCTTCAAAATGCCAAATTACTCTGCAAAACACAAGAATCTGGCCCAATATAAAGCCTTAGAACCCACTACTAACGTAAATAAACTGATTACACCAAAGAACATGTTTAATCTTGATTATCTTGTTGCTGTCCGTTTCCATGGTCTTCTTCTCTTGCTCCATAATCAACCCACGGTAATATTGACTCGAACAAAACTGCCAATGCATTTCTGTTTGCAACTTCACGAGGAGGAGGACGTGCAACACCACCACCACCACCATTTTCTTGGTTGTCACCACCATCAGCATGGACTACCAGCCTCGGATCAATCATAAAGTTTTGCAAATTCTCAGGAGGCATAGTCGGTGTTAAATCCGAAAAATCAGATACCATCAAGTGTGAATACCTGCAAAAAAAATCATGATCTTAATCTTAACTTTTTGATCAGATGGCAACTAAATTTTTATTTGAGTTGCACTACATAATTGGTCCTTGTGGTTTGCTAGAATAATGTGGAACTGGTCACTTGCCGGTACTAATTACAGATATGTTCCAAGAAAGACTGCTTGCTTTCAGATTGATCCCTCGCCCTTTAGGGACCAAATGTGAAAGAAAACAGGAGATATCAGTGATTAGTATAAGCAAGTGACCAATGAGCGCAAACCAGATGAACCACATATACTTTTTACTTCTTACCTTTTTAATGTATTAATGATACAATAATAGTAATAAAAAAGCATACTCACTCGTTCTTTTCGGATGGAAACGCTTCTTTTCTGACACAAGCCCAATCCCGGGCTTCACTTTGACTAGTTTCCATTTTTTCAATAACTGATAAAGCTGTATCCTTGAGAAAGTTATGAAGCTCAGGGAGTCTCCACACAATATAACTCCTTTCAACGTATATATTGATCAAATGATCCAACGATTCACTTCCTGTTTGATCTTTTGCAAAGAAACTATGGTTGGTTATCTTCGTCCATACTTGTTCTTTTAAGGGAACTTTAGCCACCAACTTCTTTAAAACTGTAGGGTGAAGCATTAAAGCCTGTTTCAAGAGATCACTTGAAGTTGATTTAGTTTCGTCCGTTTCTTCACGTTCAAGATAGAACCGACAAATTGCAAGAGAATATGAAAAATTTGGATATAACCACATGGAATTATCTGTATTATATTCTTCAGAAAACCGTTCTAACCATTGGTACTCCTCTGCTCTTAGAGCGAAATAGTCAATGCAGAATAAAGCACCCATTGGATCATCTGAATCAAGAGAGATGAGCAGTTTGCATATTTCGAGAGCAGAGCGATGGCACCCACGTCTATCCATGTTTTTCATGTGAGCAAATAGTGAAGTGAATAGTGGCTTGTTTGTGTCATGTGTATACTTGAGTTGACAATTTCCCTGTAAAGGGTTAAATGAAGCATGCCATGCACATTCTAAGGCGTATAAAGATTTTGCAGTTGAATCTGCTGACATCTGAGCGTCACCAGAAAACTTGAAGTAATCAGCTAACGTTATGAGTGAATCTATATGATAAGGATGGTGCATCAAGAGACGTGCTATGCCATTGAGATCGTGTGTTGCTTGTGCTTGTTCAAATAGTCTTTGAGCCATGCTGTAGGTAGAAGAAGGTACATACCTAAAAGAAGGAATGCCAAACGAATGGTTAGACTGGCAGACTGACCGGAAAAACTTACATAACCCCAATAAGTATATATATGCACACAAAAAAACAGAAATAAAACAACTTGCCACATTCTTTTCTTTCCATAAGGGAAACAGATGTACCCTTGAGTTCAAATATCATAAAGATTTTTGTCTTACCTAAAAAAATCCCAATTAGACATGGTTTGATACATGCAAAATAACCTGACAAGTATTACACTTATCTTATACTACATAACCATGTAAAGCCTTGAGTTTTAACTTCGGCATTGGTGGCACAGAATCTCTCTAATTTTGTATTTTCCTTTCTGTTTGTTACTGATTTATCTGCCCCAGCTTATGTGTTCGTATCTCATTGTTCTTATCCACTTTCCTTTCCTTGGGTCATAGAGGGCATCCTACACCGCAAAGATTCTCATCCTCGCCCACCTACCTTGTAGTGATACTTACGACACCACATAGCATTGTCAATCAAAGACTAAAACAAGACATTGACGGTACAATGGGACAGAAGAGACTTACAGACATGTCATAACTGGCATTCCTTAATCTTAACAAGACTCATGTTCATATGTGAAAATAAAGCCCTAAGATTTTTCCAAACAAAGTCATATTATGAACTGCAAAGAGTGAATGGAGGAACTAAAATTCTTGGTTTGATGTATGAGAGTGTATTCAGTGGTGACAGGAAGTGTCCATTGATTAGGAAGTACAAATTAGCATTGACATCAAAAGGATATACAATAGAAACACATTTATGAGGAAATGGTTAACATAATCGGATTTAAAATCAAATAAAAAGTTATCACATATAAAACTTACCTAAAATAGTAACATCCATCTTTGTTTTCAAGGAGCTCCATGGATAACGATCCATCCCATCGAGGCCAATGTTCTGAAGGTGAAACAGTAATTGTCTTCTTGTGTGGGTGAAAGACACGCCTCCCTTGGCGGTTCTGTCTAGAACTTCCTGCTTGATCACTTTTTTCAACTAAATTAACTACCTTTGAACCAAATATTCTCCTCAATTCATTATCTGCATTGAGAAATCTTGGATCCACTTGCAATATGTTTACTTTCACTGGTCTATCACGACCACCATTCACGTTGTCTGCTTTCTTTTCACCTAAGGATAATTCCTCTAATATGGCATCTAAGGAGTCTGCATCGTTTGTACTTGAAGAGGACTCCTTGTTTTTCTTCTTATTCTTCTTTTTCTTTGACTTTTTGTTGGACGATGGGACGTTGGTAGCAACATTTTTCTTCTTGTAGAGGGCGCTGTCTTCATTTTTTACTGTAGTGGATGTATCAGCCTCATTTGAGTCACTCTCCTGCAATTAAGATTAAATATAAATTTATATAAACCTTATAAGTTTGCCAGTAAGAATAAATTATGCAATCGCTTGAATAGGAGTAGATATAACAAATAAGCACAAATACACCAAAAAAAGCTTAAAAGTAAAGCACATGGAAAAGATAAGTTCATAAAAGAATTTGAACGCTTATATGGATGTGAGCCCGTTCTCTGGGATTTCTTATGTTCCCTAACCGGTCAGTTTATGCACAAATCCGAATAAACAACTAACTGTAATCTTCAAGGTCATACAAAAGCTATAATACTTTTCTCTCATATTTTGTTTATTCCCTTCTATGTCCAATATAAAGAATCTATTTGTTTCTGTCCTGCACCAATGAGTGTGCAGAACAATGTTAATATAGATTATACTTTACACATCCAAATCAATGATATTCTTGTATGTCCAAAACCTCGATGACATCATAAATAAAGATACAATATCATAGTCTATAAGACGAGCAAACTAAAACCTTTGATGTGTATCATAAGAGAAACTAAAATATTGTACAAGGTAAAAGAACAAACCATTTCTGCTTATTGCAATGTTTTACCTCATACGTAACCTATAAACCTTAACGTATCCAATAGGCCATGCCTCCCTATCTCTTTATCTACGTATTGTATTCACAAAAATTACAGTATGCACAATCATCTCAGAATGTATTGAACTTGACCCTTAATGAATATAGTGTGTATGTTTGTTTAAGCATATTTATGGGCTTATAAGTTTATTCGATTTCAGTTTTTAAATGCCCAAATTTTCAGGCTTATTTTAAGATTTATTGGCTTATATAAGCCTATCATGATATAGTAAACTTATATAAGCCCAAGTCTCAAAATATTAAGCCACAAAGGGCTTGCTGGTGGCGTATAAGCTGGAAGCTGGAGCATATTTTTTTCGAGAAGTTGCTTGGCGAATTAGTTGAAGGTAAAGTTTATTATTATAAAATTGCATAAAATACATCAACTTAAATTTAAAATATATTTTAAGCTTTTGCTTGATAACTATAAGCCCCCATTAGCCCGTTTCAACAGGCTTAGCCTTATGAAAGCTGCTTATAAAAGCTTCCATAAGCATGTGTGACAAACAAAGCTTATTTTATAAGCTAGCTTATCTTAAAACCTCAAGCTAGGGGTGTCAAAAAAACCGAGGAACCAAAAGAACCGAGGAGACCGAACCATATATCAGAACCCATGGTCTGGTTCTTGGTTCCTAAAATACCAAATTTTTGGTTCTCGGGAAGGAACCGTTGTTTCAGCCCTATGTAATCACCTATGAGCTTCACGCCAAACATAGCCAAATAGAATATAAGCCAGCAACACATAAGCTCCCAAGCCCACAAACAAAACACCACTTTGTAAGAAAAAAAAAACACAGTCCCAATTCCCAAACGCCTCCTTCTTACTATTGGTTTACCATAATGTTGGGGGCGTTTGTTTCGGCTTATGGCTTATTTGATTTTGAGCTTATGTTTCATAACCTCAACTTTTTTCTTTTGGCTTATTTGGAAACTTTTCGGCTTATATAAGTTTATCATGTCATAATGAACTTATGTAAGCCGAAAATTTATAAAAAAAACACAAAAAGTGAGCTTGTGAAACATAATCCGAAAACGAAATAAGCCATAAGCAAAACGAAACAAGCAATCCCAGGGGCTGTTTGTTTTAGCTTATATAATGTAAGCTTATTTCGGCTTATATAACATAAGCCTTAATTTTGTGGCTTATTTGGAGACTTATGGGCTTATCTAAGTTTGTTATGATATAATAAACTTATATAAGCCCATAAGTCACCAATAAGCTTAAAAAATTAGGGTTTATGAAATATAAATATGGCTTATTTTCGGCTTATATAACGTAAGTCCAACTTTGTGGCTTATTTTGAGACTTAGGGGCTTTATATAAGTTTATCATGATATAATATACCTATATAAGCCCATAAACCTCCAAATAAGGCACAAAATTGGGGCTTATGTTATATAAGACGAAATAAGCTTACATTATATAAGCTAAAACAAACACCCCCAATTCCCAAACACCCACCCTCTTACTACTGGTTTACCAAGAACATATACCCACAATTAAAGCTAAATTAAAATAGTAATAATAATGAATAATGAACCTGGTCTTGATCTTGGTCATCGTCGTTAAGAAGATCGAAGGGATTGACAAAAGGCTGAGGTGATTGTGACTCATCATCATCATCGTCATCTGATGCTGCTGCTGCTGATAGGTTATTATTAATGTTGGCTGATAATGATGATGATTCTTCTTGTTCTTTGAGGACTTTCCTCAAGTATCTTGCAGACATCGTTAAGCTTCGTTCTTTCTTTCTTTGTTGATTTGATTTTCTTTTTTTTCTGTGTAATCGACAAACAGATACCTACCTTAAAACCCTTTTTGGTCTCTCCTACTTATAATTTTATTCTTGTGATATGGCCCAACATCTCATCAATTTCAAACATCTAAGCCCAACCGAACTTGTATTTTAACTAGACGAGTACCCGCGCATAGCGGCGGAAATTGTCTAGCAACAGATAATTAACACGATGCGATATTGTGGTAAGTGTTTCGGTGAAGTTCAAAAATTAACGTCAAAAGATTAAACTTTTATTTCAAAGCGTTGTAACATGTTATAATTCAAAATATCTTATAAGTATGTTTCAATTGGATGAAAGGGTGCCATTTGTTTAATTAACGAAAGTTTATATCTTTTTTAATGAATAAGATTTGCATGTAGTAGTTTTAAATGGGACCCACGTTTTTCAAGCATTCAACATTTTCAACTTTTAACCAAAGGGATACACCATTTATAATGTAATATAAATATACATTAGTGGGACCCACATTTTTCCAGCATTCAACATTTTCAACTTTCAACCAAAGGATACACCCTTTATAATGTAGTATAGATATATATTAGTGGGACCCACATTTTTCAACCATTCAACATTTTCAACTTTTAACCAAAGGGATATACCATTTATAATGTAGTATAGATATAGATTAGTGGGACCCATATTTTTCAACCATTCAGCATTTTCAACTTTCAACCAAAGGGATACACCCTTTATAATGCAATATAGATATAGATTAGTGTGACCCATATTTTTCAACCATTCAACATTTTCAACTTTCAACCAAAGGGATACACCCTTTATAATGTAGTATAGATATATATTAGTAGGACCCACATTTTTCAACCATTCAACATTTTTAACTTTCAACCAAAGGGATACACCCTTTATAATGTAGTATAGATATAGATTAGTGGCACCCACATTTTTCAATCATTCAACATTTTCAACTTTCAACCAAAGGGATACACCATTTATAATGTAGTATAGATATAGATTAGTGGGACCCATATTTTTCAACTATTCAACATTTTCAACTTTCAACCAAAGGGATACACCCTTTATAATGTAGTATAGATATAGATTAGTGGGACCCACATTTTTTAACCATTCAATATTTTTAACTTTCAACCAAAGGGATACACCCTTTATAATGTAGTATAGATATATATTAGTGGGACCCACATTTTTCAACCATTCAACATTTTCAACTTTCAACCAAAGGGATACACCCTTTATAATGTAGTATAGATATAGATTAGTGGAACCTATATTTTTCAACCATTCAACATTTTCAACTTTCAACCAAAGGGATACACCCTTTATAATGTAGTATAGATATAGATTAGTGGGACCCACATTTTTCAACCATTCAACATTTTCAATTTTCAACCAAAGGGATACACCCTTTATAATGTAGTATAGATATAGATTAGTGGGACCCATATTTTTAACTATTCAACATTTTCAACTTTCAACCAAAGGGATACACCCTTTATAATGTAGTATAGATAAAGATTAGTAGGACCCACATTTTTTAACCATTCAACATTTTCAACTTTCAACCAAAGGGATACACCCTTTATAATGTAGTATATAGATATAGATTAGTGGGACCCACATTTTTTAACCATTCAATATTTTCAACTTTCAACCAAAGTGATACACCCTTTATAATGTAGTATAGATATAGATTAGTGGGACCCACATTTTTCAACCATTCAACATTTTTAACTTTCAACCAAATGGATACACCCTTTATAATGTAGTATAAATATAGATTAGTGGGACCCATATTTTTTATCCATTCAACATTTTCAACTTTCAACCAAAGGGATACACTCTTTATAATGTAGTATAGATAAATTATTGGGATCCACATTTTTCAACCATTCAACATTTTAAACTTTCAACCAAAGGGATACACCCTTTATAATGTAGTATAGATATAGATTAGTGGGACCCATATTTTTCAACTATTCAACATTTTCAACTTTCAACCAAAGGGATACACCCTTTATAATGTAGTATAGATATAGATTAGTGGGACCCACATTTTTTAACCATTCAACATTTTCAACTTTCAACCAAAGGGATACACCCTTTATAATATAGTA
The DNA here is from genome assembly GCA_025667525.1 of Glebionis coronaria. Classification (NCBI taxonomy): domain Eukaryota; kingdom Viridiplantae; phylum Streptophyta; class Magnoliopsida; order Asterales; family Asteraceae; genus Glebionis; species Glebionis coronaria. The sequence continues at coordinate 119,255,135 of CM046874.1, read as the reverse complement.
TAAATATAGATTAGTGGGACCTATATATTTGAACCATTCAACATTTTCAACTTTCAACCAAAGGGATACACCCTTTATAATGTAGTATAGATATAGATTAGTGGGACCCATATTTTTCAACCATTCAACATTTTCAACTTTCAACCAAAGGGATACACCCTTTATAATGTAGTATAGATATAGATTAGTGGGACCCATATTTTTCAACTATTCAACATTTTCAACTTTCAACCAAAGGGATATACCCTTTATAATGTAGTATAAATATAGATTAGTGGGACCCACATTTTTCAACCATTCAACATTTTTAACTTTCAACCAAAGGGATACACCCTTTATAATGCAGTATAGATATATATTAGTGGGACCCACATTTTTCAACCATTCAACATTTTCAACTTTTAACCAAAGGGATACACCATTTATAATGTAGTATAGATATAGATTAGTGGGACCCATATTTTTCAACCATTCAGCATTTTCAATTTTCAACCAAAGGGATACACCCTTTATAATGCAATATAGATATAGATTAGTGTGACCCATATTTTTCAACCATTCAACATTTTCAACTTTCAACCAAAGGGATACACCCTTTATAATGTAGTATAGATATATATTAGTAGGACCCACATTTTTCAACCATTCAACATTTTTAACTTTCAACCAAAGGGATACACCCTTTATAATGTAGTATAGATATAGATTAGTGGGACCCACATTTTTCAACCATTCAACATTTTCAACTTTCAACTAAAGGGATACACCCTTTATAATGTAGTATAGATATAGATTAGTGGGACCCATATTTTTCAACTATTCAATATTTTCAACTTTCAACCAAACGGATACACCCTTTATAATGTAGTATAGATATAGATTAGTGGGACCCACATTTTTCAACCATTCAACATTTTTAACTTTCAACCAAAGGGATACACCCTTTATAATGTAGTATAGATATATATTAGTGGGACCCACATTTTTTAACCATTCAACATTTTCAACTTTCAACCAAAGGGATACACCCTTTATAATGTAGTATAGATATAAATTAGTGGAACCCATATTTTTCAACCATTCAACATTTTCAAATTTCAACCAAAGGGATACACCCTTTATAATATAGTATAAATATAGATTAGTGGGACCTATATATTTGAACCATTCAACATTTTCAACTTTCAACCAAAGGGATACACCCTTTATAATGTAGTATAGATATAGATTAGTGGGACCCATATTTTTCAACCATTCAACATTTTCAACTTTCAACCAAAGGGATACACCCTTTATAATGTAGTATAGATATAGATTAGTGGGACCCATATTTTTCAACTATTCAACATTTTCAACTTTCAACCAAAGGGATATACCCTTTATAATGTAGTATAAATATAGATTAGTGGGACCCACATTTTTCAACCATTCAACATTTTTAACTTTCAACCAAAGGGATACACCCTTTATAATGCAGTATAGATATATATTAGTGGGACCCACATTTTTCAACCATTCAACATTTTCAACTTTTAACCAAAGGGATACACCATTTATAATGTAGTATAGATATAGATTAGTGGGACCCATATTTTTCAACCATTCAGCATTTTCAATTTTCAACTAAAGGGATACACCCTTTATAATGCAATATAGATATAGATTAGTGTGACCCATATTTTTCAACCATTCAACATTTTCAACTTTCAACCAAAGGGATACACCCTTTATAATGTAGTATAGATATATATTAGTAGGACCCACATTTTTCAACCATTCAATATTTTTAACTTTCAACCAAAGGGATACACCCTTTATAATGTAGTATAGATATAGATTAGTGGGACCCACATTTTTCAACCATTCAACATTTTCAACTTTCAACTAAAGGGATACACCCTTTATAATGTAGTATAGATATAGATTAGTGGGACCCATATTTTTCAACTATTCAATATTTTCAACTTTCAACCAAACAGATACACCCTTTATAATGTAGTATAGATATAGATTAGTGGGACCCACATTTTTCAACCATTCAACATTTTTAACTTTCAACCAAAGGGATACACCCTTTATAATGTAGTATAGATATATATTAGTGGGACCCACATTTTTCAACCATTCAACATTTTCAACTTTCAACCAAAGGGATACACCCTTTATAATGTAGTATAGAAAAAGGGAGTTGATTAGGACACTTATAAAATTAGTGGTACTCGCGTAATGCGACGGCGGGTACCTGATGACTAATTTTGTGGCGAGTAAATGTTTTTTCCAATCATTATTTCTATAAATTTATTACTTCGTATTATTTAGTTGTGACAAATTAAAGAAACATTTAACAAAGTAGGGTACACGTACAATGTGATTATATTTTGCGTCGAACAAATTGGGTTAAACCTTTTTCTAACAATAATTGTACAAACGCATGATGTCACGTGAACCTCAACCTCTAATTATGTTTTGTGACGAACAAATGTTATTTGATTAAACACTTTCTAATAACAATTGAACAAATAAATGATAATTTATATCATAATAACTTTAACCAACTGCAAAGCAAAGTATTTCATATCAAAGTAAATATAAAGTTCAAACGACTAATTTAGTTTTTTTTTCACTTAAAGCACTATGTAGCAATGGATGGTACGCGTCTATTTTAACTTATGTTTTAAAAATGCTAATTATGTTTTTTATTTTTGTTGGAACGGATACCCGCGCATTGCTACATAATAGTTTAAGCAAGAAAAAAAATCATGCAAGTCGTTTGTTCTTTATGTTTACATTTATAGTCGTTGAGTGCTTTAAGTGAATACCTTGCTAATTGATTGGAAAATATTAATGCACTAATTAATTTGATATCTCAAAATTATATCAACAATATGAAAAACAGAAAACTGATATCTCAAAAAAAATTGATGAGATATGATAATTAATTTTTATATTTTATTTACTTGTTTTTCATAATTAGATAAACTACAATATTTTAAATTCTGACTAAAAAGTTGGATGCTCACAAAGAATTAGATCGTCGCTAAAGATAAAGCTCAGACAAATCTATGGTTAAAAAAATATAATAAAACACGAAATAAAAATAAAATCTATTTAGATTGCGATTGATACTCATTTACACTCTTTGTGCCGAAAATATTGCTAAGATGACATGAGCATAAAATTCCTCACTCTATCTATTTAATAAATAACTCCCTCTCATCTTCCTCATTCACCCCCTTCACTCTCTATTCAATACTACTATTTATCATGAATCTTCTTCAAGTTTCACCCGCAATCCACTCCCGATGATATCACAGAATGAATTTTGCTTCTAGTTTTCAGATTCATTGAACAACTTGAACTACCAAAATCAAAAACAAAACCGACGCCACAAAACGAGTAAGTATATTACCAAAACAACCAGATATATCCCCAAGACCACCGAATCTATCACCAAAATCAACAAAGCACAATAAAACTGTGATAGTTGCGGGCGATGGTGGCGGCAGTGGCACCGACTAAAGGTTGTGGCGACGGAAAAAGTGGTGTCGGAGGTGGTTGTGCTAGTTGAGACGAATGGGAGGATGAATGATTTGAAGGGAAGTTAGTGTTTTATTTGTGTGTATGTGGTTATTTATATCCCATAAGTTATACTACTATAGATTGAAAAACTAAATTGAAAATACATTTATGATTTGGACGTTTTTTTGTATGTGGGTTTATGTGAAAGCAGATATAAAGGGCTATAAAACGGATGAGTTGTTACAAAGTTAATTGTGCATGAAAACCACTTTAATTTTTAGTTGTTACTAATGAGTTTTATAACAAATGTATGTATTAACTTTCATAATGATATTACATTAAATTCGGTTAGAAAAAAACGCATGAATGGTTATGGAAAATATCTTTACTACACTGGGTTTTATATTAATTTCCTAATATAGAAATGTTTTAGGCTAAATTTTTAAGACTATTAAACATAGAAAGGATGTAAATGTTTTATAAAATAGTAAGATAAGATAAGATTGTTTGGGACACTCAATGTACAAACAGTTTAAATAGTTTATGTTTACAGTACAAATCGGTTAATGCATGTTTTTTAGTGTCCAATCAATTATGAGAGTGTGCAAATCGCTAGCCATTTTAAAACCAATTGAGAATAAGAAAAGAAAACTTAAAGCCGTTGCAGAAAAATCTTTCACGTTTCTATAAAACTTTTCATTTGAAAAGCGAAAAACATAAAACTTGTTTAGTTGCACTTTTTTTAATATTTCTCAAAAATTGAAAATTTTCATTCTCCACTTTTACATAAAAAACAGGAAACTCTATTTACATTTTTTTATTTTTTTTCCCCTTCCACCTAAACACTTTTCCACTTTTTAAAAAAAACCATTCTAAACAAGTTTTCAAAATTTTCAACTATTCTCTAGAAAGAAAAAATTCTTTCCTTCTCAAGAAAATTAGAAACATAAAATTATGAAAAGTTTTTCTACAACTAAACATGCCCTCACCATGTCAATTTTTCAGATTATAGTTTTGCTAATATGAGATCGAGGTGACAATTTAGGATCAGGTTCAGGTTGACGGGTTAGGGTTGTTAGGCTGATAGGTCAGAAAATCTTAACTTGAACTTAACTCATTTAAATTAGGGATTTGCTAACAACCATGGGGTGTTGCATAAGCATTTCATATTTACATAATTACCTTTTAATAATGTCCAAACATTTAATTTTTAACATCAAATATGATGTAAAAGATGGTTTCAAGTATATAATTATGGAAAATAAGAGTTCATTAAATGTGGTTTTTTATATATGAAATGCTTATGCAACACCCTATGGGTTGTTGTTAGCAAATCCCTTTAAATAATTAGATCAGTTATATCAACATTAACCTGTTTACGCAAAACTCAAACATGACCCATATAACTCATATATATACTTGGGTATTGAGGCTTCGGCTCCTACACCAAGTGAAACTTGTTTGAGGGATCTTAAACACTAAGAAAAAGCACGGTTATGCTTACTGTGGGATTGTATCCCATGATTAGAGTCCGGCGTGAGAGTAAGTAATTGGTTTTAGGTGATAATCGGTTAGGTTTTAGTGATTGCAGTGAATCGTACCTTGAATGGAACCTATGGGGTTTCTTTTATAACCAGTGAAGCTTATGTAGGGCTTCCCGATTATTGTGGCCCAAGGAGAGATAATTACCATATACATGGGATCATTATCTTCTAAATAAGGAGAGTGTATGTCCTATCAACTTGAGTGAATCATAGTTCTAATTAGACTATGATTCTATCTGGCGGCTCACTTAAGACCGCGTATGACAACCTTCATTGGGCCTCTTGGGCAAATGTCGGTGGTTGAGCCCACTCGTGATGGACTGGATACGGGTAATACCCGTAGGTAGGGCTTTATGGCTTGACTAATGATTGTACGTCATCATGTCCCCCCCTAATCTAGTAATCATGGTCGTAGCCGTGACCACTCGACTATCAGCAATAAAATACCAAAAAACGGTTGTACCATATATATGAAAATTTCATTCCACAATTTTGTGAAAGAAGATAATGTCGTGGCACGGATGAGCCGCATTCAATGGATAAATAACAAATTTGGAAACCAACTATCAGTTATGGCTAACCTAGCAGCACGTGGGAAACTGTGGTTGAGAGGTCTGAAAATGTAAAACCCGCCTTAAATACAAGAACATTAATTTTACGCAGTCACGAATTTAACTAACGTAATAAAAATTTATTTATTCAGACAATAAATAGTTGTAATTAATTCAAACATCACGTAAATGCTAGTTATTCAGTTAATAACTAATACGTTCAAAGTTTTTCAACACGAGAAATTAAGTCACGGAACCCGAACATTTAAATACATGATAACTAATAATAAAAAAAAAAGTATAGCATTGTGGTGGCTGGCGGTTTTAAGAGAAAAAGAAAGAAACAAATGGGCTATAGGGCCCGACCCATTTCTTTAAAAAAAAAAAAAAACGGGGGAACCCCACCCCTTTGTCGCCAATCGATAAAGAAAAAAAAAATAAGGATTAGGGTTTGGGTGCTGGGAAGCCGCCGGCTGGGAAAGAACAAAAAAAAAAAAAAAAAAAGTCAGATTTGATATTTCTAATTAATTCGATTCGTATTGTTATTATCCATATCATCAAGTAAGGTAAACACCCGTTTCTTTTCTTTCATAAGTCATGAATTATAACACCCCTAATCTAGAACACATGGTTAGATCGTATTCATGTTATATAGAATTAACAGTCGGGTTTTGGTGTTTAACCGAGACTTAAATGTCTCGGTATGGTGTGCATTTCTGTTTGGCCAGCCGCGACCCAAAAGGGACGGCAGTGGGGTTTTTGATCTTCACAGCCGAGACCTTTAAGGTCTCGGTGGTCCCTTGTATTGCCAGCCTCGAACCACAAGCAATCAGGGGGTTTCGGTTCATAAACAGTGAGCAGCAGGGGTGTTTGGGACTAGTAACAGGGTGCGTTTGGTAGTTTCTGAAAATAAGGGTGCGTTTGGTTGTAAAAACAGAACAAGCAGTGGGAACTGTGATTAGAACAGTGGGAACTTAATAAGAGCAGTGGGAACTTTTAATCAGGAAATAAAAGGAGTTTTGTTTTAGAATTAGCGACAGTTTTGTGATGATTATTTCTGTCGCAGAATTGTTTCTAGACAGTTTTTAAAACTCAGCTTTTAGCGACAATTTTTAGTGACAGTTTTTCTGTCGCTAATTCATATAGGCAGATTTTATCTAGTTTGTTTAATTGTTTTAGTGCGACCGAGAAGGGGTATCTCGGTAGGCTCGAAATGTAGTTAAACATTAAAAATGAAGATATTATATTATACCTTTTTATTACTTGTTTTATAAATATTTTAAATTGTATTTAAATGATTAAATTAAAATAGTTTTTAATATTTTAAAAGGGTATAAATTTATTATATAAATTATATTATTTTAGAAACTTTCTAATTAGAAATCTTATGTATTAACGAGTTACTTATTATAGTATTTAATAACATTGGAACACGTTGGTATCATAATTATTAGTAGGTCATTAACATATTAGAAGGAATTTTTTTTATAAGATCAGATTAATCAGTTAAAATACGTACAGAATTTCAGAAATAAATAAATAAAGATCAGATCACTTATTCGCGTCCTTTATTCATGTAGCACGCGTGAAGCCCGAGTAGTATTCGTTCAGTCTTCCATTCAGTCAGTTACTGGACTAGAGGTACGGATTTTCCGTCCTTTCAGTAAGGACTTTCTTTTCTATGCATGATTAGGATTCCCCGTCTGCAGCCAAATGTTTTCCCCAGTATGTGTTTAAGCTTATCAGTGATCATGATTAATAATTAAATAAATTGCCTGAGCATTATATACAAGCATGACCAGTTATGTACTAGTTACGGAGGTACCGTAACCACGACACTAGAGGCACCGGTGTCGTGACTTACATGCAGGAGAGTGATATCCTGCATCGTCCCACTCAGCTCAGCTTGGCCATTTTATCAGTATCATTAGTGGGGCGTATGGATGCATCCTAGGCTACAGTTTACAGTTTAGCAGGTGAATGTGGTGTGTGCTCTACATCCTTCACAATGGAGCTGATCCCTCCACCCAGCACAGTTATTTAGAGGTCACCCCTCTACAGCATGACGAGGTCACCCCTCCAATTATTCATGCAACGTTGTTACAACACATGACCTATATAAGCTCTTGGCAATTAAAATACAGCGAATGCATGTTTTCAGATTAAACAGATAACAGTTCAGCTTTATTATTTATAAATCAGCCTTTACAGATTATACACAGATTTCTGCTGCAACTTTACTTATCAGTCTTACAGCTTCAGTATTTTATCATCTGTTTCATTTCAGTAATTTCTTATCATGCTTTATATCCGTTCACTGAGCGTTATGCTCAGCCGTAGTTCCTTTCATGTTCTAACGGCAAGTACACCAGGACGCTTTTAGGATTCCAAGAGCACGTGCATTTGAGATGGAAGCTATCCAGACTTCTTATTTTATGCACTTACATTATTCTGCTTATTTGGACATTGTTTAGTCCTTTCTTTTAGTATTTTATTTTTCATGTTTTGAGCTTAGGTTGGATTACCGATGTTTGATTCCGGTATATCCGTTATGGTCATTTAATGTTTAGTACATTTAACTTATGCTTTGATGACACGCCATAAATACACGTAACGGTCCACTTATCCAAGTGGGGTGTTACAATTATGGTATCAGAGCGCAACGTTCGACCTGTAGGCTCTAAAACTTGACCTGTGACTAGTGGGTAGTCACCAGGAACTTCCCAGATTTTGGCGTTGTTATCTTTCATGTTTCTCATGGATTATTCAGTCAGTTTTCTTCATTTATCAGTCAGTTTTCTTAAAGTTTTGACTAAGTAAAAGGTTGGTACAGGACTGGCCATACTTAGTCGCATGTGCTTTTCTGCGAATTTTTGTTTTGGTGAACCGACCCATAGGCGTTCACCCTTGGCCGTTCAGATTTTGTATTGATGAACTGAACCTAGGCATTCAACCTTATTCATGTCAGATTCATGTTGTCAGTCAAGTAACTCTTGGTGAACCAGCCATAAACGTTCACCATTGTTCAGGTCAAATTTCATGCTATTCAGTCGAAGGTTGTTTTGTGAACCGACTCATAGTTGTTCACCTTTGTCATATCAGGACATTTCATAAATTTAGACAAGTATGGGCTGGATTATAGCCAACCATATTTAGTCCCAGATTATGAATTTCTATACATGACAGTTCTCAGAAATTTTTGACAAGCATGGATCGAACCAAAATCGCCCATACTTAGTCGTATGTTTTGTTCCTTGAGTTCTGTGAATTGAACCATAGCCATCCACATCAGTTGATTTTAAACCTCAGTTGATTATTCTTCTATATTCTTTGAACCAGTCAAGTTTATACTCTCACGTGAATGTCGCTTTCATGCTGACTAAGTTCATGTCTCCTTACGAGGATTATGTTTCAGCAAAGTAATGATGTTCTCATACACAAGAATTTCAGTAAAACCCATTTTCATGATAAATCAGGATTGGCCTTCATTAATCATGCTTCATCCTGACCACTGTTGGGACTACGATTATATCATACTTTCAGTCTTGATATAACTAGCAGTAAGTCGACGCAGGAATTACAGGCTATCATGTTACTCATTTCAGACCAGTTTACTACCGTTTAAATCAATTTATTTCCTAGATCACGTTAGACAAGCGACACCAGTATCGACCATCCAATAAAATTCCCACCAGTGCCATGAACAGTAGTCTATATGGACCCTCTGTTTAGTGCCTCAGTTATACTCCTTGTACAGTGATACATGTGTACTCCACGTACAATGTCTCGATATGCTTCATGTGCAATATTCATTTTATACTTCATGTACAGTAGTCCAGGTGTACACCAGGTACCCTACTCCATGGATATTGCTAATCGATCCTCAATCATCTCGGGCGTTTCCACTTGTCGATATTTTACCAGGTGCTGATGCTGCTCGTGAGTTGAAGATTTTACCAGATGCTGATGCTGCGAACACTTTGAAGACCTCGAAATTGCTGATGCTGCCGATACTTTGGAGATTTCTCAGGATGCTGATGCTGATGCTGTTATACTATAAAGACACCGCAGAGCAAGAACGAAAACTATAAATTTGAACTTTATGTCAAGACAAAATTTCAACCATCAGACACTACCATTCCATTACATACTTTTACCTTCTCAGTTAGATGTCACACTCCACTCAGCCAACCGTATATTCAAAGAGTGGGAACCGGAACTCAGCCGGCCACTCAGCAGAATAGTTACATGAATCACGGTTATGATAACGACCGTCAGGAAAGTGACAGGCAAAGCAGTAGTGACAACCATCGTACTTATAATTAATCAGTCAGTAACCATCGGAACTCCGGCACGGACGTGACCAGAAATACAGAGGTCAGCAGTCTAACCGGTCCGCCAATCCTAGCAGTTACCAAAATTGTTCAGCCTTGTTCATATTCATCGATTAAAACACGTGCCAAGACATCAGTCAAGACATAGTTCTCAGGTATCATTTCGGAGGACACATATCAGGGCACCAGTCATGATACAAGTCATACGAATATCTTCTCAGAGTACGAGTCCGAGCTCCTAATTCCAGTATGTTCCAAGCAAGACCCTCAGTAATTCAGGGTATCTTTCAGAAAGGGGTATACTCGTTCTATTATGCCACGCATGAATCAGATCATTAAAATTCAGTCACCACCACTAGATTATTATTCAGATTAAACACACGGTAATCATTATGTGAGGTTACAGACGAACCCACTCAGTGGAAGTCGCCACGTTACTCCACGTATTCCTATGTCAGCTTTATGTAAATCAGATATTTACCTACCTCTCAGCCAGAAAGGACTCAACAGTATCACCATATTTATTAAAGCCTTATTTTCAGCTAACGACGAGATCCGTCTTACTAAATTCCAAATATATTCATTATACTTTCGGTCAGAAAATCAGCACGAATTATCTCTGCCTTACAAGCGCGTGACTATCAGTCCATAGCTACGAAGACTTTTACCTACCTGTTATTAATTCACTTCTAAAATTCCTTAAATTCATGATCAGCAGATTATTCTAGAGTTCCAGATATAATTTCAGAAAGTTTTCAAGAAATTCCTTCCTAACCACGAGACAGAAATTTAACATCGAGCTAGTCTCAAGAACAGAACCTGTTTTCAGAACTCTTGATCACAGGGCTTAAGCTAAGTTAAAAGAGTTGCAGCAATTGCTGCAAGAATTACCGGAACGAGGCTTAATTCGCCCTGGCGTACCACCAGGAAGTGTGTCGTTTCTGTCTATCAGGAAGAAGGTCGGTAACATTAGATCATGTATCGACCACTAAAACAGTTGACATGATCACCATTCTTAATCAATGCTCATTCCATAAATAGCAGGTTTATCGGATCTGCTACGATGTCTTAAACACTTTCTAGAACAAATTTCCGATCATGCTACCATCAGTGGTGAGAGAAAGAACATGACGTTTCCAGACCGATGTTGCACATATTACAGTCTCTCTAAAAATTTTAATTTTATACTTTTGAGCTCCCTAATGCTCCAGTTATATTATGAAATCATGAATAAAATTTTTCTATAAGTCTTAGGCGATATCATCAGTATATTCATTGATCACAGTCTGATCTGCCCAATGCTAGAGGAGAACACGAGACTCATCTTCTCACAGTTGCACAAATCGTCAATTGGAGTAAATTTTATACACAACTTTCCAGATATAAAATTCGCCTGAACTGAGTGGCACTTCTGAGCCACCCTATTTTAGCAGAAAGAAATTTCAGACAATCCTGCGAAGGTGAAGGCCATCACCTGATGGTCCCAACTGACGCCTATGAACGAAATTCCACCAGAATGTACCAAAATTCCAGGCAGAATTTTGATAGAAACAGTATAACGCGTTGAGGCATCTATGTTCATATCTAATAGCTTCCATTCCAACAGGTTCAAGATAGAACGTCGTCATACTCTTGAGTTATTACTACCAGTAGAAATTCTGGACCGGAAGAAGACAAGACTCTATGGAGATTTTTATCAGATTACCACAGACTCAGAAAAGCATAACACTATCTAAGTGATTGTCGACCATGTAATCAACCTACGCGTTTCCTTCCATCCGGAAGGATTACGCAGTACGGATCTGCAGAAAATTTTGAAATCCAACAGTAAATCGTACGAATTCAAGGCATTCCATCGACCATCATATCAGACAGAATTCATGTTCACGATCAAGTGTATGTTTACGCCCACTTTAAGTTCATGTTTATTTTTGCTTTCACGTTTACGTCTCATTCGCAGTATGATGCTGTTTCAGTTCATCTTTTATGCTATCTCATGATTTAAGCTCACGTTAGCATTCATAACATTGTTCACGTTCAAGTTCGTATGCCATTTCACGATACACGTTTCTTAGTTTATTACCGACTAAGGTTACAGAAAGCTTGGGAAATCAGACTCATGTTTAGCACAACTATTCCATAACCAGTCAGACGTTTCACACCTCAGGCTGTATCGCTTGACATTCTTTCCTCAGTCAGCATACGTTCATGATATGTTTTAGTATCACGTTCACAGTATGATTCACTTATCGTATTCTAATTCCATGCCAGCGCTCCTCATATAATTATGAACCACGTTCACAATTGCTCACTTAGCATGTTCACAATTGTTCACGTAGTTTGTCCCTATATATATTCTCAACAGCTTGCTCAGAGAGAGAAATGTTATCTTTTCAGGATAATTGTACGTACCGTTTCATGTATACTACATGCTATAGTTTATTCATTCAGGTTCAGAAAATCCATCTTAAGTATGGAACCTGAAAGTATTCAGCATCATCAGGAAAGGGTCATCAGGACCAAGATTTTTTTTTATTATGTTTAGACCTTTGAAGGAATCGTTTCGAGCGGGAGGCCACTCGAAACAGAGGAGTCCATCCGGACCTCTCATCCCCTTTCCTTCAATAAATCCAGTTAAGTTCTTTCAGTCATGTCACGTTCCATGTTCTCTTCAGCTATGTCACGTTACATGATAATTTCAGTCATGTCAGGTTTATACCTATCAGCAGTATTATGTCTTAATTAGAAGACAATTCATCCTTCAGCTTAATTGTCTTTTCAGTCTACGTGTTCTTTCAGTTCTTATAACTTCATCAGCTTATTACCTTTAATTCGAGGACGAAATTCTCCTTTTAGAGGGGAAGAAATTGTAAAACCCAGTATGGTCGTATCCTTAATTCGGGGACGAATTATTTTTTTTAGAGGGGAAGAGTTGTAAAACCCGCCTTAAATACAAGAACATTAACTTTACGCAGTCACGAATTTAACTAACGTAATAAAAATTTATTTATTCAGACAATAAATAGTTGTAATTAATTCAAACATCACGTAAATGCTAGTTATTCAGTTAATAACTAATACGTTCAAAGTTTTTCAACACGAGAAATTAAGTCACGGAACCCGAACATTTAAATACATGATAACTAATAATAAAAAAAAGTATAGCATTGTGGTGGCTGGCGGTTTTAAGAGAAAAAGAAAGAAACAAATGGGCTATAGGGCCCGACCCATTTCTTTAAAAAAAAAACAAACGGGGGAACCCCACCCCTTTGTCGCCAATCAGTAAAGAAAAAAAAATAAGGATTAGGGTTTGGGTGCTGGGAAGCCGCCGGCTGGGAAAGAACACAAAAAAAAGTCAGATTTGATATTTCTAATTAATTCGATTCGTATTGTTATTATCCATATCATCAAGTAAGGTAAACACCCGTTTCTTTTCTCTCATAAGTCGTGAATTATAACACCCCTAATCTAGAACACATGGTTAGATCGTATTCATGTTATATAGAATTAACAGTCGGGTTTTGGTGTTTAACCGAGACTTAAATGTCTCGATATGGTGTGCGTTTCTGTTTGGCCAGCCGCGACCCAAAAGGGACGGCAGTGGGGTTTTTGATCTTCACAGCCGAGAGCTTTAAGGTCTCGGTGGTCCCTTGTATTGCCAGCCTCGAACCACAAGCCATCAGGGGGTTTTGGTTCATAAACAGTGAGCAGCAGGGGTGTTTGGGACTAGTAACAGGGTGCGTTTGGTAGTTTCTGAAAATAAGGGTGCGTTTGGTTGTAAAAACAGAACAAGCAGTGGGAACTGTGATTAGAACAGTGGGAACTTAATAAGAGCAGTGGGAACTTTTAATCAGGAAATAAAAGGAGTTTTGTTTTAGAATTAGCGACAGTTTTGTGATGATTATTTCTGTCGCAGAATTGTTTCTAGACAGTTTTTAAAACTCAGCTTTTAGCGACAATTTTTAGTGACAGTTTTTCTGTCGCTAATTCATATAGGCAGATTTTATCTAGTTTGTTTAATTGTTTTAGTGCGACCGAGAAGGGGTATCTCGGTAGGCTCGGAATGTAGTTAAACATTAAAAATGAAGATATTATATTATACCTTTTTATTACTTGTTTTATAAATGTTTTAAATTGTATTTAAATGATTAAATTAAAATAGTTTTTAATATTTTAAAAGGGTATAAATTTATTATATAAATTATATTGTTTTAGAAACTTTCTAATTAGAAATCTTATGTATTAACGAGTTAATTATTATAGTATTGAATAACGTTGGAACACGTTGGTATCATAACTATTAGTAGGTCATTAACATATTAGAAGGAATTTTTTTTATAAGATCAGATTAATCAGTTAAAATACGTACAGAATTTCAGAAATAAATAAATAAAGATCAGATCACTAATTCGCGTCCTTTATTCATGTAGCACGCGTGAAGCCCGAGTAGTATTCGTTCAGTCTTCCATTCAGTCAGTTACTGGACTAGAGGTACGGATTTTCCGTCCTTTCAGTAAGGACTTTCTTTTCTATGCATGATTAGGATTCCCCGTCTGCAGCCAAATGTTTTCCCCAGTATGTGTTTAAGCTTATCAGTAATCATGATTAATAATTAAATAAATTGCCTGAGCATTATATACAAGCATGACCAGTTATGTACTAGTTACGGAGGTACCGTAACCACGACACTAGAGGCACCGGTGTCGTGACTCACATGCAGGAGAGTGATATCCTGCATCGTCCCACTCAGCTCAGCTTGGCCATTTTATCAGTATCATTAGTGGGGCGTATGGATGCATCCTAGGCTACAGTTTACAGTTTAGCAGTGAATGTGGTGTGTGCTCTACATCCTTCACATTGGAGCAGATCCCTCCACCCAGCACAGTTATTTAGAGGTCACCCCTCTACAGCATGACGAGGTCACCCCTCCAATTATTCATGCAATGTTGTTACAACACATGACCTATATAAGCTCTTGGCAATTAAAATACAGTGAATGCATGTTTTCAGATTAAACAGATAACAGTTCAGCTTTATTATTTATAAATCAGCCTTTACAGATTATACACAGATTTCTGCTGCAACTTTACTTATCAGTCTTACAGCTTCAGTATTTTATCATCTGTTTCATTTCAGTAATTTCTTATCATGCTTTATATCCGTTCACTGAGCGTTATGCTCAGCCGTAGTTCCTTTCATGTTCTAACGGCAGGTACACCAGGACGCTTTTAGGATTCCAAGAGCACGTGCATTTGAGATGGAAGCTATCCAGACTTCTTATTTTATGCACTTACATTGTTCTGCTTATTTGGACATTGTTTAGTCCTTTCTTTTAGTATTTTATTTTTCATGTTTTGAGCTTAGGTTGGATTACCGATGTTTGATTCCGGTATATCCGTTATGGTCATTTAATGTTTAGTACATTTAACTTATGCTTTGATGACACGCCATAAATACACGTAACGGTCCACTTATCCAAGTGGGGTGTTACAGAAAAGGTGACCTTGTGGGCCTTTGCCTCGAGCCACGCATGAACGGACTGGTGAGACCCCGTAGGTCCTACTGAATGTTCAACTACTCATCAAACCCTGTCCATAGGATCAAGCTAGTGGGATACACGTGGCAACCATCTAACGGTACACCAAAACCAAGGCAACCCTATATATATCTCATCCATCACTGTGCAATGTTTACACAGTTCAAACCATAACCTCCATTGTTGCAACCTTCCATTTATGTGCACACTTTCTTTTCGACAAATCTCCTTATTTACAAGTTAACACACCACACCCTTTACATATCTTATATAAAAAAATGGTTATGGATATTGCAACCATATATTCTGTACTCAGTGAGTTGGATAACCAGTAGTTCATGGAGATCTGCTCAGAATTTATATCTTCGAGGATCTCATCCTCAATTTCCATGGGAACTGGAAGCAATAGCCGACTGTCCTCTAGGGAAGATAGGTCTATACACCCGACTGTTCGATACGGCTAACTACCGTATCCCTCTATCTAGCTTATCATTTAACATAAAAAATTCACATAATTCGTCAAATATATAAATTCATATATTGATAAATTTATAGGCTTAATCACATTAAATATGCTTAAAAAACAATAAATTCATAAGCTAAAAAAAGCTAGTCTTATTCACATCAAAGCAAAATTCGTAGTCATATAAGCTAGAAAAGGGGATAAACTTATTTACATCAAATAAGCTAAGAACCTGATAATTCATGATAATTCGTAGAAGGAGATAATCAATTTACGAAGTAGATGTTGGATTGGTTATATGTTCGTGATGAGATCTACGAAGTAGATGATAGATCGGTCTTATGTTTATGATAAGATTTACGAAATAGACGATGAATCAATTACGAAGTAGATGATAGATATGTCAAATGTTTATGTGTGTTTTTATGAATAGATCGATATGGCGAAGAAAGAACGAGGATGTGAATGGGAGGTGTTAGATGGGAGGGGTGAAAAGACCAAAATACACCTCCGCCTTTTTTTAGTGAATGTTGGATTAATCTGAGCCATTGATTGTTAGTGGATGGGTGGTGGGGATCGGTCTCGCTGTATCAACAAAATATAAGGTATGAAATATAAGTCTTCTCGAAAAGTATATTGGGTGTCTAGAAAATAAAGACACAAAATACGTGTATAGGTGACAGGTTTTGAATAGAAACATATTTTTCATTTGTGTATATTGATTATGTTAATTATATATAGGCCCTATATCGAACTTTTCGGGTAGTGTCGGGATAGCGCATCACTTTTAGCGGGTGTTGACTCCTTAAGAACGAGAGATGAGAAGATAAAGATAATTACTTGACTTTTAACTTGATTGATTGATATTATCATTACATTGTGAAACCTTATATGAAACTAAATATATATCCTAAATAAATAAAAAATATTCTTGCGTAACATTTCTCACTTCTTCGAATTCACCTTGCCCTCAAGCTGATGTCTTAAAAAATACTCTTGATTCCCAGGTCCCGTATTCTTATTGGAGACCAGCTTCGTGAGACCACCATATTTCTCTCTTTTTTAAACCACATAAAAGTTTTTAGACCACATAACAGTACCAAACTCTCTCTCATTTGTTTGTGAAACAAACCTTTCCTTCATGAACCCTAGACGCATCAAATATTGGTCACCATATAAGTACGAATTGTTTTCTGCCAATGAATGACACTTTAGAGACTTTTTTACCTTCAAAATTCTTGTTACTTCATCCTTAACATTTTTTAACTCTTGATCATCAACCTTTTCCACTTCATGATCTTCAACGTTTTTGTTGGGAATAAAACTAGTGTTGGTTTTATATTGTACTAGCAGCATTAATATTATTTAATGTTGGTAGTAATGTTCTTAGTACTGGTAGTATGTGAACAAAATTGACCAAGATAAACAGAAGAAGATTAATGTTGGTGGTCACATTAATGTTGATTAAAGATAAAGATTGAAAACGTGTGGAGCCATATTCAGAAGATATTGTGCATATATCTCTTAAAGTTTAAATTATTTGATTTAATCTTTATCTTGTAAAGGACTCCTTGTACTATAAAAGGAGGTCCTGCGTTAGCTATAGAACATATCTCTTTCACATACGTTTTACTTTAAGCCTATAATTCTTAATACTATGATTTGGAGTATTAACATTATCAGTAATAATATTGAAGTATTTGTGTTATATATTTGTTCACATAATCTATATAATCTTCATAATATCAAAGAGTAGATTTCGCATACTCTTTGATATCATTCAAAGTTTCTACTAAGTCTATATATGATATATCCTGTATAGGCTAAGTCTTCAAGCTAAGACTAACAAGATAATAAGAGATCAACAAGTGGTATTGGAACTTGTTGAGAAGATTTGATCTTGAAGTTTGTTCAAGAACTCTTTTACTAAAAAGATGGAGTCAGAAGCTGCACCACCTAGCACAATGAACAAAGTTCCAATCTTCAAACAATGAGAGTTTTAATAGTGTAAAATCATACTCACTCAATTTGTACAAATGTACAATTGGGATATGTGGGAAATAATTGATCATGGGAACTCATACACGGAGTCTGATGTATCTACATCAGAGGGAAAGTCGAAAGAAATTACTGTTGATGAAAAGAAACAAAAGGCTAATGGTATGAAGGGAAGGAGTATAGTGATGTTGGCTATACCTAATGAACACATTCTTTATTTTCAATATCATGAGGATGCTAAATCAATGTTTGATGCCTTTGTTCTTAGATTTGGTGGCAATGACTCCACCAAGAAGGCCAAGAAAGCATTATTAAAGTCAATGTTTGAAAACTTTAATGCTAAATACTTAGAGTTTCTTGATTCTATCTACAATAGACTTCAAAGGATTATGAGTAATTTAATCAGTCAAGGAGGAAGTGCTGATTCGGAAGATATTAACAATAAATTCCTTAGGAGTATGCCTGTATAGATGGCCACTGAAGTATCCATCTGGGAAAATAAGGAGGACATTAATACAATCAATATTGATGATTTGTACAATCACAATAAAGTGGTTGAACAAAAACTTAAGAATAAAAATGGGTCAATCTCCAATACCACTAACTTGGCTTTTATCGTAAGTCAAAATTCTGGTAGGGAAGCAAAAGGCAACATTATTGTTAATATTGGTAAGGAAATTGTTAATACTTTTAACTCTAGAACAGTCTATGCATTCTCCTCTGGCCATGAAAAGGTGTTAGAAATTGTTGAAAGTGATCTTCAACAATTAAATAATGATGATTTGGAAGAGCTTGATATAAAGAATCAGCTTGCTTTCCTTAGCATGAAAGCTAAGATATTTCTTAGAAGAACATGAAAGTAGATTACTTTAGGTGTTGGGGACAAAATTAGCTTTGACAAGTCAAAAAATTAATATTACAAGTGCCATAAAAAGGGGCATTTTGCAAGGGAATTTAGAGGTACAAGAAGCATTTCATAAGATAGAAAGATGATAGAGAAGGTAAGTTCAAAAGCATTGATGTTCATTGATGGAATGGATACTGACCGGGGATGTGCAAATGATGAAGAACTTGTGGACAACATGGCTCTTATGGCTATTTCAGACTCTGAGGTATTCATAATAAAAGTTGTAGTATAAAGTGTAAAGAAAAATATGTTGAACTTGAAAAATATTCAAAGGGTATCACTAGAAATATGAGACATCTGAAAGCTATATTCTTAGTTACAAAAGAGGTATTAAGGTGTTAGAAGAACATATAGAATGTTACAAAGAACAAGAAGGATATTTTAAAGATCCTATCATTTTGTTAAATAGAGAAATAGCTGCTCAGGGTCGTAACATTACTAAAAGGGAGCTTGAAACTAGTGAGTATAGTAATACTAAAAGGGAGGTTAAGTTTAAAAGTTTTGATAATGCAACCAAAAGTCTAGAAAAAATGATTGATAGTCAGGTTCTTGACAAATGCAAATGGGGGATAGGTTATAATGATTGTAAAACCTGCATGATTTTACCATGAATAGTACCCTTACGATAGTACGTACATGATTAGAACTTTCCTTTTATAACATGTTTACGTTTCACATACAAGAATTAAAAGTATTACGTACGTGTTATAACACGATAAGTAATTATTCTGTATTAACACACGATAATTATTTCAATAATAATTATAATCACGAACATACGAACATGAAATCATGAACGTAAATTAATCACGAGCTTAATATTACGTATGTATGTATATTTATTACGATCACGAATAAATATATATTAAGTCACGATCGATAACTAACTAAATCACGTAAAAACACGAACACGAGAACACACTTATAATTTAGACACAGAAAATGTCCGGGTTACCCCATGTGGGCCCCATACCCGTGGACACACAAGAGAAAAAGGGCCTAGCTCATTAATTTTACTAAACAAGGAATTAAGGAAAAGTTATTTTCATAATAACACATTTATTGAAAACAAGAAAAACCCTAAAAGCTTTTCTCCTTTCTCCTTCTTTTGGCCGCCGGGTTTAGCATCACCAAAGGGGTGTTTCGGTTTGATTTTGGTGTTAGATTCATTGCACGGATCGTTAGTGTGTTCATCCTCTTTATTTCACGTGATCGGTATAAACCCTAACCTCTTTTCTTTTATGTTTTGATTTATTAATCACATAAAATCATGAATGTTTTTAATAAACTAATTAAAAACAAGATATAAACATGTTATTTAATCATGGGGTTTAATCAATTAAGTGTTAAGGGGGTGTTTATTTGTTGGCTGACGCCTAACCGAGCCCAAGGGGGCTCTCGACTTGGCTTAACTCGCACCACCGAGACCACATGGTCTCGGTTTGGTGGTGATGGTGTCACGGCAGCAGCAAGGAAGGGAAAACCCCGACCTAGGTCGGGGTATGGTGGTGTTTTTGGGTCCGATTCACGGGTTAAAACACGGGTCCGGTTCACACATGTTAGATTAAATCACGGTTTGATTCATGAGTTGTTTTTACAAGTTAAATATTTTTACAAGTTATATTTTTACAAGACTTAAATTAAATTAATTAAAAGCATGAACATGATTAATTTAATTTACATGACTTAGGTTATTAATTTTATTATTAATACATGAATTTTAACCTAAGTATTTATCATTTAATTAGACTATATAATTAATTAATTATTGAAACCATGACTTATAATTAATTAATTTACATGACTTAGGTTATATTATTAATAGATAATAATACATGTTTTAACCTAAGTATTTATTATACCTTTATTTAATTAAATCATGTTCTATTTAATTAAATACTTTAACCTATAGTTTATTTAATTCACATGAAATAATTAATAAACTATATTATATAATCACATGACTTAGAATAATAATTAGTAAACACTTAAGCTTATATAATTAGCTTATTTATCCAGCTTATATCTAATTTTAAAAACTTTCTATTTTTAGAAACTTATTTAATTAAGGCAGCTAATCTATTTATGGAAACTTTCTATTTTTAGAAACTTATCTATTTTAAGCAGTAAATCTATTTTTAGAAACTTTCTATTTTTGGAAACTTTCTATTTTTGGTAACTTTCTATTTTTGGAAACTTTCTATTTCAGGAAACCTGCTATTTCTAGGAAGTTACTTATTATTACACAACAAGTATAATAATACATGAAATACAAGTAATACTTAATCAGAATAGACAGAATATATGATAAACACAATATTAAGCTTAAATCAGTAAAACATGACATGAACATATAAAACAAGCTAAGACATGATATAAAACCAGTTACGTACTCAGTAATCAGATACTTATACATGTATGTATTTATGTAGCATTAGTGATACCGAAATAGGACTCTCTTCCGTTCGTCTTCTTCGTTCACTGGACATAAGGTACGGATTCTCCGTCCTTTCAGTATGGACATTCTTTCCTTATTAGAAGTTCCCGTATGCAACCAACTGTTTTCCCTAGTATATGTTTTATATGTTTTTGAATTGCTTATGTTTAAATTAGAATACCTAAAGCCATATACATGCATGACCAGTTTCATCTAGTTATGGAGGTACCATAGCCATAACACTGGAGGCACTAGTGTTATGACTTTACCACGGCGGAGTGATAGCTCGTGGCGTCCCTTCAGCTTTTGGCCATATTATATTTATCACGTGGGGCGTATGTGTGCATCCTAGTTTACATATTTTCAGCGGATTACTCATTGTGAATGTGGTGTGTGCCTTGCATCCTTCACAAGGAGTTGATCCCTCCTACCCAAAACTAGTATATTAAATTAGAGGCAACCCCTCTAATTTGCATGACGAGGTCACCCCTCCAAGTATTCATGCACGTTGATATTTCATGACCTATATTGGCTAATGGTAAATATGTTAAACAATTTTTACAAGATAAACATAAGGCTTTTCAAACTATAAAACCAGTTTTACTAAGATATAACCAGGTTATACAGGACTTAGTCTCTTCCGATGTTTCATGTTTATATGCTTATATTATTCATGCTATACTTGTATATCCGTGCACTGAGCGTATTGCTCAGCCATTTTCCTTTTCATGTTCCCAAAACGGCAGGTACTCAGGGACGCTCGTAGACTTTAAGCGTACGTGCATATGGATTGGAAGCTTCCTAGCCTTCTTTACTTTATGCATTTCTTTATACTTTGATACTCATTTCCGTGGACATTGTTTAGTCCTTTCATTTACAGTACTTATGTTTGTGTGTGATGAGTTCTACTTTTGGGGGTACCGATGTTTGATTCTGGTATTTCCTTTATGGTCATGTAATCTTTAGACATTTATCCTTGTATGCTTTGATGACACGCCATAATCACGCGTGACATTCCATTTATCAAAATGGGGTGTTAAAATTATGGTATCAGAACCAAGGCTTTGACCTGTAGGCTCTCAAAACACGACCTGTGATTAGTGGGTAGTCACTATGGTCTTCCTAGAACTGACAGTCGGTTTTGATGCATTCATCATTTTCATGCATACATATATATGTTATTGTCGCAGGTTTATGACTAAGTAATGGTTGGTACAGGACTGGCCCTATTTAGTCGCATGTGTTTTATCGAAAATTTTAAATTTGGGACCGACCCATTGGCGTCCCCTCGCCATGTCTTTTGTTTTGGGTGAACTGACCATAGGCGTTCACTCTCGCGCATACAAAAGTTTTTATAAAACTGCATCATGCATTCATGTACTAGTTTTCCTGCATAATATTTTTCTCATGATTTATTGGTATAAATTTTTTTCATGTATATAGTTTATGTTTTAATCAGTTTAATCATGTATTTTATGTTATACTGTCGGATGGTTCTCACACGCGAGCAGGAACAACTCAATGCAGCAATCCAAGCTACAATGCAAGCGATGCTTCCTCAGCTGAGGAACGAAATCAGGGCTGAGGTTTAGGCTGCCAACAATCAGCAGCATCACCCAGTACCTCCTCCTCCTCCCCCAGCAACATTGGCCACATGGATGGAGAGATTCAACAAGCTCCGTCCTTGAGCTTTCAAGAGAATGGATAGCCCCAGTGAAGCTGAAAGATGGTTGGCTCACATTAAGAAGATCTTCGATACTATGGGCTGCGACCCCGTTTTCAAGTCGAGGTTGGCATGCTACCGGTTTGAAGGTGATGTGTTAGCATGGTGGATAGCACTGAAGTAGTCTGAGGGAGGTGATGATTGAGTGGCTGGTTTGACATGGGCTCAGTTCAGGGATAGGGTGATGGAGCAGTTCTTTCCCAAGGCTGAGCAAGACAAGCTGAAGAGGGAGTACCATAGGATCCAACAGAGACCTGGGAAGAATAGCAACGAGTTCATGCAGCACTTTCTTCGCTTAGCTGGTTTCCTTGGTGCAGCAGCAGGTACTCCTGAAGAGCTGGCACACCACTTCAGGTGGGCTCTTCGTACATCGGTCGCAAACAACTTGGTGTGTGCTACGTTCAACAGGTAGCACAAGTGGCCGATGCAGCACGTAAGCTGGAGATGCTGCAGGAGAGAGATGAGTTCGGGGAAGCAGAGAGACCCGATAAGAGGTAAACATTCGTATTTAAGCGATGACCAATCCGTATTCTTTAAGTATATGTCAATATTTCATCTCTTTAAATTGTATCTTCCAGACAGAAGGCTGGGGACCGGTCTCAACCGGCTACTCAGCAACAGCCTAATCAGCCCAAGGGAAACGGTCAGACTAACGACCGTTCTGCTACGGATAGGCGTGGCGGTAATGATAATTACCGTAACAACGCTGGACACTCCAACAACAGCAGGTCCTTATACTTACGCGTTTTCTTATGAGTACATGTTATGATTCTTAATTCTGACACATTAGCAAATCTTCTACCAGGAATCATGGTAACAGTAGGGACCAGAACCAGAGAGGTTCACAGCCTAACTGTCCAGCTATCACTGCTATTCAATCTTACGATTATTCGCATTGTCCTTTGTACCCTATTATCATGTCTCATGTATAATGTTTTTATCAGGTTCTCAGCCAGTCAGGACACCTGCTGGAGGATATACTCATCCTCTTTGCTCTACTTGCCACCGTAGGCACCCAGGGCCATGTCGCCGTGACAGTGACGCATGCTTCAAGTGTGGTCTTCCTGGCCATCGCATGAAGGACTGCCGCAAGGGTGAGATGGAGGGCACATCGGGACATGCTGATACCAAGTCACCTCCTACTACTGGACGCGTTTACACGACATCTCGCGATCAGGCCAACAAGTCTCCAGGTACCATCACTGAAATCTTGTATATGTATGGTCAAGCTGCATGTGTTCTGTTTGATACGGGTGCTACTCACTCGGTCATTTCTACTACTTATGCCAAGAATGTTAGGATACTCCTCATGCCACTAGAGAATAGACTCAGTATTTCCACGCCTTTGAGAGACTCTGTACTTATAACCCATGTGTACAAGAGCCTTCCCCTAGAGTTTGACGACAAGGTTTGTCCTGTTGACGCACTTCCGCTGGACATGAATGATTTTGACATGATTTTGGGCATGGATTGGCTATCCAAGCATCATGCTACCATAGACTGCCATTCATATCGAGTCATCTTCGGTGATGTTAATGCGCCAGAGTACATTCACAACGGGTTCGTACCCGGCAGGTCTGTACAAATCATATCAACCCTGCAAGCACGTGCACTACTTTCACATGGTTGCGAGGGTTATCTAGATACTGTTCATGACATGCATGTTGAATCCCCATCAATTCAGAATCAGCCGATAGTGTCAGAATTTCCAGACGTATTTCCAGAAGAACTTCTGGGCATACCACCTGCACGCGAAGTAGAATTTAATATCGAGCTCATCCCAGGAGCTGAGCCGATTTCCAAGGCTTCTTATCGCATGGCTCCAATAGAGTTGAAGGAGCTGAAGGATCAACTGCAAGAACTTCTGGAACGAGGTTTTATTCGACCAAGCGCATCTCCATGGGGCGCACCGGTCTTATTCGTTAAGAAGAAGGACGACAATATGCGTCTTTACATAGACTATCGTGAACTCAACAAGATTAACATCAGGAATAGGTATCCACTACCACGTATAGACGATATGTTTGACCAAATCCAAGGGGCCAAACATTTCTCCAAGATTGATCTAAGGTCAGGCTATCATCAGTTACGGGTTAAGGAGCAGGACATCGCCAAGACTGCTTTCCGTACACGCTATGGCCACTAAGAATTTGTAGTCATGCCATTTGGCCTTACCAATGCTCCAGCAGTGTTCATGGATTTGATGAACAGAATCTTCCATGAATTTCTAGACAAGTTCGTCATTGTCTTCATCGATGACATCCTGGTTTTCTTTAAGTCCAAGGAGGAACACGAAGACCATCTTCGTACAGTACTACAGATTCTCCGCCAGAAGCAGTTGTATGCTAAATTCTCCAGGTGTGAGTTCTGGTTAGACAAGGTGGCATTCTTAGGTCACATTGTATCAGCAGAAGGAATCACTATGGATCCAGCGAAGGTTGAGGCTATTACCAAATGGCCAAGGCCGACATCAGCGACTGAAGTCCGCAGCTTCCTAGGCTTAGCTGGTTATTACCGTAGTTTCATGGAGAACTTTTCCCGCCTAGCACTACTATTGACCAAACTGATGCGGAAAGGGGAGAAATTCGTCTAGACTGACGAACGAGAGAAGAGCTTTGAAGACCTGAAGCAGAAGTTAGTATCTGCACCTATTCTTACTCTCCCATCTGGTACAGGTGGATTTCAAATCTACAGTGATGCATCGGGGAAGGGACTTGGCTGTGTTCTCATGCAACATGGGAAAGTGATTGCGTACGCTTCACGGCAGCTTAAGTCTTATGAGAAAAATTACCCTACACATGACTTGGAACTTGCAGCAGTCGTGTTTGCATTGAAGATATGGAGGCACTACTTGTATGGAGAATCATGTGACATTTTCACGGACCACAAGAGCTTGAAGTATATCTTCACTCAGCGTGAATTAAACATGAGACAGAGGAGATGGTTAGAGCTGTTGAAGGATTATGACATTAATCTGCAGTATCATCCTGGCAAAGCGAATGTAGTGGCAGATGCACTTAGCAGAAAGTCCGGAATGATCAACGGCATTGAGATTGAGGAGGAAATCATAAAAGACTTGGAGCGACTAGACATAGAGATCATGGTACGTGGACAGCATGGTTAATGGACTAATCTTAGAGTAGAACACGAGTCACTCTCTAAGATCAAGGAAGCTCATAAAGATGATGGAGAAATTTGGGCGATAATTCAGAATTTGGAGAAGCAGATAGAATTTTGAGTAGATGCAGATGGTATCTTATGGCAGGGCACGAGACTTTGTGTTACTGATGATCAAGAACTCCGGGAAGCCTTGTTGGCCGAGGCTCATAGCTCCCCTATTTTCTATACATCCTGGTTCAACCAAGATGTATCATGACATCAAGCAGTACTTTTGGTGGAGTGGTATGAAACAGGATGTTGCTACTTACGTCTCCAAATGTCTTACCTGCCAGCAGGTCAAGATCGAGCATCAGCGATCTGGCGGTCTTCTTCAACCATTAGATATTCCAGAGTGGAAGTGGGACAAAATCACCATGGATTTTGTTACTGGTCTTCCGCCAACCAAGAGGAAGCACGTTGTAATTTGGGTTATCGTTGATCGACTTACCAAATC
Source organism: Glebionis coronaria (assembly GCA_025667525.1). Classification (NCBI taxonomy): domain Eukaryota; kingdom Viridiplantae; phylum Streptophyta; class Magnoliopsida; order Asterales; family Asteraceae; genus Glebionis; species Glebionis coronaria. The sequence continues at coordinate 119,228,510 of CM046874.1, read as the reverse complement.
AGCTCATTTCTTACCGATCCGCAAGGAAGATGCGGTCAGTAAACTCGCCGATACTTATAGAAGGGAGATCATGAGACTTCACGGTGCTCCACCCAGCATCGTCTCAGACAGAGATCCTCGTTTCACTTCGCGATTCTGGAGAAGTCTACAGAAAGCTTGGGGTACACAACTTAAGCTTAGCACGACTTTTCATCCTCAAACAGACGGGCAGTCAGAGCGAACGATTCAGACATTGGAAGACATGTTGAGGTCATGTGCGTTAGAATGGACGGGTGATTGGGACGATTATATCTCTTTGCCAGAGTTTACATACAACAACAGTTGGCACGCAAGTATCAAGTGTGCTCCTTTCGAGATGTTGTATGGCAGAAAATGTCGCGCCCCAATCTGCTGGGATCAGGTTGGTGAGCGAACACTTGAAGGACCAAAAATCATAGAGCTGACTAATGAGAAGGTCACAGTAGCTAAGCAGAAACTGCAAGAAGCACGGTCACGTCAGTAGAGCTACGCAGACAATCATCGTAGGGACTTACATTTTAACGTAGGAGATCACGTTTTCCTTAAGGTTTCGCCGGCACGTGGTGTTAGAAGTTTTGGAATTAAAGGGAAGCTCAGTCCTTGATTCATCGGACCGTTTGATATCATTGAACGAGTCGGTGAAGTATCTTACCGTTTAGCTTTACCTCCGCAGCTTTCTCATGTACACAATGTTTTCTATGTGTCCTTACTCAGAGGGTACCAGTATCATCCCATTCACATGGTTCAATATCCACTGGAACAGATTCGTGAAGATCTCACTTTCATAGAAGAACCCGAACGAGTTCTTGACATACAAGAACGAGTCATGAGAAGGAAGACGATTCCATTCTTCAAAATCCTTAGGATGGATCATACCCAGCGGGAAGCCACTTGGGAAACAGAGGAGTCTATCCGGGCTTCTTACCCTCATTTCATATTTTGAATTCGGGTATGTTCTTCTTTTCCAGTTTACTTTATCTATAATTCGGGGACGAATTATTCTTTTTAGGGGGAAGAGTTGTAAAACCCGCATGCTTTTACCATGAATAGTACCCTTACGATAGTACGTACATGATTAGAACTTTCCTTTTATAACATGTTTAAATTTCACGTACAAGAACTACAAGTATTACGTACGTGTTATAACACGATAAGTATTTATTACGTATTAATACACGATAATTATTTCAATAATAATTATAATCACGAACATGCGAACATGAAATCATGAACGTAAATTAATCACGAGCTTAATATTACGTATGTATGTATATTTATTACTATCACGAATAAATATATTAAGCCACGGTCGATAACTAATTAAATCACGTAAAAACACGAACACGAGAACACACTTATAATTTAGACACGGAAAATGTTCGGGTTACCCCATGTGGGGCCCCATACCCGCGGACACATAAGAGGAAAAGGGCCTAGACCATTAATTTTTACTAAACAAGGAATTAAGGAAAAGTTATTTTCATAATAACACATTTATTGAAAACAAGAAAAACCCTAAAAGCTTTTCTCCTTTCTCCTTCTTTTGACCGCCGGGTTTAGCATCACCAAAGGGGTGTTTCGGTTTGATTTTGGTGTTAGATTCATTGCAAGGATCGTTAGTGTGTTCATCCTCTTGATTTCACGTGATCGGTATAAACCCTAACCTCTTTTCTTTTATGTTTTGATTTATTAATCACATAAAATCATGAATGTTTTTAATAAACTAATTAAAAACAAGATATAAACATGTTATTTAATCATGAGGTTTAATCATATAAGTGTTAAGGGGGTGTTTGTTTGTTGACCGACGCCTAACCGAGCCCAAGGGGGGGCTCGACTTGGCTTAACTCGCACCACCGAGACCACATGGTCTCGGTTTGGTGGTGATGGTGTCACAACAGCGGCAAGGAAGGGAAAACCCCGACCTAGGTCAGGGTATGGTGGTGTTTTTAGGTCTGGTTCACGGGTTAAAACACAGGTCCGGTTCACACATGTTAGATTAAATCATGGTTTGATTCATGAGTTGTTATTACAAGTTAAATATTTTTACAAGACTTAAATTAAATTAAATAAAAGCATGAACATGATTAATTTAATTTACATGACTTAGATTATTAATATGAATTTTAACCTAAGTATTTATCATTTAATTAGACTATATAATTAATTAATTATTGAAACCATGACTTATAATTAATTAATTTACATGACTTAGGTTATATTATTAATAGATAATAATACATGTTTTAACCTAAGTATTTATTATACCTTTATTTAATTAAATCATGTTATATTTAATTAAATACTTTAACCTATAGTTTGTTTAATTCACATGAAATAATTAATAAACTATACTATATAATCACATGACTTAGAATAATAATCAGTAAACACTTAAGCTTATATACTTAGCTTAATTATCCAGCTTATATCTAATTATGGAAACTTTCTATTTTTAGAAACTTATTTAATTAAGGCAGCTAATCTATTTATGGAAACTTTCTATTTTTAGAAACTTATCTATTTTAAGCAGTAAATCTATTTTTAGAAACTTTCTATTTTTGGAAACTTTCTATTTTTGGTAACTTTCTATTTTTGGAAACTTTCTTTTTCAGGAAACCTGCTATTTTTAGGAAGTTACTTATTATTACACAAGTATAATAATACATGAAATACAAGTAATACTTAATCCGAATAGACATAATATATGATAAACACAATATTAAGCTTAAATCAGTAAAACATGACATGAACATATAAAACAAGCTAAGACATGATATAAAACCAGTTACGTACTCAGTAATCAGATACTTATACACGTATGTATTTATGTAGCATTAGTGATACCGAAGTAGGATTCTCTTCCGTTCGTCTTCTTCGTTCACTGGACATAAGGTACGGATTCTCCGTCCTTTCAGTATGGACATTCTTTCCTTATTAGGATTTCCCGTATGCAGCCAACTGTTTTCCCCAATATATGTTTTATATGTTTTTGAATTGCTTATGTTTAAATTAGAATACCTAAAGCCATATACATGCATGGCCAATTTCATCTAGTTATAGAGGTACCATAACCATAACACTAGAGGCACCAGTGTTATGACTTCACCACGGCGGAGTGATAGCTCGTGGCATCCCTTCAGCTTTTGGCCATATTATATTTATCACGTGGGGCGTATGGGTGCATCCTAGTTTACATATTTTCAGCAGATTACTTAGTGTGAATGTGGTGTGTGTCTTGCATCCTTCACAAGGAGCTGATCCCTCCTACCCAAAACTAGTATATTAAATTAGAGGCAGCCCCTCTAATTTGCATGACGAGGTCACCCCTCCAAGTATTCATGCACGTTGATATTTCATGGCCTATATTAGCTAATGGTAAATATGTTAAACAGTTTTTACAAGATAAACATAAGGCTTTTCAAACTATAAAACCAGTTTTACTAAGATATAAAGGTTATAGAGGACTTAGTCTCTTCCGCTGTTTCATGTTTATATGCTTATATTATTCATGCTATACTTGTATATCCGTGCACTGAGCGTATTGCTCATCCGTTTTCCTTTTCATGTTCCCAAAACGGCAGGTACTCAGGGACGCTCGTAGACTTAAAGCGTACGTGCATATGGATTGGAAGCTTCCTAGCCTTCTTTACTTTATGCATTTCTTTATACTTTGATACTCATTTCCGTGTACATTGTTTAGTCCTTTCATATACAGTACTTATGTTTGTGTGTGATGAGTTCTACTTTTGGGGTACCGATGTTTGATTCCGGTATTTCCTTTATGGTCATGTAATGTTTAGACATTTATCCTTGTATGCTTTGATGACACGCCATAATCACGCGTGACATTCCATTTATCAAAATGAGGTGTTACATTTACCATGTTGTTGATCCTCTTCTTGCGTATTTTCCTTATATGTCAGATATGTCATATATTGGTTTACCTGAATTCCAAAAGAAAGAGGAACCTGAATTTGTTCCAATCAAGTTTGAAAGAGAAAGTAACTCTACTTCTTCTGATCAAATTTGTGTTGAAGTCTCACAGGTCACACAACCCCTAGCAATAGTGTTGGTACTCACTCTGAGAAATTGGCTTCTGAACTAAGTAGTTCAAATATCATAAATTCTCAGACCACAACTAAGTTAGAAGAAAAAGTTGTCTTTGAAAAGTCTGGTGGGTTAAATCTAAATGCTCCTAAATACCAACCTAGTAAGAAGAATGTTAGATTTTCTGAGATGTACATAAATAACAAGTGTAGAAAAGGGAAATGTCAAGTCTTGTTACAAGTGTAGGGGTACTGATCATTAATAAGTGTGAAAACACTTATCCTTTTACCACTTATTTCCAATAATAACAAGACCAAAACGTGTGATTTATGTCGTAAAAGTCGGAATTATGCGTGGTTTGTGTTTTTATTGTGTTTTAGGACCAAAAGATGAAAAAGGAAGAAAACGCGGGCTTTCACGGGCTTTTATCGAAGAAAACGGGAAAAGACGAAGTCAAAAGATCAAGAGTGCTTAAAGAACGGATGTCCAAGACCTATTCTGAAGATTTATCAAAGAACAAGTCTAAAGACGGAAGTTTAATGAAGTCGAAGAACTTAAGTCTAATAGAAGAAGAAAATTAAAAGACAAGTTCAAATCCCGAGACTACAAAGACGAAGAATTAAAGTCGATTCGAGAAGAAAAAGAAAGAAGAAAGCACCACACATGCCTCCCACTTCCCTATAAATACCCTCCTAATCACATTAGGAGGGGGTTAGCTAGTTTTTATTTTTAAAAAAAGTTTCTTTCTAGTTTTTAGAGAGAGAAAGTCTTAAACTTTCTCTCACTAGATTTCATTCTCTCTTTTAATCTTTGAAGATCAAACATTTTGTATTGCTTATTTTTATTAATCAAGTTCCATTTTTAAGCTTTTAAATCCTTACTCTCATTCTACACTTCTTGATTTACTCTACCTTTGATCCGAATTTCACATCTCACTCGTATGATTTGATGTTTTTCGTGAATAAAGGTTTGATCTTTTGGTTTACACACAAGCTCTTACACGTTTAGGCCATAAGCTCATAATGCTTATTGGCTTATTCGAATCTTAGCTTATTGATTCTCGGATTTTGCAAAAGGTTTTAGTAAGTTTAAAGTTCATTCCATAAAGTTTTGATCTTTTATGTTTTAGAAGTCATTAAATTTAAGCTTTTTGAATTGTTTAAGATCCGGTTAGAATAGCTTATTGCACTTGCTTATTGAGTTTCACTCTTGCCACAAATTTCGGAACAGTTACATTTCATCGCAATCTAAGGGTTTTATACACATTCCGATAACGTCATACACATTCCGATAGCTTTGGGTTTTTGATCGCAATAACCCATTAGGGTTTTACTTTGCGATCGGTTGGTTAATCCCCTTATTCCGATCTGGGTTGCGATCGCACATTGCGATCGCATATTCCGACGGTCTTAAGGACTTGGTTAAGACGAAGTGCTGCCCATTTTTCGACAGCATCATTCCGATAGATTCACATTGCGACAGATTTATTCACAACATTCCGACGGGTAGTAAGATCATACATTCCGATGGATCCTTGTTTAATATTCTGATGGTTGAAAGTTTGATGTATTCTGATGGACATTAATTGTCTTATTCCGATTGATTAAGTTTTCTAGTTTTACAAGCTTTAAGTTTTAAGAATTTTCATAAATTAACTTTAAGTTTAATTTTGTCAAAGCTTTAAATTACTCAACGACACTTTAATTACTTGCTAATAGTTTAAATTAGATAAACAAACCAAACCATTCTCTTGATTCACCAAAAGACGATTGAGTCGCACTTAAGACCGGTTTTCAATTCGAAAAGATTCGGACGATAAGATTTTATATTTGGTTGCAAAAACTAAATATTAATCATCTACAATCTTACTGTAGAGAAAATCAAAATCCTTATAGGAATAACTTTAGCAGGGGAAATGATGATTTGTATTCTAGTAATACCAGTCAAAGTCCTAGGTCAAAATGGTGCAGAGACTAGTATCATTTAGGAATGGCACCTAACCATCTAATAATGTTAAGACATTTTAATTATAGTAGGTCATCTCAGGCTAATGCTGGTAGAACATTTTATGCAAAACCATACTTCACTAAGTACAATTCTAGATCAGAATGGACCAATAGCTCTACTAAATCAACACCTCACTTTAGACACACCAGACCAGTTCCTTTTGTATCTCATACAAGGCCTAGGAACATGACCAATTCCAGACCTTATTTTGGTAGTGTTGTACCAAAATCCTATGTAGCACAACCACGGGTAAGAAATTTTTCTCAAAAGAGATAAGGCTTAAATCATCATAAAACTTACTCTAAAAGTTGGAACACTTACTCTAAAAGCTGGAACAATTTCTCAGATGATAAAGTGAAATTAGAGAAAATAGGTGATGATTTTACATATAAGAGAGTGCCCATTATAGTGTATGGAGACCAATTTTTAGTCATGACAAAGATGTGATGATAGATCAAGTTGTGAAAGCCTTAAGATATCAGAAGAAGTACTTTGTTTGGGAATTTGTTGATGGAAGTGTTACACACAGATCTAAGCACGGGAATGGGGCAGTGTCTTTCAAATATACTGTTAATTCTCCTTGGAAATCAGGAAGGTAATAGAGTATCTTTTCTGTTGTAAAATTTTTGTAAAGTATTTAATGTTGTTTGTGTTTTTCTTAATTCTATCAAATTCTTAATGTTGTTAGTCATGTTTTTCAAATCTAAAAGGGAAAATGTTTTTGTCACATATTTTCTTGGTTTTAGACTAACATTTGAAGGATGAGCAACGAACCATGAAGGAATTTGGATATTGTATGCTTGTGAGTTGCTGAGTAATTTTTAGTCATCTGATTTTCACTGGATGGCTCACTCTTTGATGTCTCGTTAATGAGATGTCATAGACAACAACTTTAGGCGGGAAATCCTCTCAAGAAGACTTCTTATGCAAGTCTATCTGATCATAGGCAGTATCTTGATACTCATAATGGTTGTCACAAACCAGAGGTTACAACAACCTACAAGTGTAAAGTGTTTAGTAGGATTCATATTGAGCACACAAGGAATAGTTTGTATTAATAGAAATATATGAACAAGAAACCATACAGGACTCATTGTTTATCTCATATGTTTAAGTGTGTTTTGAGTACTTTGATGACTTGCTTAGATTTGAAGTTATCTCATATCTCTTTGAGTGTGAGATTCTACTATTGTGTGAGTGTTAAAAAATGTTGTATATTGTTATGTATTCATTTATGTACATGTTTCTACTCTTTATAAGTAGTTTTGAGTTTTGTAGTTTGGGAAATTTAGTTTAATATTGGTTTGAGGATTTATGTTGGTAGCATTATTCTTAATGTCGTTAGTGTATATTAGTTCTGGTGGGTGTCCATTAGTTTTGTTATTAGAAGGAGTTTTTACATATTACCGTTATGTCAATTACTTCAACCCTATGTAATCTTTGTAAGATATTTACTTGTATCTTTTCAAAGAAATCATTATTTCCTAGTCTTACTCTATTTTTGGCAATTTGATAATAACGGCCTAATCAAATCTCTCTAATTCTACTATAAAAACTAATTTCCTCTCACCAAAACTTCACTTTTACCTTTATATCTTTAACCCACATACCTACATTCATTCTTATCATCCTTTCATCATAAATCCTAATGGCGAACCTTTCTTTTTGTGATACTAACAACTAAGTTGCTTGTCTCACTGAGCATCATGATTATCCATAATTTCAGGAGATAATCAACTTCCGAAAACAGTGTCACGTTCATCATGCCCTCACCATTAACCCTAAGTTACTCAAAACTGTTATTCATCAATTTAGAAAACAGTTGTAGCAAAATAAAAAAATTATGGACACTAAGTCATTAAAGCTGAAGTAAATGGTAGAGAATTATTACTAACAGAAGAATTAGTAAGGGAGCACTTAAAGTTTAGAGATGCTGATGGATTTTTTACTTTTCTTACTACTTAGATCATAGATGGAGTTAATTTTATTGGATATAGGAGTGCTGGGTCTTTCACCTTTTACAAGGCATCCTTTTCTTCCTAATGGAGATATCTTGCTCATGTTCTCATTCATTGCATAAGTCCAAAGAGTGCTTTTTGGGATCAGTTTGGAAGCAATATAGCCACTGCCATGGTTTGTCTTTCAACGAATAGGTTTTACAATTTTAGTCATCTTATCTTTACTAGTATGATCAAGAACATTTCTAGTAGGCATAAGTATCTTATGTACCCAAGATTCTTGTTGGCCGTACTTGTTGGGATGGGTCATTCTTTGGGAAATAATAAAAAGGAATACAAGACCCCTATCCTCACACAAGGTGTTTTTACAGATGAAAAAGATCAATAACAAATGGAATAATGTGGTGGTTCCTCTTACAACTCCTATGTTGAAGTTTGAAGAAGCTGGTATTGATGAAGGAACAACAAACCCAGCTGTATCTTGATATGAGCTATTTTAGTCATATCAATTATATCATAAAACAACTTAAATATGCAATAAATGTATGAAAATGCCTTGTATATGTTTGTTTCTTGTTTTAATGTGTGTAGGTACCAAGATCACGAAAAACCGGCAAAACTGACACGAGTTTGAAGAAAAAGATTGAAGAAGCCAAAATCGAGCTCTTCTTTAGAGGATTTAATATTTTTAAAGGGCTTATGGGACTAGTGGGTCCCACATTGGAGCAAATGGGCTTAAAGGCCCATTTAGAAAAATGTAATATTTGTTTAAGTGATCATGGGCCCAAATTCAACAATCATTTAGACGGATGGAGTGTTGATAAAAAGTCCAAGCCCAATTCACAATTTAATTAACATGGGACGGTTTGAGTGAATTTGGGCTTTTCAAACCCAATTAGGGTTAAACTTGGAACGACTATAAAGCAAATTTACACGTAAATTTATTCAGTCAAAAATTCCCCCACTCACCTTTATTAATATCATAACTTCACACGTTTTCTGTCATTACCCCACTTTCTCACAATAAAATATAGTCGATACATTCTATGTGTTTCTTCCTCACTTTTTTCACCCTCACCCAAAAAGAAAACCAGTAACAATATTTCACTGTTCCAAAACCCTAGTTCAAGAAATCACTTAAATTAAATGGGGCTTTTTACTCCCACGTGTGATTCACACTTGGGGGAATTAAATCCCCCAAGTTTAAGGAAGAGAAGAGATGGAAGGAACAAGCTATGTGGCAACCATCTACTGGATGAAACACATCACCACTCCTATTCCACCAATAGAAGAGAGACACATCAGCAACAAAGAAGCACAACTAGCACAACGGATGCCATGTTGGCAATCCGTATGCTAGATGGGCTAATCTCGACCCTTGGATGAAAAGAAGAAAAAGAAGAGATGGAATATGCTGAAAAGATCCGAATATTCTCCCCTCAACAGCCTTTGGGATGGCTATAAAAACCCTCAATTAATCTGTAATCAACATCTCTTTTTTTACTTTATTGTTATTATGCAAAATTAGTTTTAGATAAAATGTATTTTTATTTCCTTTTTCAAGCATTGTAATCAGATTGGTTAATTAATAAAGTTCTGTTTTCATTCAATCTTGTCTACGGTTACTTTACAATTCTGCACTTTATCTCGAATATTGATTTTGGTTATAATAATATTAAAGTTAATTGATAAAGCTTCTTAATAGCTGATATTAATTAATTAAAGTAAACTGGGAACAAACTTTCCCTACTAGAAAGTTAATTAAAAAAAGAGATCCGAATATTACTTGGTGATTCGTTGGGTTATATTGATATTTGGTTCGAAAAATCAAATATGATGGTTCGAATAGTTGATAATGGTGGTTCGAAGGTGTAGATTCGGTTCTAAGGTTGTTCAGCACAACCTTCTACTCAAAGGATATCTCCAATAGGTTATTATTCTTTTTAATTTTATTGTTCTTATTACTTTAATAAATCTGTTTTTGTTAAATGATGTGATGAATATCTGCTTACTGCTTTTCTATTTTTCTGTTTAAAATAATGGTTCTAGTAATAATTTGTTTATTTACTCTAAATTTCCTTTTAGTTTAATTGTGCTGTTTGGATTTCTGCGCGTTTAGGTTGTTTGGAACTGATTTATGTTAATTATGTTCATTAGATGCAGTACTTGAAATTAGATGAGGTTTTACTTTTATAATTCATGGGTTGTGAGTTTATCTTAATGTTAATCGTAGAATATATAGAGTAAGGTTTGGTCATCAGTAATATAATAGTAAGGGAGGTTTTTCTATGGTAAAATCTGATATATAGGACTGAGTTGTGTAAGCTTTTAGATTGATTACTACCTGCTGCAGTTATGTTATATAGGTTTTATGTTTGCTGAGCAGTTAGTATAAATCTGCAGATTTTATAACATGTTAGAATGCTATGCATCTTGTTTCCTTTTCTTTAACTGATAAAGTAATCTTGTTTAGTATTTATATGATTTGGTACATTTAGCTGATAGAAGATATCTTTGCTGATATATGCTTATGCTGCTTGATTTGCATCTTGCTGATATAAGAGATTAGGATCTAATTGTTCTTGCTGGTTTTATTACCTAGTTTGCTCGTTATCTGAGTTGTTCTGATCATGAATGACTGCTATTGCATAGTTCTTATTGTTACTTTTTGTTAGCTGATTTGTGCAATTTGGTATATTCATGTTAGATTAGCTGAATTTATATAGCTATTAGTTATCAGATTCTATTGATCTGATTAACTCAAAGGCTTATTCCTATCAGCTTGCTTTAAATAAGCTTTACAAAAGTCACCTCCTGTGACTGAAATTCTTATCTGTTCAAAAAGAAAATTATTCGCAAAAATATGCCACTGCTGGGTCTCGACCTCGTGACCTAGCGTTTCACCACCAAGCGTGTTAGCCAACTGAGCTAAGAGCTCTTTTGGGTTTAATTTCCTTTAGTGTAATTAATATAACGTCTTTGTCCTTGGCAGATTTTAAATTTAGTGTTGTTTAATTTAGTTTACGTTTTGAATAAAGTTTTATTAAAATTTTTATTAAAAGTAAATTCTGAGTTTTTTTTAAATATAAAAAAAAAATGTTTTTATTAATTTTAAAAGTTTAAAGTTTATTTTAATAATTAGATTTTTATAATTTTAGATTTAAATAAAATAGATTTGGTATAAGTAAATTTTAATAAAGTTAATTAGTTTAAAAAGTTAATTAGATTTCTAAAAATAGTTTAAAAGTAATTTTTATTAAATAGAATTATTTTTATAGATTTTTAAATAGTTTATTATTTTAATTAGTTTTAATTTTAAGTAATTGTTTTAGATTTAAATAATTTTAGGGTTTACGATTCATGCACTTTAGGTTAAAATTAATAGTTTAAAATTGGTAGATTTTCATTTGAGTTTAAAAACCGAAAACCAATTCGAATCAATTGTCCAAATCGAAATAAAACGTCTCAAATTCATAAGACTTTCGTGTACAACGAACTTGGTTCATCACGTGTTTAATTAAATTCATCTTTGGTAATATTAATCTATTACTTTTTCCTAAAGGTAATTTTCTAATTTACCCTATAACGTATCTTAATTATCACTATACTATCACGATCACATCATATCTCAAACCAAATCAACCAGAGTGGCATTTACTATTTCTACCTCTCCACCAGTTTCACAAACCTATAGGAGGAAGGGCAGACAAGTGTCTCGGGTATCTCAGCTTGGGACATCTAATTTTGTCCTAGATGCAGATGAGACTATTAGTACTATTGAGTCTAATAGAACTAGTGGGGCTACTCCTACTATGGCTGAAGTAGTACATGACAAGAGTAACATTCATATGAGCCCTACTATGTCTAGTGATCCATCTACAAGAGTTACTTCATTTGGAAGTGGTGAGGATAGACTGGAACAATTGGAATTGATGGTTACTAATCTTTGTACCAAGGTGGTGGTTTTGGAGCAGGATAAGGAAAGTTAAGCAGCTGTGATTACTTCTCAAGAACATGAAATCCATGCCGTAAAGGAGTTGCTTGCAAAAATCAAGAGTGGTCAGCCATTTCTTCAAGAAAATTTGTGGTTTCTTCTTCTTTTGAAGATATTTTTAGTACTATTACGACTTGCATCAATTCAGGGGAGAAAAATGATAGAAGAATTGATGAAAAGTTTCAGGATGAAGAGAGAATAGCTGTTGAGACTGTTCTTGATCTTAGTTCAGTCAAGATTTCAGGGGAGGAGAGAATAAATTTTATTACTGGTGGTGCAGGGACTTAATGATGGGTTTGATATTCTTAATGATGGTATTCAACATATTAATACTGGTATTATTGGTTAAAGTGCTGGTGGTATGGAGTATTTCAGACCTGATGAAGAGGTGGTAGGTTCTAGTAAGGGGAGGACATAGGAGGAGAATTTTGAAAAGCAAAGCTCAGAAGAAACTAAGGATGATGGATCTCAGTATATCATCAGTCTAAGGGTTACTCAAACAACATCTTCTAAAGTAGTTTTGCCTCCTTTGATCATTAGAAACTCATAAGTAGAAACAACATCTTTTCAAGGGCCAAGAATTGATGCAAAAGATAAAGGGAAAGCTGTTCTGGTAAAAGTGCCTAAACCCAAAAAGAGAAAAAGAGGCTTAGTATATGTTAATCAAACAACACAAGCCATGATCATGCAAACTATTGATGAAATTCATGAAGAGCTTGATGATGATGAAAAGAAAAAGAAAGAGTATGAGAGAGAAGAGACAATCAACAAATGGTGTGAGTGGAGAGCAAGTTTGGAAGTAGCACAAGTCTCTGGAGAAATTAATAATAAAAAAGGTTAAGGATGTTTATGGAGAGTTATGCCAGAGAAAAGAATAATGATTTGTCTACAAATAAGTAAAGACAAATTATGATATATTTCGTTCATGAAAAAACAACTACAACTAAGAGTTTTACAGGGTTACTATAATGATGAACTGTTTAATTAGGCCTTAATTGTTAGCAATACCATGGACACCTTCAGGGGTTACAAAACTAGGATTGAAGAAAAGGCAACATAGACAAAGAATGCAGAAGCAGTTGATGACAGAGTCAAAAAGATATCTAAAAAATTAATAACATTTGAAAGAAAATAAGATTTATCTAAAGAAGATTTGGAAAGTATCATGAAGGTGGTGAGATCTGATGCTATCATGGCTGAACCTTTGTTAGTCAAACATCCAATATATGTCTGGGAAGTTTTGGATGATGAAAATGATGCATGCACTAGATCATATTGGAAGATTCTCAGAACATGTGTGTTTGAAAATCATGGAAAATATTTTCACTTGTATGATCTGCTCTCTGGATTTGATAGGCATGATTTGGTAAGCTTGTGGAATTTAGTCAAAGAAAAGTTCTCAACAGAAGAACCTACTCATGATAAGGATAAAGAATGTGGGTAGAATTTAAGAGGTTGTTTGAACCAGACAAGGATGATGAGTTATGGAAGGAGCTGAGAAAAGGTTTTCATAAGCTCACTTGAACTTTGTTTGAATCTTGTGGTGTTCATCATGTTTGCACTATTAGAGGTACTCTTATTTACATGCTGACATATAAAGAATATCCTTTGGATCTTGGAGTATTGCTTAGTATGATCTTTGAGAAGTTTTAAGTTTCATCTAAAATTTTTGATATGGCCTTGGAAGGGATAAAAAGGATTTATGATCAGTATGATGCAGAGTTAAGAAAAAAGACTACCAGAAGTATTTTTATGCAATTTTAAGTTATTCCCATATTTTTGAAACTTGTGGATTTGAAAGAGGAATCACAAGTTTAGGGGAGGATTGTTGGGAATAAAATTAGTGTTGGTTTTATATTGCACTACCAACATTAATATTATTTAATCTAGTAGAGATGTTCTTAGTATTGGTAGTATGTGAACAGAATTGACCAAGATAGACAGAAGAATATTAATGCTGGTGGTCACATTAATGCAGATTGAAAATAAAGAGTGAAAACGTGTGGAGCTATATTCAGAAGATATTGTGCATATATCTCTTAAAGTTTAAATGGTTTGATTGAATCTTTATCTTGTAAAGGACTCATTGTACCATGAAAGAAGGTCCTAGGTTAGCTATATAACATATCTCTTTCACATACATTTTACTTCAAGCCTGTAATTCTTAATTCTCTGATTTGGAGTATTAACATTATCAGTAATAATATTAAAGTATTTGTGTTATATCTTTGTTCATATAATCTATTTAATCTTCTTAATATCAAAGAATAGATTCCGCATACTCTTTGATATCATTCAAAGTTTCTACAAAGTTTATATAAGATTTATCCTGTGTAGCTAAGTCGTCAAGCTAAGACTAACAAAGATCATAAGGGATCAACAATTTTTAACTTCTTCTTTAGCATTCACTTGAAGATATTTTACATCTTCTTCACGATCACCAACAATATTTACAACTGCTTTCTCCTCAATCATATGTATGTCCTCTGCAGTTACCTCAAAACGAGGCTCCGTTATATGGGCACGGAAGAAAGCTTCTCCTAAAGTTGTAGGATTCAACATCAACAATTTCCGAAGTTGTAGATTCGTAAAGCGTGATTTCACTTCACGGGCTAATGAAAAAGCTTCGGCTAAAGTTGTGGGGTTCTACCTTAAGAGTAAACACTATAGAGTTGGTTTAAGTCCTATGATTTAATAACATTTAAGTAACGATTCAGAGATCCGCGGTACTCGATATGCAAGTATCACAAACTTACTTTCATTATCTGCCACTGTACCCTTATGCAAGAGCTTGGATGATGCGTCCCAATCGTTGTTGCTGCCCGATGCCATGAACAATTGAAAAGAAAAAAATAATAATTTTTTTCGATGAATAGTACATGCGTGAAAAGTAACTCCGATGAACGATACCGCGTGAATAGTAACTCTGATGAACAGTACCCACGATGAACAGTAACCGCCGACGAACAATAATTTTTTTTAGGATTGGAACCCTAAATCGATAGCCTTTTCAAAGAGAGCTCTCAATGAGAGCACCATTGATACGACCCTTTCGGGTAATATCAGGATAGCGGGTGTTGGCTCTTTAAAACGAGAGATGAGAAGACTGAGGGTATGTTTGGCATTCTTAGGAGGTGGAGATGATCGCTGGAGCTGGATGCTAGAGCGGGTTGTTGGATCTTATTTTTACACGCTACTTTAACAAGCATGTCATTTAGAAACTTATTTTTTAAACAAGCTCATTCAAGCCCTGAGACTTATTTTTAATACTAGCTTATTCTTCTAAAAACAATAAGCTTATACTACGATAAACTCTGATAAAACACGCGCCAAACATAACCTTAGAGAATTATTTAATTTTTAATTTGATTGATTAATAATATGATTTACATTATAAAAACTTAAATACTAATTATAAATATAAAAGATATTAACATATATCTTAAATAAATAAATAAATATTCATGCCCAAATTCATATTCATATGACCCTAGTTTCACCAAACTCAGTGGTAATTATCGACGAGGATCTTGGGAGTTAGGCATTATTTAGTTTTGCATGTAGATGTCACTAGAGATCCTAATACATATGAAAGTGAAAATTATTTTAACAAATCATTGATTAGGATGTACGTATACTAATGATGATGAGAAAGATAATTGGTGCAGAGAGTGTTGTTAATGTGATCAACGTTGTTGAATCATCTGAATTTCGATGGACGATTCTTATTGCTGCTGTATTTGTTTTCATCAGTGTCACGTTCTCCGCTTTTCTTTTACTCCAGCATCTATCTGCTTACAAGAACCCTGAGGTATGATGCACATTTTCGCTTCGAGTTATCTGTTTTGTACGTAGAACGTAGGTAATCTTTCTTGTCATGATGTTTTTTATTTAAAGCAATTTGTTAAGTTAGTGAGAAAGATAGGGGCCGGTTATAATGCTGATTGGTTATACTAAGATTCACTGTTAATGGTTGACAGGAACAGAAGTTTTTGTTAGGTATTGTGCTCATGGTACCAAGTTATGCCGTTGAATCTGTAAGTGTTTAATGAATAGTATGCGTGATGTGTTGTATCCTTTTCTTTTGGTTTAGCATGAAAGCACTCCACTGCTTATTGCCAGCTAGTTTGTAATGGATTTTATTTGTGTAATCAGCTCAAATGATGTTCGTTTGTATCATAAAATTTTATAATTGCTCCAGTAGCCATACTTGACACCACCTTATACTCACTGTTGCAATATATTAAAGTATAGTTGGGGCTTTCTTTTGCAGTTTGTGTCGATGTTGAATCCATCACTTGGGGTTGAAATTGAGATAATACGAGATTGCTATGAAGCTTTTGCAATGTATTGCTTTGGGAGATATCTTATTGCATGCTTGGGTATGTACCTTCTGACTTGATTTATGTCGTTTGTAACCATCACTGCTAGCACGTTTGATTTAGATCAAAGACATCAAACTAAGCTCAACAAATTATCGAACATTATGATTATACAGCAGCTGGAAATATGGGATTTGAAGCTGTTATAATCGTCTGTTTTAACTTCCTCTGGTAGTTGAAGTATAATTTTAATAGATAGTGATGAGGTTTTGCTTTCTCCTTTGCAAGGGGGTGAGAAGAGGGCAATTAATTTCATGGAGAGGGAAGGGCGAGCAAGCCTAAAAAGCCCATTGCTAGAGCAACATTCTGATAAGGGAATCATTAAACATATCTTTCCAATGAATTTATTTTTGGAACCATGGCAACTAGGTCAGAGAGTTTACTTGATCATAAAAGCTGGAATTGTACAATATGTAAGTTTTCTGATAACTTAACTTGTACTACACTTCTTGATTCTTTTATTAATAAGAGACACTGATTTCTGTGATAGATGATCATTAAGGCTCTTACAGCTGTTTTAGCCGTGGTTCTTGAAACCTTTGATGTATATTGTGAAGGAGAGTTCAACTGGGGGTGTGGGTAAGATATCAGTTGATAAGCGTGCTTTCTTTTTGGATCAAGCTTGCTTCTAATCTGTACCGAGAGTTGACCAAAATGCTTAAATGTGCAGGTACCCTTATGTGGCAGTTGTTTTGAATTTTAGTCAGACATGGGCTTTATATTGCTTAGTTCAGTTTTATGAAATCACAAAGAAGGAGTTGGCGCATATTCATCCGTTAGCAAAGTTTCTGACGTTTAAATCGATTGTATTTTTGACTTGGTGGCAAGGAGTGGCTATTGCCATTCTATGTTCTTTTGGGTTAGTTAGAAGTCCAGTAGCACAACAGTTGGAATTTAAATCAAGTATTCAGGATTTTATAATCTGTATTGAGGTAATCTTTATCTCTAATGATCTTTAAATTTCCAATTTAAAATTTTTAAGTTTAACAGGTGGTTTTATAAACGTAGAACAGATGGGGATTGCTTCTATGGTTCATTTGTACGTGTTTCCATCAGAACCGTATAAGTTAATGGGAGACATTTTTGTGGGGGATTTTTCTGTTCTTGGAGACTATTCTTCTGACTGTCCTTTAGACCCTGAGGAGGTCCGGGATAGTGAGCGTCCAACAAAACTACGTCTCCCTCAGCCGGATTATAATGTGAAGAACAAAACAGCAATCAGAGAAAGTGTTCGTGATGTTTTTGTTGGTGGCAAAGAATATGTAAGTTTCCTTAATATTTTTTGGTATGTGAAGCTTGTTCTACACAATAATCGATAGAAACTTTCTTCTTTTGGTGTTGTTATAACTAAAGGCAGTACTAGTTCTGTTATTTACTGCAGTTTAGAATAAACATCACAGAGAAATAAAACTATAAGATATCTAATACAGTTCGAGCGACTTTTGCTTTTGATGAGAGAACGCAGATCGTGTAAGGGGATTTGAATCCATGAGCTATAAAGTGTACATAAACCATTATCATCACATAATGATCATAGGGAGCAAATTTGTTTCTTATTTTGTGTGAAGTCAAAAGTAGAGGATGTCTTCAAATGTAATTACCTTAGGAATCCTAATCAGAATATATCTTTAATTCATAATGTTAAATCACTATGCTAGGTAACTTTATTAAGTTTTTTGGGACAGCTATTGTGATGCAGTTGTTTGTTGATTCTGGTGCTAATGAGAAGAAACTTTTTACAACATATATGTTTTCTCACCACTCGATAAACATGAGTCGCTTAAAAGGAGCATATCATATGTCTAGTGTCAATTGTAAGATAGAAGTTTTTCCGGGACTCATTGCAATATAGCGTGAATGAGGATAGTAGAAATTAATTTCCGGATTATGGACTTTTAGTAAGTATCTTGTTAGCTTTAGTACCCGACCACAAAAATGTGAAGGGATCTGAGCTCTTTTTTTTCCTTTGGTTTGAGAGTCAGCACTGTGTAATGAGATGGAAGTCTGGTGAAGAAATCCACGTACTGGTTGTGATTACACTTTCTGCGCCGTATTCCAAGTATTACTTATAAGCGTAAGCTAACAGTTTAATTTGTTGTTGTTTGATACAGATTGTTAGTGATTTGAGGTTTACAGTAAACCAAGCTGTCGTACCAGTCGAGAAGGGGATAACAAGGTTTAATGAGAGACTGCATAAAATTTCTGAAAACATCAAGAAGGCGGATAAGGATCATGGAACAAAAGATGACAGTTGCATAAACAGAGACAGAGTAATACGTGGGATAGATGATCCCCTTCTAAATGAATGTTTTATCGACATTGGGGGTGTTAAAAAAAAGAGGCATCGCCGGAGCTATACATGCGTGGAAAGTGGTGGAGAAATTGGCAGTGACCAGTTGACGTTTGATAAATACCAGGTTCGTGGAAGTCGGTGGGTCACAAAGGATTAGTTGCAGTAACTGCAAATACACGGAGCGATGTAAGAAAAACCTTGTACCATGGTGCAACTTTCTATTTCCCACATAACATGAACTTGAAGTGAGGTAGTATTATACTAAGAATTTTTGATTTGGCAATGACGAGTTTCCTATCATACAAGCGTCGTGTTGGTAGTGGTGAGTGGATTACTAATCATGCTGTATGCCTCGAGACTCTGGAGGGAGACGAAAGTTTTGGTGGTTTAGCACTGTTATTTGTTGCTCATTTATATCAAATGAGACTTGATTTTCAGTTTTCTTTACTTTATTTCAGTTTTCTTTACTTAATTTTAGGCGAAACAGATAGAAGCTTAGAACAAAGAGGCATTTGAATTTTGAAACAATGCTTTACTTCTTATCGAGTCGATTTCACATATCAGTAGTTAACCCTGTCATGTTATTAAGCATTAGATGAATCAGAATTTTGTTATCACCATGTGAATTATGGTTGGATGCAGTACACTTCTTGTTCAATTTAGATTACATCAGAACAGCCTTATCATGTTCAATAGCCTAGACATGTGAAATATTCACGACAATGAAAACATTCACTCTGAAGAGTATGCATAGTGGAAAACCAAAGCTGAAACTTTAAATTAACTAGCTATCCAGATGTACAGGAAAATGAAATTGGTACATCAAACGAACTCGCTCCTTTGCAGTCTCAGACCAGGTAAATATAATGCTCTTGTTTGCCAACGTATGCATAATAATATGATGATCAGAGTTCAAGACCATCCATCATCTTTGCCCCACTGCTGTCATGATGACGGAAATAAACCAAATGGATACAGAAGCCTCTTCATTGGGCTTTAGCATGACAATCATTCACGTCCTCTGCCACCAACATGTCAGAAAGCCATCATCAGAAGCCAAATGCTTTCGCGCCAAAATCTTTTGAACATTTGAACCTCGTTTAGACTAAAAGAGTCATCTTTTCCAATTCCGTGCCTGGTTCCATACAATTATTTACGGGTACTACTTTCACTAATTAAACAACAGTCTGGATTGATGTTCAAAATTCTGTTTTACTCAAACGAAGCCAGAGATTGCACACCTAACAGTGACATCGTGTTCCACATCCTGATTCCTCCATGGATGCACAATCATCATCATCTTTATCAGCTCCATGAACAGGATACGTCTTTTGATCCACCTGATCAACCAAAATCAAGGATTCCACATATGACCCAACGAAGAAAGATCGTATATTGCCATAAATACTAAAACTCTGAATATTCCCCGAACACTCAACCGATACCAATTCATGATTCTTTAACGCCATCACCACATCCCCATTCATCCGAAACCCCACCACCCTCCTTAACATACCGGGCAAACTAACAACGGACATCTTCTCCCACGATCTCGACACACCATACTCCTTCATAACCCAAACACCACAACACTCCCTACCCTTTACCATATCATACTCAACCATACTAAGACACCCTTTTTGCTCACTAATCGACATATTCAAAACATCTAGACTAGCTAAACCATCGGGCAGTAAAATCTCACTAAACTCTTCATGTACTAAATCAAACGACATAATCAAACTACGCGATTTCACCTCATTTCGCTTGTCACAAGCAAGCCAATGTATAACACCATTAAAACAAACTTGATTCCAACTAATAAGAATCATCTTATGTAGACTAATTCGATTAAAAGGCTTTTTCCATACACCTA
Source organism: Glebionis coronaria (assembly GCA_025667525.1). NCBI lineage: Eukaryota > Viridiplantae > Streptophyta > Magnoliopsida > Asterales > Asteraceae > Glebionis > Glebionis coronaria. Next base: position 119,207,932 of record CM046874.1, on the reverse strand, counting down.
AAGCAAGTGAAAAAACATATACCAATGGAGTATCATCAACCTTATTATACACAATTCTAACAACCTTAGGATCATGTATCTTGTCACAAACACCAAACCCTAAAACAGTATGACAATATTGTCCACACTTAGGAACAAAAACACGTATCGATTTTCGAATACTTGGATTCCACAATATAAAATAACACATATCATCAAATAAGTCATCACTTAAACAAAACACGCCATTACAATAACCAACAATTCTAAAATAAGCACACGTGCTTGCATGTTGGAAATGAATATTATTAAAAACATGCAAACCTAAGGTTTGGTCGTCTTTTGTTGTTAGATATTGTTCGGTTTTATGTGTCCTGTCGAAATACCTTATTATTAATAACGTTGTTTTTTGTGTTTTGTTAAGGTTTAGGTGTGATGAGATGAAATGATGGGATGTGAGGAGTGTGTTCCATGTTTTGGAAACTGTACGGAATTTAAGGATGGAGGTTAATGGAAGGTGTTTAAGGATTTGAATTTGAAGGTCCTGTGGCAAGTGATCGGACATTGTTTTTTTTAAGGTTTGTGAAATGTGAAAGTATGGAATATGGATGTGTGATTTAGGATAGGAAAGTGGTTTGTGTTCTGTCTGGTAGGAGAGAACAGAGGAGATGAAGGAGGTGCCACGTGGCGGTGGATGATGTACCATATGTGATTAAGTGATGCCACGTTGCAGCGTTACGAAACTCGAAGTGCTATGTCATAAATAGTACTCATGCAAAAACATATGAATAAACCAAAAAAACTCTTAAAGCAAGAGAAACGGAAATAAGTAATAATCTTACTGTTATTATATTTTTCACTAAGCTTCTTCGACCATCCTACGATAATTGTATTATGAATGTGGACCTATTTACAACCACCAGAACATGTGCAACAAAATAGACTCAATGAGATTTACTAACACGTCAGTTGATTATTCAATGACCATAAAAACTCCATTATCACTAGGGACATCAGCATGGCCTACTGCATATAATGTTATACAGTCGCATTTCAGAACAATCAGTGACATATATAGCGCCATAGCAATATAGCATGCATACGAATATACCATAGTATATTCACAAAATGATACTTCTCTGTATTTTTAATCAAAAATTCAATATAATTTATCAAGGGTTTGATGGACTCATCAAAACCATTCCATAAGAATCTAGCATTTTTCGGTGAGTTCCACAACAAAGCCAGTTCTTCGGCGACTTCCACAACAAATCCACTATTTTCCGGCGACTTCAACAACAAACCTACTATTTTCCGGCGAGTTCCACAACAAACCCAGTTCTCCGGCAACTTCCACAATCAACCATTTCCCGGCGACCTCCACAACAAATTACCATTTTTCAGCGACTTCTACAACAATCCACCATCTTCCAGCGACCTCCACAACAAACAACCATCTTTCGGAGACCTCCACCACAAGCTACCATCTTCCAGCGAATTCCACAACAAACAAGCATCTTTCGACGAACACTGAAAATGTGATAGCTGATGTCGATAACGATGTTACTGAAAATGTAAATGCCGATAACGATGTTACTGAAAATGTAGTTGCCGATGCCGATGTTACTCAAAATATAGATGCAAATGCAGATGTAGTTATATGTAATATAGGTAATAACTTTGCAACAGAATCATGGTGACTCATATATGAGTCATGGGGACTCATATATGAGTCATGGTGACTCATATATGAGTTATCTTGGTGACTCATCTATGAGTCATCTTGACTGATATATGAGTCAGTGATGAGGTCGTCGGAAAAGTAGGTTTTTTGGTGAAAGTCGCCGAAAAATGGTGGATTTGTTGTGAAAGTCGTTGGAGAACTGGGTTTGTTGTGGAACTCGTCGGAAATTGGTGGATTCTTGTGGATCTCGTCGGAAATGGTGGATTTGTTGTGGAAGTCGTTGGAGAACTGGGTTTGTTTTGGAACTCTCCGGAAAATGGTGGATCCTTGTGGAGGTCGTCGGAAATGGGTGGTTTTGTTGTGGTTGTGGCTAAAAATTGGTGGGTTTGTTGTGGTGATCACCGAAAATCGGAGGTAGGATGTTAAGATCCTGGTCTTTTTTTGTGGAAAATATGGTTGGTTAAGTGGGAGATGGGTCTGATGATGACCACTAGATCAATGGATGAAAGTGATCCATTATTACTTTGATAAATAAGGGGTTGTTGGAGATCTCTTCCCTATGTAAAATTTCATAATAAGATCAGATCGAGTTATAAACCAAATGACATGATTGGCAAATTTTTGTTCTCGCAAACGATGATCTTTGATGCGTTTAATTGGAGAAAAAGTTTTAATGTTTTTTGTCTCTAGTTATAAAAATTTAGAAGAAACAATTTTCTCCACAAATTAAAAAGAGGTTGGAGATTGAGAAGTTTAAAAAGAGGTTAAATTTATAGGAAGGTTAAAACAATGGTTAAATTTGTTGGGCAGTGTAAGAAAATGGGAAAGGTTAACATGGATATTATTTTATTTTCTTATGAGTTGGATCGGCTTATTGGTTCATTAAAAATAAAAAAATCGGGCTTTTTTCAAAGAAATGGCGGAGGATGTATAAGGTGGAACATGAGGTGCTTTGGTGTAGGGTAGTGAAGACTGAGAGTGTTAATAGGGGTGATGGTGGGATGAAATGCGGGGAGGTGGTTAGGTCCCTTAGCAGCGGGGTGCGGGGAACATTTTAAAAGTTGGGGAAGGGTTGGATAGGTTAAGCACTGAGATCTCATCTTCTTTCATAGGGAAGTATGGGATGAGGCGGGTACTTTCTTTTGAGATGATGTGTGGGTTGCTGAACATAAGCTTCAAAATAGGTTTCTTAGGCTTTATTATCTAGGAAGGTGTAGAAAGGCAAAGATAAGAAATATAGGTTGGTGGATTGGTGATGAGCGTGGGTATGGGAGTCACAATGGAGCCGAGAGGGAGGGGAGTTGGAGGAGTTGAAGGCCTAAGTATTGAATAATGAGCTGACTTGTAAGATGCCTCCAAGGAAACTAGGAATATTCAGGACGTGAATGAACAAGAATTTAAGCAACATACTATGGATAAAATAGAGGAGCGACTCGATTAATTTGTTGATCAATTGACTGACCAGATGAACAATTTGATAAACAATAGAAGGCCTCGTAATCGTCGTCATGAGGATGAAGATGAAGATCTTAAAGAAAACCCGTTTGGTCGTGGTCCGTCTACTGATGACCGATCAGTGGTGCGACAAGGGAGAGATTGGAAGGGCGATAATGATAGGCGTTGGGAGAATGAGGGTTAATATTCACGAGTTTAATGGGGAAACTTTGAAACCTGAGGGGTTCATTGAGTGCTTATTGATGTTGAATAAGTATTTGAATTCAAAGAAGTTCCAGAAAACAAAAGGGTTTCGTTGATTGCTACCAAGCTACGTGGTAGAGTGATGAGACTGCTTTTATACATAGTCTCATCGCCCAAAATGAGCTTAAAATGCATTAAATATCATAAAATATGCCAAGTATATGCTTGTGTTTGTTACATGTGTATTTTAGGTACGGATATTGAGAAAATGACGAAAGCTCACAAGAAACAAGCAAAAACGAACACGGGAAACGAAGCCGCACAATGAACCAAGCCCTAATGGTAATTTTCCAAGAATAACCCTTGAAGAATTGAAGATTGTACAAGAAGGGTCCTCCAATATTGAAGAATTGACACTTTAAACCCTTGTATATTCATAATTACAAGTTTGGTCCTTAAAGTTTGTCAAAATTACAAAAAGGGCCCTCCACTTTGAAGAATTGGCAAGAATGGTCCCTCAAAAATGAAGACTTGTCAATATTAGTCCTCCAATAAGTCAACAATACAAGTCAAGACCATTAAGTTTGAAGAAAATGCCAAAACAGCCCTTCAAGTATCAAGAAATACCCTTGAAATACTTTTGTAAAACTATTTGGGGCAAAAGTGTGAAAACTAAAACTTCATTATAAAGGGAAATCTGATTTGTGCATTTAAAATGGAAATGAAAGGAGTATAGAAGATGAGGGGAGTAAACTGGCAAGACATGGAACTTACCTAGACCACTCAGCAACTGCCACGTGCCCCACTCACTTTCTCCACCAATCACAACTCACCCTCATGTCACCTCACAATCCCACTCACCATCCGGTTATAACTAATTTATTAATTAGTTAATTAGGTGCCTAACACCTAATTTAAACTCTTAAACGGATCAAACACCATGTTCTTGGTGTTCTTAACAAATTTGGGTATTTCTTAATCCCATGAAATTAACCCACCAAAACCTCCAGAATTATGATTAAGTTATCCTTAATCATAACCCAACTCCCAAATCACTTGCCACCTCATCCTACAACTCACATGATACTCACCTTGTCTCACTTTTGGGGAAGAAGCCAAAACAGTGACAACCATCCAACGCCCCACATTCTTGCTTTAAACTTAAGCTCATTGTGAGCCATTTGATCAATTCTCACCAACTTTACACCTCTACAAACTGCCAAGATACTTCACATGTTCAAGCAAGTTCAAATTCGACAAGTGCACTTTGGGACTTTTACACATTAGGGTTTATGTATTTTTCAGCTTTCCTAGAACTCATGTAGCCTATATAAGGCATAGTACATGCTACATTTTTCCTTTGCTCTTGGTTTTACTTTGGTCAACAAATCTGTAAATCCTTGTTCAGTCTTAATGAAAAGTGTTTGATATTGTGTGACGAATTCCAAGTGCCAACTTATTACTTGTTTGTTTATGTTTCATGTTTATGATTTTGGAATCTTAAAACCTGTTTTAAACCTTGTGCAAGAAATTGCCAAGTTTTCTCAAAAACTTGATATTTTGCTAAGTCTTTGGTACATTCTTGGAATTTTTGGATTACAAGTGATCTAAACACCCCGATAAGAAGATTATCAAGGTGTTGGGAGCTTGTGGTTTGGGGATAATCAAGAAGTGGGTACAAAGGTTGCATTAATCAAGATTTTTCATCTTTCTGTTTTATATATTTGTGCTCTAACCTTGTTGATTCTTAGCAGGGTTGTTGTGGAAGCTTGTGCCTTATTTTGCTAGGCATATCAGCTCAAAAATTCGTGAGTGTGGATGTACATTCAAGAGGTTTGAGCCCTTTTACCAAAAATCTATCAAAAATACTTGATTTTTGTGATTTTTAGTTCTGCTATTGTACTTGTTGTTTTTGTGGCTTAAAATTGTTTGATACTGCATAAAAATGATGTTATTGTGTTAGATTGGGCTTGGGATAAACTGAATCACACATTTACTTTGTTAATCTTGGATTGAAAAAAGTTAAGGGGTGTTTGGGTTAATCTGTTTAAGCTCACAAATTGGATTTGAGTTATTGTTTGTTGTTTATTTGTGTTGGTATCCGATATATATATATATACTTGGTTGTATGCTATTTGCTGCAAGTTCTTGGCTTTTAAACATCAAAATCTTGATTGTGCTATAAAAGTTGGAAATCTGCTTGTTTTGACCTAAGACTTTGGAAACACATAGATTGTATGCATGCTTGGGGATAACAAGTTTTTAAACATAGTTATTATAACATGTTAAGAAGATTTGAGGGTTTGAAATTGGATTTGTGGTCAAGTATATCAGTAAAGTACCAAATCTGCTTGTTTAGTGTTCATCAGTAACATTCATTTGCTTGAATCTTGCTCTAAACTTTGAATCAGTGCATGAAACTAGTTTATTTGAGTTCATTTGAATTATGTATATCTTGTGTATGCATTTGGTGAATTTTGGCTGGCTTATTCTTGCTAAAAGTGCTTATTAAGTTCATAACTTCTTATTGTTCATATCTGGTGCATGTCTGGTGATCTTTTGATTAATCTGTGCTAATTGGCTTGTTGTAATTGTGATATTATTGTTGTTATTAACTCCTTGTGATCCACTGATTACTTGGGTGCCTTTGTTTAACCTGAATCCAACAAAAAGTCACATAAGACAAAAAGTCAAGAAAGTCAATCAGTGGGAACTCCTTTCCCCTGAAACTAGCCAGTGCTAGTGTTATTTGGTCATCAGCTTATTCATAAGCTATTCTAGCTTATTGGGACTTGCAACAACTTATTTTTTGTGATAGATCTTCCTTATTTGACCCATTGAACTTAACTGGAGCATATTAGGGTTTGACTTTTAAGTTTGACTAAAAAACCAAACAGTTTGACTTTTACATAAGTGCTTATTTGCTTATTCCAGCTTATTCAGTGTGCGTATTGGAAATTTTTTTGATTATTTTGCTTAATTAAGTCATTTAAAACCTTTTTCAACTTGAATCAGCACTTAAGGTAGCCTAGAACTCAAAAACGACTATTTTGTCGTTTTGTGAAGAGTGCTTTTGCTTATTTCAGGCTTATTTCTTGGGCTTTTTCAAAATTTCTTTTCACAGATCTCTTTGGTACCCCAGAAGAAGCTTGTGTGTTAAATTAGAGCTTATGGCATTAGCTTATGGCTTAATGGGACCAAAAGCTCATTAAGAATAAGTTGTTGACTTATTAAGCTGTGATAAGCATATTTTTAGCTTTTGGGCCTTCAGAGTTTTGTGCTTAAAATCAAATTTTGAGTCAAGTAGGAAGTTTTGGGCTTAATTGGACAACTTTTTGCTTATTGGGCCAAAAAGTCCAATATAGTGGACTGTTTTTTATTAGAGCCTATTTTAAGGCCCAATAGAGGTATTTAGGTAATTTCAAGTTCATTTCTGTGTTATTTAGATTAAAATAAACTAGTTTGCAACTATTTAGAATTTTTTATAAATTTTGGATTTTTAATATTATTTTATTATTATTTTATTATTAAAAATTAAATTTTAGATTTTTGCAAGTTTTTCATTTTTCCTAGTTCAAATACATTAAGTTAGGAATTTTAAATTTTTTATGTTAATTTTATTGTCATTAGATTAATTTTTAGAATTATTTTAAGTTTTATTAGTTTTTAATCATTTTTAAATAGTTTAAATTAATTTTAAAATTTTCAAAAATAGTTTTTAATTTAGTTAAGTCATTTTAGAGGTTTACAAGTTAAAAAATCTCATTTTGGGCTTTTTATTAATTAATTTGATTTTTTGGGCTTTAATTAGCATTAAAAAAAATATTATTTAATTAAATAAAAGGTTTGAGTGATTTTTGATTTTTTGTAAACTCTAATTACATTTTTTGGATTTATTGCAATTTTCTAGGAATTTTTAGGGTAATTTTTAAAATTAGTCACTTTTTACGGTTTTACGTGTACGACTTCGTCTTAGTGTAATCCATAATCGTAGTCGTCATCCTTTTCTAATCTCTTTCTTATTTCTTTTCTTCATAAATATAATCTCAAACACTTAATCATCTCTTTATACAACACACTAGCCTCCTTGAGAACGATCCCCATTTTGGGTCATTTGTGCACGGTTTTCCTAAACCGTCGTACTTACCCTGATTACCTTGTTTTCCTAAACAAGTGCTAAATTAAAACTATCATAGGGCATTTGCGTGGCGGTAGCAATTGAAACTGATGAGGGACAAAGATGAGAAGTCAAGGATCACGAGTTGGCAGAAGATGAAGAAGGTCATGAGGCATAATTTTATTCCTCATAACTACAAGCGGTTATCTGAAACAAGGGCCTAAGTCTGTTGAAGATTATACAACCGAATTTTACCAACTAATTGCAAGGAATGATATTCAAGATATAGAAGATCGGCTTGTCTGTCGATACATTGGTGTTTTGAGAGTCCAAATCATGGATTATGTTAACATGTTTGATCCAGTGACAATTTCTGATGCATATCAGCGTGCATTAACTTTTGAGAAGCAGAAACCGACGAGTGAGAAGTTCGTCTTCTCCTGCAATAACAGCCGCTTTTGGTTCGGGTAACGCGACATCTCGTTTTACTCCTAGTCGGGCTAAGACAGTTGGTGGCAATACTAGACCAGTTCCTAAATCGATCGGTAGTAGCAGGTTGAAGTGGTATAATTATGGTGAACCTGGTCACCGACTCGGAGTGTAAGAAGGCTGGGAAGAGATAGTTATTTGTTGAATCTGATGAAGATGATGTGACTTATGATGAGTACGAAGAATCCGCAGTTTGTGATGAAGAACCCGAGTATGAGGAGGAGTATGTGTCTGAAGATGTGGGGGTGAATTTGGTGGTAAGGCACTCTTTCTTAACACCTAAAGTTAATGGTGATGATTGGCTCAAACACAACATCTTTCAGTCACATGGCAAGGTTTTCACCTTTGTATGTGATTTGGGTAGTTGTGATAATTTGATAGCTGAAGACGCAGTCCAGAAATTAGGATTAAAAACTAAAAATCGTCCCAAACCTTATAAGTTACAATGGCTTAAAAAGTGTGGGGAGATAACAATTTCAAAGCGTGTCCAAGTTCCATTTTTTGTAGGAACAACTTATAGATATAATCTTTGGTGTGATGTGATACCCATGGATGCTTGTCACTTGTTGTTGGGTAGACCTTGGGAGTATGATCGTGATGTAACTCGCAATGGGAGAACTAATACTTATAGTTTCCTGTTTTAGGGTGTGAAGATTACTTTGATGCTAACTAAATCCAATGAAGTAGTTTATAAACCCATTGGTACTATACTAACTCTTTCGCAGTTTGAACATGACCTAGAGGTGGGAGACGATGTTTTTGTGCTAATATGGAAGGAGGTTTCTGAAGGTAGTCAAATTCCCGAAGCCATGATCCCTTTACTTGAGGAATTTTATGATGTTTTCCTGAAGGATTAACTTATAGTTTTCCACCGTTGCGTGACATACAACATGATAGTGATCTAGAACCTGGGTCACAATTTCCTAACAGGCCACATTATAAGATAAGCTCGGGAGAGCATGAGGAGTTACATATGCAGGTTGAGGAGTCGGTTTTTAAAGGTCACGTTCATGAGAGCATGAGCCCGTATGTTGTTCCTGCCCTATTGACACCAAAAAAGGATGGTACTTGGTATATGTATGTCGATAGTCGAGCATCAACAAGGTCACTATAAGGTACAGGTTTCCTATTCCTCGACTTAACGACTTGCTTGATCAGATTAGTGGTGCTACTATTCTTACGATACTGGATTTGAAGAGTGGGTATTACCAGATTCTTCTTAGAACTAGTGATGAGTGGAAGACCGCTTTCAAGACTCGTGAAGGGTTGTATGAGTGGTTGGTAATGCGTTTTGGTTTATCAAATGCACCAAGTACAGTCATGCGTCTGATTAATCAACTGTTCAGGCCTTCTATTGGCAAGTTTGTGGTTGTTTATTTTGATGACATTCTTATTTATAGTGTTTCTTATAATGAGCATGTCACTCATGTCAAAGGATAGTTTTTATGCAGCCACGAAGAAGTGTGTGTTCATGACCCCTACAGTTTTGTTTTCGGGGTATGTTGTTTCTGATGGTCCATGATACTTGCGCAAACATCGAATCAACAAGGATATATGAAGAACATTTGCACATTTAACCAATTGACTAACTAATAACAAAGCTTGTACTTTTCATCGTTTTTATATCTTATTAATAATGAATCAACAAATATACAAGACTTGCCCGGTTGTTTGCGGAATAACAACCGGGCGATGAATGACAAACTAAACTCCCATGTTCATAGCTAGCTAAGCATATGCAACAATGGGAGGATGAAACCCTTATCCACTAAAGTGTTACATGTGTGTTTTCTATGGTGGGAATCATTGACTATTCTATTACAAAGACCACATATATATAGTAGGAGTGTGAAGCTTCCTTGAGAAGCTTTACTAAAATACAAGTAACCACCTTGTACTTTGTAGTCTTCCATTAATACTTCAGACATACACTTATTCAGGTCTTCTAACATCTTCAGGTCTTGTAATAAGTAATAGTCTTGAGGAGTTAGCAAGCTATTATGTCATCACTTACTAACTCCATCATCATTGATTCTTTGCACACTTACTAAGATCTGCCTCAGCTAATGACGAGTCTATCTCGTAGACTCTAAAGAACTCTAAAGAACTCTAAAGAACTCTAAAGAACTCTAAAGAACTCTAAAGAATGACACACTGAACTTGTAACATACGAAAGTTCAGTGACTAACACTACTTAGGCCGCTTTACATACAATCTTGTACAAGGGACAAATCAGGCACTGAATTGACCCAACAATCTCCCCCTAGTTGGATAGAAAAGTAGCCTAAGTTAAATAGCAGTAAGTGAGCATAAAGACTTCTTCTTACATGCTATATTACAACAAAGTATACCAAGAATAACTAGCTTCACTAGTTTAAGTCATCCGCTAACTTGTATCGTCTTGTCCCTGTTGTAGTTGTTGCTGAACTCTACAATGTCTGATGTTGTAACTTGAACCCTTGAACAACTCTTGATGTATAACTCATAACACATGATATATATAAAGCTGTATAACAGTAACTTCACCTTAGGTCATCAGGGAAGTATGTATATGCAGGTAGAGCGGAGTGGTTGAGATGTCTATTCAGCGACATCTTCAAAGATCAGACAATGCAGCTCCTGTTCAACAACCCATCTTTAGTGACTTTGCTCAATCAGCCAAATGTAAACTTCTAAGTCCCTGAAGGTTATGTGTTGTGATATATGATAGTGTGTATTTAACGTGAGTAAACTTGATGTTTCTTCACATAAACACAAGTTTACTTTCGTCCTCGTTTCTCTCCCCCTCAAAATTTGCTAGGGAACCAAGCAACTTTTGATCGGCTACACACAATTACACAATCATAGCGTGATGGTGTTCATCTCGCCTGAAGTACAACTCCCCCTGAATTTCATCTCCTACCAAACGCCTAATGTTATCAAACCCCTGTAATTTATTACTGTTTCCCAATTCCCTGTGTTTGTATAACTTGGTTTCTCAAAAACTCTGCGGCTGGGGTTACAGCGGATGGGGTCACGGCGGTGGATGGAAGGGGGACAGCAGATGGGGACAGCTTCTGGGAAAGGGGGTGGTTGTGGTTTTAGTGGTTGTGGCTTGGTAATCAACAGAGGGGATCAATAGCTGGAGAGTTTAGCCAATGGTTGTCGGGATCAACAGCTGGAAAGTTCAGCCATTGGCTGTGGGAATCAACAGCTGGAGTCAGAGTGGCTGAGGATTCACAACAACTTTGAAATGTCTGTGGGTACCTATTCAGCGAACTCGGAGTACAGGTTTGGCTGTGGTATGGGGTATGGTTAGAGCAGAACACAAATTCCCTGTGTAAAATCACAGCCATCTTCTTATCTCTTTACATCTCTGATGACAAATTCAGCGTATGTACACTGATGTCTTAAACACCTTGTGGTGTCATACCCCTGAAGTGTCTCTGATCTCCAAGGTCCCATGAGTTCCCCTGATTTGGCGTGAGGAGATCATCTATCAATACTTGAATTGGCAGTGTATACCCCAAATACACTCAACTTCTATCAACCAACCCTGAGTTAGTAACATAAGCTGGTCAATTTACCAGCGGGTTGGGAACATACACAGGTTTCATTAAACCCTGATGTGTCTTCATATACAGACGCGTGATGTTAATGAATACTTGATGTATCAAAACGCCTGTTGTTTTAACAACGCCTGTGATCTAGAACTCTGTGAAAACTCCTGTGGTTGTCACATTCTCTGATGGTTGAGTCCTGATTAAACTAAAGGGAGACGCTTGATATACAACACAAAACCCCTGTGTTGTAAACTCCGGTTATCTTGAAGTTCAAATCCCTGATGTGTCGCAATCGACAGCTGATGATGACGACTTAAACAACCGCTTTGGTGAGCCTAGGACCTATGCCGTCAGGCATGTTTATCAGACCCCTCTGATGTACACGAATTTTACGAATGAGATGTATACAAAACATGTTTAATTCCCTGATGGTTTCTTCAATAACTTCAACTTCTGACCGATAATCTATGATAAGTTATCAGGTCAGCGACTTTAAGTTGCATACATCACCTCTAAGGTGGTCGAACCTCTGTGGTGGTCGAACCCCTGTGGTGGTCAATTCACAGCCTATCCATGTTGTTTTTAAACACAATACGCAACCAATCACTTCTAAGGTGGTCGAACCACTGTCAAGGTTCAACGGCTGAGAGTCACAGCGAATGGGGGTCACAATGGCTTTAAAATCGTTGTGGGGTACATATTCAGCTACCTCGAGTGTTTAGCTGTGGTTTTGGCTCATCGGGCTGGGGGTTTGTCTCAGCTGCAGGTTGGGTCCCAAACAGCTCATCTTCGTTTGGTTCACATCAAATCCCAACATCAATTACCAGCTTTTTACATTCTTAGTCGGTAATCATATCGATTCTAAGAGCAGCCAATCGTGACAATAAACACCCATCTTTATCTCAAACACAATGATTAGATTTATCACCAGTTCATGAATAACCTCGAAACATCAAACATTAAAATTAACAAATCCCTCTTCAAAAGCACCCGTCACAACAACCATCCAAAGACATCATTCTGATAACACCCTTTCATTAACATGAACATCCTAGTAGATTCGACATGAGGTTTTTTTATCACAAGAAACAAGAACCCCTCGAAACCAGCAATACGTATACCCATCTCGAATGAAAACAATCGATCCTATCTTTTAATCAAGTCCAATCCTGTGGCCAAAAGGAAGTAATTTCTTAATTTTATTCGAATTGATTGTGGATATATAAACGTGAGTTGAGTTCTGTTTGTTGGAGATATGTGTAGATCCGATAGATGAGAAAAGAAATTATTTGGATCTGTTTTTTTAAAGGATGAAGAGGCGGTGGATTTGCATATGTTTAGGGTGAAAGAAATGAGAATGTGGGAAGAAGATATTGAATGTTTATGGAGATGGTGTGATATTCGGTGGAGTTTTTTAATGGTGAGATAGGACAGATTTCGTGATATATGAAGAATGATGAGGGTGGAGTTAAGAACGGATCTGGTTAATTATGAGTGACGGTGAGGATGGTTTGTGGTGGATAAAGATAGGATTTTTTTATTATTTTTTTAGTGACGATGAGAGTTAAGAAAACAAGAATGTTTTGGTTGACATGTGGGTTTGGTGTAGTATAGGATAAGATATGTGTGGATATTTCATTATCAGAGGTCAAATAACAGTGACTTTTTTTTCTTCAAAAACTGCTACTGTTGTGTAATTTTTAGAACACATTGATGACTTGATAATGCTAAAACTATTATTAGAAGTCGTTTTTTGAACGGATCTGGATAGAGAAAATCCAACCCGCTCTGATACCAATTGATGGTCCACGATACTTGCGCAAACATCGAATCAACAAGGATATATGAAGAAAATTTGCACAATTAACTAATTGACTAACTAATAACAAAGCTTGTATTTTTCATCATTTGTATATCTTATTAATAATGAATCAACAAATATACAAGACTTGCCCGGTTGTTTGCGGAATAACAACCGGGCGATGAATGACAAACTAAACTCCCATGTTCATAGCTAGTTAAGCATATGCAACAATGGGAGGATGAAACCCCTATCCACTAAAGTGTTACATGTGTGTTTTCTATGGTGGGAATCATTGACTATTCTATTACAAAGACCACATATATATAGTGAGAGTGTGAAGCTTCCTTGAGAAGCTTTACTAAAATACAAGTAACCACCTTGTACTTTGTAGTCTTCTACTAATACTTCAGACAGACACTTCTTCAGGTCTTCTACATCTTCAGGTCTTGTATTAAGTAATATTCTTGAGGAGTTAGCAAGCTATTATGTCATCACTTACTAACTCCATCATCCTTGATTCTTTGCACACTTACTGAGATCCGCCTCAGCTAATGACGAGTCTATCTCGTAGACTCTAGAGAACTCTAAAGAATGACACACTGAACTTGTAACATACAAAAGTTTAGTGACTAACACTACTTAGGCTGCTTTACATACAAATCTTGTACAAGGGACAAATCAGGCACTGAATTGCCCAACAGTTTCTGGTGATCGCATACAGGTGGATGAGTCTAAGGTAGCAGTTATTAAGGAGTGGCCAACTTCAACTACCATTACTGAATTTTGGAGTTTTTTCATGGTCTTCCTTCTTTATATAGGCATTTTACTCTAATTTCAGTTTCATTATGGCCCATTTGACAGATTGTAAACTTATGTGTGTGGACGGAGGAAGCACAACTGGCTTTTTAAGTTATGAAGGAAAAGCTTACTACATCACCAATCCTGGTATTTCCTGATTTTTCTAAACTTTTTTAGCTTCATACTGATGCTTCGAAGGTTGCAATTGCTGGAATTCTTAGTCAAGGTGGACAAAATGTTGCCTATTTTAGTGAAAAGTTAAAAGGTCCCTTGGTAATTTGTTAAGGTGTTTGGTAGGTGATCATGTGAAGCATAGGATCAGAGGTTTTATCAAGCTGAGTTTTCTCATAATCATGATGTTAATAGGAGCACTGGGTTTAGTCCATTCCAAGTGGTTTATTCTGCTCAACTATATGGTCATCTTGATCTTATGACTCCTCAGGTTTCTAGGTATGTTCCTTAGAAAGTGTGATATTTTGATGAGGGGTTGCATGATGTTCATAAATCTGTTCATGATAATTTGTTCGTGCCAATTCGAAGTACAAAAGGATGCAGATCAAAAGAGGCAACATCTTGATTCTGAAGTAGGAGACTTTGTGTGTGCTGTTTTGAATAAGGATCATTTTCCAGCTGATGAGTACAATAAGTTATCTGCCCAAAGAAGATTGGTCCGTTGGAAATTATGGAAAAGATGAACTCGAATGCTTACCGTTTGAAGTTACCAAGCCATATTCGATACTCTGATGTTTCTAGTGTGAAGCACTTTTTTCCTTACCATGGTGATTCTTCTGATAATGATATTGCTCGAAATTCAATGACAAATTTTTCTTATCCAGGGGAGAATGATGGAGCCCCAAGTATTGAAGAACGAGCTGACTTGTTTCTAGAAGCCCAAGATTGTGTGAAGAAGATGACTTTCTTAAAACAGCCATAACTTGAGCATCGTAAGTCCGTTTTTAGCTCGTGACCTGTAAACACGTCCAGAAAAATAAGAGGAACGCCACTGTAACTACCTTTTAGCTGGTTAAGGATTTTTCAAGGCCCGAAAAGCCATTTTACTATGATTTATTTATATTTTTTATGTTTTTTATTTTCTGTTGGACTTTGTCTTTGAGCTACAGTCCAACCCATTGGTGTTTTAGGGTTTTTCTTTGTTTCATGTCTTTATTTAAATAATCTGTTGTAACCCTAGGAACACAGTTATCACTTTAATAAAAGTTAAACCATTGGCCGTTGTTTGCCAATATTTTACCCTATAATCAGTATTAAATAGAACCAATGAGTGTTGGATGAATTGCTTATGGTATTTATTGGAATCAACATATCCAATTTATTTATCTTGTTTTTAGTCTACATCATTTACATAACATTATCATTAATTCTTCTTGTAGGAACACGTGGAAGTGGAGTCTTGCTAACAATGGTATTTTTTCATCAAAGATCTTTTAGCGTTGGTGGATGAAAAGTACCTTGGCAATAGTGGTAATAGAAATACTACACTCTTAAATTAAATAGCTCAAAAAAGATCATTGTGTTCGTGTGGAGAGCATTACGTGGGAGATTGCATATTCGTGCTGAGTTAGACCAGAGATGTATCAACATGCCTCATATTTTATGCCCTATGTGTGATGAGACTGTGGAGACCATTGATCGTGCCTTAGTCTTATGAAATAAGTCTACGAGATTATGGTCCAAAATTATTGAATGATGGAGGGCTATGGATTTGTGGATTCCTTTACTACGAGTGATATGCTACGACATGATAGTGGTAATTATGTTGCAGCAAATAGCAAGGTTTGTGGGAGCGGTTATATTGATAACCACATATTTCGTATGCAGGAATAGAAATAGTTGTGTTTTCCAAAAAAAATGTAAAAGCGATTGAAAATGTTGTTCAAGATACTAAAGTGAGAAGCTACGAATGAATAAAAAAAGGTCATTAGAAATTATTTATTATGGAAGCAGTGGTAGATATGTCCATGTTTGTGTGTTTGGGTGGTAATTCTTCTTGAACGAGTCAAGGCACAAATGTGTAATATGATCGAAGTCGTATAATGTTTGGAGTTACTCCATGATCCAATTATTGTTAATGTTTGTAATTTTGCTTTGATGACTTTATTTAAGCATCATATTGCCCTGTTATGATTTTTATGTTTCTTTGCATTAACCAACTTGTCGAAGTAACAGGTTATTTTTTGTTTGTATTTTTTGAGTTTATTTCAATTAAATGCTTTTTAAAATTTATTTAAAATGTAAAAACGTGTTTAGTTGATTTTTGTATTTTATAGCTTTGGTGAAAGGAATCTATGGTTTTAGGTTACAAGGGAATAAAAGAATTTACAATTATACTTTTCAGTTAGCAAGTAGGATATTTTTGTTTTGTAAATAATTATCTAGAAATTCGAATACGATTTTTGTCTTTTACTTGCAAAATATCTTTGAAAAATATGGGTGTTTTCGTCTAACTAAATGCAACCTTAATCTTCTTGATTATATACGTCGTCATCTCACGAGTTTATACTTAACTTTCTTGTGATTACAATCTCCGCGCTCAAGCTCACTTATCATATCTCGATTCAACTTTCACTTAATAATGCACTACTCTTCTCTATTTTTTACTACATTTTTTCTTCCCTGATATTTTTGTTATAGTGAGATTCCATGTTATGTAGCATCATGCTTAAGTATTATTTACCCATAAAGCTTCATGCTTCATGTGTGCCTCATCCTCCAAGCACATGTAGTTGAAGAATTAGATACAATATACTAAGTAACACACGTTAATTTCTTTTAAAGCTACCCTGAAGTTCTGAGTTCTAGCCATGGTGAAACTAATAGCAAAAAGATTGAGATGGATGTAAGTTCGTCGTCACCAAATATCCAAACACAATCTATTTGAGATATCAAATCTGATATAGAAACATATCTCTCACAATAAGAAATGTTATTTGACCACATTTAACTTTCTAACTTAATTTGTTTTAATTGTTGTTGTAATTATTTCTTAGATGTTAAAACTAATAAATGTTTTAAATAATGCTAAACATATATAGCTTCTCTTGTGTGCATAAATGTTACATAAAAACAAGAGAAATATACAAATATGCTTCCTGGGGTTTTCTAAAATTGTTGTTTTGCTCCCCAATGACGAGAAAGTGCAGGAGGCATCTTCAGTACGAAACTTCATTCGCATTCAACCTCACTCGTTAGTAACTTCATTAAGTTGCCAGACTTTTAATATTTTATTCAAGGGTAGACTCGTCTTTTTCTCTATCAAATATTATTAGACCCACCCACTATCCAAAGTCATAAGCCGACCCTATTATTACCCGATTGTTTTTATACCCAAATAAAAAACATAAATTTTCATCTTCTTATTTCCAACCTCCCTAGATTTTTCCTAATTTCGTGCCATCTTAACAATAATCTCACTAGAACGTCAATTAACGCTTATTATCGGACATATATACACACACATGTAGATGTAAACTTCAATCAGAAGCCCTTTGTTGTCATATACACATAACATATGAAGATAGTATGAAACCTTTAGATACCGTACAACAATTTACTAACAAGCTCAGTGTGTTGAGCTTGCAACGAAATGATGATAAGCATGATTCCGTCATTATTTGGGCTTGGTAACACAAAACTAAGACCTTTAAATGAGATGAAAGCGGGCACCATGAATATAGGACGACCCCATTCAAAATCAACCTCGTATATCGGCAACTTAGCCCAACTACTTACCCTAAGATTAGCACAATTAAATGACTCGGCACCACTACTTGTGGCGTTTAGATTAGGCAGTAGTTTCAAATAAGCTATTGCATACAATATATAATCCTTATTTCTTTGTAATATAGCATCATGGATTATACTTGTAGTGTACCAAGTAGGGTTAGAAGCAAGCTTGCCTGCTACTGCTATAGGAGTGGCCATTGAGATAACATTCCCAAAAAAGCCTAGGGGCAAAAAGGGCTACAGACGAGATCATCCATCGGTGGACATAAAAAGCTTGATGTCTTGATCATCAGATAGCCCATGGGCTTTGCATACTGACTTCCAAATATGTGCAACAAGCATTTTGTATGAGCTATACTTAGTTGTGTTGCAGGGCCGTCTCGTGGATTTTGGTGGCCCTGTGCCATGACTATACGGAGGCCTTATAGAAAATATGAACGCGTATATTCTCGCTTGTAACATTTGCCTTTATTTTAACGTATTTATGCATATACTCATGTTCTTTCTTATCGGATACTTCAAAAAAATTATTTTCTTTAAAGCTTTGAATGTCAAAATGCGTGCTTTCTCAGTCTACTTGACATGATTTCTCATTGAAATAATAACAACAAATATATAACTATAATTACAATGCCACCTTATAAATGAAGTATCTAATAATAAAATATATATTACGTTAGATTAAATAAATAATCCAATTAATTGTAACTAAATACTTATTAATTTAACTTGAAAGATAAACAATTAAAAGTTGTACTACAAAAAGAAAAAGAGCATCAAAGTTTAAAACATTGTAAAACTTTATCCCTCCAAATTTTGAGCAGTTTTTTGTTTACTCATAAAATGAACTAATGATACGTTTCTATGTAATGTCATAAATATACTCCTAATGTATTTTGGAATTTGGGCCTTAGCACATAAAAAGTATATTATCATAGAGTACCAAATTTAGTTATATGAGTGCTTCTGATGAATACTAAAATTATACACGTACAAATAATAAACGATTTTAAAATTTGGTGGCCCTACTAGAATGGTGGCCCTGTGCCAACGCACATGTCGCACTTGCCAAGAGCCGGCCTTGTTGTGTTGCCAACTTCTTTTGATTTTTCTTTAAGTAAGTTCACTTAGTCTCGTGTAATTTCGAAAACGGAAGTGATATTAGTAAATTGTTGTACAATATCTAAAGATTTCATACTATCTTCGTATGTTATGTGTATATGACAACAAAGGGCTTCTGATTGAAATTCACATCTACGTGTGTGTATATATGTCATATAATAAGCGTTAATTTTTTTAATTTTTTTAATGGCGAGTTAGTAGTAAGTGATTTAAGCCCACAGTGACATCCAATTGGGCAGTATGCAAGCCTCGAATCTTCTCCTTTGGGGAATAAACCCCTTTCCTGCTTCTATTTATTTCGGGCCCCTGAAGGTTTTTGGTGAGACTCGAACTTGAGACCTCTCCATAAATATCTCCCCAAGGTTGGTGGCCAACTGAGCTAGCTCAGTTGACGTTGAAATGAAATAAAAAAAACATAACTGTTCATCGATTTATGAGTTAGGGTTTATGAGTTTTTAATTTGGTGTTTTGATTTTAATTGTGTGTGACTAGGTGTTTCTTATAAAGGCTAGAGAACATCACATGGAGTATAACTACAATCAAAGTTAACCGTGTTACTAAAAACAATTGAAAAACGAGCATGCCCTTGCCAAAAAAAATAACGACCAAAAGTTATGTTAAAGCGTATTAGAAAAAACGCCTGCACTTTCTTGTCATTGAGAAGCAAACCTGCAATTTTCAAAAACCCCATAAAACATATTTGCATATTTCTCTAAAAACAATACTCACAAATATAGCCATTGTCGTTATAAACCTTGCCGCTATATACAGATGCTCGGCTACATGAATTTTGCCTAATGTATCACAACCAAAACCCATCGATCACAATGTTTTAACGAATTTAACGTTCCCACGTATATGATTGTGGCTGCCTAGAGTGTAAAGAGTCACTTGTGACGTTATGTCTCCATTCACAATAATGCAACGCCAATGAATGATACCGCAATAAAGTCTCGTAAGCGACATCCTCGCCTTTTAGCCATGTGCCAAAAAAAAAATCTAACTTTATTACTCCGTATTTTCTATGTTGTTTTCATACATTTTTTGAGATGATTATTGAGTAGCGAGGTACGCTCAATAAACTGTAGATATTTTACAAAGAAAACGATAACTTGTCTTCTCTAGTAATCATAGAGTAAAGAAAATTTAATTTTTAGTGGCTGGTGTATTTTTTATTTAAGCGTATGGACAATAAATGTCAACATTTTTCCTTTACCGAATCTAAATTTCTTTTAACAAAATTATATGAAAGTGATTTGCACGTGAAACACGTCCACAGTTTAATTACCAGGTTATCTCATAAATAATATTTCATCCGTCTTAAAATAAACGTCTAATTTAACTTTTTTAATTTTTTTATAAAATTTTAATCTCAAAATATATATTTTTGTATGATATAATATTAAGAAAAGTTATTTTGGATATCAAACCTTTTTTTAATATTAAGGAATTATCTCCACTATCCATCTCATTTTCATTTAATTAATAAGATTAAATATATTTTATTTTTTATAATTTAAATATCTTTTAAACCGTTAGGTGTTAAACGAAATAATTATACCATCGCGACGAACGTTTAATTTCTTACCAATATGCACTATGATATACTTTCGAAGAAAAAAAATTCGTTTTTTTCTTCTTGTTAAAATTTACGTGAAATATTATATATGATTATACTGTTTCATCATATATGATAATACCGTTTCATCATATATGATAACAGTGTTAATCATATATGATTTCTATCATATATGATATGTTATATCATATATGATACTGGTGTTACATCATATACGATATTAGTATCATATATGATATTTTTTGAAAACGTGAAAAAGTGAAAAAAAAAAAATTTCGAAAGTATATCATATAGCATATATATAGAAAAATAATTAAATGCTCTTAGTAACATTATGTTTTTTATTTCACATAACGATTAACGGTTTAAGATATATTAATGTTTGAAAAAAAAAGGTGAAATATATTTTGTATTTAATCTTAACAATTTGATTAAAATGAATATGGAAGGTGAAATTAGTCATTTTGTATCCAAATAAAATTTAGTATTCAAATGAACTTAAATATATAATATTTGATAATTATACCAATAAAAATACATATAAGACTTAATCCATTAATATATCTTGCATTAAATATTATATAACACACGAGAAAATAATCAATATCAAAGTTGAATCAGTTTGACTTTGAGAAATCAAACTAGATACTTATATTAGGACAAAAGGAAAAGGATTAATCAATTACTATCTTAACTCTAACCCATTTACACATAACATCAACTTAAAAAGGTTAGTGGATTAAACAAATTAAACGAATATGAATAAAATAAACAAGTTTTATATTTATTTTTCTATTTTTATTTAAAATAGCAAATGTTAGTGGTTAGTGGATCGAGTCGTGCAATGACATCCAAGCGGTAGAATGTCTTTTTCGAACTCTCGCCTAATTATGTTAAACTTCTTATCCGTTTCGTCTGAGAGCCTTTGACAGGTCTTGAACTCAAGACCTTCAAGAAACCTTCCAAATAAACCATTTAATGAAACCTTAATGACCAACTGAGCTAAGCCAGTTGGTTATAAACGAGTTTCGTATTAACTCATCTAATTTGTATGTATCTAAAAAAATTGACATATTGCACAACCGATTTAAAGTCTAAATCATTTAACCTACTCCATATGTCCCATAATAATAGTCCATCGACCAAAAACACGTAGTTTAATAAAAACATCACTTTTCAGCTTTCTCTCTCTTAGTTTTTACACAATGACAACTTTACCCTTAACCAATTAATTTACAACTTCTTTATTGTTTGTAATAATACCCTCAAGTGAGGATGATATGATAAACTTAATCTATATTTCTTATCTATTTTTGGACTGGACTATTAATTTTGGGACGTCCAAAAATAGTAACCTGGACTATTAATATGAGACGGAAGGAGTATATAAACAAAAATATATAATTTTAGTAGTCGACCCAAACCTCACCTGAGGCTATTTAATTTCAACTTGAATTTGTTAATTTTCCCTTCAATATCAGATCATATTTCACGTCTAATCATAAATTGTCACTCATACAGTAAAACCTCAATAAATTAATACTCGATAAATTAATAACCTCGATAAAATTAATAATTTATCCGTTCCCAACTTGGGACTAGTACAAAATCAGACCCTAATCGATAAAATAATAAGATAATAATTTTTTGAAATCCTAATGTAAATATATTAGTCCCAACCAAACTATAAATTAATAATTACCAAAATAAAATTCCAAAATTCTAGAGTTATCAAGTAAAAAATGAATCTATAGTCACTTGTTTTTTTATGAACTTCAAATCTATATTGAGTTCATCTCTAAATCTCCCAATTGCACTTAAGAGTTGAGGCATTGTATTCTCGTATTGCAACAAGAAGTTGTGAAGAGTTGTTGCCGCTTGCAATGCTTCTTTCCGAGTGATCGGTTCCAAAGAAACTGAATCATCATCAACTTCATCATCAACCGAATTTTGAACGGTATCCGTGATAATTTCTTCAATGCTTTGAACCTCGTAAAATTCATTATTTTCAGTTGGATAATCCAACAACTCATTCACATCCATTCTGTGCTGAAAATGCATTCCCGTAATCAAGGTCTAAAGCTCACAAATGTCTTCTCCAAAAATTACATCGTTTAAATCATTTGTGCTGGTTGGATCAGCCGAACAAATTTTACAGTATCGAAAGCAATTTTATATGGACTCTTGTTTCACATTTCTCCAAGCCGAGACGACCAAGTTGATGGCATCTAAAACATTAATCTATTCTGGGAAAGAAATGTCCAACTCATAACCTTCCAAAATCTTACGATAAAACCTTTTAATGTAGTACATTTTAAAGGCTCTAATTATCCCAACATCACATGGTTGAATTTTTGAAGTCATGTTTGGCGGTAGAAAAAACAACTCGATCTTTTGAAACCCTTGAATATTTTTTAAATGGGTTGGAAAATTGTCCACTACCAAGAGAATTTTTCGACCGTGCATTTGATCATCTAGCCAACGAACATATTCTTTGAAAAGCGACCCAATCATCCATGCTCTTTTGTTGGCACGGTATTCACAATCTAGGTTATTCATGTTGACATTCTTAAAACAACGTGGCTTTGCATACTTGCCAATGATCCATAGAGGAATTTTTCCGAGCCATCCGCATTGCAACAGATAACAACTGTAAGTCTTTCTTTGTCCTGTTTCCCACCTTCAAGTTGTTTTGCTGCAAGTGAATGGTCAGCTTGTAACCTGTAAAACAAACTAGTTTCATCCATATTAAAAACATCTTTAATTGGAAATTGATTAGTTTTTTCCCTTATAGACTCCAATTTATTCTCCATGTCATGTGTGTTGACTGGCCCACTTTCTCCGAATCGACAAAACGATTTGATACCATGCCTTAACTTGAATTTCTCAAGCCAACCCTGTGAAAGTTTATGCTCAGATTCTGGATACAAAAGCTTCAACGTCTCAACCGCCTTCTCTATGATTAACTCTCCTGTTATATTCAAACGCTCTTGATGTTGGATAAACCGTTCATAAACAACTTTCTCCATGTCCGGATACTTGGCTGCTTTGTGACGCTTGGAAGATCCATCTTTGTCAAAGTTAGCCAATAGGAACCCCGTTGATCTCTTAAGAGTGTTTGAAATTGTTCCTTGACTAACTTTCAAATCGAAAGTTTTGTTAACCCACTTCACCAAATCTTGTTGAGTGCATCCTTGGTGATCTCTCTGATACTCGCATAATAGTTTTCGTTGTTGATTGGTCATCGTTGATTTTTTAACACCTTTTAGTTTATAAGCCATAGTTGATGTGATTTTAAAATTTATCATTAGACATTTTATAGTGATCAATCTAGATATATGTACATTGAACTTGACAAGTTCATTAATGTGAGAATTTTGAAGGTCTTGTGAATGTGAATGTGATGCAGAATTTTGAAGGTCCTGTGAATATGTGGATATTAGATAATTTGATTTTATAATAATATTATATTTAAATTAATAATTTATTAATTTATCAATAAATTAATAATTTATTAATTTATCGATAAATTAATATCTCGCTAAATTAATAAAATATCCTAGTCCCAACCTTATTAATTTATAGAGGTTTTACTGTACATGAAACTACGGGTGTCAATTCAGATTGGGTACGAGTTAACAGATTGGCGTGTCAAAACACTTTAACTCGAACTCGGTCTATTTAAATAATCGATTCAGTTATTTCAAACCTAACTTGTTTACACACGACTCTAACCTTACAAATTTAACTCATATATATACTTGGGTTGACGGGTTAATTAAATTACACTAGATGAACGAGTTAAACGAGTTTCGGGTTAACCAATTTAACCCATTTTATACATAAAAGTATTACACATTAAATAAGTTAAACAAGTTCGTAGATTTATCCGTTAAGACAATTAAAACATATACTCTCCTCGTCTCAAAATTATTGTACATCGACAAAAAACACGTAATTTAATAAAAAAACATTATTTTTTCATTTTTCTCTCTCTTACTTTTTAAACAATAACAATTTTACCTTTAATAAATTAATTTATAATTTTCTTTATCGTTTGTAATAATATATTCAAGTGAGGATAATATAATAAAATTAATCCACATTCTTTATTAATTTTTGGAAGTGAAAAACTAATTTTGGACTGAACTATAATTTTGAAATGAAAGGAATAATAAAATGTAAACATATATTATTAAAAATAATATTAAACGAGTTGAATTTTCTTAATTTTTTATCAACTCAAATTGATAAACAGGTTAAATAAGTTAATTCAAACTTAATTTAAAATTTATTAAAACTAATTCCTGTTAATTTTCATAATTTTCATGTCGATTTCATATAGACTTATTTTTAAAAATTAAAAAAAAAAAAGTGTCGGTGTAAAAGCTGGATTCACATGATCTATTAATACCTCTCTGCCCATCATTTCCATCTTCCAAACACGCCGGAAAACCAAAATCTCCGGCGAACATTCCGACCAAACCCACCGGAAAACCCCAAAATGGGATCTTTATCACATTTCCAACCAAACCCATCTCCTGAAAACGAAACCCAATTCACAATCGATCCAAACAAACTGAAAACCCTTTTCAATTCCCAACAGAAATACCTCAACACCTTCTTTGACAAACTTGACCATACCCAAACACTCATGTTCACCCAAACACTCCTCAACACCACAGGTACCATCTTCATCACAGGTATAGGCAAGTCAGGTTTCGTTTCCAAAAACATTTCTCAAACCCTTGTTTCATTAGGTATCAAGTCTCAGTTTTTATCCCCAGTTGATGCATTACATGGTGATATAGGGATTTTAAGAGATAATGATGTGTTGGTTATGTTTAGTAAAAGTGGGAATACAGAGGAGTTGGTTCGTTTGGTTCCTTGTGTTAAGGCGAAAGGCGTGTTTCTGATTAGTGTTACTAGTGTTTTAGGGAATGTTTTGAATGGTTTGTGTGATATGAATGTGCATTTGCCTTTGGAGAGGGAGTTGTGTCCTTTTGATTTGGCGCCTGTTACGTCTACTGCCATACAGATGGTGTTTGGCTGTACGGTGGCGATTGCGATTATGGATGCCAGGTGTTTGACTAAGGAAGGGTATGCTGCAAATCATCCTGCTGGTAGGATTGGTAAAAGTTTGATCTTTAAGGTATGGTTTTATTTGTTGTGAGTTCGTTTTGTGATCTGTTTGATTATAGGATTACTGATTAGAACTCGTGAAATGTTCTGATAAGTAGTTTGCATAAGTAATTCATCTTATCCGTGTCTGATGTATCAGAACACAAAGGACAGATTACTCGGTTTCACTAAGCTATTCTAAGGTAGTTGTAAATGTCTCCTTTTAGCTAAAAGTCTAGAAAACGTTAAAAAAAATGGTACTCCAGCTTATTGGATTTGAGAGTTGGTTGATGTGACTTAAAGTGGAAGCAAACTTATATTCCCAGTTGCAAGCGTTTTTTTTTTTTTTATTGGAAATTTAGTTTTTGGGAATTGAATTAGATCTGGTCATTGCTCATTGAAATTGTTGTCGGTTGTTTACTTCAATGCATAGAGCCAGTTTAAGCAAAATACTTTCTTGTGTTGATTAGTTTGAAGAATGTTTGTCAGCAGCTAATGAATTTAGGTTGCTTTATTGATCTTAGAGATGTGTAGAACGCCAATGAGTATTTGGATATAATGAGTGTCGATTTGCAATTGCAGGTGAAGGATGTGATGAAGAAGCAAGAGGAACTTCCAGTATGCAGAGAAGGGGATTTGATAATGGATCAGTTAGTTGAGCTAACTAGTAAAGGATGTGGTTGTCTTCTGGTGATTGATGATGATTACCATCTTTTAGGGACATTCACTGATGGTGATCTTCGGCGTACACTCAAAGCTAGTAAAGAAGGCATCTTTAAACTTACTGTCGGTGAAATGTGCAACAGGTAACATTCTCAGCATATCCTAGAAAATAATGTATGCTGTCTTCTTGTTTTCGTGTTTACATGAGTAAAATGGTCTTACAGTTACGTGTTGTCAATAATAGGAAACCAAGGACTATAACTGCAGACAGAATGGCAGTTGAAGCAATGAAGAAGATGGAGGCTCCTCCATCGCCTGTTCAGTTCTTGCCCGTCATCAATGAACATAACATTGTTATAGGTATTGTGACATTGCATGGACTGGTTTCTGCTGGCCTTTGAAGCTGCTATTGATCCTTCACTCATGTCATATTTCTACTGTGTAGCTTATTCATAAAGGTGTATTACTATTCTTTTCATTTTTTATTTTTTCCTCATAGGAATGTATGTTTTCATAAGTAAATCAGTCATGTTCATGTATAAGTACGGTGTTATAGTTTGGTCATTGTACCTATGACCATTTATGTTTCCTGCTTATAAGGCATCTTATATAAATATGTCTTTTAATCTTTACACTTTGCATGATAGTATCATATAATATGGGTCAAACGGATTGCATGGTACATCATCAGTAACCGGTACTGATATGCAAAAAGTAAACATTGGATTGAAGTAATCCCTTTACCCTTCGATAGGGGTGTGACTTAGCCTTCCGCAGCAATGTATTGGCTAGATTCTACCTCTTTCATATCTCGCTCCGGCGGGATTTTGTTGTTCTAGTAATTAAAAAGGCTTTATGTCAAAAGATTAAAGCCAAACATTGGTGTAGGGGTGAGAAAAAACCCAAAGCCAAACGAATTCGTATCAACTCCCATCACTTGAGTAGTATCTGTACTTGAATCGTGTGTCTTCTGTTGGACCCACTTCCCTGTTTGCCTTAAGTTGACATTCGTTAGCTTGACTATCAGTTTGTGTTTTGTACTTTTGATTGCTCCTATAAAAGATATTCCTTTTATGTTTAAACCGTTCTTAATTAGTTTAAGAAGGTTTCCTGGAATCCAGGTTTTGTTACTAGGAACTGTTTGGATTCCTGAGTCTTTTGCTATATTTTCTATAACTACTTAATAGAATATTTTTGCAGATTGCTGTTCTATCTTGTATTCCATAAATACATCGAGTACAGGCATAATCTCAGTTCAGTATTCGCATTGATTATGCTCAATCTAGCTTTGACAATAAGTTCTGAACAGCAAACTAACATTGAAGTGTATTCAGTTCTAACATTCGTTAGAGTCTACTTAGAAAGCAATTTGGGAATTGTCTCTAATTAGCATATGATGAAATTAATCGTCTGTGTAATCTTGATCTGCTTCTGAGTCATTCCCGGATCCAGTTGAAGAACTCATATCCGCTTCTATCTCTGGTTCATCTTCATCGGTTCTCTCCGCTTCACTTTTTGTCGTATTAGCTGCTCGATGAACTTCATCACTTGAGTAGTTTCTGGATTTGAATCGTGTTACTTCAGCCAGGCCCACTTCCCTGTTTGGTTCATGACTTCAAGTTGACTTTTGTTAATTTAACCATCAGTTTGTGTTTCAGTTGCTCGTTTATAAGATCTTTGTTTTATGCTTAAACTGTTCCAGTTTCTTTAGACCCATCTATCCTTTGTGGTTAGTCTGCTATTAGTTGTGTTGCCTGATACAATCTTTGCATCATCACTACCCACAGTGAGATCCCGAGTCTCGTGTTCCTTTGAACTTGCAAATTTTCCCAAACCCTCGTTGCTCTTCTTCTACAGGCTTTTGAACCTGGATATACCAGGGTTTATTACTTCTTTATTACCCTGTACAAATTTTTCTTGATTTGTTTTTTGCCCGTTGCTTGACACGTCATGACACCAAACCATTATCCGACTTTAGTTGTAGTTGCTTTACTGTATTATTTAAGTTTACTTCACGATTTGATGGGTCGCTGGAGCTCACTGACCAGACTCTAGGTGGAGTTTAGAGGCTCCTTTTTAAATGGGATGTGATTTGCACTCTTAGTCTTTGCACTCTTAGTTATGATTGGGTCGTATAAACAGATAAAAAAACTCTTGTACAACTACTATATCCTTGACAATGAGGTTAAACTGGTGCCTGTCTCACACTTTCTGAACCACCGTCACTCCCATTATACCAACCAAAATCACCACCACCATCGCACGCAATCTTCTTCTTCTTCATCCACAAATCATCACTGCCACCGCCTAGCTGCTTTGCGGGTGTCCATTGTACTCTGTATAAGAATGGTGTTATATTTTGGTCATTGTACTTTGTATGACCATTTACGAATACTGCTTATAAGGCATCTTATATAAATATGTTTCCAATCGAGTAACTTATTTTAGTTTACATTTCTTATATCTGAATTATATATTTAAGCAAACAGGGTTGCCTCATTAGAACAATCCAAAATATAGTGATGCATCAGTTGATTTAGATGAATGTGCAGGTGGTTGGTTTCGTGCTCTGATTCCGTTAGCATCAAGTATAAACGCATATAATTAACACTTTTTCATTACTAATGAATTGGTGTAACTTAATGAGTCTTATCATGTCACTAGAACAGGAACTGGCTAAGATGCTTGTAGGTTCAACCTAGGCTCGCCAAGCTCCACAGGAGCTATCAACGAGAGAAAGGGCCTTGGCGCACGAGGATTCTAATGATGCCGAGTAGCCCAAGGCTGATCATGGGAACAATACTGTGCTCTCACTTCTGTTTTGTGCGCTAAATTCGACAGCAATGTAATCTAATTACTAAGGATCCAAATTGAGCTATTAACCAAGGGTGAACCAAGTATATTTAAAAGTTAGTGCCCATAGTTGCTTATTTTAACAAGGTAACAGCAAAAGAAGCAAAACAACACCCGACACTTATCCACATGCAAATGCATGTGTTGGAACCTAAAAATAATGCAAGGCATGTGTTTCATAAACTATGATTGTTACCTTACTATGTAGGTTTTACTAACAAATTCTTTTGTTAGAGCATCCACAATGCTTCAAGTTTACAAAGACTTGAAGCATTTATGGCATTCAATGCACACTATATTACAGCAACTAGAATGGTAAAAGTTATCAAAGATTTTTTACTATGCTAAAAAATATTTTGTTATGTTTTTATGTATTGCAAGGTGAGCTTTTTAAAAAGCTTTTCACAAAAACTTGACAAATAAAAAGTTTTTACTTCAAATAGTAGTGGTTAAATGATTTTACATTAAATGCATTCAATGATCCAAGTCTTTAAAAGACTTGGCCATTGTGGATGCTCTTAAATAGCTAGAACTTGATCAAATGACTTGAGATTTGTCAAGCTTTTCTAAAAAGCTTGTGGAAAAGTTTTACATGCAATGATAAAAACATCCTCCAAATACTTTATGGAATAGTAAAAAGCTATTAGTTGCTTGAGCCATTGAAAATGTTCTTAAACATTAGAAAAATTTCATGTTTGGTCCCTATCGTTTACACAGAACATCAAGTTTGGTCCCTATCTTAAAATAACTTCACGGATCGTCCCTATCGTTTACAACTCCGATCAAAAATCGTCCCTATTTTGGATGGACGTTAGTTTTGGCAGTTAACTCCAAATAAATGAGGGATATTTTGGTCCTTTCTTTATTTTGACTTCATTTAATACAAACACCCATCATTTTCGTCCCACAAAATCAAACATACACCCTTTCCATCCCACAAATAAACTATTCATCAAAATAAAGAAATTAAAGATCCAAAAATTAAACAAGATCCAAAATAAACCCAGAAATTAAAGATCCAAAATGAAGCCATGTACTCAACTTGTCACAAATTAAATACTGTACTACATTAATATTTATTGGTAACAAATGCAAAAAAAAATGTGGTTACTAAGAAATGTATGAACAAAAATCTTACCGAGAGCTAACTTGTGACTACATTGATTTACTTGTGACTACATTGATTTACTGTCAATACACTAGCATTTTGTTACCAATCAAATCAAATCAAAATGTTAATGATCTCTAACGAAACACAAATATATGATTAGTAACACTCGAACCATTTGTAGCTACTTTAACCAACAACTGTAACTCAACCCCAAAGTACTCTTCCCCAACACCTTAACAAAATACGTCGCAATCCTATCCCCTAAACCCGTCTTAACAAACCCACGCGCAAAAAAGAAAGAAATAACGTTCAGTTTTCAACTAGGCTTGGAAGGTTCAGTAATGATTGATGATGAGGCAGATGCTGGAATGGGTGTTGATATCTTCCCAAAGGGTGTCAGAAAAGATGGTTTTTTTGGACTAAAGTGGTGGTTTATGGTGGTTTGTGAAGGTGATCGGAATTTGAGAGGGGTGGTTAGGGATGAAATGGGTCTGATGGGTGTGAATGATTTTGAAAAGGGTATCTGAAAGGATGGTTTTCTTGGAGTGAGGTGGCGGGATCGGAGTGGCGGGGAGAAGGCGGTGGAGAAGAGAGCTGTGGACTCCATTGATGATAATTGAAGAAATGGTGGAGAGGGTTTCTGCGGAGTGAATAAGGAAAGGACCAAAATATCCCTTATTTATTTGGAGTTAACTGCCAAAACTAACCCCCATCTACAATAGGGACGACTTTTGGTCGTAATTATAAATGATAGGGACGATCGGTAGAGTTATTTTGACATAGGAACCAAACTTGATGTTCTGTGTAAACGATAAGGACCAAAAATGAAATTTTTTCTAAACATTATGAAACGGCCTATGATTAGAGCTAGACAACAATTCTTTCATTTTCTTTGTGACACTCAACTATGGATTTTAAGTGCAATCAACAAGATGTTGTCCTCAAAATTGATTTAAAAAATGGGATAATTCCCCAAATGCCCAAAAAAAAATTTGACTTTGCTGAAATACTCCGGTACTGTAGCAAATTCCCAATTTAGACCAATGCGACTTTAAGTCTCAAGCAACCTATACAACTTTCAAGAATTTGAAAAAAACACTATTCACGTCAGGCAAAGTACATTTTGTGTAAGTGACAAGTACGAAAGTTGTAAGGGTACTTTTTATGCGACTTCGGTATAATTTTTTATGGAAAAAATTTCACGTTTGGTCCCTATCGTTTACACCAAACATCAAGTTTGGTCCCTATCTCAAACTAAGTGCACAGATCGTCCCTATCGTTTACACTTTGGATCAAAATTGGTCCCTATCTTGGATGAGGGTTAATTTTGGCTGTTAAGTCTTAAGAGAGGAGGGGCATTTCGGTCATTTACTTGTTATATTTTTATATACTTAAAAATCACAATTTTCTTTTCTTTTATATCTCATCTCTCTCTCTCTCTCTCTCTCACATCTCCATCTACATCTCTCTCTCTCTCTCACATCTCCATCTCCATCTCTCTCTCTCTCTCTCCTACCCTGCTCCTCCATCATCCATTAACCTCACATTAATGATTGTAATTCCCAAAACCATCAATAATATCAAATCCACCCAAAAGTATCAGACAGAATATCGAGCCAAAGATTGTGAAAGATCTGGTGGCTTTTATAAACAGAGCCCCATCGCAACAACACACCCATCACCATTACAGCAACCATGAATACGAAAACAACACCCCCATCGCAACAACACCCCCTCGCCATTACATCACTAGTTTCTTTTCGGGCAAATCATCAAAGACTCGCTTGCCGTCATCTATAAACCCTATTTTGGCATACATGTCCACGAACTGACTACCCACAAACACGTAACCTTGAAAGATGAAACCCATGTCTCACTATCTGTCCATGCACCTGCTTATCCAAATCAACCAACCCAGTACTACTTAAAACTACTTCACAGCCGTCACCACCATCACGTGTCCTTCATCACCATCACGTGTCCCTTATCACCATCACCACAACCGTGGCCTCAACGCCACCATGAACCATCATCATAACCACCATCATAACCACCAGCAGGGGGCGTTTGGACCAGGCAGAACACATTGCCACAGGGGCATTTAGTTTGGGCAGAAACCACCAGCAATCACCTTAGAGACAATATTCATCCCTCTCAACCCACCCAAAACTCATAGACCACACTCTTAATCTATCACCCAAACACTACCCTAAAGACGAATCCTCAAAATAATCAACTAGTTGTTAATCCCAGAAATCCCCTCCAACCAAAT
Organism: Glebionis coronaria; assembly: GCA_025667525.1. NCBI lineage: Eukaryota > Viridiplantae > Streptophyta > Magnoliopsida > Asterales > Asteraceae > Glebionis > Glebionis coronaria. The sequence goes on along the minus strand of CM046874.1, from coordinate 119,175,416 downwards.
GAGTCGAATGAAAACAAGGGGAAATCTACACCGAGTCTCCAAGAATCATAAGAACCAAGAAAAATAGAGACGAGCCACGAGAGGAAGAACAGCAAGCTAAAACACCTTAAAGGAACAAAACAAATTTATCAATTGAATGCCCAGCCACCGAAAGAAATAAGAGATAAATAATTTCAAACTAATGAAACCGAAAAATCAAAGGAATCAGATAGGGAAGTGGAGCAATACAAGGAATCAACAAATATTAAAACAAAAAGGGAAAAGAAGATAAGAAAGATGATAGGAGTATGGTGAAAGATAAGGAATACAGTAGGACCAACAAGTTGAAATTTGTTGTCAGTAAAAAATTTGGTGGGTGTGGAGAAAAGATATGGGTTTGTGATAGGCAGCAGATCTATTTTAAGGGGAGAGAGATCTAGGTTTTGGTTTGAGAGAGAGAGAGAGAGATCTGACTTTGAGAGAGAGAGAGAGAGGGAGATTAGAGAGAGAGAGATAGATATAAAAAAGAAAAGAAAAATATTAAAAAGAAAAAAAGAAATAATATGTTTTATTAATGTATAATATGGAAATGTCCAAAATACCCCTCTCTTCATTGAACTTAACGGAGAAAACTAACGCCCATCCAAGATAGGGACCATTTTTGATCCAAAATGTAAACGATAGGGACGATCTGTGGACTTAGTTTGAGATAGGGACCATACTTTATATTTGGTGTAAACGATAGGGACCAAACGTGAAATTTTTTCTTTTTTATGCAACCTTTTTTTTAAATCATTTTATAAAAATAATAATAGATTTAATATAGTTATGCAACTTTGAAAAATATTTATGCGACTAGTACATTTTGTGTAAGGTAAGAAGGTACAAGTGTGTAAGTAATTATAAGTGTACTCTTATGCGACTTATATTTTTAAATAAAATATTAATTTATTTACTGTCTTAAATTAAGAAAAACAAGGAAGCTTCATGACTTGTACCACCTGCATCATTCTTTGTACCCAAACATAAACCTTTGTTCCACCTGCATCATCATTTGTACCATTATCTGGATCTAATAATATACAGTTTTACAATCTTAAATAACTATCTCAACCTCTCTCCGAGTATATCTAAACTGATACTTATGTTTTGTATCCAGGCTATTGCATCATCGTCGACGCCGTCAATCATAGTCCATATTCAACCCTTCAAACCACATACGTATATTAAGCATGAGCTTCAATCTGGTAATTGTTTTCCCTGATTTCGTTATTTCACTTTCATATGAAATGCATGTGTATTAATCATGAGTTTGAATTGGGTAATTGTTTAATTTTAGTTTTTATTTGATTATTTGTTGGGTTCTTTGTTATGCCATGAGATTTTAGATTAATTTGGATATTAACCGCTATTGTACTTTCTGTTATAGCCATTACTCAGTGATTTGACCCAGAACCACCCAATTGTTATGAAGATTTAATATTTCATTGCAAATTGGGTTGATTAATAATAATTTTTAACTCACCTGTGTGTGTTTTAATTCTTATGCGACTTGTTCCAGTGAATTAATTGCCTGCACAACTTGTAGTAACCACATTGATTAGACTCAACTATTTGTACTTATTTGTTATTTAGGCTTTTTATAAAAAATACATGATTATAATACTTTGAAAAATAAAGTGAATACTTTTTTCCAAAAGTAATGTATTATTTTGGAACATTCAGGGCAAAAACTAAACAAATACTAGTTTCATGTTAGTTAAAATGTACTTTTGTGGTCCAAAATGGTAACCTTAAATTGATAGAAACTAGTGTGTAGGTCTATTGGTATGAGCCCAAGTGATATCACTGTTGGGGAGTTTAATTTTTTGTATTATACAGATATTGACGACACTGTATCCATATACTACTCCTCATTAAATATATTCTTTTTTTGAGTTCAATTGCTAGGTCTATAAAAGCTGTATAGTTCTTATAGTTTAGCATATCACCTTCAATCTTTCTGTTTTATTTTTTTGCTTTAAAAAAAATTTCTAGCCTCCTTGAGCTTTCAGTCATGGCCAACTCCAATAATTTGAAAGATATGATGTTAATCCTATTTGATATTGAAAAACAATAAAGACTATGTTACTGCAACCAGCCTTAACGCCATTGCTAAAAGCTTGTCCCTATGAGTTGATGAGCATACTAGCCTCATTGCTGAAGTTGACAAGATTTCTCCAAGCATTGTTGCCTATGAAGCTGCAAAGCTTTTGAGGGAAATCAATGACGCAGATCTTGGCAAGATCTGCACGTTCATGGGTGCAATGAGCCACCTTCACATTAAGGTGCTTAAAAAGCTGTCATTGATGTCCTAACTCCCAACTACGCAATAAGTGATTTGGATGCTGGTGTGTAATTGTTGTCGTGTGCTTGCTTTGAACTCTTCTGTCATGTTTGTTTTTAAAGTTTGTAATATATTGCTTAATGTCATGTAATGTTTTAAGGTTCTTCCAAGTGCATGTTTGCACACTAGGGTTATGTTATGTATAATTATGTTTCTGTTTCGCGTCAATGTACTAAGGGATACCATGTACTAATCCATTTTTATAATGAATGGAAATTTTCGATGAAGAAGAAGTATTTTAGAATCCATATGTATTGTTAGTTTTATATTTTGATTAATATAAACTGTCATATTTGTTATTTTAGGATTTTGACGAGAAAGTAATAATCCGCAGCAAATTGAGGTACTTCAAGTTGATACAAAATGCACTGGATGAGAAATGAAGGAATCTGTTTAGGACAACCTATTTTGGTCCATGGTTAGATTTTCATTATCTTAATCATGACAATCATTTGATACATTTCATTCTACAAAAACAAAGTCCAGTGAATGGTTCTCAGTACGATATGCCGATAATATATGATGTGAATGGTTCTAAACTACATTTTGGCCGTCGCGAGTTTTGTCTCATAACGGGTTTTATGTTTGGGCCAATCCGTGATGTCAATGGTTGTAGTGTGGATTTTAGCAAAGGCGAAATGATATTCAGAAATAGGGTTTTTCCACATAGGGTTGGTTTACCAATTTGTAGTTTAGATATATTAGGCGTTATTGAAGATGAGGTGTTATTTTTGAAAGTAAGTGATTCAGACGCGGTCCGCTTGTGTCTTTTGTTATGTCTGGAAGTTATATTTATGGGTCGCGTTTTGGCAAATGATGTCGATGACAAATTATTTCGCTTGTTGGAGAATTTATAAGTATGGAATAGTTTTCCTTGGGGCGAGCATATCTGGAGTAATTTGTATGAAGAGATTGTGAATGTGGTTTCAAAGCACAAGAATGAGCATCTAGAAGGGTTTCAAAAATGCCGTACATATGTTCCGACGTACACACTGTCTGGATTTATTTGGGCATTTGAGGTTTGTGTTTAGTTTGTCCTTTATTTATCAAGAATACATACAATAACTCTATATTAATGCTACTTAATTATTTCTGTGTGTTAGGTTTGGATTTTAGAGTCTTTTAAAGAAAGCCTTCATTGGTGGGATAAAGTATCAGACATTACACCAAGAGGAGTATCAGGGACGAAAAAACGTATTTTTAAAAAATCCGATCTTTTGTCTTTATGCCGGAAGGTATTTATTGACATTTTACAATAAAGTATTGAATATTTTTCTTGTTTTGTATTAATTTTTTTTTAAATTAGGATTCAGAGGTGATATTTGTTATTCGACCAACATCATTTGAACACCATACCGATTGGTGGTCCAGTTCCAATCAGTATCTGAATGTATATACACCTAAGGCTCCGGTTAGGAAACAAGATATTTACGATGCGTATTTTCAAAAGATATCAGATAGCCGCAAACGAAATGACTTACGTCACAGAATTACCTCAGAAGTTTGTGTTCCTAGAAGCAAGGATAGCAGTATTAAGGACCGAATAATTCAAACATTGAATTCGCGCATAATGAAACTTAAAACTATTATCCAGGTAAAAATTATAGTTAAGATTATATCAGGCTCTTTATTATTGTTACATTTGATTAACTTATCCTGTTTACAAATATAGGTGGTTGGTTGTCAAATGAAGCGGTTTGATGTGGCTAACTTAGAGTTTTCCGAGGCATTTAAATCAAAAAACAAAGATTTATGTGTTGAACTTTCTAATACCTATATTAGTTTGCTTCTGTCTTACAATGCTGATACATTAGCTGTTCTTATATCCAGTGATGATGAAGAAGCTTTCGATGAGGTACACTATTTATAATACATTAGTTGTTTCTACATGCACTTTTCAGCTTATCGTTATAGTGAATTAACTTGTAATAAGAACATGACTTTCTAATGGAAGAGGAATTCATGGTTCGATTGGTAGAGGAGGAAAGAATGCTGATACAAGAGGAGGAACGTCTTGCCAAAGCAGAGAAGCGTAGACTCGAAAGAGAAAAGCAAATGTTTATCGCCGATGAGAAGTCACGGGAGGTGAGGAAAAAATGGGAAGAGGATTATCAGTTTAGGTAAAACAAATTGATGAATTCTAATCATATGAAAAAAGCAATGGCCCAATGTGTATCAGCTAAATTACCGCAAAAGAGGAGTCAAATGTTACCTACAACATCGGGGAATTGGTCATCTGTATCAGCTAAATTTCGTAAAGGAAATCCTAGTTCTGCTGTTGTTCATTCGCACATGACGCATTTCTTACAAGATGTTACACCTTGTATTGAGGTACACATGGCTTTATTGTTGGAAAATTTTAAAAGGTGCATATTCATGTGAACTTATATTTATTGGGTTAATGTATCGAGTGTTCAAATTTTATATAGGATCTATCAAGAACAAGTAAGGCCATAAACCACATCTGGATACATGATGACTTGGATCTATATCTTGGTCATCCTGGTAGCTTACGTTCAAAATTTCCGTGGTCCACTGAAATTACCGTTGATCGACCTTTTTGGGAGTCGTTAGTGTGCTTAGATCCGAAAAGGCAAGGTTGGCTAATGGATGAAGTAAGTTCTGTTTTATCTTAATTTATATTACTAGTTATGTATGCAACTAATCTCTACTTTTTTTCTTAAAAAGCACATTGATTTGTGGGTGGATTACATGTGGCATGTGCAACCAGAAGATGCTACTTCTGCCATGGTTAGCAGTTACTTTGTACAGCTTCTACTTCCAAATGGACTGCCATTATGGTATGTTAACGGACAACGTTATTGCAAAGCATGAGCTCAAGTTGAAAAGGTAACTTGTTATTTTACAATTTTTTATATTAACCATTTCTTTGACTAACAAGCTATAGTTTACACTCTGTAGGTGTATATACCAATAAATGTAGATGTACAACATTGGCTACTTGATGAGTATTGATATGTGTGAAAACACACATCTTTTCTACCACTTAATTACAATAATAACCGGACCAAAACGTGTATTTTATGTCTTTTATGTCAGAATTATGCGTGGTTTGTGTTTTTGTTGTGATTTAGGACGAAAAGGTGAAAAGTGGAGAAAACACGGGAATTCACGAGCATTTACGGACTTTTATTGAAGAAAAAGATTGAAAGACGAAGTCAAGAAGTCAAGAGTGCAAAAAGAACGGAAGTCCAAGACCAATTCTGAAGATTTATCGAAGAAAGAGTCAAAAGACGGAAGTTCACTTAAAGCCGAGGAACTCAAGTCTTATTTATTGAAGAATTAAAAGACGAGTCCAAAGAAATCCCGAGCCAAAAGTCGTTAAAGTCCAAGATTAAAGAAGATTTGAAGGCTTAAGGACTAATGGCGTGATTAACAAAAAGATTAAAGAAGAGGAGGGACCTAAGCATGCAATTAAGGAAGAAAGGAAGGAGAGGAGGAAGCTTCCTCTAACCTCCTCCCTAATCCCCTATATATAGTCATTAGCTAATTACTTTTCATTTTGTTGGCTAGATTGACAAACTAGTTCTTCCACCTTTATTTTATGCACCTTTAATTACTTGTCATTTAAATACATGTTTTGCACCTTTAATTACCTTTAATTTCAAGTAAGTGTTTCTTTAATTACTCGCACCTTTACTTTATCTTGTTAATCTTCTTCTACCTTTCTTTGATTTACACGTTTTTAACTTGTTGATTTGTTTAAAGATTTCATTTTTTAACTTTTGATTGTTTTAAATCACTTATTTTTATAGCTTATTTGGTTTATTTTCAAGTTTATATAGTTTTTTTTATAAAAGTTATTTTTATATAAAAAGTTGTTTTTCTTAAAGTTTATCTTTTTCGTGTTTTAAAAGTTTTTAACTTTCAGTTTCGTAGCTTATTTTTACACGTTTTACCTTTGGATTTCGTCTAGAGCTTATCTAGGATCATAGCTTATTTACTTAGCTTATTTTTGGTATTCTCCTTCGTATTCCGATTGAATCAATCGGAAAAGGGTTTAATATATTCCGATTGGTGGAGACTAAGGTATTCCGATTGGTGGTGTGTCTCGGGTATTCCGATCGTGTGTAAGTGACAGGTATTCCGATCAGTGCTCTTGCAACATTCCGATCGAGGTGCATGTTTGGATATTCCGATCGTGTAAAGGTGACATATTCCGATTGGTGGTTTCCGATCTGCATTCCGACCACAGGTCTTTTCCAGATTCCGATCAGGGAAGTTTGACATTCCGATCTGAGGTTGTTGATTATTCCGATTGGGTAAGTGACATATTCCGATTGGTCTAGTTCGACATTCCGACAGGTTTGGTTTCTTATTCCGATTGGTAAGATCGGAATATATTCCGATTGGGGGATTATTTTCCATATTTTGTCTTGTTTAATTTTTAGTTTACGTTTTTAATACTTGTCTAATTTTAATTTCCGTCACGCTTCTATTTTTAGTCAATTTAATTAATTTACTTTCCGGCACGTTTTTAAGTATCGCACATTTAATTTTAAATTAGACTTAGATTTAATTTCACGCTCTTTTAATACTTGCCCTTTACTTTAACGACATTTACTTTTAAGTCTTGCACATTTAAATTTAAAACCAACCAAAAATATTTGTTTCCACCAAAGAACGACTGAGTCACATAGAGAACCTAGATCAATTCGATTAGACCACTAGAACGATAATTTTTAACTGGGAAAATCTTAGTTATTAAATGGCGCCGCTGCCGGCTCTTTTCGTTAAGATTGACGGTTTTATGTGAGAGACACGTTGCTTTTTGGGATCCGCTCACTTGTGAACGTTATTTTTCTTGCCTAAAAAATTCAAAAAACCATAAAAATTAAAAAATTGATAAAAATCCATAAAAATTAAAAATTTCAAAAATACAAAAAGATTTTATCTTTCTTGTGTATATATATTGTCTTTGTGTTTGGTTTTGTTTTCTTTTGCATTTTCAGGTGTATGCGTACTAGATCTTCCAATTATCAAGAGCCCGAGCCTCAAGAAGATTTAGATATGGCAGGTGTTAACAACAATAATCAACCACCGCACCTCAACAATAACAACAATGCTCTTCCACAGCCCGATCTTCGGACCATGGAAGAACTTTGTCAACCAACAATGTTTGGACGAGGAGGACCGATTGCGCCGATGCAAATCAACGCTCCTGAGTTTTCATTGAAGCACCACATGATTCAGCAAGTACAAACAAACCCATTCCGTGGATTGCCTGATGATGATGCCAACAAACACCTCGACAAGTTCATTACAATCACCCAAAGCATGAAGTTGGCTGGGCCACTATGGATGAACTTCGCCTACAACTCTTTCCACACACTTTATTACATCATGCCGAGAAATGGTTTGATCGTCTCCCGAAGAATTCTATTCACACTTGGGATGATATGACTCAACGCTTTTTGTCGCGCTACTTTCCACCATCCATGGTCACAAGCCTTCGCAATCAAATCAGCGGTTTCATGCAAGACCCTGATGAATCTCTTTTCGACGCTTGGGAGCGATATAATGTCTTGATCGATAGATGTCCAAACCACAACATGCTCCCTGTGACCTTAATAGATACTTTCTACAACGGTTTGACTTTTCGAGATCGTGATACGATTAATGCAGCCGCCGGTGGCACATTCATGAAAAGGAGACCCGAGGAGTGTAGAGAGCTTATTGAGAACATGACTACACACCACAAAAACTGGGATTCCTCTGCTTCTTCTAGGAACAATCCGAGAGTCAATGTTTCTTCCACCTCAGCAAACCCTGATATGACCAAACTCACCCGTGTGCTGACTGAAATGAGCAGAAGTATGCAACTCTTGGCTTCAAACCAACAACAACAAGTTAAAGCTGTTGCTACTCTTTGTAAAACATGCGGCGGTCCTCACTCATACACCGATTGTCCTTCGACACAAGGAAATCCGGAAAATGTGTATGCAGCTTATGGTAATTATTCACCGGAAAATTACCAAGCTAGACAACAAGGGGATAGAAATCTGTTGAGCTACCGTTCAAACAATTACCTTTCACCCGGTTTTTCTCCTCAAAACCAAAACCCCGCCAACAACTACACTAGAAGCAACCAAATCCCACCAAGAGCTTCTAATCCTTATCAACCACCCGTCCAACAAACCCTACCCATTAACCCCGATGTTGAGGCTATAATGAGAACCCAAGGTGAGCAAATCAAGAATCTACAGAGCCAAATAATCAATTTGAAAGGAGATATCACAAAGCAAGGAAATGAGATAAGATCCGAAGTTCGCGATACTATTCAATCCTCCTTCAGCAATCAAACCAATGATTTGAAAAATATGCTTGCTAGTTTCTTGCCCGCCGCTCAACCTTCTTCTTCGAGTTCTCTACCTTCAAACACCGTCACTAATCCGCGAGCCAATGTGAGTGCTATTACTACCCGTAGTGGAGTCACCATCATCGGACCACAAATCCCACCCCCATCATCCACACCTCCACCACTACCATGTGTCCCTCCTCCTCCTACACCTAGTATTAGTGCACCATTATCGTCTCCGCCTCGACGTGATGAAGTTCCCACAAATGATCCTTCAACATCTCAACCTTTACCTACACCTGCACCTTCACCACCCAAACCCAATATCCCTTATCCCTCTCGTTTAGGCAAGTCCAAAATGCTTACCAAGGAGGACTCCGAAGTGTCACGCTATGTGAAGATGATTTCTCAAATGAACTTCAACATTAGCTTTCTTGAAGCACTTGTCCACATGCCCAAATTTTTTAAAGCATTTAGGGAATTGCTTAACAAGAAGGAGAAGCTGATTGAACTCGCCAACACACTCTTAAATGATAACTGCTCTGCAGTTATTCTTAAAGAACTTCCGGAAAAGCTTGGAGATCCCGGTCGTTTTGTGTTGCCTTGCGTGTTCAACAAAACTGAAGAATTTACTGCCCTTGCTGATCTCGGGGCTAGTATTAATTTGATGCCACTGAGTGTTTGGAAAACACTATCATTGCCCGACCTTACTCCAACAAAGATGACTCTTGAACTTGCAAATCGCACTCTCGCTTACCCTGTTGGTATAGCCGAAGACGTGTTCATTAAAGTTGGCGCATTTACTTTCCCGGTTGATTTTGTCGTAGTTGATTATGAAATGGACCCTCGTATTCCTTTAATACTTGGTCGGCCATTCTTGAGAACCGGACGAGCTTTAGTGGATGTTGCCGAAGGTGAGTTAATCTTAAGAGTCGGGGATGATGCACAAGTTTTCAAAATGGGGAAGCTTACTAGTACAACTTTTGGAGGCCGAGAATCAGTGAATATGATTAATGTGCTCGATGACTTTACCGTCTACGACAATCCTCTATTCGACTCTTGCATTGATAACCCACTTTTTCATGATGATGTGGATGATTCTCTCCCCACTTTCGAAGCTTCTCCCATTTATGATTCTCCACCGGTCTTTGATGCTTATGATGATGATGATTCTAGCTCAGATTCGGATGATTTTGATTGCACTTCTGAGTATCCAGAGCTGCCCACATATGATGATTTTGATGAGGCTGATACTCTTTCGAGCGATTCTTCACACGATGAAGATCCTCCGCCATCACTCGATCCTACTTTGGACGATTATTCATTTGAGGAAGATTTCTCTGAATTTCTCAACACATACTTCCCTCATGAGAGTGATGCTCCTCCTTTGGACTTTGAAGATTATCGTCTTGATCCTACTTTGGATTTGAAGAAAATTTTGTCAAAGGAGAAGAAACCGGTCGACACCGAAATCCGTTGCACATATGATTTGACACCTCTTTGTCCCCCTTCTGAGGACGAGGTTGTGCTTCTTTGCGGATCTTCTTCACACTCGGCTGAGCCTGAGTGCTATTTTCCCTTAAAGGAAAAGGTGTTCGACCCCGGTATTGAAGTCTTTAAGCCATCTCAGTATCCACCTGATGAAATAAAAGGAAAAATCTTTGGAAATTTTGAAGACATGCTTGCACCACTTCATCCTTGCTTCTACTGTGCTCCATCACTGCTTAAGGGAACCTTGCCACTTCTCTTTTGGCTTGCCTTGTTCGCCTTAAGTTCTTGTTATTTGATGGATGAAAACTATGTCTTTGATCCGGGTGGATATGTCTCATGCTTCTTCCGTTGATGATCAAGGTCGAGTCAGGCTAATGACTCGGTTAACAAAAATCAACGCTTCTTGGAAGGCAACCCATGCATCTATTCTTTCGCTTTCTTTACCATAAGTGTAGGGGGGACCCTTTGGATTGCTATTTCCTCTCCTCACTTCTTAATCAGGGATTCGAGCTTCAATGATCCACTCTTGATGATTCTTGACGACCCGTGATTCCATGTTCTACTTCTTCCCGGTTCTATCCTAAACTCTTTTCGATTCACTATTTTATATTTTCTCAATATTAAAATAGGAATCTCTTTAGTTGTCTTTTCCTTAGCGAGATTTAAACAACGTGCACAATGTCCTAAGTGTAGGGGAGTTTACTCCCACATGCTTAAACATTGAGGACAATGTTTATCTTAAGTGTAGGGGGGCTTCTATCGAAGTTAAGTGGTCTTTTCCTTGTATTTGTCCTCATTTTAACCGGAAAATCAATTTTTCGACATTTTTCAAAATTTTTGATCTATTTTGGCCTATTAGTTTTTACCTTTGTATAGTTATTTTCTTTCTTTGCTAGAATAAATGTTTAATAAGTGGTTTTAATTTTCAAACGTTGTGAATCTTTTGACTCAACCCGAGTTTACTTGCATAAGTTACTCTAGCTAGTATCCTTAACGTGTTTAAGTCAAGTTTTGCTAGGCTATTATATAGGGAGCTATAAAACGCGAAAGTCTTAACTCTCACGGGTTAAGAACAAGAACTTTTCGCAAGTTCCTATAATTGATCCTAGAGAGTCGTTTATCAAGGGAACTTTAAAATGCGATTTCTAAACTTGAAAAAGTCCAAGAATTTACAAGATCCTATAGGCGACTCGAAAACCCAAAATTTTGATTTAATAGGCTAAGTATCCACGAGTCTCATTACTTGAGATTTTAAACTGTGGAGAACGAGAGATGATAGAGCCAATTATAAGTCCGGTATTCTTTCGTGAATTTATGTGAGTTAATTATAAGCCTATTCTCCCATCGCTTGCTAATAAATTTATCTGCTAATAAATAAGGTTGTACGATTTGAAAAGTTACTTAGCTTCTAGCCCCAGATCGTTTAAAAGTTGCTCGGTATGGATTAGAGTTCATAGCCAAGGCATAACTTATTGAAGCGGGACGCGAAGATTGGCGAGTCCGAAAAGGCCCTAACAAGGCATGAGGGCTATATTTTGTTGCTAAAGATCCAAAAGTGATGTGAAGAATCATTTATCGAAAATCAATATGAAGGATCGAGACACACGACGTAAAGCAAAAACTCCCCAAAAGTCATGGAGAAGTGTATCCGAAAAGACCCTAACAAGGTATGAGGATAAATAGATCCAAGTCATAAAAGGAGGCGGATCGTTGTATATCAAAGTCCAAAATAAAGATTGGAGAAAAATGAAGAAGTCGTGGTCCAAGTATGAATCTCTCAAAAATTTCAAGTGAAGAAATTCCAATTATGAAGAGAAGACCATTATTTCATGAACGTCTCTCAAGATTTGAAGTATGAAGTCGCTGCCAAATATCGGTCCGAGAAAGGTCTCAAATCGCGAAGCGAGTTATGCCAAGATATGAACTTTATGAGGTCCCGAGAAGCAGTTTTAAAAGATTTGGTCTTTTAGCTAACTATTGATTAAATCGTTCACTTTATTTTCAGACTAAATAACTATCGAAATAAGTCAAACAATGCATCCTCGTGATCATTCAAGACAATAATAAAATATAAGAGATACCCCTAGGAATAAGGGAGTCTAAGTGAGTAATTGGCCCACATGAGTTCGTGATAGTTTACTAACTTATAATAACAATGATCTCGTTTTTAAGCTTGGTTTGGAGAAAGTGAAAACTTGAGGATGATGATTATTCATGACATTTCCAAAACCCAAGGTATGCTTTTGATTTCTTTATTTTGCATGATTTTAATTTTCTATCAAAGGCCAACGTGGATTGATTATGATGAAAAGTGTAATCTTGCTTTGTAACTAATGCATTGCATGAGGACATTGCAATGGTCAAGTGTAGGGGATTTGATATGTGTGAAAACACACATCTTTTCTACCACTTAATTACAATAATAACCGGACCAAAACGTGTATTTTATGTCTTTTATGTCGGAATTATGCGTGGTTGGTGTTTTTGTTGTGATTTAGGACGAAAAGGTGAAAAGTGGAGAAAACACGGGAATTCACGAGCATTTACGGACTTTTATTGAAGAAAAAGATTGAAAGACGAAGTCAAGAAGTCTAGAGTGCAAAAAGAACGGAAGTCCAAGACCAATTCTGAAGATTTATCGAAGAAAGAGTCAAAAGACGGAAGTTCACTTAAAGCCGAGGAACTCAAGTCTTATTTATTGAAGAATTAAAAGACGAGTCCAAAGAAATCCCGAGCCAAAAGTCGTTAAAGTCCAAGATTAAAGAAGATTTGAAGGCTTAAGGACTAATGGCGCGATTAACAAAAAGATTAAAGAAGAGGAGGGACCTAAGCATGAAATTAAGGAAGAAAGGAAGGAGAGGAGGAAGCTTCCTCTAACCTCCTCCCTAATCCCCTATATATAGTCATTAGCTAATTACTTTTCATTTTGTTGGCTAGATTGACAAACTAGTTCTTCCACCTTTATTTTATGCACCTTTAATTACTTGTCATTTAAATACATGTTTTGCACCTTTAATTACCTTTAATTTCAAGTAAGTGTTTCTTTAATTACTCTCACCTTTACTTTATCTTGTTAATCTTCTTCTACCTTTCTTTGATTTACACGTTTTTAACTTGTTGATTTGTTTAAAGATTTCTTTTTTAACTTTTGATTGTTTTAAATCACTTATTTTTATAGCTTATTTGGTTTATTTTCTAGTTTATATTGTTTTTATAGAAGTTATTTTTATATAAAAAGTTGTTTTTCTTAAAGTTTATCTTTTTCGTGTTTTAAAAGTTTTTAACTTTCAGTTTCGTAGCTTATTTTTACACGTTTTACCTTTGGATTTCGTCTAGAGCTTATCTAGGATCATAGATTATTTACTTAGCTTATTTTTGGTATTCTCCTTCGTATTCCGATTGAATCAATCGGAAAAGGGTTTAATATATTCCGATTGGTGGAGACTAAGGTATTCCGATTGGTGGTGTGTCTCGGGTATTCCGATCGTGTGTAAGTGACAGGTATTCCGATCAGTGCTCTTGCAACATTCCGATCGAGGTGCATGTTTGGATATTCCGATCGTGTAAAGGTGACATATTCCGATTGGTGGTTTCCGATCTGCATTCCGACCACAGGTCTTTTCCAGATTCCGATCAGGGAAGTTTGACATTCCGATCTGAGGTTGTTGATTATTCCGATTGGGTAAGTGACATATTCCGATTGGTCTAGTTCGACATTCCGACAGGTTTGGTTTCTTATTCCGATTGGTAAGATCGGAATATATTCCGATTGGGGGATTATTTTCCATATTTTGTCTTGTTTAATTTTTAGTTTACGTTTTAATACTTGTCTAATTTTAATTTCCGCCACGCTTCTATTTTTAGTCAATTTAATTAATTTACTTTCCGGCACGTTTTTAAATATCGCACATTTAATTTTAAATTAGACTTAGATTTAATTTCACGCTCTTTTAATACTTGCCCTTTACTTTAACGACATTTACTTTTAAGTCTTGCACATTTAAATTTAAAACCAACCAAAAATATTTGTTTCCACCAAAGAACGACTGAGTCACATAGAGAACCTAGATCAATTCGATTAGACCACTAGAACGATAATTTTTAACTGGGAAAATCTTAGTTATTAAGTATAATATTTGTTCCGGTGTTCTAACTATCTACGATAGTGGACACATCGACAGCTTAAACGTTTCCAATAGCTTCATTAAAATAAAAGAATGCTTAGAGGTTACATGTTTTTCGTTACCTTTTGAATTATCCCAAAAAAAAAAATTTGTCCCGCAAAATTCCTTATTTAAATTATCATTTGTAGGTACGGCTACCTGAAATTTTATCGAAATAAAAATTATTTTCATATAAAGGAATTGATGAAAGGAGTTACAGAATAACGTCTCAAGAAGCCGGTGAAGTTCCAAAGCAGGGTGGTATCTTTGGCGATTGTGGTGTCTGGGTATGTATTTTTTTGTATCGCTTATCACATGGTATTCCATTGACTTTTGATGATCCTCTACAGACTGCCCTAGCATATCGTGAACAAATGGCCAAATTTTACTTCAAGCATAAGGTTTGATTATTCTAAGATGTAATAGAACCTCTAGTAAAAGTTGTGTAACTCCTAAGAACACTTGACTATTACATTCTTAGTTCATAGCGTATTGGATATCATCTAAGTGCACTTGCGTAAAAGGACTTTCTGTATGAATTCATGGCTGACTGCTAGGATGGTTGCGTACTTAGCTTGGCAACGGGGCATGACAACCATCTCGTCTGTGAACCCAGCCTCCACACCTAGAACAAGTGTTAGTTATTGGTCCCTCACCTTGAGACCTTATCCTTTCATTGTCCTTTGGTCTTCCAGGTTGTGGTTGCACCATAGCTGGAGGTTTAACTACTTGTAAGTCATCCAGTCTATCCCACAACGATTGATCAGGAAGTGGAAAAACCAACTCCGCGTAAATGGCTTTCAAAGTCCGTTTAGAAAACCAGGAATTTGTCCATTGATTACAGTTAGTCAGCCCAACACACCTCGACATTACACACACATGACCGCACGGTAATCCTGAATTTTTCCATTTTAGACATGTACATTCACCCTTGACCAAATCAACAATATGTACTCTATTGTTTTCTTTAACATGGTAAACCTTAAAGCGGTCAATTCCCTGTACCGTCGATGACGCACTTTTACGCATTCGTTTATTAACCTTTGCTTCAGCCCATCTAGATAATTCATCTGCTGTCGGTTCCTGTGCCACATAACAGTTAAACTCATTAAGTTATGTGTGATTTAAAAAAAAATACAAACAACCTTTCTAAAATTTTATACCTGGACTGTAGTATCTACGCTTAAAATACCATCTTTGTATGAGATCTCTGTAGAAGTCCATTAGTTTTGTTATGGGGATTTTTTTGACCGTCTTTGTCAACGCATTTATTGATTCAACACAGTTAGACGTCATGTAGTGATATCGGTTGCCAGCACAATGGGCTCTAGACCATTTTTCAAAACCAGCCTCCACTAGTTTTTTGTAAGCAACATGTTTCGCAGCTTTGATTTCATCTAAATGTCTTTGAAAATCTGGAACCAAGTAAGCTTTGTAAGTTTTCCAAAACATGAAATTCATTTTTTTAGACTTCAATTTGCAATTCATCAAGATATATCAGCAAAAATACCCATGAAACACATTAGGAAATATATTTCTACATGACGTGATAATGGCTTGGTGTCTGTCTGAAATGATTGCCATGTTAGGTCTTTCACCGTTACATTCTTTCAATTTGTTCAAAAACCATGACCAACTTTCAATTGTCTCTCCCTGACAAACTCCATTTGCAATTGGTATGATTTGGTTGTTCGCATCCATTCCTATGGCAAGCAAGTTTGTACCTAGGTAGCTGCCTTTTAGGTGTGCACCATCAATCTTTATAATTGGCCGCATATAATTTGCGTAGCTCCTAAGCTGACATTTGAAAGCAGATGAATGTTAAATTACATATGATTAGGGAAAATACATAGTATAAACTTACCACAACTCCAAATGCTATAAAGCACATCTTGAAACAACCGTCTTCATCTGTCTCTATGTGCGTTACTGTACCCTCATTGGCCCGCTTGACATTGTGAAAATAGTATGACAGCTCTTCGAACGAAGCACTTTGGTTACCGTTCAATAGATGTAGAGCCTTATGTCTTCCCCCATGCTTGTTTGTATGATATGTCAATTTTCTAATTAACGTTGAAATCAATTTGTATTTCCTTAGGCCTGCAAACCCGCCTTGTATCGTGCATTTTTTATAAAGCATTTGCCTAATCATTTGTTTCGTTGCATTACGATGATTGGGTAATATTTGTGTTTTAGAGCATGTGTGTGTGTTGTTGACGGTTGATATAAAAAATGCGGGGCTGTTTTTAAATTTACGTGTGTAAACACACCAACTACAACCTTCATTCTTACATTTGACACTGTACCTTTTACTACATGACTTCAAAACCTGAAATTCGAATCCCTCCATAATTGCTTGCAAACCAATATCATACATACATGCTTTTTTTTTATCGAATTTATGACCATCTTTGAATCTAATTGGAGCTACATTAGGATGTCTATTAATGTATACCGGGGTATTTAAAGGTACTGATGGTTTAGGAAATGTATGGTTTAAATTGATATGATTATAGTTTTGCTCATCATTACCTTGCGGATTTGCCAACCCTTCACTATCAAATGGTACATTTAAATCGAAATCAGCAACATAAGAAGATGAATTTTTTACCTTGCTTATAGATATTAACAGCTTAGGAGCCTGAAGGCTGGTGTAAACAAAATCGTTCTTGAAGCATTGTAGGTCTTCATCATCCGTTAATTCAACTGTTTCAGACTGGTCTACGTATGACATACATACGTCGACGCCGTCGTGGATATTGAACTTCTTCTTACAGTAGCCATATAGGTTTTGATAAGATATTTGTTTTGGTAGCAAAACTGATCTGTTAGAACCTTCAAACATCATCCTAAGTTTAAATTTGTTGTTGTTACTCATTGTGTTTTACAAGCATACTATCATTCACAAGAGATCTATGTATAATGGTTTTCACCAAAATCATTCAATGTAAGTCGCATAACACTTAAACCAAACGGATGTACTGCTGACATAAAGGTATAATTGTTGTACTATTTTACCTATTTTTTAAATTTTGGAAATCTACTTTATATAAGATTTGTTTGTGTGGACATCAACAATCCACATACTATCTTCCACCTTAGAAACCCTAAAACTAAATTAGCAAAATGAATTGTGTTTACGGCTATCCTACCATCACCCGAACATCTTGGACCAATGCCAACCCTGGACGACGTTTTCGATCATGTGTTAACAGTGTCTGTGGTGTTTTCGCTTGGTTTGATCCACCTATGTGTGCTCGAGCTAGGATAATCATCCCTGGGTTACTGAGAGCAAGGAATGAGCTTCAAGACTCAATGAACATGATGATTGCTGCTAATCGAAAGCTGAAGATCTGGCTATTTTGTAGCTGGATGTTTTTATTTATTTTACATTTCATGTAATATATTAGTAGTGGTTGAATAATGATATGTTTGCTTATCTAATAAGTATGCATAATATAATCCTTGTAATTGTTCTTGTTTATGTAATATATTTGATTTGAGCAAATTGTGAGACCCCCAAAATCTGACATGGAACAACTAGGAAACGAGGGGGTAACACGTCATAGTACAAGAAACAATGAATTACATTTCATATATAGCTGACGAAATAAAAACATGTACATTACATCATAAAAGCTCAGAGTTTTTAAACATAGGTCCCAGAGTTTTAGAAGCGAAAAATTATATTATTTCGTCTCAATTTATAACATAAAGTTGCCCAAAAGATAGAATAAACTTCTGACACTTTTTACTAAAACTAATCTTTTAAAAGCATCACAGAAATCTCCAAGTTGCGGTAATATCCTGCGGGCTCCCATCCAAGCAAAGCTAAGTAATAATACCTGAGATTAAACATGTAAAATCGTCAACATAAAGTTGAGTGATATTCATAGGTTTAGCAGTAAAAGTGTGGAACACAATAGAATTCGTAAAACACGTAATGGGGGGGGGGGGATAACTATGTACGTCCATAGTCACGATGCATATTATTGCTGTTTAGTCTCATGAACCTAAGCTTAACTCAAATGTAAGTTCCTCTAGGGAGTATTCAGCCTAAATACTCAGGTATAAACGAATATTAGTGCGTCAAAGTAATCGGGACGGGGATTGTAAATCCTGATGGATCCACCCATAACATTCGCGCTTAGCGCAAAACATACGGGACAATTAACGGTTCATGATAAGAGAGAGGAAACTCAATGCTAACGTCTAAAAGCAATAATACCATTGAAATCATCTGTAAAGCATACACGTTCTGAATAGCATACAAGTTATGGATAGCAATACATTTTTATTTTAGTTGTGTTCCACCATGTAAAATCTCACCCCGTGTTTAGAAACCATATACAAGTAAAAAGGGGCTATGAACTCACCTTATCCACGAGGTAAGTCAATCACGGTACTCAACAACTGAGTAGAAACGGTAGTGGTAGACGATCACCGACGATATGAATGCCCGGGGAAACACGAAAACCGCAACCTATCACAATAAGGCGCGCGTTAAGACTCGAACTCGATATCGATATATATACCAAATATAATATTACTCAAATGTTTTCAAAGTATTCATGTTTCAAAAGCATTGACACGAACCAAATGAATACATTTATCCAATGTTACACGTTAAAACACTTGAAAACTTGAAAATGACCCGTTATACGACGCCAAGTCAATGGAAGTCAAACTATCCTATAACCTTACTTGGACCAGTAGCTAATTCATTTATATAATGACTAAGCACTTGAGTAATTCACCATGTCCGATGGTGAATACTCAAACTCACGCAACACAAACATTGAACTACGTGTCCAAAATAAAATCAGCAAGTACACTCCGAATGTACACACCGATCTACCCTATCTAGACTTGTCCGTTTTAGATGAAAATTGGTGTCAAGGTCACTTATAACCTGTATAAGACCTCACCAAAATTTGAGCCAAAGTTTACACTTTAAAATCCACCAGCTCGACACTAAACTCGACTCCAAATTTGGGACAGATTTGTGCACTTGTTTTGTAAAACCGTTTGGACCACTTTAAAAGTACTAACTCGACAATCCGTCTTTTGAAACCACTACTAGACTCATCAAACTCTGTTTGTAAACTTTGAAATCAGTAGTATCAACTATCTAACCAAGCCTAAAGTCCCCGAGAGTCCACCCAAAATCAGCCACAATTTCGGATTTTGCCGATTTGCGTCTCCCGGTACACGAAAACTAAAATTAGCATAACTTTTGACTCGTAATGACTTAAAGCTCTACCTTATACCAAAACAACCGTCTCAAAAAACTCTACAACAATATCAAATAATCTTAGCCTTTCTCAGAACTTAAACCCACGAAAAATCTATTAAGGACCTGTTGTCCCAAAATAGCCTTTTATAAAACATGACAAATCCATTTTTCAAGCAAAACCACTCATTCTCATACCTCTAGGATCACTATACCATCATTCCTATCAACCAAACACTCCTAAAAACACTTGCATGTAAAATCTAACAAAAATCAAAGATTAAAAACAAGACTTTTTATGATCAAAACAAGATAATATTACCAAAAACAACACATGCATGATGATTAAACATCATACAACCATGAAATTATAAAGTCTTCAAATTTTGATGCATTTTCTTGAATTTGATATCATTAGAATCACGAGGAAATATTAGAGATGGGACTTTAATTTGTTTTGATTGATTCATAGTAGAAATCAAGATTTTTGGTTGATTTTGGTGTGTAGGGGTGGCGGAAAAAATGAGGGGTGGGGAGAGAGTATGTGATTTTTTTTAACTTGTGTAATGTGTGTGTTTGTGTGAAAGAAAATGGCTATTTATATGGTGGTTTAAGTGGAGGGACCAATTTTGTCAATTTTGAAACTTGTGGACCTAAAAATAATTAATAGTTTTTAAGGGTAGAAAATGGTTATTGGTAAATATTGAAAATATTTACGGGGCTCGGGTTTCGTAAAAATACTTTTCAAAAGCTACAATGCATCATAAAAATGATTAAATGATTTCTCGACACGACTTAATACGTAATTAAAACGAAAATCTTCGAAAGTATTAATTATCGAAACAATCGATAAATAAACGTAAACTTTTGGGCATCCGTCGGTATCGCGATCACTAGGAATTCTCGTTGTTCATTGATTTGAATAAACTCGTTATAAAACGCACGCGGGTGATTTTAAATCAAACACTTTGATTTAAATTAAATATGGAAAAATAAAATAAAAATTTATAATTCCATACAAAGTATTTATCGATGATCAGAAAAATACTTAAAATGTATAATTTATTGAAAATGAGTATAATCTCAGGATTTACATATAAAATACAAGAAAACGAAATACGTTGGAAAATTCAAGAAGCACGAATAAAAAGAATAAAGTAATGCTGGGAAAGTACGGGTTCTCACGATCTTCCTCCCTAAAAGAACTCTGGTCCCCAGAGTTCTCCTGAAAACAGTAGAAGATGCAAACAAGAGGAGGTACAAAGTGTAGAACAAAATTCATTGCTTCCCAGGAAATTTCTGCATCACGGCGAACCTTAACAATTGGAACTCACTATGCTTCAGTTTCTTAATCCTTTTCGCATAACTTTTCAGTCTTGGATTAGGATAACGACCTTTCAATACGGAGATATATCAAGAGATAGAGTTGTTGGAAATACGTACGATAAACTATCGAGAATGAATACAAGAATCGCTTAAACATGCAAAGTGCGATAAAATGAACCAAGATTGTAAATCAACAAGGGGTCGTAAATCGTGCAACTGTAAAACGTGACAGTCTTAAAACGTAAGAATCTAGTCACAAGCGAAATAGAAGGAAAAAATGAATAACATATGATCATTTAAAATACAATCTGTCGAAATCAGTTGTCTAGTATTTTGGTATTACTTTAAAACTTAGTTTTAAATATTTTCTTTATTAAAAGAAAATTTTACAAGGTGTAGTGATTTAAAAATCAAACTCTATATAAAATGAGTGGGTAAACAGTTGTCAAATATTTTTCTTGATCGGGACTTCAAGGTAAAAGTAACTCAGTTCAAATAGTTATTTTGATCAGCTTAAGAGCTTTTCGGGTGACTACATGAAATTATCGTAAAAAAACTCAGGTTTATCGTTACCATTAGGGAAAAAAAAATCAGATTTTCCAAGTTATTTAGAATCATTGTTGGAAGTTATAAATTAATTTAATAATTTCATTAGGTTGACAGTAAAGTATGATAAAATCAATTACTTTAAAAGATACAACTTGACACTGTTTAAACATAAGTTATAAATTTACCCAAGAGGATGTACAAATTCGATATTAAACTCGAAATGGGTATTTTGACAATTTAAACATTTGGTAAAATGTATAGAACGTTCTTAAAAATTAATAATAATTTTTAGAAATTCAAGAAAGTGTTTAAGATATCAAACGATAAACACGTAACAGTTTTTGGTTTTCAGAAAGTGACAAAATAGCAAACGATTATGAAACGAATATCGATCAACAATTAGTATACAAGTAATAACATGAGAGAATAAAACGGAAGTCGTATCAACTCTTAACGAACATGATAGAATAGATGCATCGATGATAAGGACAATAAGAAACAAGGATTATAGCAAGATTAATTCACGAGTGCGGTTGACGTCACTAATAACGGCTTATTAAGTTCTCATTGGTCGATAAACAATCGAAAGAGAAAAGCCACACAATAAATTTTCGAATCAAAGAAAATTCTTAAGAGGTCACTTGAGAGTAAATTCAGTAAAATGAAAACATTAGCAATGAAAGACAAAATCAACACATGATTCACACGAATGAATTTCAAGATGACAAAGTCTAACACACATCATGACAATTACACGAAATCATCGTTCACGTCCAGTCGTAAATCATTAATCGCGTCCAGAGACGTTTCGTAGTTCTACCAAGATAGATAGAGATGGTCGATCATAGAAGCATAACAACGTTGAAACTTTCAAGTCTGGTATCAATGGTAAGAAGTTAGGCAAATGGTAACGAAAATTGTATCATGAGGATGATGAGGTAAAAGTAAAGCAAAGATCGCTGAGTAAGGAAATCTGTTCTTGAGGCATGTACTTTGTTCAAGAAAAGATAAGGGTTTATATGTGTATGTTGCGAACTATTGATACTCGCATAAGAAGTAAAAGTTTTCTAAACTTTATTTATCTAACTTTTTAAGGAACATATTAAAAAGTTGATTGTTGGTCAAATATTTATGGCGACTACTATTTGGCCTTGCATGGCTCCTTCTAAATTAAGCATAGGTGATCAGGCCATGCATAATTTAAGACTAGCAATGCGATGCTCATCTTCGTCAAACCAGTATTACAGGTCATATTATTTAAAATATGTATATAATGCCATTTGTAAAAACAGAAATCAAAATAGTTTATGAAACTATTCGCCAATAAGTTACTAGCTAGATATTTAATTCAACAATTGTAATGTAACAAGATTCTTTACAAGACCCAAGGTAGAACAATTTATGAGTATACATTGTAAAATTAATATAAATTAATTTTGTAAGATAGGATTCAATTATTTAAGAAAGCCCAAATGAAACCTTTTGTAAAATGATTCGCAACCAAGACCAGTTTGAGTTTATATGGTAACATGACAATAGTTTATAAAGTAGCGAGTGGGTTACATCAGGGTAATAAAGGGTAGTTCAAGACAGTCAATGAAATGGTTACAAGGTGCTAAGGTTTCAAGAGGTTTAGCAGGAATCGTTAGGAGACACGTGCCAAGATGGTAACGAACGATATGAAAGCAAGGACTTCAAACCTCGGCCCAAATCAGTGGTACGATAGAAGCAGAGAAAGAAAATAGAATGACAAATAAGTCATAAATAAAAGAAAGAAATAAGGAATCCGTATGTGCACATCGTAATTTATTTGACAAAAATACACATTTAAGAAAGTAGAACATCGGTTTGTCAAATCACTTGGTTCCTAAAAGTTCAAGATTTATGTATGACCGAGCTCAAGTTACTATTTCTAAACGTTTTTCAAACACAATCAATGTTTCATGGTTGTAAAATGTTATTAGTTACAGTTTTACGAGCTCACACGAACTCAGAAATGCCTAAAAACTATATTTCAAAATTTCTAGCAGCTTTGACCCTTTTTACTCAACTTTGACTTTTTGGTTTGAGTAGACCAATTGATTCACTAAATGACATTTTAAGACTCGAAGTCTAGAGAAATTTGGTGTAAAACGATGTTTTGAACAACTTTCTAGTTTTACCCGAGACTTGAAACGGAATAAAAATGGACGAACATGCCCTTGCATTAAATCTGTCAACAAAATGATATTTTAGCATTATTTAGAAAATAACTTCTTAGATTTTACAATCTCAAATGAGCGTAACTTGCTCGTTTTAAATATTTACTAACCAAATTTTATGTCCTAAACGGACGTCTCAACAAGTAGAAATATATTTTTATGTCTAAAGTTATAAAAATATTTTCTCGACACTATTAAACTTCCTGTAAAGTTTCTATACAAAGTATATTTTTTTCGACACAGCTTGAAATTAAATCCAATTTCATAATAACCCTGAATTAATGTACACACATGACTTGTGGATTCCATAATGACGAAAGAAGATAAACTGTTTAATTAGTCATGTAAAGAAAACATAATATGAAAATGGTTCAAGAATGCCAATGGTAATCTGAGAGATAAAAAACGACGCATATCATCCGTGTCTTCGGCTGCAAGATGCAATGCAGGAAGGTCTCCTGGCGGCGTGATTTTTCCAAAATCACAAGACATACCAAGAAAGAAATAAAATATTAACAAGTCACACTCCTGAGCCGAGGAGGTTTAATGAAAAGGGGAGGATACAAGTAGGACCGTATTCCAAACAATCGTCACATAATAAATGACGATCATGTGTTCAAGGTACAACGGATGCTGTAAGTCGAAGTCGAAACATAAATTGGTCAATGAGGTAATATTTAATCGATATTCGGGTGTCGTGTAAAACGGTGGCGTAAAGGTAAATCAAGATTATGAAAACCCACAATATTATTCAGGTACTGATTCAACGAATGCTTCGAGATGTGTGACTCACATGGTGTCCTTTAGTCTTTTCTGGAGACACACTGAGCTACACAATGTACTATAGACTATTTTCCAAGACATTCAATCACAAATGGTCGACAAGCAAATTGGATATCTAAATAGATACTTTAAAAGATTTGAACAATGAAAGCAACACGCACGGTAGTAAAATGAAAATCAAGAGTTTCATCGAAAACAACACTTCTTAATCCCGAACAATGGTATCTCGAGAGTATGCACAACATGTAACAGCGAGTCGAGAAAAACATATGATTCAAAACGAACGAGTATATGAAGTCAGTCATATTACGCATAAATGAAATAGCAAAAGTACTCAGAAAAATGAGCATGAAAAGTCGGCAGTACACGTGCTCTGAATACAAGTATGTAACGTCATAACGATATAAAATCATCGTAATAAGATCAAGTCACAAGAATAAGAATTCAAGAAATACAGTAAGAGCAGATGTAATCACAATAACATTCAATGATAATTCATGAAGCACATAGGCTTTGAAAAGTCATAGTAATTATCGTTATTAAAGTAAAGTAATATTTCAACATGAAATCAAGAAATGAAATACTACAACGATAATTAAAAGTAAATAATAAGGATTAGAGAGCAGATATCGAACAACATTGGCAGATTCTGTGATTGACACTTAAAAACATGAAATATTTGAACTTTTGGTTATAGACTAAGTTTTGAAAAATGACTCAGTTCCCTATAACCATCGCTCTGATACCAATCTGTGAGACCCCCAAATCCGACATGGAACAACTAGGCAACGAGGGGGTAACACGTCATAGTACAAGAAACAATGAATTACAGTTCATATAAAGCTGACGAAATAAAAACATGTACAATACATCATAAAAGGTCAGAGTTTTTAAACATAGGTCCCAGAGTTTTAGAAGCGGAAAATTATATTATTTCGTCTCAATTTATAACATAAAGTTGCCCAAAAGATAGAATAAACTTCTGACAGTTTTTACTAAAACTAATCTTTTAAAAGCATCACAGAAATCTCCAAGCTGCGGTTATATCCTGCGGGCTCCCATCCAAGCAAAGATAAGTAATAATACCTGAGATTAAACATGTAAAATCGTCAACATAAAGTTGAGTGATATTCATAGGTTTAGCAGTAAAAGTGTGGAACACAATAGAATTCGTAAAACACGTAATGGGGGGGGGGGGGGGGGGGGATAACTATGTACGTCCATAGTCACGATGCATATTATTGTTGTTTAGTCTCATGAACCGAAGCTTAACTCAAATGTAAGTTCCTCTAGGGAGTATTCAGCCTAAATACTCAAGTATAAATGAATATTAGTGCGTCAAAGTAATCGGGACGGGGATTGTCAATCTCGATGGATTCACCCACAACATTCGCGCTTAGCGCAAAGCATATGGGACAATTAACGGTTCATGATAGGAGACGAAACTCAAGGCTAACGTCTAAAAGCAATAATACCATTGAAATCATCTGTAAAGCATACACGTTCTGAATAGCATACAAGCTATGGATAGCAATACAGTTTTATATTTAGTTGTGTTCCACCATGTAAAATCTCACCCCGTGTTTAGAAACCATGTACAAGTAAAAAGAGGCTATGAACTCACCTCATCCACGAGGTAAGTCAATCACGGTACTCAAAAACTGAGTAGAAACGGTAGTGGTAAACGATCACCGACGATATGGATGCCCGGGGAAACATGAAAACGCAACCTATCACAATAAGGCACGCGTTAAGACTCGAACTCGGTATCGATATATATACCAAATATAATATGACTCAAATGTTTTCAAAGTATTCATGTTTCAAAACCATTGACACGAACCAAATGAATACATTTATCCAACGTTACACGTTAAAACACTTGAAAACTTGAAAATGACCCGTTATACGACGCCAAGTCAACGGAAGTCAAACTATCCTATAACCTTACTTGGACCAGTAGCCAAGTCATTTATATAATGACTAAGCACTTGAGTAAGTCACCATGTCCGATGGTGAATACTCAAACTCACGCAACACAAACATTGAACTACGTGTCCAAAATAAAATCAGCAAGTACACCCCGAATGTACACACCGATCTACCCTATCTAGACTTGTCCGTTTTAAATGAAAATTGGTGTCAATGTCACTTATAACCTATATAAGACCTCACCAAAATTTGAGCCAAATTTTACACTTTAAAATCCATCAGCTCGACACTAAACTCGACTCCAAATTTGGGACATATTTGTGCACTTGTTTTGTAAAACCGTTTGGACCACTTTAAAAGTACTAACTCGACAATCCGTCTTTTGAAACCACTACTAGATTCATCAAACTAAGTTTGTAAACTTTGAAAATCAGTAGTATCAACTATCTAACCAAGCCTAAAGTCCCCGAGAGTCGACCCAAAATCAGCCACAATTTCGGATTTTGCCGATTTGCGTCTCCCGGTACACGAAAACTAAAATTAGCATAACTTTTGACTCGTAATGACTTAGAAGCTCTATCTTATACCAAAACGACCGTCTCGGAAAACTCTACAACAATATAAAATAATCTTAGCCTTTCTCAGAACTTAAACCCACGAAAAATCTGTTAAGGACCTGCTGTCCCAAAATAGCCTTTTATAAAACATGACAAATCCATTTTTCAAGCAAAATCACTCATTTCCATACCTCTAGGATCAATATACCATCATTCATGTCAACCAAACACTCCTTAAAACACTTGCATGTAAAATCTAACAAAAATCAAAGATTAAAAACAAGACTTTTTATGATCAAAATAAGATAATATTACCAAAAACAACACATACATGATGATTAAACATCATACAACCATGAAATTATAAAGTCTTCAAATTTTGATGCATGTTCTTGAATTTGATATCATTAGAATCACAAGAAAATATTAGAGATGGGACTTTAATTTGTTTTGATTGATTCATAGTAGAAATCAAGATTTTTGGTTGACTTTGGTGTGTAGGGGTGGCGGAAAAAATGAGGGGTGGGGAGAGAGTATGTGATTTTTTTAACGTGTGTAATGTGTGTGTTTGTGTGAAAGAAAATGGCTATTTATATGGTGGTTTAAGTGGAGGGACCAATCTTGTCAATTTTGAAACTTGTGGACCTAAAAACAATTAATAGTTTTTAAGGGTAGAAAATGGTTATTGGTAAATATTGAAAATATTTACGGGGCTCGGGTTTCGTAAAAATACTTTTCAAAAGCTACAATGCATCATAAAATGATTAAATGATTTCTCGACACGACTTAATACATAATTAAAACGAAAATCGCCGAAAGTATTAATTATCGAAACAATCGATAAATAAACGTAAACTTTTGGGCATCCGTCGGTATCGCGATCACTAGGAATTCTCGTTGTTCATTGATTTGAATAAACTCGTTATAAAACGCACGCGGGGGATTTTAAATCAAACACTTTAATTTTAAATTAAATATGGAAAAAAAAAAAAATTTATAGTTCCATACAAAGTATTTATCGATGATCAGAAAAATACTTAATAAGTATAATTTATTGAAAATGAGTATAATCTCAGGATTTACATATAAAATACAAGAAAACCAAAGACGTTGGAAAATTCAAGAAGCACGAATAAAAAGAATAAAATAATGTTGGGAAAGTACGGGTTCTCACAGAAATTGCATAAAAGGGTTGGATGGTTTTATTTAGCATAAAGTTGTTTCCAGTTACACGCGCGTAAACTATTAGGAAACATCAATTACAACCAACATAGTAAATATAAACATCACACAAAAGACGGATACTAGTTCTTGAATCAACCTGTTCTTGAATGATCCTTAACAAGATCAACTTCATCATCAGTACACAAATCCATAACACAAGCATGTCCATCTTTTTGACGGATACCATACTCCAGATCTTGAATCAACCTGTTCAAAGACGATAGCTTTGAAAGTTCTGTTTTCCGTGCTTCAATCAAACAATCCAAAGGATCATAAACTAAAGCACGATCAGGAACATTTTCAAGTTCATCTATCATGGTATTCAGCATGGTCATACCAGACCATATGTCTTTAGCTTGATCACGAAGCTTATTGGCAAAAGTTTTAATAACTGAGTTTTTCCTCGTAAAAAATTTTGTTGTTCCAGTCTTTTCGAATTGACTATTGGTTAACCGTGCGACTCAGCTATCTTTTGGTGAGAACAAATAGATTGGTCGTTGTAGTAAAGTAAATGTGCAAAACGTTAAAGTAAATGACCATTAATTAAAACTAAGACTAATTGAAAGGTAAATGTGCAATATTAAAAACTTTAAAAGTAAATAATTAAATGATAAAACTTAAAACTTGACGAAAAGTAAATGACGTAAAATAAAAATTTGACAAAACGTAAATTTAAATACTTTAAAATAAAATACTTTAAGAATAAAACTAGGAAGAACAAGTAAAAATAAACTTAAGTAAAATGGCGGGAAAAATAAATTTTAAAACTAGATTTAAAATAAAAACAATTAATTTCGCAAAATAAAAAAAAACTTGAAATAATTTCGCAATTGCAAACAGTAAATCCGCAATGTGCAAATTTGGAATGATTTCGCAACAAAAGTCACAATTTCGCAATAATTGCGAAATCTATGACTTAAATCCGCAATAAACACACCAGATTCCGCAATTCCAGAATTGCACTAATTCTGCAATTAAGAAGTAAAGATTTCGCAATTGATGTGTAACAAATTCGCATTAACTGTGAAATCTAAGATTTCGCAATTATCCAAAGTGAAGAATCCGCAATTACCAATGATGAACAAATCCGCAATAGTCAGGAATGAAAGAATTCGCAATAATTGCGAAATGAAGGATTTCGCAATTAAGAAGAAGATCAAATCTGCAATGTTGGAAGTAAAGAATTCGCAATAATGCTTAAGTTGCGAATTCGAATCAGAAATTCCTAAAAACTAGGAAAACGAAAAAGTACGAAAATAAGCACTAAAAACTTAACTTTTTAAGGACAATAAGCAAAATAAAACACAAATAAGCTAACTAAAAAGCCTATATTAAAGAGAAAACGTATAAAAACTTTAAAAACAAGCCACGAAACTTGAAAAGATGTTAACTTTACGTAAAAAGTAGATGAAAAAGATTTAGCTTGAAAACATAAAATCAACACAAACAAAGATTATGAAAAAGATTAAGAATAAGCAAGAAGAAAAGTAGAACAAGATGATTAAAAAGCTTGAAGATAAAAGATTAAACAACACAAAACTAAAACTTACTTGAAAATTAAAGACAAGAATTTAAAGACTTGAATTAAATGACAATGAATTAAAAGTGCATGTAATGAAAATGGTGGAAAGTCTAATTTGTCAAATTAGCTAACAAAACTAAATAATGAGGTTAAGCCTCTATTTATAGGGAAGGAGGGGAGGTGTGGAAGCTTCCTCTCTCTTTCTTTCTTTCTTTCTCTTTTAGTCCTTAGTCTTCTAAATTCTTCGACTTTTTAGACTTTGTCTCGGGATTTGTCGATGAATAAATTGAACTCGTCTTATATTTTCTTCATAAATTAGACTTGAGTTGTTCGGCTTTATTAAACTTCCGTCTTTGGACTCTTTCCTCGATAAATCTTCAGAATAGGCCTTGGACTTCCGTTCTTTTTGCACTCTTGATCTCTTGACTTCGTCTTTTGTCTTTTTCTTCGATAAAAGCCCGTGAAAGCCCGTGTTTTCTTCATTTTTCATCTTTTGGTCCTAAAACACAACAAAAACACAAACCACGCATAATTTCGACATTTACGACATAAAGTACATGTTATGGTCTTGTCTTCATTATAATTAAGTGGTAAAAGGATGGGTGTTTTCACACCTATCAAATCCCCTACACTTGACCTCATGCAATGCTTAGTGACAAAGCAAGATTTACATTCTCCATCATAATCAACCTACCTTGGCCTTTATTAAACAATAGAAACTAAGGAAAATTTAAAAGATAGAAAATAACATAATGCTAGAAGGAAGAAACTTGTAAAGAAATCTAAGACTTACATTAGGGCTTTGGTGTCATGAATGTTTATCACCCTCAAGTTTCGCGTTCCCCATGCCAAGCTTAAAAACGAGATCATTGTTAGTACAAGTTAGCACAACTAACACCTACTCATGCGGTTCAATTAATCACTTAGACTCCCTTATTCCTATGGGTAACTCTTATATTTTAATGATGTCTTGAATGATCACGAGGATGCATTGTTGACTTATTTCGATAGTTTATTAAGGCTGAAAATAAAGTAGGACGATCTAATCCATAGTTAGCTAAAGGACAAAATATTTTAAAACTGCTTCTCGAAACCTCATAAAGTTCATATCTTGGCATAACTCGCTTCACGATTTGAGACCTTTCTCGGACCGATATTTGGCATTTACTTCATACTTCAAATCTTGAGAAGACGATCTTGAAATTATGGTCTTCTCTTCATATATGGTGTATATCTTCACTTGGGGTAGTTGAGATATTTTCTTCAAAAGTTGACCACGACTTCTTCATTATTTCTTAAATCCTTATTTGGGATTTCGATATACAACGATCCGCCTCCTTTTCGGACTTGGATCTATTTATTCTCATACCTTGTTAGGGTCTTTTCGGATAGATATCTCCATGATCTTTATGGGAGTAATTGCTTTTCGTCGTGTGTCTTGATCCTTCATATTGATTTTGGAATAATGCTTTTCACATCATCTTGGATCTTTAGCAACAAAATGGAATCCTCATGCCTTGTTAGGGCCTTTTTGGACTCGCCAATCTTTGCGTCCCGTTTCAATAAGTTATGCCTTGGCTATGAACTCTAATTAATATCGAGCAACTTTTAAACGATCTTGGGCTAGAAGCTAAGTAATTTTTCAGACCGTACGACCTTACTTATTGCATTTATTTATTTACAAGCGATGGGAGAAAAAGATCATAATTAACTCACATAAGTTAATGAAAGAATACCAAACTTATAACTAACTCTATCATTTCTCGTTCTCCACAATTTAAAATCTCAAGGAATGAGACTCGTGGATGCTTAGCCTAATAAATCAATTAAGGTCTACATGGTTAAGGATACTAGCTAGAGTAAACTTGGATAAGTAAACTCAGGTTGAGTCAAAATATTCACGACGGGCCTAATATATCTAAGATATCTAAACTCGTTAAAACCATTTTATTGAACAATAAGAGAAAATAACAAAAATAAAGGAAACTACAACTAGGCCAAAAATAGATTAAAACTTTTGAAAAATGTCGAAAAATCGAATTTCCGGTTAAAATGAGGTCAAATTCATGAAAAAGTCCACTTAACTTCGATAGAAGTCCCCCCTACACTTGATATAAACATTGTCCTCAATGTTTAAGCATGTGGAAGTAAACTCCCCTACACTTAGGACATTGTGCACGTTGTTTAAATCTCGCTAAGGGAAAGACAACTAAAGGGATTCCTATTTTAATATTGGAAAATATAAAATAGTGAATCGAAAAGAGTTTAGGATAGAACCGGGAAGACGGGAACACGGAATCACGGGTCGTCAAAAATCATCAAGAGTGGATCGTTGAACGCTCGAATCCCTGAGTATGAGAAGAGAGAAAATAGCAAACACCAACGGGTCTCCCCTACACTTAGGATAGAACTAGCTAAAAGATAGATTCTTGGGTTTCCTCCCAAGAAGCGCTTGATTTTTGATAACCAAGTCGTGAGCCTGACTCGACCTTGATTAGCATAGGAAGAAGCTTGAAGAACATCCACCGGGATCAAATACATGGTTTTCATCCATCAAATAACACAAGCTTAAGGCGAACAAGGCAAGCCAAAGGAGAGTAGGCAAGGTTCCCTTAAGCAGCGATTGAGCACGGTGGTAGCAAGGGTGAAGTGATAGCATGGCTCCAGCAGTTCCAAAAGTCTTTCCTTTTATTGCATCAGATGGATACTGAGATGGCTGAAAATTTTCGATACCGGGGTCGAACACCTTTTCCTTTAGGGGAAAATAACACCCAGGCTCAGCAGAATTTGAAGAACATCCGCTAAGAAAATGCACAACCTCGTCCTCAGAAGGTGGACAGAGAGGTGTTAAAACATATGTGTTGCGGATGTGGGTGTCTTCCGGCGTCTTCTGCTTTGAAAAAAGTTTCTTCATATCCGTAGGAGGATAAAGACTATAATCATCAAAGTCCAAAGGAGGAGCATCACTCTCATTTGGGAAGTAAGTGTTGAGAAAAGTAGCAAAGTCTTCCTCAAATGAGTAGTCATCCAAAGTAGGATTAATCATGGTTGGCGGAGGATCTTCATCATGTGAAGAATCACTCGAGAGAGTATCAGCCTCATCAAAATCATCATTAGTGGGCATGTCAGGATACTCAGAAGTAAAATCATCATAATCATCTCCATTGGAACAAAAATCGTCATCATAAGCATCAAAGATCGGTGGAGAATCATAAATTGGTGGAGGATCAGAATTGGATAGAGAATCGTCCACATCATCTTGGAACAGTGGATTATCATAGCAAGAATCGAACAGAGGATTGTTGTAGACGAAAAAATTATCAAGCACATTAATCATATTCACTGATTCTCTTCCAATTGTTTTGGTTGTGATCTTCCCCATTTTGAATACTTGTGCATCATTCTCGACCCTTAAGATGAGCTCACCTTCAGCAACATCGACTAAAGCTTTTCCGGTTCTCATGAAAGTTTCAACATCGTGATTGATGGGTGGAGGTTGGGGGCAGGTGGATGATATGGAGTAGAAGCTCGAGGTGGGTTTTGAGTGCTTCTATTGTAATTGTTGGTGTTGTGGTTTTGAGGAGAAAAACCGAGTGAAAGATAATTGTTCGACCGATAACTTAGCAAATTTCGATCACCTTGAGGTCGGGCTTGGTAATTTTCGGGTAAATAGTTACCATAAGCCGCATACACGTTTTCCGGATTGCCTTGAGTAGAAGGACAATCGGTGTATGAATAAGGACCACCGCAGGTCTCGTAAGAAATTGCTACAGCTTTAACTTGTTGTTGTTGATTCGTAGCTATGAGCAAGATATTATTGTTCATTTCGGCCATCATGCGGGTGAATTCGGTCATATCAGGGTTTGCTGAAGTAGAAGAAACATTGACTCTCGGGTTATTCCTTGAAGATGCGAATGAATCCCAATTTTTGTGATGAGTAGTCATGTTCTCAATAAGCTCTCTACACTCCTCGGGTCTTCTTTTCATAAATGTGCCACCGGCAGCTGCATTAATAGTATCACGATCACGAAAAGTTAAACCATTGTAGAAAGTGTCAATTAAGGTAACGGGGAGCATGTTGTGGTTTGGACATCGATCGATCAAAACATTATATATTTCCCAAGCATCAAAGAGAGATTCATCCGGTTCTTGCATGAAACCGCTGATTTGATTCCGAAGGCTCGTGACCATGGATGGTGGAAAGTAGCGCGACAAAAATCGTAGAGTCATGTCGTCCCAAGTATGAATGGAATTCTTCGGGAGACGATCAAACCATTTTTCGGCGTGGTGGGATAAAGTATGTGGAAAGAGCTGTAGGCGAAGGGCATCCATAGTAACACCGGGCAACTTCATGCTTTGAGTAATAGTAATGAATTTGTCGAGGTGCGTGTTGGCATCATCTTCCGGCAATCCGCGAAATGGATTAGTTTGCACTTGTTGGATCATATGATGCTTCAACGAAAACTCCGGAGCCGTGATTTGCATCGGCGCAATCGGTCCTCCTCGTCCATACATTGTGGGTTGACAAAGCTCCTCCATTGTTCTAAGGTCGGGTGGGGGAACATTGTTGTTATTGATGTTGGGGGGTACACCAGTCATATCTAAATCTTCACGAGTCTCGGGCTCTGAATAAGTTGAAGATCTAGTACGCATGCACCTGCAAAAGCAAAAGAAAAAGATACCAAACACAAAGAGAATATATGTACACTTATAAAAAAGAAAATCTTTTTGGTGCAAAACTTTGAAAAAGAAATGCTTATTATGATTTTTAGATGTTTTTGTATTTTTGAAAGTTTTTTTAATTTTTATGGATTTTTGAAAATTTTTGACACGAAAAATAACGCTCACGAATGAACGGATCCAAAAAAGCAACGCGTCTCTCACAAAAAATCGTTAATCTTTACGAAAAGAGCCGGCAGCGGCGCCATTTAATACAAGGTATTTGCCTAGTATAAAAAGTTATCGTCCGATCTTTTTGAATTGATTTACTGGTTAATTGTGCGACTCAGTCGTCTTTTGGTGGAAAACAAATATAATGGTCGTTGTAGTAAAAATAAATGTGCAAGACTTTAAAAGTAAATGACGGTAATTAAAACTAAAACTAATTAAAAGTAAATTGTGCAATATTAAAACTTTTAAAAGTAAATTAATTAAATGACGTAAAATTAAAAACTTGAAAAGTAAATGACGAAAAATTAAGGCTTGACGAAAAGTAAAATTGAAAATTAAATATGCCAAAACAAGTAAAAATAAAGCTAAGCAAATTGGCGGGAAAAATAAATTTAAAAATTAAATTTAAAATAAAAACAATTAATTTCGCAAATAATAAAAAAAACTTAAAATAATTTGTCAATTGCAAACAATAAATCCGCAATGTGCAAATTTGGAATGATTTCGCAATAGAAACCACAATTTCGCAATAATTGCGAAATCTATGACTTAAATCCGCAATAAACACACCAAGATTCCGCAATTCCAGAATTGCACTAATTCCGCAATCAAGAAGTGAAGATTTCGCAATTGATGTGTAACAAATTCGCAATAATTGCGAAACCTAAGATTTCGCAATTATCCAAAGTGAAGATTCCGCAATGCTGTATAAGACAAGATTTCGCAATAATGAAGAACTAGTAAGATTTCGCAATAATGAAAATATTCAATGTCGCAATACACAAAGTTTTGCGAAATCGAATCAGCTTTTCCTAAAAACTAGGAAATCGTAAAAGGACGAAAATAAGCACTAAAAACTTAACTTTTTAAGGACAATAAGCAAAATAAAAACCCAATAAGCTAACTAAAAAGCCTAGATTAATGCTAAAACTTATAAAAACTTTAAAAACAAACAAAGAAATGTAAAAAGACGCAAGCTTTATGTAAAAAGTAGACGAAAAAGATTAAGATTAAGAACACGAAATCAAAACAAATGAAGATGATTAAAAAGTTTAAGATTAAAACAAGACAGGTAGAAGGAGATTAATAAAAAGATTAAAGATAAAAGATTAAACAACACAAAATTAAAAGACTTACTTGAATTAAAGGCAAGAAATTAAAGGTTCAAAACAAGGTAATTAAATTGACAATGAAATTAAAGTGCATGTAATGAAAATGGTGGAAAGTCTAATTTGTCAAATTAGCTAACAAAACTAAATGTGGTGAAATGAAGTCTATTTATAGGAGAAGGGAAGGATGCATGTGGTGCTACTTCTTTCTTTCTTTCTTCACGTCTTTTCGTCTTCTAAACTCTTCGACTTTTTCGACGTTGTCTCGGGATTAACTAAACTCGTCTTGAAAATTCTTCATTAATTAGACTTGAGTTCCTCGGCTTTATTAAACTTCTGTCTTTGGACTTGTTCTTCGATAAATCTTCAGGATAGGCCTTGGACTTCCGTTCTTTTTGCACTCTTGATCTTTTGACTTCGTCTTTTGTCTTTTTCTTTGATAAAACCCGTGAAAGCCCGTGTTTTCTCCCCTTTTTACATTTTGATCCTAAATCACAACAAAAACACAAACCACGCATAATTCCGACATTTACGACATAAAATACACGTTTTGGCTTGGTTATTATTATAATTAAGTGGTAAATGGATAAGTGTTTTCACACTTATTAAATCCCCTACACTTGTCCTTGTCCGAAATCTTACTAATAACTGATATTATTAAATCTTACTACACAATAGTAAGATTTAATAGTGTTTTTACTTATTAAATCCCCGGCAGCGGCGCCATTTTATAACTGAGTTTTTCCTCGTATAAAATTTTGTTGTTCCAGAATTTAATAGAGATCATCCACATCAGCTTGGAACAGTAGATTATCATAGCAAGAATCGAATAGAGGATTGTTGTAGACGACAAAATCATCAAGCACATTAATCATATTCGCGGATTCTCTTCCATTTGATTTTGTTGTGATCTTCCCCATTTTAAACACTTGCACATCATTCCCGACCCTTAAGATTAACTCACCTTCGGTAACATCGACTAGAGATTTTCCGGTTCTCAAGAATGGACGACCAAGTATTAAAGGAATACGAGGGTCCATTTCATAATCTACAACAACAAAGTCGACCGGAAAAGTGAAGGCGCCCACTTTAATAAACACATCTTCGGCAATACCAAGAGGGTAAGCGAGAGTGCGATTTGCAAGCTCAACAGTCATCTTTGTTGGAGTAAGATCGGGTAATGATAACTTTTTCCAAACACTTAAAGGCATCAGATTTATACTTGTCCCGAGATCGGCTAAGGCAGTAAATTCTTCGGTTTGGTGAAAAGTACATGGTAACACAAAACGACCGGGATCTCCAAGTTTCTCCGGAAGCTCTTTAAGAAGGACGGCATAACAATTTTCATTCAATCAAGTATTAACAAACTCGGCCATCTTCTCCTTCTTATTAAGCAATTCCTTAAACATCTTGACAAATTTAGGCATTTATGCAAGAGCTTCAACAAGGCTAAAGGTGATGTTTATGCCGGAAATCTTGTTTAAAAAGTTGGAGACTTAAACGTCATCCTTAGTGAGAATTCTACCTTTGTCCAGCCGGGAAGGGTGATTGTGGTAAATTGCACTTCTTGTTTAGGAAAACAAAAGAGCGTAAATGAGCGGTAAGTATTAAGTGATGATTTAGGAAAAATCAAGCACTAATGACCCTTATGAAGTGAAAGGTCGTTTCCCACGGAGGTATATGTGTGTGAGTAGTTCGTAATTGGTTTGAGATTAATATTGGTTAGAAGGGGATGAGAAAAGAGAATGACGAAGACATGAAATTAATTACTACTACGACTACACGTAAAACCGTAAAATAAGCTAAAAATAAAAATAAATTCTAAAAATTACCAAAAATTCAGCAAAAATCAAAATAAATAAACTAAGAGTTTACCAATGATCAAAACTTTTTCAAACCTTTTAACTAATTAAATATTCAATTTTTAAATGCTAATTAAAGCCCTAAAAATCAAATTAATTATCAAAAAGCCCAAATTAAGATTTTTCAATTGGTAAACCTCTAAAATGACCTAAAAAGATTAAAAACTATTTTTAGAAATTTTTAAACTAATAAAAACTATTTAAAATGATTTAAAAACTATTAAAACTTAAAATAATTATAAAAGTTAATCTAAAAGTGATAAAATTAATCTAAGAGTTGCAAAAATCCTATTTTAATGTATTTAAGCTAAGAAAAATGTAAAAAGTGCAAAAATGTGAAATTTGAAAAATATTAATAAAGTAATATTAAAATAATATTAAAAATCCAAAAATTATAAAAAATCCTAAAAACTTGCAAACTAGTTTATTTTAACCTAAATAAATAGAAAATGAAAGTGAAATGACCAGAATACCCCTATTGGACCCTCAAATGGGCCAAAACCAAAAACAGTCAACACTAATGGGCTTTTTAGCCCAAAAAAGTCAAACTTGGCCCAATTGACTTGGAAAAGCCCAATCTGACTCAAAAATTAATTCTAAACACAAAACTCTGAAGGCCCAAAAGCTGAAAGTGAGCTTACCACAACTTATTAAGCTAACAGCTTATCCTTATTGGGCCATTAAGCCCATTAAGCAATAAGCTAATGCCATAAGCTCTAATTTGACACACAACCTTCTTTTGGGATACTAAAGAGATCTGTCAAAACAAATTTTGAAAAAGCACACTCAATAAGCCAGAAATAAGCAAAGTACAAATCCACAAAACCACAAAATAGTCGGGTTTGAGATTTAGGGCACCTCAGAAGCTCTAGTTTTTTTGCAAAAGCTCACAAATAGCTTAACTAAGAAAAATCAACCAAGAAAATCACAAAAAGCCAAGTAGAATAAGCTGTGAGAACCAATAAGAACTCTGAAAAAAGCCGAATAAGCTAGTTTCCTAGCAAAAGCTTAACCAAAAGAATTGTAACCTTCCAGACTTGATATTAAGCTGAGAAAAATGAGTTCTATCACAAAAATTAAGTTGTTGCAAGTACCAATAAGCAAAACAGATTCAATAAGCTATGTGACCAAGTTTGACCAAAAGTCAAACGCTGATAAGTGAAATTCAAACGCTGACAAGCACAAATTGGACGTTGACAGAATTAATGAAGTGTTTAGACTATGTTTTCACCCTGCTGGTCAAGGTTTGAGTGCAAACCTTGTGAATCAAGGCCTACCAGTTGAGTAGTCTTGACAAGTTTTGGCACAAATAAGCCAATAAGCCAGTGGGCTTATAAGATATCCACAAATCAATCCAAGTAGCCAAATAACCTCACAAGCAGCACACAAATAAGATTCAAGCAACAAAACAACAATCCTCAAACTAGAAATACCAATGCAATCACCAAATGAGGTGGTCACTTTGCTGATGCAAATGACCACTTCAGCCAACTTTGATAAGCTATAACAAACACAATAAGCCACCAAATTCAACAACCAGATAATCAATAGATAGCTTATCACCCAAACTATTCCCAAACCTGATTTCAGACCTTAGATCCAAGTAACAAAGAAGTTATTGGATCTGATGTGTTTGACCAATTCCAAAACACTTTTTATCAGATTTTAGCAGAACTTCCAATCCTTTTTCCAAACTTTCAGAAACTTAACAAAGGACTAAAACTTGTTCGAAATGACTTGTTTAGAATTCCCAAACCCTAAGAACCAAGGGCACAAGGCCACAAGGCCTTATGAACCAGTAAAACCAAACAGTCCTTAATCCACCACTTTTCAAAGCAACTTGTGATTTTCACTAATAACCTACTAATTCTATGAATCAAAAACACTTCCTAGGTGACAACTAACAGAATCAAACACTAAGATCACAACCTTAAACACAAAATAACAAAATCACAGTCCAAAATCCAAAACAGGCAATAACATGAAATATTTAGAGGAATCTTAAACAAGTGATTATACCTGCCCTCCACAACATCATAGGAGGGCCAGCTATGCTCCTTGGACCCTGTTCAACAACTAGAACAAGACCAAGGTTCTTCAATAAGGAAGATCAAATCCTGGTGATGTTCAAAGTAGAACAACGATTTGATTATGAAATTTCTTCAACACAAATAAGCAAACAACTCAACCAAGAGCTTGTAACTCTTCTCAGGCTTGGTGTCAACAAGCTTGAAGGAGCTTAAGTCTGTTGGCTAAGGGTTAGTACACAATAATATCCAAAACAGAACCAAGGATTTCAAGGATTTTGAACCTTGAAAACCTTCAAACAAAGACGTGTCTTAACCACAAGATTAAGGTAGGTGTTAATGATCAAATGGAACTCAGATTAAGGCTATTCTAACACCAACTTTTAATAAACACAAAAGAGAATTCAAAGATTTTATGAAATTCAAATTTTATTTAACTTAAAAAGGAATTACAAAGATTGATAGCCAAAATCTGGAACAAAGGGACTCTCACGGGTTGAGGTCTCCTTTTATAGGCAAATGCTAAGCTAACACTATTCACAAACCCTAGAACTGAATTCCCAAAAGTGCCCTTGAGGTCTTCTAGACGATTCTTTGATGTGAGCTATCCAAAATGATAAAAACCGTTCAAAATAGCTTTGGAGTGAAGCAAAGAGTATTGGCTGTTGATCTTGACACGTGGCAGTCCTTCGGGAATAAGTTGTGATCTGATGGGTGAAACGGTTTTGGGTGTGGGACCCTTTGGTGAGTGGAGAAGAGGGTTTTAAGGTTGGGATGAGTTTCTGCATGTGTGAATCACACATGTGCCAAGGTAATTGGATTTTACCCTTTGTTTTAAGTGAGGTAAAAACTGGGTTCATCATGTGCACAGTAACAAAGTTTGATCCGGTTTTGGTGGATTGTGTTTGTGTTTGGCGCATTTTTGTTTTGAATGTTTCAAATGCCCATGTTTGGTCCTTGTTCTTTGGGAAAACTTGTATAACTAGTTTTTCAGCCAACAAAAACTTGTTTCCTTTGGTGTTGAAGTTTCCATCTTTACACTTTTGGCACAAAACTTTTCCAAAAAGATATCAAGGGTTGTTTTTGCCATTTTTCCATAATTGAGGGACTAGTTTTGGACTTTGTTGATCTTCAAAGGTCTTCAATGTATCTTTGACTCCATGAGGGACCATTATTGACAAATTAGATTTGATGAGGGACTAATCTTGCCAATTCTTCAAAGTTGAAGGACCTTTTTTGTAATTTTGACAAACTTAAGGGACCAAACTTGTAATTATGATTTCATAAGGGTTTTAGGTGTCATTTCTTCATTGTTTGAGGATCAATCTTGCATATCTTCAAGTCTTCAAGGGTAAATGTTGGATAATTCATGAACTAGGGCCCGGTTCTTTGTACGGCTTCGTTTCTCGTGTCCGTTTTTCCTTGTTTCTTGTGATCTTTTGTCTTTTTCACGATATCCATACCTAAAATACACAAGTAAACAAACACAAGCATATATATGGTATTTTATGACATTTTTATGCATTTAAAGCCCGAAAAGAACGATGAGATCATGTATAAATGCCATCTCATCACTCCCCCATACTAAGCCATTGTCGTGCCCTCACGCAATGCTAGAATAAAGTATCTAAGCATCACCAAAGTTCAATTTTATTAACCTTTATTGAAAAGTAAAAGACTTGCAACAATACTATGAAGATGTGTAAAGACATAATGTATGATTTTCATCACGAATGTGACTTTTAAGGTCAAAGAATAGAAACAAGCAAATGTCCCTCAGAGTAAATTTCGTCATCCTTGATTGTCATACATTCCATGCTAAGTGTAAAAACGAGATCATTATTGGTACAAGTCACAATGCTAACAATACTCATACGTCCAAATTGTGTAATACTTTTTCTCCCCGCAATCCTAGTTATTATAAAAGGAAATGGGTTACAAGCATTTTTTTAACTATTTTGTCATGGATCACAAGTGATTCATATTGACTTATTTGAGTATTTATTAGTTCGAAAGCAAAGTAGCACGATTTAATCGATAGTTAGCCGAAGGACAAAATCTTTTAAAACGGTTTCTCGTGTATCTCCTTAAGTTCATATCTTGGCATAACTCGTTTCACGATTTGAGACCTTTCTCGGACCGATATTTGGCATGTACTTCATACTTCAAATCTTGGGAAGACGTTCTTGAAATTATGGTATTCTCTTCATATATTTGGAATTTCTTCACTTGGCTTTTTTGAGAGATTCTTCATATTTGGACCACGACTTCATCATTTTTCTTCAATCTTTATTTTGGACTTTTATATACAACGATCCGCCTCCTTTTCGGACTTGGATATATTTATCCTCATACCTTGTAAGGGTCTTTTTGGATAGACTTTCTCCATGATCTTTAGGGGAGTAATTGCTTTTCGTCGTGTGTCTCGATCCTTCATATTGATTTAGGAATAATGATACTTCACATCATCTTGGATCTTTAGCAACAAAATATAGCTCCTCATGCCTTGTTAGGGCCTTTTTGGATCTTCACCAATCTTCGCGTCCCGCTTCAATAAGTTATGCCTTGGCTATGAACTCTATTCAACCCCGAGCAACTTTTAAACGATCTTGCGCTAGAGGCTAAGTAACCTTTCAAATCGTACGACCTTACTTATTGCAATTATTTTTATTCCTAATACATTGATCTTATGGGAAGAAAAAGCCACAATTAAAAACATATGAGTTTTTGAAAGAACATTTTCATGTTCTACGTTTAGCATGATCACTTGTCTAACTCTATCATCTCTCGTTCTTCACTATATAAAGACCTCTAATTAAAGAGACTCGTGAATACTTAGCCATGCAAGTCAAAATTAAGCCAAATTTGGATTAGCTTTCATTAAGACTATATCAAATCAAAGTTTTGGGTTTTCAAGCCACCTATAGGATCTTGAACTTTCTTAGATTTTTTCAAGTTTAGAGAATGCATTTTATAGTTCCCTTGATAAGTGACTTTCTAGGATCAATTATAGGAACTTGCGAAAAGTTCTTGTTCTTAACCCGTATGAGCTAAGACTTTCACGTTTTAAGGTTCCCTATATAAAAGTCTAGCAAAACTTGAATTGAGCGGGTTAAGGAATGTAAATGGCTCCAAATGCCCATCAAGTCAAAAATTAGCTCTTATTCTACCCATCGGAAAATATACATTCGTGTCTTAAAAACACTTATGAAAACTAAAAATTTTTAAAATTTGGCCATTTTTAGCCTTATTAGCAACAAAAACAAAACATTGAAAGGTTGAAAGCGTGAGGGCGTAGCAAAGCAAGTACCTATTCACTCCCCCATACTAAAAGTAAACACTGTCCTCAATGTTTCGAGTCTAAAGGTGGAGCACCCCCATACTAGAGACGAAGAATCGAATGCTTAGGATCTAGCATGGAAAGGGTGATCAACAATATATCTAAAGCCGTTTATGAATTATGCTAAAAGATAATCGTTAGAACAATAAAGGATATGTCAATGGATTCGTGAAAAACTTCTTCAAGCAAACGATTGAGGCTCACGTAAACGAACACGAGAGTCTTCGATCGTAGATGATGATGATGATCTAGATAACACAATCACAAACAACCACGAGACAACGAGTTGGAAGGGCACAAATCCCCTCTAATTAGTTATTAGTAAGCATAAAAGGATAAGCATGGGATCTCCCCCACGAGGCACCTCGTTTTTGATTACCGAGTCATGAGCTCAACTCGATCCCCTCAATGCTAATTATCATTGGGGAAGGTGACTTGGTCGAGGTCAACCATTGAAGGAATTTCCCCACCAAAGTAGTGCTTAAGCCTATGTCCATTCACCTTGAAGCTAGGACCATCATCTTGAGCTAGCTCGATGGTCCCATAAGGAAACACTTGTGTAACGGTGAAAGGACCCGACCAACGAGATTTCAGTTACCCGGAAAATATCTTAAGTCGAGAGTTAAAAAGTAACACTTGATCACCAACGTTAAAAACCCGGTTTTTAATCTTTGCATCATGAAACTTTTTAGTATTTTCTTTGAAAATTAATGAATTTTCATAAGCATTGTCTCTTAATTCATCCAATTCATTCAATTGTATTTTTCGGTGATCTCCCGCGGTCTTCAAGTCAAAGTTTGCATGCTTAAGGGCCCAATATGCCTTGTGCTCCAATTCAATGGGCAAATGACAATTCTTCCCATAGACTAACTTATAAGGAGTACAACCGATAGGTGTCTTATAAGTGGTCCTAAAGGCCCATAAAGCGTCATCGAGTTTGTCGGACCATGAAGCATGGTTTTCTCCAATCGACCTCTCTAAAATCCTCTTCAAAACTCGGTTCGAAACCTCGACTTGCCCACTCGTTTGTGGGTGATAAGCCGTAGAAAGACGATGAGTAACTCCATATTTCTTTAAGACCTTCTCAAATTGG
This sequence comes from Glebionis coronaria, assembly GCA_025667525.1. Lineage (NCBI taxonomy): Eukaryota > Viridiplantae > Streptophyta > Magnoliopsida > Asterales > Asteraceae > Glebionis > Glebionis coronaria. Next base: position 119,131,430 of record CM046874.1, on the reverse strand, counting down.
TCATTACAAAAATGGGTTCCACGATCGCTTATAATAGCACGAGGGTTTCCGAACCGAGAGAATAGTTGCTTCAAAAACTTTACTACCACACGAGCATCATTAGTAGGTAAAGCCTTAGCTTCCACCCACTTAGAAAGGTATTCCACCGCGACGAGGATATACTTGTTACCATGAGACGATGGGAACGGCCCCATAAATTCTATGCCCCAAATGTCGAAAATCTCACACACTTGAATTATGTTTTGCGGCATTTCATCACGTTGAGACGATTTTCCTTGACGTTGGCACGAATCACACGACTTCACAAGTGCGTGTGCATCACGATAGATAGAAGGCCAAAAGAAGCCGGCATCAAACACTTTCTTAGCCGTGAGATTAGCACCATGGTGGCCACCCGTGGGTCCCTCGTGACAAGCTCTAAGGATATTAGAAGCTTCGGTACCAAAAACACAACGTCGAACGAGTTGATCCGCACAAACTCGAAAGAGATAAGGGTCGTCCCAAAAATAGAACTTGACGTCACGAAATAATTTTCGCTTTTGTTGTGTCGTCATACCCTTGATTACGAAATTCCCCGCATGGTAATTTGCAATGTCGGCAAACCATGGGGTGGTGTCTTTACAATTCACTACACCGAGAGTCTCGAGAGGAAATGTTTCGGTGATTTCCTTGTTCTCGAAAGCATCTTTGTGAGGATCTTCTGGACGAGAGAGATGATCGGCCGCCAGATTCTCGGCTCCTTTTTTGTCAAGCACGGTGACATCAAATTCTTGGAGGAGGAGCATCCAACGAAGCAATCTCGGCTTAGCATCTTGCTTAGCTAAGAGATACTTGATAGCCGAATGATCGGTATACACAATGCTTTTAGTTAAGACGAGATAAGGTCGGAATTTCTCAAAAGCATAGACCACGGCAAGGAATTCCTTTTCCGTTGTGGTGTACTTTAATTGAGCCTCGGTCATCGTCTTACTATCATAATGGATAGGACGGAAATGCTTTTCATAGCGTTGCCCTAAGACGGCCCCTATAGCATAATCACTTGCATCGCACATGATTTCAAAGGGTAATTCCCAATTAGGAGCAACAAGAATGTGAGCTTTGGTAAGTTTCCTTTTGAGAGTTTCGAAAGCTCTAACACAATCCTCATTGAAATTAAAAGGAGCATCCTTCTCGAGAAGGTGTGTCATAGGTCGAGAGATTTTCGAAAAGTCTTCGATGAAACGACGATAAAAGCCCGAGTGGCCTAGGAAATTCCTTACTCCCTTAATGGTTTTGGGGTGAGGAACTTGGCGATGACGTCTAACTTAGCTTTATCGACCTTAATCCCCGCATTCGAGACATTATGTCCTAAGACGATTCCTTGTTTACACATAAAATGACATTTTTCCCAATTAAGCACAAGATTGGTTTCTTCACAACGTTTTAACATTTGCTCGAGATTAGATAAACATGACGTGAACGAATTGCCAAACACCGAAAAGTCATCCATAAACACTTCCATCGACTTCTCAATCATATCGTGAAAAATTGCCATCATACACCGTTGAAACGTACCCGGTGCATTACAAAGTCCGAAAGGAATCCTACGATAAGCAAACGTTCCATAAGGACACGTAAACGTAGTCTTCTCTTGATCACGAGGGTCGATAGGGATTTGAAAGTAACCGGAAAAACCATCTAAAAAGCAATAGAATTCATTTCCCGCGAGTCTCTCCAACATTTGATCCATGAAGGGCAAAGGAAAGTGGTCTTTACGAGTGGCGTCATTTAACTTTCGGTAGTCAATACACACCCTCCAACCGGTCACAACACGAGTGGGAATTAACTCGTTGTTTTCATTAGGCACAACGGTCATTCCTCCCTTTTTAGGGACACATTGGATTGGGCTCACCCATGGGCTATCGGAGATAGGATAAATCATTCCCGCGTCAAGGAGTTTTAAAAATTCCTTTTTAATGACATCGTGAATTTTGGGATTCACCCTTCTTTGACTTTGAATTGCGGGTTTGTAGTCCTCCTCCATTAAAATCTTGTGAGTACAAAATTTTAGGTCAATACCCTTAATGTCGGAAATTTTCCACACAATTGCCCCTTTATGAGCTTTAAGAATTTTCAAGAGCTCGATTTTTTCATCATTAGCAAGACCTCTTGCAATAATAACCGGAAACTTGTCATCACCTTCTAAGAATGCGTATTCAAGGTGAGAACAAAGATCTTTCAATTCAAGGATAGGTGGTTCCTCGATTGAAGATTTTGGTTTAACACTCATAACTTCCATCGGCGGAAGAAATGGTGGAATAGAAGTATCATCACTAATCAACACCTCATCTTCATTGTCTATTTCATTTGAGGTAAAATTGCCTCCTTAGAATAGAGTGAGATTTGGTGTAGAATTAGCAAGAATCGGATCCAAAATAGTGGGATTGCCACTTGACGAGCTATCGGAAAAACCTAACACTTCTTGTGAAAACTCATCGCAAACCACATCAACTAAGTCAATGTGATTGATGGTAGCGATTGCATAAACATGAGAAGGTTTTGAGTTTTGAGTAGCGTTTATAACAAGTTCCTCTTCGTTGAATCTCAAAGTGATAGTTCTTGCATGAACGTCGATAAGCGATCTCGAGGCGTCTAAAAATGGACGACCTAAAATTAGAGGAACTTGAGGATCCGCGGGGATGTCAACTACTATAAAATCAACGGGATAGTAGAACTTCCCCACTTTCACGAAAACATCTTCGGCTACTCCACATGCTAAAATCGTAGAATGATCGGCCATCTCGATAGACATGTTCGAAGGAATAAGAGCCGGAAGCGAAAGCGATTTCCAAATGGAAAATGGCATTAAATTAATGCTCGCACCAAGATCGGCCAAGGCGATGCATTCTTTCATATCTTGTATGTCACAAGGAATGAGAAACTTTCCGGGGTCACCAACTTTTTCCGGTATGCGGTTAAGATAAACCGAAGAACAATTAGCAAGCTTTGAAAGCTTTTCCTTATCGCTCATCATACTTTTAAAAGTGGAAGCGAAACGAGGCATATATAACAACGCGTCGGCTAAACTCACATCAAAATGCACTTGTTGAAACATTTTTATAAAAAGCTCGATTTGTTGTTTGTTACGTTCTTGCAATTTCTCTTTGTTTCGTCTCGAAGGGTAAGGTAAGGGTGGTGTGGGTTGGACATTAGGCAACGGCCTTGGAATCGCGGGTTCCACAAGTGGTATTGGTTCAACCGTAGGTGTGGATTGAGCGGTACTTCGTGGGCTTGTAATGTGCTCCTTTTCGACCACCACCTCGGGTTCTTTCTCGATTTCCTTCTCCGTAGAAGTACTTGGACGAGAAATTGGTTCCTTGAAAGTTTTACCACTTTGTGTAGTAATAATCTTCATTTCTCCCTTCGGTTTTGCAATGGTATCACTAGGAAGACCACCCGAGGAAGAGGGTTTACACATGATTGCTTCAAACATTTTTGCCATTCGGTCCTCAAATTTTGATTGCCTAGCATCCGCTTTTAACAATTCTTGCTTAATCTCATGTTGTCCTTGTTCCATCTTTTGTTGATTTTGTTGAAGGCGTTGAACATTTCCTTCCATTTTATTTGCATGAGTTTTAAGTTCATTAGCAAGTTCGTTTTTAAGCTCGTTTTTCAACTCGGATCTTAAGCTAATCATCTCACGTTGCATGTTATAAAATTTAGCATCATTTGCTTTAGCATAATCCAAAAATTCTCCTTGAAGATTTTTAGTGTGAGCATTTTGAAAACCTTGTGTAGTGTTTTGAAAATCACGGTTTTGGTTTTGATTAGTGACTTGTCCATTCCCACTTTGATAATTCCTCTTGTTGTAGTTACGTGAATTGCCTTGGTAATTACCACCTTGTTGTTGTTTCGATAGTTGTTAGCATTTTGATTTGGTGGAGCTTGAGTTGGGAGGGAACCTTGGCCGTTTTGGTTGTAAGTTCCCATTGCTACGTAAGCACTCGAAGTGTTACCATCCGCGGTAATGCACTCGGAAAGATCATGAGCTCCACCACAAGATAAACAACTCTTAGCAACCGCTTTAACAGAAGCGGAATTCAAAGCCTCTTGAGCTTTCCAATGAGTCATAAGATTAGCAAATCTATCAAAAAACCGATTTTCCTCATTAGCTTCATCATCTAATGCTACGAGACGATGACGAACCCAAATTGCCAACACTCGGTGTGTTACGAGGGCTATAAACCTTAGATCTATTCTTGATAATCTTTAAAGCTTCATCGGTCGTTTTGCACAAAAAATTACCACCCGCGGCGACATTCAAGTAATCTCGTTCATGATCATTAATCCCATTATAAAAAGTATCAATTTGATGCAATTCCGAAAAATCATGGTGTGGACATTCATGTAACATTTCTTTAAAGCGTTCCCATGCCATTGAAAAACTTTCATTATTTCTTTGAACAAATCTTGAAATCTTATTTTTCAAATGTGTTGTTTTAGATGGTGGAAAAAAATTGTTCACAAACTAAGAAACGAGATCACCCCATGTCAAAATCGAATTTGGTGGTTCTTTCTCAAGCCAAATTTTAGCGGGACCATCTAACGAGTATGGAAACAACATCATCTTAATGGCGTCATGTGGAACATCCTTAAACTTGCTAGTGGCGGTGAGACGATTAAAATTCCTTATGTGGTAATGCGGGTTGTCTTTCTCATGACCTCTAAACTTATTTGCTTGCAACATCGACATTAAACCCGTCTTAATCTCGAAATTCTCTGCAAGGATAGCGGGAATCACAATGGCCTCTCCAAAACCCTCGGTGGGTGCTTGTAGCAACTCCATCATAGTACGATTAGCCATGACGACTTCTTGTTCTACAATCAACGTCTCTTGATTGGCTTGCTTTTGAAGACGTTTACGAGCTCGTTTTGCTTGATTACGAGTGATCATAAACTTCACGAAGAATGGGAGGTGAGCAAAGAAGATTCTTTTTGGGTGTTTTGTGAATTTTCAATTTTTTGTGTTTTTGATTGTTTTTAATTTTTTTGGATTTTGGTGTATCTTCGTAGACAACAATCTACCAAATCTCTCCTCGAATCAAACTCTTGATTAAAGAAGCCTCAAAGGAATGAAAACGATCACGTGGAGTGAACGCCTTCGAATGACTTTAGAACTTTGGTGAAAACCAAATTGTTCAATAGGGTTTAATCACAAAGAAAACCAAGCAAATATATTATACGTAATAATACTTTGGGCGGCAAAACCCTCGATTAGCCTTCAATCTCAAAATACTCACAAGCAAGCGGAGAAACGAGGCGGCGCGAACACTTAAGAGCCTTTTTCCTTAGGGTATATTTTATAATACACGCCTTATACCCACCTTATAGTTTGTATTTTTCAAAATCGAGCTTCACGAAAGTATTTATCTATTTTTGCCTTTTTTCTTTTGTTTGAGATTCGAATACAATAATTTGGAGATCAAATCCCAATTAAGGTTGTGTTTTCACACTTTTAGAGATATTTGTATTTATTGTGATACTTAATACAATATAGTAATAATAATTTCACAAGAAAAACCAATAAAACCGATAATACGTATTAGTAGATTTCTACTAATACAAATACTATTTATGGTTAATATTAAAACAACAAGACAAATTAATCACGACACACCTCCCCGGCAGCGGCGCCAAAATGATTGTGGTAAATTACACTTCTTGTTTAGGAAAACAAAAGAGCGTAAATGAGCGGTAAGTATTAAGTGATGATTTAGGAAAAATCAAGCACTAATGACCCTTATGAAGTGAAAGGTCGTTTCCCAAGGAGGTATATGTGTGTGAGTAATTCGTAATTGGTTTGAGATTAATATTGGTTAGAAGGGGATGAGAAAAGAGAATGACGAAGACGTGAAATTAATTACTACTACGACTACACGTAAAACCGTAAAATAAGCTAAAAATAAAAATAAATTCTAAAAATTACAAAAAATTCACCAAAAATCAAAATAAATAAACTAAGAGTTTACCAATGATCAAAACTTTTTCAAACCTTTTAATTAATTAAATATTCAATTTTTAAATGCTAATTAAAGCCCTAAAAATCAAATTAATTATCAAAAAGCCCAAATTAAGATTTTTCAATTGGTAAACCTCTAAAATGACCTAAAAAGATTAAAAACTGTTTTTAGAAATTTTTAAACTAATAAAAACTATTTAAAATGATTTAAAAACTATTAAAACCTAAAATAATTATAAAAATTAATCTAAAAGTGATAAAATTAATCTAAGAGTTGCAAAAATCCTATTTTAATGTATTTAAGCTAAGAAAAATGTAAAAAGTGCAAAAATGTGAAATTTGAAAGATAATAATAAAATAATGTTAAAATAATAATAAAAATCCAAAAATTATAAAAAATCCTAAAAACTTGCAAACTATAGTATTTTAACCTAAACAAACAGAAAATGAAAGTGAAATGACCAGAATACCCCTATTGGACCCTCAAATGGGCCAAAACCAAAAACAGTCAACACTAATGGGCTTTTTAGCCCAAAAAAGTCAAACTTGGCCCAATTGACTTAGAAAAGCCCAATCTGACTCAAAATTTAATTCTAAACACAAAATTCTGAAGGCCCAAAAGCTGAAAGTGAGCTTATCACAGCTTATTAAGCAAATAGCTTATCCTTATTGGGCCATTAAGCCCATTAAGCCCATTAAGCAATAAGCTAATGCCATAAGCTCTAATTTGACACACAACCTTCTTTTGGGATACTAAAGAGATCTGTAAAAAGAAATTTTGAAAAAGCACACTCAATAAGCTAGAAATAAGCAAAGTACAAATCCACAAAACGAGAAAATAGTCGGGTTTGAGATTTAGGGCACCTCAGAAGCTCTAGTTTTTTTGTAAAAGCTCACAAATAGCTTAACTAAAAATAATCAATCAAGAAAATCACAAAAGCCAAATAAGCTAGTTTCCTAGCAAACGCTTAACCAACAGACTTGTTGTAGGATATGTAAATCTTGCTTATGTTTTAGAGATAGAAAGAGCTAGAGAGATGGTGAGAACACACACACTTAGAGAGAGAAAGTTAAAGAAAAACACTTTTTCACTATGTGTAAAAATGAGGAACACACACCCTCTCCATCTAAGGAGAGGGTTTATATACCCAAGCCTTGTAATGGGCTTGGGCTTACACGTTTGGGCCGGCCTACACATGTTGTAGGCTAGGCTTGGACTTGTTTGTTAAATAACGAAAGTTAACTAAACTACGAGCTATTACATGGACTATCGTTGGAGTGACCGATCCTTCTTAAGACGTAAAACGTATTTCCAACAATCTCCCCCTAAGGGAGGTCACTCCAAACAAGGGCGTTACCCAAGTTACAATAATAAAATAAACCTAGGATATTATGCTTGTCTTGAGCTCGTAGTCTTCGTCTTTCTTTTTCTTTTTCTTTTCTGGTGAACATGCTGATGTGATCTTTGATATCAATCTTTGAGCATTAATCTCTTGCCTTGATCTCGTGCATCCATCACTTGTGATCTTCGCCTCTTCGTGACACCATGACCCACATACTTATACCTTCGTAATTCTTGAAAGCTTCAGAGTTCGATACAGCGGAAGACTTAACTTTTAGGCTTTCTTGAATTAGATGAGATATTAAGTGCATAAAGTATAAGCATGCGGGGACGACTTCTTCTTGGATCCCGCAACGCCACCGTCTTCAAATGTCGCAACATAAGTAGACACGAACAAAATGGCTTTGAACATTTCATTCTAAATCGGTAGCATTTTACCTCCGGTCGGTGAAGACCGTTGGACGATATTAGATATCGTACCCGTGACGGATAGTTTCAATTAAGTAAATTCCTGACAGGATTTTGCGGGTAAACCCGTTCTCTTTATTTGACCGTCCAAAGCTGACTGCGAACATAAAGAGTGAATCATTTGGATAATAATATCCGCATGATTGAAGCCGTCATTTCTGATTCCTGGAACAAGTTTTATTCATTAAAGAATCGCACCATCGTTGCTTTCCAGTTGTCACGAGCTTGATTCGTATAGAATCTTGCAAGTTACCTACCAAGTGCTGTTTGAGGTTAACACTATAATGATTTCCACTCGTCACTGTGAACACTAAGGTATCACTCTGAGTGTTCTGGCAAGATCACTGAGATTTTGCGTAGAGGCCTGGAACGTGTTTAAGTTCAGTTAAGAATTAAACCACTGTTGCTTTCCAGTTATCAAAAGCTTGATTCATAAAGAACCGCACAAGTCACCTACCATGAGCTTTTTGATATTCGCTCAAGAAGGATTTCCATCTTCATTGTAAATACTTTCGTATTACTCGGATGTTCAGGCAAGATCATGAAGATTTTGCGTAGGACTCTTAAAATCTTTCTTACATTTCACAGTGTGTGAAGAAGCAAGGAAATATGAAAGTGTGTCCTAATGAGATATTTGATGATCTCAAATGGCTCTAGACTCGATCGTGCATTTTGGATTTTAGTGATCGGAGGCTGGAGAGGAGTGCCACCATTTCAATACCAATTTATTCGGAGTCAATAAATCGATAGATAACGTGTTGTCTCCGTGTGATTAAAACAAATATCTTTTAAGAGATATCTGAGTTAGCTGGGATGGGTTGTGCATTGCATCACTGGGTCCATGATGTCTATCTTCAATATCGAGCATCATTAAAATGATCTCAATAGCATATGTGTTGACCTGGTTTCTGCCTAAAGTTGTAAGGAGGGCTTCTTTCTTTACACCCTTTATCTTTACAATTCTTTTTCATTCTTCAACCCCTTCAATGCTTACCAATACGTCATGACTAGCACCTTGTTGTGATTGTTCCAGTGCTAACTTAAGTACTTGGTCGGCATTCAGCTACGTTCACAATCTTTCTCCAACTTTCCTAAGGACTACTATTTCTAGCTATGGAATGTCCTTGGGAAGATTACTCCGGTTCTGGAAGAATCATAGGACTTAACCTATCCTACCATCCTTATTTCACCACAATCTTCATCGTCGTGAAATAAATGGGTTTTGGGTAAGTATATGTCACCATGAAAATCCATTTTGATATGCAAATCCATTTTGCTCCCCCTTAACATATGCCACGATATTCGAAAACATTTCGCATATGTCGGGATGAGCCAGCATATTAAGTCAAACCATTTGTGATAATATCCCATATTAAATCACATTTTCTCCCCCATATTAAAAATATTAACCCAATCGATGTTTTTAATATCAATTGATTTAATAAAGTTTTAACAAAGGTTTTGGGAAGAAAAATGCAAGTCCGTTTTATCTTCATGATATCAAATACATGAGATATGATACCGATTTGTAACATGATCACATATTCACCATATTAGAAAAGAATTGACAAGGTTGGACCTGATTGATGAGAACATCATATGATAAGATCAAATGGTTCTTGGCAGCATATGTTGGTCGCCTCGTCATGTCTGAAGTCATCTCTTGACACCACGTGTACGATTGGTATTGTAGTCTTGACACCAACTTGTGAACTTGGCACGTTCGGCATCAAAGATTCTGAATGCTTGACAATTGCTCCCCCTCAATTGCTGACCCGTGTTCTATTGAAAGAGCTGTAGTCGTTGGTTGAGTAGTCGCATCGTCGAGGATGTAGATACCAATTGTAGATCGCTATTGTTGTAGAGATGATAGCTTCATAAAAACAAGACTTCTCTTGTTTTAACAAATAAATGCACTGAGGCGTACATAGATTTGTGTTAGACCAAGTTATAAAGTAAACTTGATCCCTTACAAGGTTTTAAAGTAAACCTTGCCCGAGAAAATTAATTCCCGTTGTGAGCCAAAGCTTTCATAAGAAATACTTGGTTTTAATGTGAAAACCGGGTTGCAGTCTGAAATAACTACAGGCCATAAGGGCATGTTTTATGAAATATTAACAAATTTTGTACGAACTCTATTTATGGCGCCGTGTCGATATTAATCAACATTTCTAAGGTCGTAAATATTATCGTACCAAAAGACATGCCTTTGAAAAATAAAGTAAAAATATTTTTGGATTTTTATGAATTTTTCAATTTTTATGGTTTTTATATGGTTTTATATTTTTGTATTTTGCTTTTGTAGATAAAGATATAAACAATATATACAAATGATCACCAAGGATACGGAGAATAGTTTACCATCACTATTCTTTCGCTTCATCTGCCAATTCCTTTAGAGTCTCAGGCGAGAAGGTTCTCATTCCTAGCTTGTCGGCCAAAAATTCAATTCGAGCGCGATCTAAAGCCTTCGTGAAAATATCCGCCAATTGATACTCAGATCAGACAAAGTAAAGCTCTATTACTCCATTTTCCACTTGCTCCTTGAAGAAATGGTAGCGAATGTCAATATGCTTCGACCGGGAGAATTGAACGTTGTTGCAGCATAAGGCAATTGCACTCTTGTTGTCGCAGTACATCGGAATTTTGTTGAACCCTAGACCATAGTCGGTTAATTGGGATCTCATCCAAAGAATTTGATCACAGCAACCGGACATAGCTATGTATTCTTCTTCCGTACTTGAAATTGCAGCGCTTTTCTGCCTTTTCGATGCCCAACTGATTAGTCGATCTCCTAGTAGTTGCAAAGTTCCACTCGTGCTACGCCTTGTATCTTGACAGCCCGCGTGATCCGCATCTGCATATGCCATAAGTGCAATCGAAGAGTCCTTCGAATACCAAAGTCCCCGATTAATGGTTCCTTTAAGATATCGAAAGATCCGTTTCATAGTAACCAAGTGTAACTCAGTAGGCTGAGTTTGATACCGAGCACACATACATATAGCAAACTGAAGATCAGGTCGACTAGCTGTGATATACAGAAGAGTACCAATCATTCCACGATACAGTGTCGGATCAACGGCAACTCCATGTAGATCTGCATCAAGCTTAGTTCGTTCCACCATTGGAGTATCCACGGGGTCGCAAGATTCCATCTTATACTTCTTAAGCGATTCAAGGGCATACTTGGATTGATTGATAAAGATGCCTCTGGGAATCTGAGATATCTGAAGACCTAAGAAGAATGATACCTTGCCCATCATTGACATCTTAAACTTGGAAGACATGAGTGTCCCAAACTCATCCAATAAGGTTTGGGTCGAGGCTGCAAATATAATATCATCAACATATATTTGTACCATAATCATATCTTTACCTCGTTTTTTAATGAACAACGTGGGATCCACCTTGCCTTTAGCGAAGCCTTGCGTAATGAGGAATTGTGACAATAGATCATACCATGCGCGAGGAGCTTGCTTCAACCCATAGAGAGCCTTCTTAAGCTTGTACACATGATTAGGATATTTAGGATTCACAAAACCATCCGGCTGTTGAACATAGACCTCTTCCTTGATTTCACCATTAAGTCTTCACATCCATCTGATAGACGATCATATTCATATGGGCTGCATAAGCGAGGAATAGTCGAATAGCTTCCAAACGGGCAACAGGTGCAAAGGATTCCATAAAGTCGATGCCCAATAATTGCTTGTATCCACGAGCTACTAGTCGAGCTTTGTTCTTCAATATTCCGCCTAACTCATCGAGTTTCACCTTGTAAACCCATTTCAAAGTGAGTAACTGCACTTGATCCGGGCATGGGACAAGTTCCCATACTTCAAGACGTATAAATTCATTAAGTTCTTCTTGCATAGCTTCTATCCAACATGATTGAGTAAAAGCTTGTTGCCATGTCTTAGGTTCAACTTCAGTGAGAAAAGCATCAAAGTGACAAAACATTGCACTTTCTTGTAACTGACTTCGTGTGGATACCGGATGATTAGGGTCACCAATAATAGAATCTATAGGATGATCCTTTGTCCACTTGCTGTCATGTTCACGAATCCGTGGATTGGAATAAACTGTACTAGGAGCTTCCTCTGAGGTGGACGACCCGGCTTGATTAGGGTCGGGAATTGGTACACCAAAGAATGGAAGTTCACGCATTTGAGCGAATTCCAAATCGTGATCATCATCATCCTCTTCATCATCAATAGGCATGACATGGGTAGTTGAAACATGTGTTGTTTGAGAATTACTCGTTGATGGTATATCTTGACCAATTGTAGGTGCAGATGTGTCTGATTGTGCTTCGGTTGCTGGAGCGACAACTTCGGTTACTGGAGCTATTACCTCAGGTTCTGGAGCAACAATAGTTGGAGGAGTAAAGAATTCATCAAAGAACGGTTGAAACAACGTATCCCATTCAGTCCTAGAAGGTGGTGTAAATGATGATGAAGTAGGGTTGTTTGGGACAAGACCAGAACTAATGTTACTGGGTCCCATTTCATGAAGTGCGGGTTCAGAGCTGCTTTGCTCAGAAGCCATTGCTGTCAGCTCATCAAAATCAAGATTCATAGTTTCGAGGATCTTGCGAGAGTTACGGTTGTAGATTCGGTATGCCTTCTTTGCGGGTGCGTACCCAATGAAAATACCAATATCAGCCTTTGGTTGAAGTTTTCCCAAATTGTCACCATCATTATTTGGATAGCAAAGAGAGCCAAATACATGAAGATATGATAAATCAGGTACTTTTCCATGGAGAAGCTCATAAGGTGTTTTACCATGGCGTTTACGAATTAGTGACCGGTTTTGGGTGTACACTGCTGTAGATACTGCTTCTGCCCATAAGAACAATGGAGCCTTTGCGTAAATTAACATCGTTCGAGCAGCTTCCATAAGTGTGCGATTTCGCCTTTCAACGACACCGTTTTGTTGTAGAGTGCGAGCAACGGATGTTTCATGAGAAATGCCAACTTCTTCATAATAATCACGCAAAATTTTATTCACAAATTCGGTTCCATTATCTGTACGAATGCGTCGGACAGTAGTGTTGAGACGCACTTGAATCATCTTGAGAAATCCAATGATGAATTTAGGTGCCTCATTTTTTGCTTTAAGAAATTTCACCCATGTAAACCGAGAGTAATCATCCACAATAACGAGGATGTACTTTTTGCCACTAAGACTTCCAACACGCATTGGTCCACAAAGATCCATATGCAATAGATAAAGTTTCTCTTGGTTGGTGTCTTCCGTTTTGGGTTTGTATGATTTCTTAGTGCTTTTCCCCATTGTACACGCGGAACACAAATGATCCTTGTGAAATGATAGTTTAGGAAGACCACGAACAAGTTCGTTTTTCGCCAAGTGATTAATAGCGTCAAAGTTAAGATGAGATAACCGTCGATGCCATAACCATGACTTAGTCTTCGAAGCTTTGGAGAGAAGACATACGGGAGAAGCGGCCATCATGTCTTGTAGAGACAAAGTATACAAATTATTCCCTCGAGTACCTTTCAATAAATCAACCCCTTCCAAATTGCGTATGAAGCAGGTATGCTCTCGAAAAGCAACTTCTAGGTTTGCATCACAAAATTGTCCCACAGAAAATAAGTTGTGACCGAGACCTTCCACATAATACACTCTCGAAATTATAACATTCCCAGTATGATATTCACCATAACCCATTATCTTTGCAATATGATCATTTCCAAATCGAACCGTACCAAGAAACTTGCTGACGAAATTTCTGAGCTGAGAGCGATCTCCGGTCATATGCTTGGAGCAACCAGAGTCCAAATACCAGAGAACAATTTGGACCACCTGTTTTCAATAACAACAGTAGACAATGCATTGGAAACTATTGGTTCCGGAGTGTAGCAGATACAGATATAGAATTATCATAATTGCTAACATTTTTGAGACCCTTAGATTTCCTGCGTTTTCTAATGTGAGTTTTAGCACTAACAGGTTTTACTGTTCCAACTTTCTTAGGTTTTGGATTATTCACGGGCACTACAGTCGGAGTAGACCTATTTAAAGGGCACTTGTTTCCTACAGTAGTGTCGGTGTTCCTAGTGAAAGGACACGCTTGTGTTTTGGTAGCCTTGGTACTCCTAGTTAAAGGGCATGCTTTCTTCACTTCAGTGGGAGTGATCCTAGTTAAAGGGCACGTATTTCCTACTATAGTAAAAGTTCTACCAGTGGGGCGCCACATCCAACCAACTTGGGTTAACACTTTCCCAGTCGGTTTCCATTCTAATCCATTTTTCCGGGCATGCATCTCACTCACATGGTCAATAAGGCAAGAATCATGACGACTAGAAAACATACATTCATTGCAATTCCAACATTTTAAATCCGAATTCACAGTAGGCTTAGAACGCTGCACAACCGCAGAGCCTTTAGGTTTAGCTACATGATTCTTTTTACTCAAAACATAAATAACATTCCTAGGATGGGCTTCTACTTTCTTCTTCACTTGATTACTAGATGGGGGCAAGATCCTATCATTCTTCTTGTTTCTTTTAAGCTTAGATCTTTGAGCCTTAGTAGTGGTGCTTACTCTTGTAGAAGGCAACACAGGAATATTAGAAGCTGGTTTTGATTCTGCCTTATCTTTAGTGACCAAAGCTTGAGATGGTTTAGTCCTAGGGCCCTTGTTAAGTGGTGTGACGGCTATAAGGTTCCTTTTCATTGCACTAGAGGACGATGCTGAGACAGTGGCTGCGTTATCCACAACATTCTTACCTTTTAGAGTACGAAGTGTTTCCTTTAACTCAGCCAAGACCACATTTTTATCACAAATTTGTTCCCTCAAATCAGATATTTCCACCGACTTTCAATTCAATTGTTCAATCAATGATTGATTCTGTGCAGTGGTAACAACACATGCGGGCTTTACTGAGTCGAAGAGTCGTGTATTTTTCTGTTTTAAGTTATCAACTTTGGACAAAATTTTGGAAACTCGATTATCTAGATCAATTTTACAATTCTCAGCGGCCTCAAGTACGTTCACACAGTTAAGCTCCTTAGATTTCTCTATGTCTATCGGCAAAGATTTAGCAACTTTGTCACTTGGCTGACGCTGTTTTGATTGTAAATTAAATCGAAAATCCTTTTCAAAGTTTGCATCATCGATATTAACACCTTCGAATGACGTTTCAAAGATTTCTTGAATAAATTGTTGCTTGCATTCAAGCGAAATACAATGTGTTTGAATCTCATCAAAACGTTTTGAAAGCGAAGAATATGAGTCTTGAAGCTTTTTAAAAATTCAGCGTCAGATTCGTGACAATTACTATCTACCACATTATCCACAGATTCAACATTATGCACAATAGAATCATTATCAATACTTTTATGCACACAGACAGAGACTATATCATGAGACATCACATGCTTCAGAAGCTGATCATTTTGGCGTGAAACCCGTTCTATTTCAAATAAACTGTTTTCATAAGCATCATTCATTTCATTGAAAACACGTCTAACTTCTTCTATTTCCAAAAGCAAATCTTGATCAAGATTACGAAGACAAGCTTTAACATTTTCTACAAACGGAACAATTTCGTTTCGGAACGCAGCTCTAGTGTGCTCAAAGTTCCATTCACCTTCCGTTATGGCCGAAGCCGTCGTACGTTCCAAGATGACCTTGTCAAAGTCGGCTAAGTGTTGATGTACCGCATTTAAATTAACGGACGCCTTACTTACCGGTGGAATTAACTTTGTTAAATCCGTTCTGACAAGTGTAGGAGACGTACTAGAAAGGTTTTCATTTGACAAACTTTGGGGCACAAGAACTGTCAATTCTGCTAATTCCTTTTGTAAGCGAATGCGTGTCTTTTTCGAAAATTGATCTTTGTTATGTTGATCATAATCAATTGTATGGAATTTTGAAAGCATTTTAGAATGAGTTTCATCCGCAAGTGATTGTGTCTCCTCAGTACTACGAACAAAAGGTGCTTCTTTCGATTTGCCAATTATGGTCATATCATAAAGACCGGGAATATATTCTTGAGCTTGTTTTGCATAGCCGTGATTAGGTGGTAAATCTTGAAGACGTTTAAGTTCGAGTTTTTTAAATGATTTAGTTAAAAGATGAACCTTTTCTGTGGAAGCGTATTGTTTTAAAAGCTGTTGTTCCTTGAATTTAAGAAGTTTGGTAGCATTAATTTCTGATTCAACCTTTTTAGACTCGAGAGTTTCGAAATCCATTTTAAGTTTCTGAAAATCATTGACAACCGACTCCTTTTCTTTTAATTCATTAGAAAGATTAGCTTTTAATGATTCTATTTCTTTCAAGTGTTCAATCTTTTCAAAACGAAATTGGTCAAATTCAGAACATGTTATTTTCTCTGCTTGAGGGACCATTTCAAAAGTTTTGACCTTTTCTTTATGCAACGCAAGCTCAGCAGTTAGGGTGGAATTGGTATCTACGGATTGTCTGAGGGCCATATGCATTTGATCAATAATATGTTTAGGCACCATGACCAAATCATGTTGAGCATAAGATTCCATACCCGTCATAGCATTTAGTTGAGGTTCACTCAAATGTGTAGGATTGGGTACCACATCATTTGAGTTACTAGTTCCCGAATGTTGTTCGAGGTTGTCATTTTCATGCCCAACTTGATGTTGGTTAGCATCAATATTATTAGATGTGATTGGTACCTCACTGACGACATCAGAACCATAGTGAGAGAGATTAGCAACGAGAGCAGCTTGGGCAGATTGAATGTCATCACAATTCGAATCATATGCGTCAAGATCATCAGCTTGATAGGCTGCATTAGAAGTGGAAACGACTGCAATGCCTTCAGTATCTGCTGCCCCTGGGTCTGCAAGAAATGCTAACTCCTCTGAATCCAAAATCTTCCCCTTAGACTGAGCATCAACCAAATACATCTTCTCACGAAACCATGCATCATCCCTTCTCCTTTTCGGCTGAGTGCATTCCCTAGCCATATGACCTTGTCCTCGGCAATTGTAGCAAGTCACAACCTTTTTAGGACCAATGAGGCTTCCATTTCCATTAGCTTGAGAATTCACAGCTTGAGCATTCACAGTCCTTGTAGGAGGTCCATATGAATTTTGCCTTCCCTGAATAGGTTGCACTGTTACTTGACCATCTTGAACAGTAGCTTGTTGTCGAGGATTTGAAGAGGTGCGGAGCTGATTGTTTGTTGGTGGAAATCCTCTAGTTGCAACAAGTTTCGACAAGTAGGCAGTGAGATGGTTTAGTACATCAGCTGGTGTATCATTTGGAGTAAAGACCGGTGCTTGGATTGGTGGAAGTTCATTAGAGTAGAAAGCTTGTGCTGGTTGTGCTTCTATTGGAAAATATCCTTGCTGAGGAGTATAGCCCATTGGAGAAGTGTTGGCTTGTGATGGTGATGTCTGATATGTTGGTTGCTGTAGAAAAGATTGTTGATGAACACTTTGTTGATATGCTTGTTGTGGCATCATTAGTGGTTGATAAGATGGTTGCTGATAGGTGTGTGGTGGTGATTGCTGCAAGTATGATGGTTGTTGATAAGTATAAGCCATGTGTTGTTGAGAAGCATACATTGCAAGTGGATCATGAACTTGAGGTGTAGACAACCGAGCCTCGATCACATGGCATTCGTGTTGTTGAAGAAAAGCTTGAAGTTGATCCACATTGGTGTTATGCAAGTCCTTAGCCAATTTAACATCCGTCACGTATTTTTTCCATTCTGAAGGAAGAGTGTTCAAATACTTGGTGTTCAATTGAAAGGTAGGAATTGTCATGCCATAGATATCGAGCTCATTCAACAACAGGGTAAATCTCAGATAGTAATCACTGAGAGTCTCCCCTGGCACATAGGCAAACTTATCAAAAGTATCATAAAGCTTACACTCTCGTTCTTGTTTAGTTAACGAGGTGCCTTGCATGAGAACACGAATTCTATCCCATAACTCTTTGGCAACTTTATGTTTGCTGACGAGTTTGTAGACATCTGGAGGAAAGGCTTGGAGAATGATGTTTGTAGCATACTTATCACATTTGTCTTGAATCTTCATATCTCCAGTCAATTCACCCGTTGTGCGAGGACGAATAGTTGTACCTTCCGTCACTGTACCATAATCTAATGGTCCATTGAGCACCGATGCCCAAATGAGATGTCCATTCTCCTTGTTCAACATATAAAGTTCCATTCGGGAAGCCCATTCCTCATACATAGTCTTCACCAACATTGGTGGACGATTATCCGTACCCGAGAGGATGGACTTATCCGTAAGAGATGTGTACTCCATTTCAATAAGTTAAGATTTACAAACGTTGATCGATCAATGAAAGAAAGTAAATGTGTTTGTTGTTGTGAGTTGAAGTCGAGAAACAATGTTAAAATCCCCTAAAATATGTCCTCGATAAACCAAAAATTCCAAGTCAAAATTACACACATTTGTGATTATCGGAATGTTGATCAGAATAGTGATCTGAATGCTGATCGGAATGTCCTATCGGAATACTTTATAGGAATGTTGATCGGAATGTGATTATCTGAATGCTGATCGGAATACCCTGATCGGAATATCAAATCGGAATGTCCTTATAGGAATGCACAAATCAGAATATCAAATCTGAATACCAAATCGGAATATCAAATCTGAATACCAAATCGGAATACCTTGATCGGAATACCTAATCGGAATACCAAATCGGAATACCAAATCGGAATACCTGATCAGAATGTACCCAAAATCGGAATCCCTAAACCCTATTCCGATTACACTGATCGGAATGTCCTATAAACCCTTTTCCGATGACCTGATCGGAATAATTCCCACTTTTCTCGGACAAAACTCAACCAATTCGTGATTTTAAGCCAAAAAATGATCAAAACACCCAAAAATTTTGTGTTTTTAGCCAAAGTAACTATACCAAATCCCTAACACAACTATGTAGAAGATTTGTATCAAGAAAAAACCATCAAAAACACAAAAAAAAATTTGGACGTGTGAAAATGGATCAAAAATGGCGTATGAATCAAGAACACAAACACATGAACAATACAATCATCCCATGGCTCTGGATACCATTTGTAGGATATGTAAATCTTGCTTATGTTTTAGAGAGAGAAATAGATAGAGAGATGGTGAGAACACACAAACTTAGAGAGAGAAAGTGAAAGAAAAACACTTTTTCACTATGTGTAAAAATGAGGAACACACACCCTCTCCATCTAAGGAGAGGGTTTATATACCCAAGCCTTGTAATGGGCTTGGGCTTACACGTTTGGGCCGGCCTACACATGTTGTAGGCTAGGCTTGGACTTGTTTGTTAAATAACGAAAGTTAACTAAACTACGAGCTATTACATGGACTATC
Source organism: Glebionis coronaria (assembly GCA_025667525.1). Classification (NCBI taxonomy): domain Eukaryota; kingdom Viridiplantae; phylum Streptophyta; class Magnoliopsida; order Asterales; family Asteraceae; genus Glebionis; species Glebionis coronaria. Next base: position 119,112,267 of record CM046874.1, on the reverse strand, counting down.
GTTGGAGTGGCCGATCCTTCTTAATACGTAAAACGTATTTCCAACACTTGTAACCTTCCAGACTTGATATTAAGCTAAGAAAAATGAGTTCTATCACAAAAATTAAGTTGTTGCATGTACCAATAAGCAAAACAGATTCAATAAGCTATGTGACCAAGTTTGACCAAAAGTCAAACGCTGATAAGTGAAATTCAAACGCTGACAAGCACAAATTGGACGTTGACAGACTTAATGAAGTGTTTAGACTATGTTTTCACCCTGGTGGTCAAGGTTTGAGTGCAAACCTTGTGAATCAAGGCCTACCAGTTGAGTAGTCTTGACAAGTTTTGGCACAAATAAGCCAATAAGCCAGTGGGCTTATAAGCTATCCACAAATCAATCTAAGTAGCCAAATAACCTCACAAGCAGCACACAAATAAGATTCAAGCAACAAAACAACAATCCTCAAACTAGAAATACCAATGCAATCACCAAATGAGGTGGTCACTTTGCTGATGCAAATGACCACTTCAGCCAACTTTGATAAGCTATAACAAACACAATAAGCCACCAAATTCAACAACCAGATAATCAATAGATAGCTTATGATGTAGTGATTTTACTATTCTTTAGGAAAAGAGAGCAAATAGGGCAAGTAATGAATATGACGATTTAGGAAAACCGTGTGAAAATGACCCTAAAATGAGTTCGTTCTTAAGGAGGCTAGTGTGTTATGTGTGTAATGACTTGGATTAGATTTGTGGTTATATATTTTTGAGAAAGAAAAATAGAAATGAGATTAGAAGAAAATGACGGTTACGAAGACGGATTAAACTAAGTCGAAAAAGGTGTACACGTAAAATCATAAAAAGTGCTAAAATTAAAATTTTATCCTAAAAATTCCTAAAAATTACCAAAAATCCACAATAATATTCTAAGAGTTTACAAAAAATCCAAACTTGCCAAAACCTTTTAATTAATTAGATAATGACTTTTTAATGCTAATTAAAGCCCTAAAAATCAAAATTAATTATTAAAAAGTCCCAAACAAGATTTTAAAGTTTGTAAACCTCAAAAATACTCTAATTAAGCTAAAAAAGTATTTTTCAAAATTTTAAAACCACTAAAAACTATTTTTAAACTATTAAAAACTACTAAAATCAATTAAAACTTAAATTAATTCTAGAAAATAATTAAAAGGCTCTAAAAATAATTGGAAAGTTGAAAAATTCCTAATTAAATGTTTACAATCTAGGAAAATATAAAAACTTAGAAAATCATACTTTTAATTTTTAACAATAAAATAATATTAAAATAATATTAAAAATCCAAAAATCATAAAAAATTCTAAAAAATTGCAAACTAGCTTAATTTAACCTAAATAACTCAGAAATAAAAGTGAAATCACCTAAATACCCTTAATGGGCCTAGAAAATGGGCTAATACCCAAAACATTACCTTATTGTGCCAAATTTGGGCCCAATAATAAAAGTGTTCAAAATAAGCCCAAAAAGCACAGGTTGACTCAAAATTTGATTTTAAACAACTTTTTCCAAAGGCCCAAAGGCTAAAAGTGTGAAATAAGCTAGCTTATACCAAGCAGCTTATTCTTAATGGGCTTTTTGGCCCATTAAGCTATAAGCCAATGCCATAAGCTGAAATTAAACACACAAGCTTCTTTTGTCCTAAGTAAGACTTCTGCAAAAAGAAATTTGAAATAAGCCCAAGGAATAAGCCTGAAAATGCAATAAGCAATCTACAAAAAACGACAAAATAGTCGTTTTTGAGTTGTAGGCCACCCCAAGTGCTGATTCAAGTTCCTAAATCTTTTCAATGACTTAATTAAGTAAAATCAACAAAGAGTTTTCAAATAAGCTGACTCAATAAGCTGGAAAAAGCAAATAAGCACTTATGTAAAAGTCAAATAAGTTGGTTTTCTAGTAAAAAGTCAAAGTCAAAGTCCAATAAGCTCCAGTTTACTTAAATGGGTCAAATAATAAAGACCTATCACAAAAAATAAGTTGTTGCAAGTCTGGATAAGCTAAAATAGCTTATTGATAAGCTGAGTTCAATTTTACACTAGCAGGGGCTAGTTTTGAGTGTTGAGCAGTGGAAACTTTTTCCACTGCTTGACTTGTTTGACTTTTTGTCTTTAGTGACTTTTTTGGAGATTCAGATTACACAAAGGCACCCAAATGATCTTTGGATCAAAAGGAGTCAAGAACAATCAAAATATCACAATCACAAACACCCAATTGATACAGTTTAATCAATAAATCACCAGATATGATACAGACATGAACAATTAAGCAGTTGAGCACTTATAAGCAGTTTTAGCACAAATCAGCCAGCCAAATTGAACCAAATGCATACACAAGCTATATTAAACTCAAATAAGCAAGTATAAACAGGTTTCATGCAATGATTCAAAGAATTAAGCAAGATTCAAGCCAATGAATGTTACTGATGAACACTAACACATGCAGTTTTACACTTTGCTGATGTATTTGACACACAAGCCAGATTCAACACCTCAAATCTCTCAAACAGGTTACAATGACTTTGTTTAAACCACTTTTAGCCCTAAGCGTGCATACACACTAAGTGTTCCCAAAATCCTAGGTCAAAACAGGCAATAACAAAGATTTTATAGCAGATTGTTTGATTCAAGGCTTCAAACCCAAAAACTTGCAGCAAAACACTCTCAACCAAGCATATATCAGATATAGAACACAAACAAAAACTTTCAACAACACAATAACAAATTGCAATCACAAACAGGTAATCCCAAACACCCCTTTATCTTTTCAAAATCAAATTTTTCAAAGGAAAAGTGAGATTTAAGACCACCCAAGCATCAATTAACACAATAACAAGTAAGATTAACAGATTCAAGCAAATATAAGCCACAAAATACACAAGAACTAAGGCAACACTCAAATATCACAAAAATCCAAAGTATTATCAGATTTTGGGATTAAGGGTATGTACCTCATGGATGTACATCCACACCCACGGATATTAAGCTTATGTGCTAGCAAGAACAAGCACAAGCTTCCGCAACAAAGCCTGCTAAGAATCAACAAGGTTAGAAGCACAAGTATAAAATCAGAAACTTGAAAAGTTCTTGATTGATGCAACTCTTGTCATCCACACTTGATTATCCCCAAGTTATAAGCCTCACCACACCTTAATCAACACAATTAGGATGCTATGATCAGCCCTATAACCCAAGAATTCCAAGATAGACCAAGAACTTAGCAAAATATCAAGAAAATGAAGAAAATGTGCAAACTTTTGCACACTCCTCTTTTGAAAACAGGTTTTTGATTCAAATTCAGTAAACTAAGAACATAAACAAGCAATAATAAGATGGCACTTGGTCTTTCTTCAAAACACTTAACTCAAATTTCATAAAATTGAAAAGGGATTTACAAGTGCTTGAACAAGGAAAAACCAAAAGCAAACGTAAATGCTAAGACCTAATGCCTTTATATAGGCTACAATGAGACTAAGGAAGCTGAAAAATAACATAAACCCTAGTTGTGAAGTCCCAAAAATGCCCTTGGAAAATTTCAATATCTTGGAGTCTTGTGAGGAATTCTTGGCTGTTTGTGGTGATAGCTGGCAAGAAAATGTGATCAAAGGGCTTGTATGATGCTTAGAAAGTAAGCATAATTGTGGGACGTTGCATGATTTTCTCTTCTTGTCTTCTTCCTCAAACGTGTAGCAGGGGAGGTCCCATGTGGACACGTGAATGATGTGATGACCAATATTAAGGTTGGGTTGTGTTAACATGATCATTAATCACTAATCTGCACCATTTTAAGGTTTAATTACAAGTAATTAAGAAAACCCCAAATTGTGTTCTTGGTGAATAGTTATGTGTTTGATCCTGTTTTGGGTTAAGACATGTTTAAAAACATGTTAAGGCACCAGATTTAAACTTAATTAAATAAGTTGTTAATCTGGTATGAGTGGATTGGTGAGGTGGCAGAATGGAGAGAGGGGATTGGTGGAAAATGTGAATGGGGTGAGGTGGCAGCTTCTGGTTGGTCTAGGTGACTATGTTGTCTGGCCAGCATTAAACCTCCATCTTTGCACAAGTTGTCATTTGCATTCCAAACCTTGTCAACGCCCATTTTAGTTATAACAACTTTTGTAACTTTGCACTTTTGCCCCAAAAACTTTTGTAAAATGAATTCAGGGGTATTTCTTGCCAATTTTGGATTCTTGAAGGGCTGATTTGGTAATTCCTTCAATGATAATGGTCTTGACTTGTATGTTGAGCATTTTGGAGGACTGAATTTGCCAAGTCATGATTGATGAGGGACCATTTTTGCCAAATGTTGAAAGTTAAGGGTCCTTTTTGTAATTTTGGGATTTTCAAAGGACCAAACTTGTAATTGCTTGTAATTTGAAGGTCTTCATGATGTGTTTGACTTTGTGGAGGATCATGGTTGACAATTTAGCTTTGTTGGGGGGCTAAACTTTGCCACTTCTTCAAAGTGGAGGGCCTTTTTTGTAATTTTGACAAACTTTAGGGACCAAACTTGTAATTATGAAGATACAAGGGTATAAAGTGTCAATTCTTCCATATTGGAGGACCCTTCTTCATAATTCTTTAAGTCTTCAAGGGCTAATCTTGGGTAAGTCTTCATTAGGGCTTGGTTCCTTGTGTGGCTTCATTTCCCATGTTCATTTTTGAATGGTTCTTGCGATCTTTTGTCATTTTCTCAATGTCCGTACCTAAAATACACAAGCAAAAAACACAAGCATATATATGGGTATTTTGATGATATTTAATGCATTTTAAGCCCTATTTAGAAGATGAGACTATGTATAAAAGCGGTCTCATCACTCCCCCATACTAAACTATTGTCGTGCCCTCACGCAATGCTAGAATAAAGTATCGTAGCATCTTCAAAATTCATTTTTATTCACTTTATTGAACAATAAACTAGCTACTCTACTACTATTACTACTACTACTTGCGTTTTAGACATAATGTATGATTTTCATCGCAAAATGGGACGTTTAGGTTCATAGAATAAGAACACGTGAATGCTTCGTTAGAAATAATTTCATCGTCCTGGATTTTCACCCCAATTCCATGCCAAGCGTGCAACGAGAACATTGTCATTATAAGTTAGTAATGCTAACACTACTCATATGCCCTAATCACTTAATTATCCTCCCATTATTCCTAAGTTGTATCTCTTATATATTATATTGTCTTGAATGTTTCACGAGGATACATTGTTTGACTTATGCGATAATAGAGATTTAGGTCTAAAAATAGAGTCCTAACGGTGTAACCAAGACCATCAAATTAATAACCCCTCCCAATAGACAATGATGTCAAAAAATTAAGTAAACAAGAAGGATCGATAAACACGGTTTTATAACGGTTTTGAACATGAGACTTATTACCAAGACTTTTATATGCCCCCTAACGGAAGGGCCTTATTATCATTGGTTTACCTCCATCTTTTATTCAACTTCGCCATGAAGCTTTTATTATGACTTCGGTCTTGCCTTGCCTTTTATTATCCGCCTCATCGGTGGTTTTATTAGGCAAAGACGTATATCCTCACGCTAAAGCGAATTTTGGATCTTTAAAGCTTCGAAGATTAAGGCTTGATTCACTTTCAATTTTACATAGATTTTTCGGCCTTGTGGGGCTTCAAATTGTTTGCTTGATTTAGGTGAGCACTTGAAATCTTATTATTAGGTGAAGCTTTTGATTATTCGGGTGGCAATACTTCAAAACCGTGACGTTGGCGATAGCTTAATGTCTTCCCAATTTAATTACACGGAAGCTACTAGAAAATACTAGAAACCCAACAATCAAGACTAAACCTCTAAGTCAATATTTATTAAGCAAACAATATTTACATGCGAAGGGAGAATAAGCAAACAACGAGAACACATGAGTTTTTGAAAGAAGAGCGACTTCTACGTTTAGCATAGTAACTTATAATTAAGTCTATCATTTCTCGTCCTCATTTAAGAGACTTAGCCTAATGTGAAGGTAAGGAATCAAAGCTAAGTGCTCAACACGCACGGTCGAGTCAAAAATTACTCTTATTCTTGCCATCGGAAAATCTACATTCGTGTCTTCAAACACTTATAAAACATGAGAAAAAATTTAAAATTTGGCCATTTTTAGCCTTATTTTGCAACAAAACGATAAACAAAAAGATAAATTTGGAAAGCGTGAAGGTTTGGCAAGGCAAGTATCTATTCACCCCCCCCCCCATACTAAAGTTAAACATTGTCCTCAATGTTTCGAGTCTAGGGGTGCAAACACCCCCATACTAGAGACGTAGTCGAATGCCTAATCTAGCATGGAAAGGGTGTAACCAATAAATTAATAGCCGTTTATGAAGTGTGCTATAAACCTAAGGTTAGAACATCAAAAGGATATATCATGGATATTGAGAAAGTCTTCAAAGCAAACGATCGAGTGCTCCCATAAAACGAACACGAGAGGCTCCAATCGTGAAGATCATGATCATCTAAAGTCCACAATTCACAAACAACCACGGAACAAAGGTTGGAAGGGCACAAATCCCCACACGTTAACTACATTAGAAAGCGATAATATGTACATAGGATAAGCATGGGATTCCCCCACGAGGCGCCTCCTTTTTTATTACCGAGTCATGAGCTCGTCTTGATCCCCTCAATACTAATTATCATTGGGGAAAGTGACTTGGTCGAGGTAGTTCAAGGATGGAACTTCCCCGCCAAAGTAGTGCTTCAACCTATGTCCATTCACCTTGAAGTTAGGACCATCATCTTGAGCTAGCTCGATGGTCCTATACGGAAACAGTTGAGTCATGGTGAATGGACCGGACCAACGGGATTTCAACTTACCGGAAAAGATTTTCAAGCGAGAATTAAAAAGCAAAACTTGATCCCCAATGTTAAAAACCCGGTTTTTAATTTTAGAATCATGCAACTTTTTAGTTTTTTCTTTGTAAATCAATGAATTTTCATAAGCAATGTCCCTCAATTCATCTAATTCATTCAATTGCATTTTCTGGTGTTTTCCCGCGGTCTCCATATCATCATTACAATGCTTTAGGGCCCAATAAGCCTTGTGTTCTAACTCGATAGGCAAATGAAAATTCTTTCCATACACAAGCTTATAGGGAGTGCACCCAATGAGCGTCTTATGAGCGGTCCTAAAGGCCCATAAAGCATCGTCCAACTTATCCGACCATAATTGTCGGTTTTCCCCAACGGATCTCTCCAAGATCCTCTTCAACGCTCGGTTTGAAACCTCGACTTGCCCACTCGTTTGTGGGTGATAAGCCATAGAAAGCCGATGTGTAACCCCATATTTCCTTAGGACCCTTTCGAATTGGTCGTTACAAAAATGGGTTCCACGATCGCTTATGATCGCACGAGGGGTTCCAAACCGAGAAAACAAGCTTTTCAAGAACTTGACTACCACACGAGCATCATTGGTGGGCAAGGCTTTGGCCTCCACCCACTTAGATAGGTAGTCAACCACAACGAGAATGTACTTATTACCACGAGATGATGGGAACGGCCCCATAAAGTCTATACCCCAAACGTCAAAGATCTCACACACTTGGATGATGTTTTGTGGCATTTCATCTCTTTGTGAGGCTTTTCCTTGTCGTTGGCATGAATCACATGACTTCACAAGATCTTGTGCATCTCGGTAAATAGTAGGCCAAAAGAAGCCGGCATCAAACACCTTCTTAGCCGTGAGATTAGCACCATGGTGACCACCCGTGGGTCCCTCATGGCAAGCTCTAAGGTTGTTAGAAGCTTCGGTGCCAAATACACAATGTCGGATGATTTGATCCGCACAAGTTCGAAACAAGTAAGGGTCGTTCCAAAAGTAGAACTTGACGTCACGAAAGAATTTTCGTTTTTCTTGAGTCGTCATACCCTTAATGATGAAGTTACCCGCATGGTAATTTGCAAAATCCGCAAACCGTGGGGTAGAAGAATCAAGCTTAGAATTTACTACACCAAGTGTCTCGAGCGGAAATGTTTCGGTGATTTCCTTGGGCTCATAAACACTTTGGTGAGGATCTTCCAAACGAGAAAGATGATCGGCCGCTAGATTCTCGGCTCCTTTTTTGTCAACGATTTTGTGATCAAATTCTTGAAGGAGGAGAATCCAAAGAAGTAATCTAGGCTTAGCATCTTGCTTTGCCATGAGATACTTGATAGCCGAATGGTCTGTATACACTATGCATTTAGCTAAGACGAGATAAGGTCGGAACTTCTCAAATGCATACACCACGGAAAGGAACTCCCTCTCCGTTGTAGTGTATTTAAGTTGAGCCTCGGTCATCGTCTTGCTAGCATAGTGAATAGGCAAGAAGTGCTTATCATGACGTTGCCCCAAAACGGCCCCAATAGCGTAATCACTAGCATCACACATGAGCTCAAAGGGGAGGTTCCAATTGGGAGCAACAAGAATGGGAGCTTCGGTAAGTTTCCTCTTAAGGATTTCAAAGGCTCGTACACAATCTTCGTCAAAGACAAAACGTGCCTCTTTTTCAAGAAGATGTGTAATGGGTCGAGAGATCTTTGAAAAATCCTTGATGAATCGACGATAAAAGCCCGCATGGCCTAGGAAACTCCTAACTCCCTTGACGGTTTTGGGATGAGGTAATTTGGCGATGACGTCTACCTTAGCTTGATCTACCTCAAACCCCGCTTTTGAGACCTTGTGCCCTAGGACGATTCCACTCTTAACCATAAAATGACACTTTTCCCAATTGAGCACAAGGTTGGTTTCCTCACAACGTTTCAACATTCTCTCAAGGTTCGACAAACACGAAGTGAACGAATTACCAAACACGGAAAAGTCATCCATGAAGACTTCCATCGTCTTCTCGATCATGTCATGAAAAATAGCCATCATGCACCTTTGAAAGGTTCCCGGTGCATTGCAAAGTCCAAATGGCATTCTACGATAGGCAAACGTTCCATATGGACACGTAAACGTAGTTTTTTCTTGATCATGAGGATCGATGGGAATTTGGAAGTAACCGGAAAAACCATCTAAAAAACAATAGAAATTGTTTCCCGCAAGACGCTCTAACATTTGGTCCATGAAGGGCAAGGGAAAATGGTCTTTTCGAGTGGCTTCATTCAACTTACGACAGTCAATGCACACTCTCCATCCGGTCACGAGTCTAGTGGGAATTAACTCGTTGGCATCGTTTGGCACAACGGTCATCCCTCCCTTCTTAGGGACACAATGAATTGGAATCACCCAAGGGCTATCGGAAATAGGGTAAATCATTCCCGCGTCAAGGAGTTTAAGGACCTCCTTTTTGATGACGTCGTGAATTTTAGGGTTCACCCTCCTTTGACATTGGATTGCGGGCTTGTAATCCTCCTCCATTAAGATTTTGTGGGTACAAAACTTGGGATCGATTCCCTTAATGTTGGATAACTTCCACGCAATTGCCCCTTTGTGATCCTTTAGAACATCGACAAGTGCGGTTTTTTCATCATTCGAAAGTTCCTTCGTAATAATAACCGGCAACTTGCCGTACTCCTCCAAATAGACATATTCGAGATGAGGAGGTAAATCTTTCAACTCGAGAATAGGTGGTTCCTCAAGTGAAGATTTGGGCTCGATACTCATAACCTCCTCGGCTGGAGGAAATGGGAAATCGTTAAGAAAATCCTTGATAATCGAGAAGTCCTCATCATTGTCGAGGTCTTCGTTACAAGTACGTGGAACATCGAATTCTTCCAACGTAAAACCACCACCTTCAAATGGAGTGAAGGTTGGTGTCGAATTATCAAGAATTGGATCTAACATAGTGGGATTGCCACTAGTTTCTTCATCACCAAAACCTAGAACTTCTTGTGAAAATTCCTCGCAAACCACGTCAATCATATCAACGAGGTTTATGGTTGCAACGGAATAAACATGAGAAATTTGAGAGTTTTGAGTTGCGTTTATAACAAGTTCCTCGCCGTTGAAACGTAAGGTGATCTTTCTAGCATGAACATCGATCAAAGCCATAGACGTATCTAAAAACGAACGACCTAAAATGAGAGGAACTTGAGGATCCGTGGGGATATCAACAACGATAAAGTCTACGGGATAGTAGAACTTCCCCACTTTCACAAAAACGTCTTCCGCCAAACCACATGCGGGAATCGTGGAATGGTCGGCCAACTCGATAGACATTAGTGAAGGAGTAAGATTAGGAAGATTGAGCGACTTGAAGATTGCAAGTGGCATCAAGTTAATGCTAGCACCAAGATCGGCCAAGGCGAAGCATTCCTCCATATCTTGAATTGCACATGGAGTCAAGAATTTACCGGGATCACCGACTTTTTGAGGTATGCGATTTAGATAAACCGATGAACAACTAGACAATTGGTGCAATTTCTCCTTGCTGTTCAACATACTCTTAAAGTTAGCGGCAAATCGAGGCATCATGACCAAAGCATCGGCGAAACTCACATTAAAGTGCAAATCACGAAACATTTTCATAAAAAGCTCAAATTGATAATTGTCGTGCTCTTGACGTTTCTCCTTCCTAAGTCTCGATGGATAGGGCAAAGGTGGTGTGGGTTGAGGCATAGTAGGCATAGCCTTTGGAATCTCGGGTTCCAATGATGGTAATGAGTCAACCGTAGGTGTGGCATGAGCGGTACTTCGTGGGATTGGGACATGCTCCTTTTGGACCACCACCTCGGGTTCTTCCTCAATTGCTTCCTCCGTAGGAGCAATTGGTTGAGGAGTCAGTTCCTTAAGTGTCTTACCACTACGTGTGGTAATCACTTTCATCTCACCCTTAGGGTTGGATACGGTGTTGCTAGGAAGACTACTCGAAGACGGTTTACAAATTATTGCCTCAAACATAGACGAGCTTTTATCTTCAAACACGGATTGCCTCTTCTCGGCTTTAATCATTTCTTGTTTAATCTCATGTTGCCCTTGTTCCATTTTTTGTTGGTTTTGTTGCAACCTAGTGACATTTCCTTCCATCTTGTTGGTGTGGATTTTAAGCTCATTAGCTAACTCATTTTTGAACTCTTTCTTCAAGTCGTTCTTAAACTCGGATCTTAGGCTAATGATTTCTCTTTGAATATTGTCAAACCTAGCATCATTCCCACTAGCGTATTCAACAAACTCACTTGGAAGATCTTTCAACGTTTGCAAACTTTTGTTGTTGTTTTGAAAATCATTTTGATTCTTGTTTGAAACTTGATTATTAGCCCCTTGATTCCCATAGTTTCCCTTGTTGTAATTGTTTTTGAAACCAACTTGATTTTTGCGATAGTTGTTGTTAGCATTTTGATTTGAACCAAAACCCGGTGGTGTCAATTGATTAGAGCGAGAAACTTGACCGTTTTGGTTGTAATTTCCCGTGGCCGCGAAGGCACTCGAAGTGTTACCACCGTTGGTAATGCACTCGGAGAAATCATGACCTCCACCACAATACATGCAAGAAACCTCAACCGCTTTAGCCGTAGCGGGAGCACTTTGTTCACCAACTTTAAACTCAATCAAATGTCCTTTTAGCTTATCAAAAATCTTGTTTTCCAAGTTCGCCTCAATTTGGCAAGCATCGATGGTAGTAGACAAAGAAGGTGAAGTCGAAGACGGAGCCTTACGAACACTAGACGTGCTACGAGGACTATACACCTTAGATCTATTTTCAATTATCACCAAAGCTTCCTCAACCGTTTTACACAAAAAATTACCACCCGCGGCGGCATTCAAATAATCCCTTTCATGATCATTAAGTCCGTTGTAAAACGTGTCAATTTGATGCAAGTCGGAAAAACCGTGATGAGGACATTCATGTAACATTTCCTTAAACCTATTCCAAGCCGTTGAAAAACTTTCATTAAATTCTTGTGAAAACTTTTAAATCTCGTTTTTCAAGTGCGTAGTCTTAGAGGGCGGAAAAAATTGGTTCACAAACTTAGACACGAGATCCTTCCACGTCAATATAGAATTGGGTGGCTCTTTCTCTAACCAAATTTTAGCGGGCCCCGCTAAGGAATACGGAAAAGGCATCATCTTAATCGAGTCATTCGAGACATCCTTAATCTTGCAAGTGGCGGTAAGACGATTGAATTGGCGGATATGGTTGTGTGGATTGTCCTTCTCATCACCACGGAATTTGTTGTTTTGGATCATCGACAACAAACCCGTTTTCACCTCAAAATTCTCCGCAAGGATAGCGGGAATTATAATAGCCTCTCCATAACCCTCGGTGGGTGCTTGAAGTAACTCCATCATAGTTTGATTCGCCATGGTTGGTGCTTCTCTTACAATGGGTTCGTCAATAGGAGACTCCTCACTAGAAAGATTGGGAGTGGGAGTTTTGTTCTTTCGTTTACGTGCACGTCTTGCTTGATTACGAGTTAGCATAAACGTCACGTACAACGAGGGGACGAGCAAAGAAGATTCTTTTTGGTGTTTTGTATTTTTCAATTTTTTTTGTGGTTTTTGATTGTATTAACCTTTTTGGAATTTGGTGAATGTATTAAGTAGACACAAATCAAAAAATCTCCTCCTTAATCAAATCTCTCGATTAAAGAAGCCTCAAGGAATGAAAACGATCACGTGAAGTGAACGCCTTCGATGACTTAAGAACGTTGGTGGAACACCAAAACGTTCAAGAGGGTTTAATCAATGGAAACCAAGAAAATATATATGATACTTAGTAATACTTTGGGCGGCAAAACCCTCGATTAGCTCTCAAAATCAAATACTCACAAGCAAGCGGGGAAACGAGGCGGCGCGAAGCACTTAAGAGGTTTTTTCCTTAGGATATATTTTATAATATCCGCCTTATACCCACCTTATAGTTTGTATTTTTCAAGATTGAGCTTCACGAAAGTATTTATCTATTTTTGCCTTTTTCTTTGGTTTGAGATTCGAATACAATGACTGGGTAATGACCTCCCAAGTCAAGGTTGTGATTTCTCTCGTATTTGGAGTACTTGTGAATTTATTGTTCTACGTATACACTATAGTAATAGTATTCACACAAAAACCAAAAACCGATAATACGTATTAGTAGATTGCTACTAATACAAATACTATTTATGGTTAGTATATAAAAACAACAATTCCAATCAAAACACAACACGCCTCCCCGGCAGCGGCGCCAAAATGATGTAGTGATTTTACTACTCTTTAGGAAAAGAGAGCAAATAAGGCAAGTAATGAATACGACGATTTAGGAAAACCGTGTGTAAATGACCCTAAAATGAGTTCGTTCTCAAGGAGGCTAGTGTGTTATGTGTGTAATGACTTGGATTAGATTTGTGATTATATATTTTTGAGAAAGAAAAATAGAAATGAGATTAGAAGAAAATGACGGTTACGAAGACGGATTAAACTAAGTCGAAAAAGGTGTACACGTAAAATCGTAAAAAGTGCTAAAAATAAAATTTTATCCTAAAAATTCCTAAAAATTACCAAAAATCCACAATAATATTCTAAGAGTTTACAAAAAATCCAAACTTGCCAAAACCTTTTAATTAATTAGATAATAACTTTTTAATGCTAATTAAAGCCCTAAAAATCAAAATTAATTATTAAAAAGTCCCAAACAATATTTTAAAGTTTGTAAATCTCAAAAATACCCTAATTAAGCTAAAAAGTATTTTTCAAAATTTTAAAACCACTAAAAACTATTTTTAAACAATTAAAAACTACTAAAATCAATTAAAACTTAAATTAATTCTAGAAAATAATTAAAAGGCTCTAAAAATAATTGGAAAGTTGAAAAATTCCTAATTAAGTGTTTACAATCTAGGAAAAATATAAAAACTTAGAAAATCATACTTTTAATTTTTAACAATAAAATAATATTAAAATAATATTAAAAATCCCAAAATCATAAAAAATTCTAAAAATTGCAAACTAGCTTAATATAACCTAAATAACTCAGAAATGAAAGTGAAATTACCTAAATACCCTTAATGGGCCTAGAAAATGGGCTAATACCCAAAACAGTACCTTATTGGGCCAAATTTGGGCCCAATAATAAAAAGTGTTCAAAATAAGCCCAAAAAGCACAGGTTGACTCAAGATTTGATTTTAAACAACTTTTTCCAAAGGCCCAAAGGCTGAAAGTGTGAAATAAGCTAGCTTATACCAAGCAGCTTATTCTTAATGGGCTTTTTGGCCCATTAAGCTATAAGCCAATGCCATAAGCTGAAATTAAACACACAAGCTTCTTTTGTCCTAAATAAGACTTCTGCAAAAAGAAATTTGAAATAAGCCCAAGGAATAAGCCTGAAAATGCAATAAGCAATCTACAGAAAACGACAAAATAGTCGTTTTTGAGTTCTAGGCCACCCCAAGTGCTGATTCAAGTTCCTAAAGCTTTTAAATGACTTAATTAAGTAAAATCAAATAAGAGTTTTCAAATAAGCTGACTCAATAAGCTGGAAAAAGCAAATAAGCACTTATGTAAAAGTCAAATAAGTTGGTTTTCTAGTAAAAAGTCAAAGTCAAAGTCCAATAAGCTCTAGTTTACTTAAATGGGTTAAATAATGAAGAACTATCACAAAAAATAAGTTGTTGCAAGTCTGTATAAGCTAAAATAGCTTATTGATAAGCTGAGTTCAATTTTACACTAGCAGGGGCTAGTTTTGAGTGTTGAGCAGTGGAAACTTTTTCCACTGCTTGACTTGTTTGACTTTTTGTCTTTAGTGACTTTTTTGGAGATTCAGATTACACAAAGGCACCAAAATGATCTTTGGATCAAAAGGAGTCAAGAACAATCAAAATATCACAATCACAAACACCCAATTGATACAGTTTAATCAATAAATCACCAGATATGATACAGACATGAACAATTAAGCAGTTGAGCACTTATAAGCAGTTTTAGCACAAATCAGCCAGCCAAATTCAACCAAATGCATACACAAGCTATATTAAACTCAAATAAGCAAGTCTAAACAGGTTTCATGCAATGATTCAAAGAATTAAGCAAGAGTCAAGCCAATGAATGTTACTGATGAACACTAACACATGCAGTTTTACACTTTGCTGATGTATTTGACACACAAGCCAGATTCAACACCTCAAATCTCTCAAACAGGTTACAATGACTTTGTTTAAACCACTTTTAGCCCTAAGCGTGCATACACACTAAGTGTTCCCAAAATCCTAGGTCAAAACAGGCAATAACAAAGATTTTATAGCAGATTGTTTGATTCAAGGCTTCAAACCCAAAAACTTGCAGCAAAACACTCTCAACCAAGCATATATCAGATATAGAACACAAACACAAACTTTCAACAACACAATAACAAATTGCAATCACAAATAGGTAATCCCAAACACCCCTTTATCTTTTCAAAATCAAATTTTTCAAAGGAAAAGTGAGATTTAAGACCACCCAAGCATCAATTAACACAATAACAAGTAAGATTAACAGATTCAAGCAAGTATAAGCCACAAAATACACAAGAACTAAGGCAACACTCAAATATCAAAAAAATCCAAAGTATTATCAGATTCTGGGATTAAGGGTATGTACCTCATGGATGTGCATCCACACCCACGGATTTTGAGCTTATGTGCTAGCAAGAACAAGCACAAGCTTCCACAACAAAGCCTGCTAAGAATCAACAAGGTTAGAAGCACAAGTATAAAATCAGAAACTTGAAAAATTCTTGATTGATGCAACTCTTGTCCTCCACACTTGATTATCCCCAAGTTATAAGCCTCACCATACCTTAATCAACATAATTAGGATGCTATGATCAGCCCTATAACCCAAGAATTCCAAGATAGACCAAGAACTTAGCAAAATATCAAGAAAATGATGAAAATGTGCAAACTTTTGCTCACTCCTCTTTTGAAAACAGGTTTTTGATTCAAATTCAGTAAACTAAGAACATAAACAAGCAATAATAAGATGGCACTTGGTCTTTCTTCAAAACACTTAACTCAAATTTCATAAAACCGAAAAGGGATTTACAAGTGCTTGAACAAGGAAAAACCAAAAGCAAACGTAAATGCTAAGACCTAATGCCTTTATATAGGCTACAATGAGACTAAGGAAGCTGAAAAATAACATAAACCCTAGTTGTGAAGTCCCAAAAATGCCCTTGGAAAATTTGAATATCTTGGAGTCTTGTGAGGAATTCTTGGCTGTTTGGGGTGATAGCTGGCAAGAAAATGTGATCAAAGGGCTTGTATGATGCTTAGAAAGTAAGCATAATTGTGGGACGTTGGATGATTTGCTCTTCTTGTCTTCTTCCTCAAACGTGTAGCAGAGGAGGTCCCATGTGGACACGTGAATGATGTGATGACCAATATTAAGGTTGGGTTGTGTTAACATGATTATTAATCACTAATCTGCACCATTTTAAGGTTTAATTACAAGTAATTAAGAAAACCCCAAATTTTGTTCTTGGTGAATAGTTATGTGTTTGATCCTATTTTGGGTTAAGACATGTTTAAAAACATGTTAAGGCGCCAGATTTAAACTTAATTAAATAAGTTGTTAATATGGTATGAGTGGATTGGTGAGGTGGCAGAATAGAGAGAGGGGATTGGTGGAAAATGTGAGTGGGGTGAGGTGGCAGCTTCTGGTTGGTCTAGGTTACTATGTTGTCTGGCCAACATTAAACCTCCATCTCTACACAAGTTGTCATTTGCATTCTAGACCTTGTCAACGCCCATTTTAGTTATAACAACTTTTGTAACTTTGCACTTTTGCCCCAAAAACTTTTGTAAAATGAATTCAGGGGTATTTCTTGCCAATTTTGGATTCTTGAAGGGCTAATTTGGTAATTCCTTCAATGATAATGGTCTTGACTTGTATGTTGAGCATTTTGGAGGACTGAATTTGCCAAGTCATGATTGATGAGGGACCATTTTGCCAAATGTTGAAAGTTAAGGGTCCTTTTTGTAATTTTGGGATTTTTAAAGGACCAAACTTGTAATTTCTTGTACTTTGAAGGTCTTCATGATGTGTTTGACTTTGTGGAGGATCATGGTTGACAATTTAGCTTTGTTGAGGGGCTAAACTTTGCCAATTCTTCAAAGTGGAGGGCCCTTTTGTAATTTTGACAAACTTTAGGGACCAAACTTGTAATTATGAAGATACAAGGGTATAAAGTGTCAATTCTTCCATATTGGAGGACCCTTCTTCATAATTCTTTAAGTCTGCAAGGGTTAATCTTGGGTAAGTCTTCATTAGGGCTTGGTTCTTGTGCGGCTTCATTTCCCGTGTTCGTTTTTGAATGGTTCTTGTGATCTTTTGTCATTTTCTCAATATCCGTACCTAAAGTACACAAGCAACAAACACAAGCATATATATGGGTATTTTGATGATATTTAATGCATTTTAAGCCCTATTTGGAAGATGAGACTATGTATAAAAGTAGTCTCATCAGCTTATCACCCAAACTATTCCCAAACCAGATTTCAGACCTTAGATCCAAGTAACAAAGAAGTTATTGGATCTGATGTGTTTGACCAATTGAAACTAGGATTTTATATGTTTTGCAATTATGTTCGTTTTTCCTCGATTCGACTCGAATTTGATTTCCGGTTTTACGTTTCAACTTAACTTGTTTTTGGTAAAATCTCTTTTTGGGTATTTTTTAAACTAATTTTAAAAAAAATAGAAGCTATTTAATCTTATCTAACAATTTATAAAAACAAATCTATTCAAATAAAAATATCCTCTATTTAACTTTAAAAATAATCTAATTAAATTTTACTCTAAACAAATCTATTTTTAAACTATTCTAATTATAAAAACCTATTAAAAATATTTTTAAATGAAAACTTAATAATACTATTTTTAAAACTAATAAAATTCAAACTAAAAAGTAAATAAAAATTAAAACTATTTTTTTTTTCTTTTTATATTTTATAAAAACTGAATATAAATAAACTATTTAATTACTTTTAATTAAAATTTAAATAAACTTAAACTAGTATTAAACTAATTAAAATCTGACAGAATTAAAGATCCTATATTAAAGTCCTAAGGCAAACTAATAAACAAAAGTAGCACTAGCTGAGTTGGGTGGGACGTTGGCTTGTACTCGAGAGGTCACAGGTTCGAGTCCCTGAGTGGACGGAATTTTTTGCTAGTATTATTTTTTACCCCTTTTTTTTGGAACTTTTTATATTGGATAGTAAACCCTCAGACCAATTGGGTCTGAGGAGTAAGCAGCAAATAAGCAGTCAAGTAAAAAGCAGAAACCAAATAAGCTGAATGAAATCAAATAAGTTAAGCAGTAATAAGCTGAAATCACATAAACCAAGCAGTCGGCTATTTAAATCTTATCAGCTGAAATTAAATTAAGCAGGAACCAAGTATCAGCCTAATCTTAAACAACTATTGAACTAATTTTAGTAACTTAAGCAAATCACAACCAATCTAAGCAGATGACTAAAACCAAACAGTCTAATATAGTTGAATACAAAAATAAGCAAGCTAAAAGATCAACCAAATAAGCGAACATAAGCTGAAAACTAAAATAGATGTGCAGATTCCAAATAAGCTCATACAATCAGCCAAATACAAATAGATCCCAAATTAAACCAAGATACTAAAGCAAACTAAATAAAAAAAATAAGCACCACCTTAATTAAGCAGATCCAAACAACCTTAATCTAATAAGCAAATATGAGCAACTAGAATCTGAACAATAAGCAGTAAAAACTTATCAAACCAAACTAAACAATCATTAACAAAACTCAGCAGATCAATTACAACTAGCTTAAACTAAATAAATTTAACAATAAAAATAAAAAGAAAAATCAAACCATTTGGCGAAAACCGTTGAGATGAAGCGTCGCGCTGAGCGAGCTTTAAACCGAAATCAAACGCCTCCGTTACTCGTCAACAACATCAACTTCGTCTCAAATAACTTCTCGATCCAACAAGTTACTCAAGAACTTCGAACCAAACAATACGAACAGTAGCTTTTTTATATTTCCCAGTAGGGGAAATATATATCACTTTTCTTTATCTTCTTTTTTTTTTTTTTTTTATAATGCACCGAGAACACAACTAATATTTTTTTAACAGATTAAAAATAGAAGAGAACAGTAACTTAGAAATCAAGATGAGAATTAAAAACTAAATTAACTTTTCATTAATTCAAACCAAAGTTACAATACTGGAAAGAAATATTACAAGAACCCTAATCTATTTTTTTTTGAAAATTAAAAATAAAGAAAAAGCATAAAAAAATTACATGAAGAATGGGGGTTTTTATAGGGATCCCCCGAACCTTCTAGGTTTCCTTGGTGACCAAGCAAAATGATCTTGGCCCTTGATCTCTTCTCTTCTTCTCTTTCTTTAATCGAACGGTGGAGAGGACTCTATGTAACCACGGATTGCCCTCGTGGCTCTTCTTGTGCTAGTTTGTGCTTCTTCCTTGCTGAGGTGGCATGCGTTGATTGGTGAAGAGGGTTTTGGTGAGGTGTTTAACCCAATAAAATTAAGCCACGTAGGGAGAGAGAGAGGACCACAGTTGGGTGGATGAAGCGAAAATTGGGGGGATTTAATCCTAATCCGTGTGAATCACACGAATTGGGTAAAACCCCCAATTTTTACCATTTGATTTTCACTGGATATGGGATTAGGGTTATGGGTGATGCGTGATATTTGGGGGAGATGAAGTGGGAGAGAGAAAGTATTTCCCTTGTTTGTATCGGATGTGGGGATGGGGTAAAAAATCTTTTATTTATTTATGGTGAATGGTAACTGGGAGGCACACGTGTGTGTGTGTGGGATTAAGAAAACCGGGTGTTGACTGTGTAAGTTGACCAAGCCATGTCTATGACAAGTGAAATAAATTCACTTATCTTTTGTTTATGAAATGGGCTTTAAGCCCACAATTTTCTTACTCCTTCCTTTTTCGTCCCATAAAATCGTCCCGTGAGTAAATTGGGCTTGAGGCCCAAACTAATTCCATCCATTTGTTTATGGGCTTGAAATGGGCTTATGATCCATTGTAACATTTTAGTTCAATTCTCCAAATGGGCTTGTGGGCCCAATAAGCAATGTGGGACCCACAAGGCCCATTAAACTCAAATGATATTAAATCCACTAAGTACGAGCTCGATTTCGGTTTTCTTTTATCATTTCTTCAAAACCGTGTCGACTTTGCCGGTTTTCGTGAACTTGGGCACATTTTTGGTCTTTTGACTCTGTCTTCACTTTTTCTTGACTTTTCTTCGTCATATGACCGTGAAATCCCGTGTTTTCTCTTCTTTTGCTCAATTGTACCTATTTAACACACAAAACACAAAACCACGCGTAATTCCGACATTTTCGACATTAAACACATGATTAGGTCTTGTTTTTACTTGATTTTAGTGGCAAAAGGATAAGTGTTTACACACTTATTAAATCCCCTACACTTGACCATTGCAATGACCCCATGCAATGCATAGTTTTAAGGCATAAGTTACATTTTTCTTATAATCAATCCATTTTTGCCTTTATTACTACTACTACTATGACGAAAAGATAAAACTTTTTAAAGGAAACAAAAGCTATAACGATTATTTAACTTGGAAATTATTAGATGGAAGAAACTCGCTAAGAAGTCTAAGACTTGGATAAGGGCTTTGGTGTCATGAATATTAATCACCCTCAAGTTTTACGTTCCCCATACCAAGCTCAAAAACGAGATCATTGTTATTACAAGTTAGCACTACTAACACTTACTCATGTGGTTTAGTTAATCACTTAGACCCTCTTATTCCTACGGTGTATCTCTTATATTTTATTTTTGTCTTGAATGATCGCGAGGATGCATTTTTCGACTTATTTTGATAATTTATTAAGGCCGAAAATAAAGTGGGACGATTTAATCAATAGTTAGCTAAAGGACAAAATCTTTTAAAACTGCTTCTCGAAACCTCAAAAAGTTCATATCTTGGCATAACTCGTTTCACGATTTGAGACCTTTCTCGGACCGATATTTGGCTTGTACTTCAAACTTCAAATCTTGAGAGACGATCTTGAAATTATGGTCTTCTCTTCATTTTGGTTCACATCTTCATAAGGAGTGAAAGATGCTTCAAACATTGACCACGACTTCTTCATTTATCCTCTTCTTTATTTAGGATTTTGATATACAACGATCCGCCTCCTTTTCGGACTTGGATCTATTTATCCTCATACCTTGTTAGGGTCTTTTTGGATAGACTTCTCTATGATCTTTAGGGGAGTAATTGCTTCTCGTCGTGTGTCTTGATCCTTCATATTGATTTGGATTAATGATCTTCACATCATCTTAGGATCTTTAGCAAAAAGTGAATCCTCATGCCTTGTGAGGGCCTTTTTGGACTCGGGTATCCTCATGCCTTGTTAGGGCCTTTTTGGATAAGCCAATCTTCGCGTCCCGTTTCAATAAGTTATGCCTTGGCTATGAACTCTAATTAATACCGAGCAACTTTTAAACGATCTTGTGCTAGAAGCTAAGTAACCTTTTAAATCGTACAACCTTATTTATTGCAAATATATTTATTAACAAGTGATGGGAGAAAAAGCTCATAACTAACTCACATAAGTTAATGAAAGAATACCGAACTTATAATTAACTCTATCATCTCTCGTTCTCCACAATTTAAAATCTCAAGGAATGAGACTCGTGGATGCTTAGCCTAATAGACCAATTAAGGTCCATATGGTTAAGGATACTAGCTAGAGTAAACTTAGATAAGTAAACTCGGGTTGAGTCAAAATATTCACGACGGGCCTAATATATCAAAGATATCTAAACTTGTTAAAACCATTTTATTTATTTATTTATTTTTTAACTTTATTCTTGAAATGGAAATTATTACGATGCGATAATAAAAGGAAAGAAAATAAATAAAAATACTACTAGGCCAAAATAGATCAAAAATTTGAAAAACGTTGAAAATTTTTAAAAATTTTCCGGTAAAAATGGGGTCAAATTTATGGAAAAGGCCACTAAAATTTGATAGAAATCCCCCCTACACTTGATATAAACATTGTCCTCAATGTTTAAGCATGTGGGAGAATAAACTCCCCTACACTTAGGACATTGAGTACGTTGTTTAAAATCGAGCTAAGGAAGGGACAACTAAAGTGATTACATTTATTCGTTTTATTTATATACAAGTATGAATCACAATAGTTTTGATAGAACCGGGTACACGGGAACACGGGATCACGGGTCTCATCAAAAGTACCAAAAGTGGTTCATCAAAGCACATGTCCCTGCACACAATCACCACATACAAACAACCTACTTGGCTCCCCCCTACACTTATTGGTGGACAATGGATGAAGGCGAAAAAGGGTGGAAAGGATGATAAAGGTAAAAATCTAACCTAGTTATACGATGCTTGATTTATTTATCACGAGTCTCTAGCTCGACTCGATTTCCCGAATTAATTCAAGGGAAATGTGGAGAGGGATGGAATCATCTCGTGAGAGATGTCCTCTCCATAGTACAACTTAACCCGTTGGCCATTCACCTTAAAGTTGGGCCCATTTGGTTGGGATAACTCAATGGTGCCATAAGGGAAGACTTGGGCCACGGTGAATGGACTGGACCAACGGCTCTTAAGTTTACCCGAAAAGATTTTCAACCGAGAGTTAAATAATAAAACTTGATCACCAACATGGAACTCTCGGTTTTTAATCTTAGAATCATGAATGAGCTTAGTTTTCTCCTTGTAGATTAATGAATTTTCATAAGCCTCATTCCTAAGTTCATTGAGTTCATTGAGTTGGATTTTCCTATGATCACCGGCTTTGTTTATGTCAAAATTAGCCCATTTCAAGGCCCAATAAGCTTTATGCTCCAACTCAATGGGGAGGTGGCACGCCTTTCCGTACACAAGGCGATAAGGGGTACAACCTATAGGTGTCTTATAAGCGGTACGGAAAGCCCACAAAGCATCATCTAATTTATCGGCCCATGAAGCACGATGCTCTCCCACGGTTCGCTCTAAGATTCTCTTAAGACCACGGTTAGAAACCTCGGCTTGTCCATTAGTTTAAGGATGATACGCGGTGGAAAGTCGGTGATTGACACCATACTTAGCCATGACTCGTGCAAATTGATCATTGCAAAAATGAGTCTCGCGATCACTAATAATAGCACGAGGCACACCGAATCGAGCAAACAATTGTTTCAAGAAGTTAAAAACCACCCTCGCATCATTAGTAGGTAAAGCCTTTGCTTCAACCCATTTTGAGACGTAGTCAACGGCTACGAGGATGTACTTGTTTCCCTTCGATGATGGAAACGGCCCCATAAAGTCGATGCCCCATACGTCAAAGATTTCACATTCTTGGATGAAATTTTGAGGCATCTCATCTTTATGTGTGATCTTGCCTTGCCTTTGGCAAGCATCACAATGTTTAACCATTTCATGTGCATCATGATAAATGGAGGGCCAATAGAATCCGGAGTCGAACACTTTTTTAGCGGTGTAATTAGGACCAAAGTGACCACCGGTAGGTCCTTTATGGCAAGCTTCAAGGATTTGTAAAGCCGCCGGCCCATCAACACATCTACGAATGATTAAGTCCGCACATTGCTTGAAAAGATAAGGGTCGTCCCAATAGTACGTTTTAACGTCCTTGAAGAATTTTTTCTTTTGTTGGGACGATAACCCTTCGATAAGAACACCACCCGCCAAATAGTTCGCAATGTCGGCAAACCATGGGGTATCATCAAGATTGGAATTAATAGACATTAAGGTCTCAAGGGGAAAGGATTCATTAATCTCTTGATTTGGAGATTCCCCTTGATACGGATCCTCAAGTCTACTAAGGTGATCCGCGGCTAGGTTTTCCGCTCCTTTTTTATCAAGAATTTCGATTTTAAATTCTTGTAGGATCAAAACCCAACGAAGGAGTCTCGGTTTAGCATCTTGCTTGGTCAACAAGTATTTCAAGGCGGAATGGTCGGTGTAAACGATGGTGGTGGAAAGCACAAGATAGGGGCGGAATTTCTCAAAAGCATACACTACAGCTAAAAGCTCTTTTTCGGTAGTGGTATAATGCAATTGAGCCCCCGTCATTGTCTTACTAGCATAATGAATGGGTTGGAAATGTTTGTTAACTCGTTGACCTAAAACCGCTCCTACCGCGAAATCACTAGCATCGCACATGAGCTCGAAAGGTAATTCCCAATTTGGAGAGACTAAGACCGGTGCCTTAGTTAATTTACCTTTAAGAAGTTCGAAAGAGTCGATACATTCTTGAGAGAAGATGAAAGGAGCATCCTTTTCTAAGAGATGAGTCATTGGACGAGCTATTTTCGAGAAATCTTGGATGAAACGTCGATAAAATCCCGCATGGCCTAAAAAACTTCTAACTCCTTTGACGGTGGTAGGTGGAGGTAACTTAGCAATGACGTCAACTTTAGCACGGTCGACTTTGATACCGGCTTTGGAAATTTTGTGACCAAGGACGATGCCTTCTTTTACCATGAAATGGCATTTTTCCCAATTAAGAACGAGACGAGTGTCTTCACACCGTTGTAGCATACGTTCTAAATTAGCAAGGCAAGAAGAGAAAGAATCACCATAGACCGAGAAATCGTCCATAAAGACTTCCATAGTTTCTTCAACCATGTCATGGAATATCGCCATCATACACCGTTGGAAAGTCCCGGGAGCATTGCATAAGCCGAAAGGCATTCTTTTGTAAGCAAATGTTCCATAGGGACAAGTGAATGTGGTTTTCTCTTGGTCTTTTGGATCGATAGGGATTTGAAAATATCCGGAAAAGCCATCTAAGAAACAATAGAAATCATTACCCGCTAAACGCTCGAGCATTTGATCCATGAAAGGAAGAGGGAAATGATCCTTACGAGTGGCATCATTGAGCTTACGATAATCGATGCAAACTCGCCAACCCGTTACAAGTCGAGTAGGAATCAACTCGTTGTTTTCGTTGGGAACAACGGTGATTCCGCCTTTCTTAGGCACACAATGGACGGGACTAACCCATGGCGAATCCGAGATAGGGTAAATCATTCCGGCATCGAGAAGTTTGATAACTTCTTTCTTAATGACTTCATGAATTTTTGGATTAAACCTTCTTTGATTTTGGATTGCGGGTTTAAAGTCATCTTCCATGAGAATTTTGAGTACAAAAATTAGGATCAATTCCGCGAATGTCGGAGATTTTCCAAGCAATTGCTTTCTTATGATTCTTAAGCACATCTATAAGTCGGGATTTTTCATCTTCTTTTAAGTCCTTAGCAATAATGACGGGCAACTTATTATCATCCTCTAAGAAAACGTACTCTAGATGAGACGGCAAATCTTTAAGCTCTAAATCCGGCGGATTATCAGTGGAAGGCTTAGTCAAAGTAGGATCATCGTTTGTAACTTCTTTAGGGGTAGGTGGAGAGATATTGTCCTCATTGAGAAGTCTCTCAATGGTACGAATGTCTTCATCCCAATTGGTGGGAGAATTATCATAGTTAATTTCGAGAGGACCTAAGCTAGCTTCAAACTCATCTAAGTCACTTTCTCCAAATGGAGTCAATGAAGGAGCAATAGAAGCTATGGTCTCAACATGCGGTAAAGGAGAAATCCCGCTCTTACAAGCCTCATGAAAATGTTCTTCGCATGCTTCGTCGAGCACATCGATGAAATTCACGGATTCGGGCTCATTGGGAAGTTTGGAAAGTTTACCCATGTTAAAGACGATTTTGTCATCCCCGACCCTCATGATAAGTTCACCTGCGGCTACATCGATTAATGTACGCCCGGTTCTCAAGAAAGGTCGTCCCACAATTAAGGGAACACGGGGATCCATTTCATAGTCGACGACGACGAAATCGGCGGGGAAAGTGAATTTGTCGACTCCTACGAAAACATCCTCGGCTATCCCCACCGGATAAGCAACCGTACGGTTAGCTAATTCCAATGTCATACGAGTGGGGACTAGCTCGGGTAAAGATAATTGTTTCCCACGGACAATGGCATAAGATTGATACTCGCTCCGAGATCCGCCAAGGCCATACAATTCTCAACACCCGGAAAATTACAAGGAATAAGGAATCGACCGGGATCTCCTAACTTAACCGGTAATTTTCTCAAAAGAACCGCGGAACAATTCTCATTCAATTGGGTATTGGCGATATCAAGCAACTTTTCCTTATCACTTAAAAGATCCTTAAACATCTTAGCGTACTTAGGCATGTGAGCGAGCGCCTCGGCAAAGGTGATATTAAAATTCAATTGTTTGAACATTTTTAGGAAGTTCGAAACTTGAATATCATCCTTATTCTTCAATTTCTCTTTCCGCAACCTTGAGGGATAAGGTATATTGGGTTGAGATGAAGGCTTTGGAGTGGATTGCTCACTCACATCCTTTGGAGGAGGAGGAGGAGGAGTAGAAATAGAAGAGGAAGGAACCGGTTTTGGAACCGAAGGTGGGGTATAAAATTTGGGTATCGGTGGAACATAAGGTGTAGACGAATGCATAACGGGAGGTATGTCACAAGTGGAAGAAGAGGGAGGTTGTGTCGAAGAAGAAGGAATCTCGGGTCCTTGGTTAGGTGGGGAAGGTTCTACGGTGGTCTTACCGCTCCTAGTAGTGATAGCATTAACATTAGCCCTAGGATTGGTCACGGTGTTCGAGGGAAGGGAACCTTGGGGACGAAAGGTTTGAATCATAGTCAAAAACTTCTTATCATTCGATTGTTGCATTAGTCGATTATGCTCTTGCATCTCTCTCATCATTCGTTCATGGTCGGATAATTTTTGAAGAACCAAGTCCATTTGAGGATTATGCATGTTCATTTGATTATAACCTTGATTATTAAAACCTTGGTTAAATCCTTGATTTTGAAAACTTTAGTTATTATATCCTTGATTATTCAACCCTTGGTTTTGCCCTTGAAAATTCCCTTGATTTTGATTAAAACCCTGTTGATTAGAACTTCCTTGAAAGTTACCCCGTTGAGGAGCTTGGTTCCTATTTTGGGCGGGTGGGGGTGGTCTTTGTGGTGCTACAAAACCCGGGGGAGCCAAATAGTTATTAGACTTGTAAGACAAATGGTTAACATCAACATTTGGTTTGAATTGAATCCGATCAAGTTCATTGTTATTATAAGCATAAACTTCTTGTTGATCATTGTAAACCTTGTCACAATTAAAGTATGAATGTGGTCCACCACAAGTCTCACACGTCTCACTTTTTTCTTTCACGGCATGAACATGTGTAGTGAGGGCGTTGGTTCTTAGAGCAAGGGTTTTCACAATTGAAGTAAGCTCCTTAATTTGATCATTCACCTCACTATTACTCGTACTAGCACTTGACATATTAGCCCTAACACTTTTGGTTTGCACTTTTGCTTTGTTCTCAATAATGGCCCAAGCCTCGTTCATTGTTTTCACAAGAATATTGCCCCCCGCGGCACTATTAAGTGAGTCTTGGTCGTTTAGAGTTAAACCATTATAAAACGTGTTGATTTGATGAACTTTAGTAAAACCGTGTTGTGGACATTTTCTCAAAAGATCTTTAAAACGATCCCAAGCTTCACTAAAAGTTTCCCCATAATTTTGCTCAAAGTTGATTATTTCATTCCTTAAGGAAGTGGTCCGTGATGGTGGGAAAAAGTAGTTAATGAACTTGGTCTCTAAGTCGATCCATGTGGTAATACTTTGGGGTGGTTCCTTATCAAGCCAAATCCAGACTTGTCCCTCGAGGGAAAAAGGAAAAAGTTGGAGGCGAACGGCCTCTTGGGGCACCCCATTGTATTTGACGGTATTAGCTAATTGGATGAAACGTTTGATATGAGCGTGTGGGTCATCATTAGTACGGCCTAAAAATGGTGTAGCGGAAACCATTTGAATAAAACCCGATTTAAGTTCGAAATGATTAGCTCCAATATTCGGCACCACAATCGCGTCATCGTTTCCTTCAACGTGAGATTGTAGAATCTCAATCATTGGTCGATTATCCGTTGCCATCGTATTGTTGAAAGCTCGATTCTCGGGATCGGCTTTAATGACGGTCTTTTTGTTTTTCTTCTTCTTCTTTTTAGAAGAATTAGAAGTATTTGGTACACCACTCGGTATGTATGTACGCGCGCGAGTGCGCATACAATTAAAACTTTGGAATGAGGTAGGTGACCTCGGTCGACTTTGAGAGGAAAAGGATTTTTCCTCTCGAGGAGCAATAAGAAAAATCTACAAAAATATATACGTAAAATACTACTTGAGTTGGCAAACCAATAATCGGTCGTCCCTCTCAATATACGCACAAGCAAGCGGGGAAACGAGGTGGCACAAAGCACTTAAAAACCTTTTTCCTTAGACGGCCTTTTATAGCGCGTCGCCTTATACCCACCTTATAGTTTGTATATGTCGAGTTCAAACGTCTTACTAGTATTTATCTATTTTGCCCTTTTTTCTCGTTATGGATTCGAATACAATAGTTAGGTGATGAAATCCCAACTAAGGCCTTATTTGATAAGTAGGTAATTTATTGTGCTACGTAATATAATATAGTAAAATGAAAAATCTTTTTGTATTTGTTTAGAAAAATATATATTCACAAGAAAAATCGAAAGAAATCGAATCGAAAAATTAACACTAATACGTAATATTTTTGGTGTAATACGTTTAGGAAAACGTATTACTTTTGATTTTTTTTTTAATTTTTTTGGTGCAATTCTTAGGAAAGAAATTGCTTTTGTGATTTTTTAATTTTTTTTGTAATTTATGTTTTTTGATTTTTTTGTGTTTTTGATTTTGTGTGCAAGAAACGTAACGTTCAAAGAATGAACGGATCCCAAAATCCAAACGTCTTCACGAAAAAATCGTCAATCGTACGAGCGAAGCGGCAGCGGCGCCAATTTGAAACTAGGATTTTATATGTTTTGCAATTATGTTCGTTTTTCCTCGATTCGACTCGAATTTGATTTCCGGTTTTACGTTTCAACTTAACTTGTTTTTGGTAAAATCTCTTTTTGGGTAGTTTTTAAACTAATTTTAAAAAAATAGAAGCTATTTAATCTTATCTAACAATTTATAAAAACAAATCTATTCAAATAAAAATATCCTCTATTTAACTTTAAAAATAATCTAATTAAATTTTACTCTAAACAAATCTATTTTTAAACTATTCTAATTATAAAAACCTATTAAAAATATTTTTAAATGAAAACTTAATAATACTATTTTTAAAACTAATAAAATTCAAACTAAAAAGTAAATAAAAATTAAAACTATTTTTTTTTTCTTTTTATATTTTATAAAAACTGAATATAAATAAACTATTTAATTACTTTTAATTAAAATTTAAATAAACTTAAACTAGTATTAAACTAATTAAAATCTGACAGAATTAAAGATCCTATATTAAAGTCCTAATGCAAACTAATAAACAAAAGTAGCACTAGCTGAGTTGGGTGGGACGTTGGCTTGTACTCGAGAGGTCACAGGTTCGAGTCCTTGAGTGGACGAAATTTTTTGCTAGTATTATTTTTTACCCCTTTTTTTTGGAACTTTTTATATTGGACAGTAAACCCTCAGACCAATTGGGTCTGAGGAGTAAGCAGCAAATAAGCAGTCAAGTAAAAAGCAGAAACCAAATAAGCTGAATGAAATCAAATAAGCTAAGCAGTAATAAGCTGAAATCACATAAACCAAGCAGTCGGCTATTTAAATCTTATCAGCTGAAATTAAATTAAGCAGGAACCAAGTAGCAGCCTAATCTTAAACAACTATTGAACTAATTTTAGTAACTTAAGCAAATCACAACCAATCTAAGCAGATGACTAAAACCAAACAGTCTAATATAGTTGAATACAAAAATAAGCAAGCTAAAAGATCAACCAAATAAGCGAACATAAGCTGAAAACTAAAATAGATGTGCAGATTCCAAATAAGCTCATACAATCAGCCAAATACAAATAGATCCCAAATTAAACCAAGATACTAAAGCAAACTAAATAAAAAAAATAAGCACCACCTTAATTAAGCAGATCCAAACAACCTTAATCTAATAAGCAAATATGAGCAACTAGAATCTGAACAATAAGCAGTAAAAACTTATCAAACCAAACTAAACAATCATTAACAAAACTCAGCAGATCAATTACAACTAGCTTAAACTAAATAAATTTAACAATAAAAATAAAAAGAAAAATCAAACCATTTGGCGAAAACCGTTGAGATGAAGCGTCGCGCTGAGCGAGCTTTAAACCGAAATCAAACGCCTCCGTTACTCGTCAACAACATCAACTTCGTCTCAAATAACTTCTCGATCCAACAAGTTACTCAAGAACTTCGAACCAAACAATACGAACAGTAGCTTTTTTATATTTCCCAGTAGGGGAAATATATATCACTTTTCTTTATCTTCTTTTTTTTTTTTTTTTTTTTTATAATGCACCGAGAACAACAACTAATATTTTTTTAACAGATTAAAAATAGAAGAGAACAGTAACTTAGAAATCAAGATGAGAATTAAAAACTAAATTAACTTTTCATTAATTCAAACCAAAGTTACAATACTGGAAAGAAATATTACAAGAACCCTAATCTATTTTTTTTGAAAATTAAAAATAAAGAAAAAGCATAAAAAAATTACATGAAGAATGGGGGTTTTTATAGGGATCCCCCGAACCTTCTAGGTTTCCTTGGTGACCAAGCAAAATGATCTTGGCCCTTGATCTCTTCTCTTCTTCTCTTTCTTTAATCGAACGGTGGAGAGGACTCTATGTAACCACGGATTGCCCTCGTGGCTCTTCTTGTGCTAGTTTGTGCTTCTTCCTTGCTGAGGTGGCATGCTTTGATTGGTGAAGAGGGTTTTGGTGAGGTGTTTAACCCAATAAAATTAAGCCACGTGGGGAGAGAGAGAGGACCACAGTTGGGTGGATGAAGCGAAAATTGGGGGGATTTAATCCCAATCCGTGTGAATCACACGAATTGGGTAAAACCCCCAATTTTTACCATTTGATTCTCACTGGATATGGGATTAGGGTTATGGGTGATGCGTGATATTTGGGGGAGATGAAGTGGGAGAGAGAAAGTATTTCCCTTGTTTGTATCGGATGTGGGGATGGGGTAAAAAATATTTTATTTATTTATGGTGAATGGTAACTAGGAGGCACACGTGTGTGTGTGGGGGATTAAGAAAACCGGGTGTTGACTGTGTAAGTTGACCAAGCCATGTCTATGACAAGTGAAATAAATTCACTTATCTTTTATTTATGAAATGGGCTTTAAGCCCACAATTTTCTTACTCCTTCCTTTTTCGTCCCATAAAATCGTCCCGTGAGTAAATTGGGTTTGAGGCCCAAACTAATTCCATCCATTTGTTTATGGGCTTCAAATGGGCTTATGATCCATTGTAACATTTTAGTTCAATTCTCCAAATGGGCTTGTGGGCCCAATAAGCAATGTGGGACCCACAAGGCCCATTAAACTCAAATGATATTAAATCCACTAAGTACGAGCTCGATTTCGGTTTTCTTTTATCATTTCTTCAAAACCGTGTCGACTTTGCCGGTTTTCGTGAACTTGGGCACATTTTTGGTCTTTTGACTCTGTCTTCACTTTTTCTTGACTTTTCTTCGTCATATGACCGTGAAATCCCGTGTTTTCTCTTCTTTTGCTCAATTGTACCTATTTAACACACAAAACACAAAACCACGCGTAATTCCGACATTTTCGACATTAAACACATGATTAGGTCTTGTTTTTACTTGATTTTAGTGGCAAAAGGATAAGTGTTTACACACTTATTACCAATTCCAAAACACTTTTTATCAGATTTTAGCAAAAATTCCAATTCTTTTTCCAAACTTTCAGAAACTTAACAAAGGACTAAAACTTGTTCAAAATGACTTGTTTAGACTTCCCAAAACCTAAGAACCAAGGGCACAAGGCCACAAGGCCTTATGAACCAGTAAACCCAAACAGTCCTTAATCCACCACTTTTCAAAGCAACTTGTGATTTTCACTAATAACCTACTGATTTTATGAATCAAAAACACTTCCTAGGTGACAACTAACATAATCAAACACTAAGATCACAACCTTAAACACAAAATAACAAAATCACAGTCCAAAATCCAAAACAGGCAGTAACATGAAATATTTAGAGGAATCTTAAACAAGTGATTATACCTGCCCTCCACAACATCCTAGGAGGGCCAGCTATGCTCCTTGGACCCTGTTCAACAACTAGAACAAGACCAAGGTTCTTCAATAAGGAAGATCAAATCCTGCTGATGTTCAAAGTAGAACAAGGATTTGATTATGAAATTTCTTCAACACAAATAAGCAAACAACTCAACCA
The DNA here is from genome assembly GCA_025667525.1 of Glebionis coronaria. Taxonomy (NCBI): domain Eukaryota; kingdom Viridiplantae; phylum Streptophyta; class Magnoliopsida; order Asterales; family Asteraceae; genus Glebionis; species Glebionis coronaria. The sequence goes on along the minus strand of CM046874.1, from coordinate 119,079,985 downwards.
AGAGCTTATAACTCTTCTCAGGCTTGGTGTCAATAAGCTTGAAGGATCTTAAGGCTATTGGCTAAGGGTTAGTACACAATAATATCCAAAACAGAACCAAGGATTTCAAGGATTTTGAACCTTGAAAACCTTCAAACAAAGACGTGCCTTAACCACAAGATTAAGGTAGGTCTTAATGATCAAATGGAACTCAGATTAAGGCTATTCTAACACCAACTTTTAATAAACACAAAAGAGAATTCAAAGATTTTATGATATTCAAATTTTATTTAACTTAAAAAGGAATTACAAAGATTGATAGCCAAAATCTGGAACAAAGGGACTCTCACAGGTTGAGGTCTCCTTTTATAGGCAAATGCTAAGCTAACACTATTCACAAACCCTAGAACTAAATTCCCAAAAGTGCCCTTGAGGTCTTCTAGACGATTCTTTGATGTGAGCTGTCTAAAATGATCAAAACCGTTCAAAATAGCTTTGGAGTGAAGCAAAGAGTATTGGCTGTTGATCTTGACACGTGGCAGTCCTTGGGGAATAAGTTGTGATGTGATGGGTGAAACGGTTTTGGGTGTGGGACCCTTTGGTGAGTGGAGAAGAGGGTTTTAAGGTTGGGATGAGTTTCTGCATGTGTGAATCACACATGTGCCAAGGGAATTGGATTTTCCTTTGTTTTAAGTGAGGTAAAAACTGGGTTCATCATGTGAACAGTAACAAAGTTTGATCCGGTTTTGGTGGATTGTGTTTGTGTTTGGCGCATTTTTGTTTTTAATGTTTCAAATGCCCATGTTTGGTCCTTGTTCTTTGGGAAAACTTGTATAACTAGTTTTTCAGCCAACAAAAACGTGTTTCCTTTGGTGTTGAAGTTTCCGTCTTTACACTTTTGGCATAAAACTTTTCCAAAAAGATATCAAGGGTTGTTTTTGCCATTTTTCCATAATTGAGGGACTGGTTTTGGACTTTGTTGATCTTCAAAGGTCTTCAATGTATCTTTGACTCCATGAGGGACCATTATTGACAAATTAGATTTGATGAGGGACTAATCTTGCCAATTCTTCAAAGTTGAAGGACCTTTTTGTAATTTTGACAAACTTAAGGGACCAAACTTGTAATTATGATTTCACAAGGGTTTTAAGTGTCATTTCTTCATTGTTTGAGGATCAATCTTGCATATCTTCAAGTCTTCAAGGGTAAATGTTGGATAATTCATGAACTAGGGCCTGGTTCTTTGTACGGCTTCGTTTCTCGTGTCCGTTTTTCCTTGTATCTTGTGATCTTTTGTCTTTTTCACGATATCCATACCTAAAATACACAAGTAAACAAACACAAGCATATATATGGTATTTTATGACATTTTTATGCATTTAAAGCCCGAAAAGAACGATGAGATCATGTATAAATGCCATCTCATCAAAGGGTAAGGAATGTTGGGTTTAGGTGGTGTGGGTGTAGGTTGAGATGGTGAAGGTTTAAAGGTGTAAGGTGGGGTTGGTGGAGGATTCTTCTTAGGTACTTCTTCATGACGAGGCGGAGACGGTAATGGTGAACTAATACTAGGCGTGGGAGTAGGAAGGATAAATGGTGGTGGAGGAGGTGTAGATGGAGTAACCGGTGGAGGGATGGATGGTCCTACTAAAGTTGCTCCACTACGTGTAGAATAGCACTCACATTCGCTCTCGGGTTGGTGACGGTATTTGAAGGAAGTGAGCCCGAAGTAGAAGGTTGATTACCTTGAAAGAAACTAGCGAACATATTCTTTAAATCATTCGTCTGAGTGCTGATAGAATTTTGCATATCTTGACGAAGCTCGGTTCTAATATCATTTCCTTGTTTAGTGATGTCACTTTTCAAGGTGATGATTTGGCTTTAAAGATTGCTAACTAGCTCTCGTTGGGTTTTCATGAAAGTTTCAACATCGTGATTGATGGGTGGAGGTTGGGGGCGGGTGGGTGATATGGAGTAGAAGCTCGAGGTGGGTTTTGAGTGCTTCTATTGTAATTGTTGGTGTTGTGGTTTTGAGGAGAAAAATCGGGTGAAAGATAATTGTTCGACCGGTAACTTAGCAAATTTCGATCACGTTGAGGTCGGGCTTGGTAATTTTCGGGTGAATAGTTACCATAAGCCGCATACACGTTTTCCGGATTGCCTTGAGTAGAAGGACAATCGGTGTTGAATGAGGACCGCCGCAGGTCTCGCAAGAAATTGCTACAGCTTTAACTTGTTGTTGTTGATTCGTAGCTATGAGCAAGATATTTTTGTTCATTTCAGCCATCATGCGGGTGAATTCGGTCATATCGGGGTTTGCTAAAGTAGAAGAAACATTGACTCTCGGGTTATTCCTTGAAGATGCGGATGAATACTAATTTTTGTGATGAGTAGTCATGTTCTCAATAAGCTCTCTACACTCCTCGGGTCTTCTTTTCATAAATGTGCCACCGGCAGCTGCATTAATAGTATCACGATCACGAAAAGTTAAACCATTGTAGAAAGTGTCAATTAAGGTAACGGGGAGCATGTTATGGTTTGGACATCGATCGATCAAAACATTATATCTTTCCCAAGCATCAAAGAGAGATTCATCCGGTTCTTGCATGAAACCGCTGATTTGATTCAGAAGGCTCGTGACCATGGATGGTGGAAAGTAGCGCGACAAAAATTGTTGAGTCGTGTTGTCCCAAGTATGAATGGAATTCTTCGGGAGACGATCAAACCATTTTTCGGCGTGGTGGGATAAAGTATGTGGAAAGAGCTGTAGGCGAAGGACATCCATAGTAACACCGGGAAACTTCATGCTTTGAGTAATAGTAATGAATTTGTCGAGGTGCTTGTTGGCATCATCATCCGGCAATCCGCGAAATGGATTAGTTTGCACTTGTTGGATCATATGATGCTTCAACGAAAACTCCGGAGCCGTGATTTGCATCGGCGCAATCGGTCCTCCTCGTCCATACATTGTGGGTTGACAAAGCTCCTCCACTGTTCTAAGGTCGGGTGGGGGAACATTGTTGTTATTGATGTTGGAGGGTACACCAGCCATATCTAAATCTTCACGAGTCTCGGGCTCTGAATAAGTTGAAGATCTAGTACGCATGCACCTGCAAAAGCAAAAGAAAAAGATACCAAACACAAAGAGAATATATGTACACTTATAAAAAAGAAAATCTTTTTGGTGCAAAACTTTGAAAAAGAAATGCTTATTATGAGTTTTAGATGTTTTTGTATTTTTGAAAGTTCTTTAATTTTTATGGATTTTTGAAAATTTTTGACACGAAAAATAACGCTCACGAATGAACGGATCCCAAAAAGCAACGCGTCTCTCACAGAAAACCGTTAATCTTTACGAAAAGAGCCGGCAGCGGCGCCATTTAATAACTAGGTTTTCACTCAGTTAAAAATAACACTGAACCAGTCTTCTCTTCGGCCACTTGTTGCATAAAGAAGTATTTCATGCACTTGTGAATGTTTGTTTCGCCACTTAAATTCATCAAGTTGTTAATGACATGGCCAGAAATTTGAATAGGAGTGGAATTGTTAGCCATTGGTTATTGTCTTGCTGGTTTGAAGTTGTGAGTAATACATATGGATTAGTAGCACATTATATAGGCATTATATATCTATAGTAACTGTATGTGGATCAACTCGAATTTATTAGATTGTACAATGACATCAATACAATCTATAACAATTTATTACTATAACAGCTATGTTAGCCTTAAAATGTGTGCGACTAACGGAATTACATTAGTTTCATAGCCGGGACTTGCAGGGACTAATATTGTCATATGTAAAGTCCAAGTCCCGTGCTATATAAACCCCTCCATACTTCCATGGAGGTGGGAGGCTTTTCATTTCTTGTCTTACCTTTCTCTCTCTAGAATAAAACACACTTTTATTCTCTCTTGTTTCTCTCACTAAAATGGCTAAACACTACTTCTATCCTCCCCGACCTCCGGATCGAACCCGCGTTCTTAGTGAATCCATGTTAACAATTGGCATCAGAGCTAACCGGGGGTGTTTCGTGTTTTTGATTCGTGATCTTGTTCGTGTTTGTGTTGGATTCGTTCATGGTTTGATTCCTTTGTCTTTCTTCAAATCTGTCAAAATTTTGTGTCTTTTGTCCTATCTGTTTCATACATCTGTTATACATTGAATGTGTTAAAGTCACAAAGTTTTTGTCAAATCCATTTTTTATCCAACTTTTTGATATCTGTCCCATGATATTAATTCTGTCCATATCTGTCCTTGTCCCATTATTCCCTTCAAAAGGATTAATTTTTATATATATTTCTGGGTTTTTTGGTGACTGTCTTTGACGATGAACAACACAAAAAAAATCACATGGTCCAGTTCCTTCATTTTCGGTATCCACAAAAGTTGGTCAAAAACCTTTCACGATGGTGAGTTACGATGGGAGACTACGATGGCTATTTTGGATCGCATTGAGTGCGATGGAGGAATACGATGACTCGCCTGCGATGACTCGCTTGCGATGACTCGCCTGCGATGACTCGCCTGCGATGTCACGCTGCGATGTCACGCCGCGATGTCACGCTGCGATGGCTTCCATCATACTGCGATGGATGTGGTACTAGAATGCGATGGGAATGCGATGGACTCAATTTTTTTTAATTGCGATGGGACTGCGATGGTGTCCATCAGGGTGCGATGGAACCATCGTGTTAATGTGCAATAAGACTGCAATGGACTCATTTTTTGGACATAGTTACGATGACTGGTTCTTTTGGTTAGACAGACATGAGACTCGTTGACATAAGTTTGATTTCTGAAAATGTTTTGACCAAACCAGAAGTTCATCTCCACACCGAGTCAACTCGGAAATTACCGAGGTGACCGGGTCAACTCAGTGAGTCGAGATAATCAACAAAACCAGTATTTTTTACACCATCCTTTTAACTCCCATCAAAACCAAGTATCTATCCTAGCCCATCGTCACCTAAACCCGATCATCTAGACTCGATAACTTAAACTGACAATAAAATGGATCTCAGTTTATTAAACGTTTTCTTCTAAATCTTTTGAAGATTTTGGTTCGTTTAAAATAACTACATCATAGATCCATTTTAAAAACCGACATGCAACTATCAAATCTCTTTTATCAATCCCATCTAAACTCAAACATTAATGATATCATGATCTCAGAATAATGTTTCAACCACACTCTCATCTTCGATCAATGTAAGGATCAAACCCTCATTTGATATTCGAAATTAAAGATTGACTAGTAACAAGTTTGTTATAGTCTCTCCTTGTTTCGATGGACACACTAATCAAATTACTATGAAAGCGACACCTACCCGAGACCCTTTGTCAAAGGATCTTGAAGACCATCCTTCTTAGTTCCATGATATTGAGCTGTTCAGGAAATAAACGGGGCCTCGATGTATTCGATGTATGTATGATGATGAGTTGTTCTGTTTGAGGAGATTTGGTATTGAGTTTTGTGATTTGGATGATGACTGTTAATGGAGTTTACCAGAGATGGGAGTTGATAAGGTTTTGATGAGATAGAGGCGGAGAGTACGATGGGAGAAAAAGGGCGGAGAGTACGATGGGGTTGAGAGTTATGTGACTTAGGGTTATGGAGGATTAGTTAGTTATATATCTTATGGATTAGGTTATATCTTGATGGGCCGGTTAGGATATTTCTAGGCGGGCTCGTGTGTTAATATGGGGCGGATACCATCATCATATGAAACGGGGTCAATGTTTTCATTGAGTTGAAATTAGATGGGACATATTATTGGACCGTGTAATGCATTTTAATATGGACCAAGCTTCATTATTCAATTTGCATAATTATATATGATGGGCCGAGTGAAATAAGGGTTGAACCGAGTATTATGATGTGCGGATTATGGGGATATGGTGATTACGGGTTCATTCTGATTAAAGAAAACCTTCGTTTTCAACCTATATTTTTCCGAAATTTTTTCGACGACCTCACCGCGGAGGTCGATCCGCGCATCAGTTGGGTATATGATTGATTTGGGCTTCAAAAAATCAAGTCTACTAGACGACGTTGACGACTTCTCATTCTCTAGTCATCGTTGGTTCCCTAGTTAACGACACTCAATCAAACTCAACAAACACAACTAAACACGACAAACACGACAAAAACAAACAAACACCAAAATGATCCTTTAAGATTCACTGAAATTGTCAAAAACGGCTAGTATTCGAGCAAAGTAATGTCAAGTGATTACGAAGTGAATTTGGTATTTATTATTTGAAGGTGACGTGGAATTTCACGAAGGCGTCTACTTATTACATCATCGAGCCTTTTCGCCCCCTCTATCGATTGATGATTCGCTTCAGCATTTATGATTGGGACTTGATTTATCTAGTTTCCACTGTCAAGGGGTGGATGGTCGACGACATGGAAAACTATCACTTAAGGAGTTACGTTGTAGTGCTCAGTGTCACACTCACCGGGAGTTGTGGATACTTCAAGAGGTGTTCTACATCTTATACCTCTCTCTTTATGTATAAGATTCTAAGAGACGTTTCTCTGCACCGTTCGTCAATCAACACAAGTGCTAAGCGTAAGTAACAAACTTGGGGGATTGTACTTCAGTTTCAAGTTTGGAATATCAGGTTTACTTCACCAGTGGTCACTACAGATAGCCGAAAGAATACGAGGTTGGTAAGTTTAGCCAGAGAGTACAAGAGTAGAGATGTGATCAGCAACCAATTCTCACGAGCAACTTGAGCTACAGAATGTCAACAAAGATTACTGCTTCAGACACGGACTTCTCACGATTCTGATTGTACTCGTCAGATGATGCTATCGAGTGTTCTTAACCACCATACTTTTCACAAGAATGCTACCGAGTGTTCTTAACCATCATACTTTTGACAAGAATGCTACCGAGTGTTCTTAACCACCATACGTTTGACAAGAACGCTACCGAGTGTTCGTCACCATCATACATTCGATAAGAACATCTCGCGATTTTGACCGTACACGTCAGATGATGCTTCCGAGAGTTCGTCACCATCATGGGGGAAGAACGTGTACTTTGGAGACTGAGTTCCCACTCTGGAGTACTTAGTTCAACTTCCAGGGGGAAGCATTCTACAAGCGTGAGAAGATTTGTTGCTGATTTTTTACATGTTCCCCCAAACACATAATCATGAAGACCAAAAATGTCAAGGTAGTAGTTACTTGGTGTGGTTTGCTTCTTCTACAAAATTCCGTTGTGCACTTTAAATGTCAAAGATAGAATATTGCTCAAGCTACAAGTTCTGCTCAAGACAGGGATATTGGTTTGGGGGGAAGCTGATTCAGAAGCTTCGTCAAAAAGAAGTCTATGAAGAAAGCTTTTCAAGACATGTGGTATGAATTGGGGGGAAGTTAATCCAGTTCATACATGATACAATGGTTCCTCAACAAGCAAAGACAAAGATGATTCAAACTGGGGTATAAGTTTTTCTAGAAGACTTGAAGACAACGGTGTCATCCTCAGCATTGGAAGAAAACTTAACACTGTCATATTTTTTGTTGTATTTGCTTTTGTTAGGAACATTGTAAGTAATTCTGTATGTCTCCACATTGGGGGAAGATTGTTAGCCTTAAAATGTGTGCGACTAACGGAATTACATTAGTTTCATAGCCGGGACTTGCAGGGACTAATATTGTCATATGTAAAGTCCAAGTCCCGTGCTATATAAACCCCTCCATACTTCCATGGAGGGGGGAGGCTTTTCATTTCTTGTCTTACCTTTCTCTCTCTAGAATAAAACACACTTTTATTCTCTCTTGTTTCTCTCACTAAAATGGCTAAACACTACTTCTATCCTCCCCGACCTCCGGATCGAACCCGCGTTCTTAATGAATCCAACTTAACAAGCTACACATTGAAATGACGAACACAAACAATTATTAAAAAAAACGTTACTCGATACATTATTAGTCACTACTCGTGAGTCTCTTTGCCATTGCTTTTTTCTTTCTCAGTGAGGGACCTAAGATATGCTGCCTGTCTTATTACAATAGGTATTGGGTAAGGAGATGTTAGAACAACATGTTCTGGTCTTTCGGCATGAATCCTACAGTCTTCTGGCGTGATATCTTGTGGCCATGTAGGTACAGGCAAACCCATAACATTCTAAGAAAAAACATATCATATAACCAAAAGATTAGACGTGAGTATCAAAAATAAAATAGGTATACATTAGTTGATTACTTACACCTAACATAGGCTCTCCATCCACTGGATCCCAAGAAACACCAAACCCTATAGGTTTTATTCCATCTCGATACATAAATGACCTAGAACCATCACCTCTCCCTCTCATCCTAACCACTTTCACGTTGATAGTTCTTAGCCTCCCCCTAGAAATAGATGGAGAAAGTTCACGTTGTACCACATTTACCATTGAAGGTTCTTTTAGTGGTGGACAATTCAAACGACATTCTAGATGGTTTGATTCATCTTCTGAAATTTCGGAAGGTGATGAATCAAACACCAGACGTCGTTTTGTCTTTGATATTATAGGCATTCTAAAATAAGTTAATGCATATATGAAGTTGCATTCAAGATATAATAAGCTAGAGAATGCATTTTAAGATCATAATTGTTAGTCGTATAAAAAGTACATACTAATTAATTCCTTCATCTACCTTCTGCAAATTGTACCAGTACATGAGGCCTGAGGGAATATATAAGATGCATAACAGTAGATGCATCTAATGCCCTAAACAAAATTAAGTCTTAGAATACAATACAAATACTTTCGTCTCCCTGAATTATTACAATACTTAATTAATGTCTTAGACTAAATACGTTAAAAACATACCTAATGGACCATATCTTCAGGTAACTTGTAACTTACCTTGTACTTCCATAAGTAAGAAATCATATGTTCACGGTAAGCCATTGCTACCTGGTTGGGGTCCCCAAAGTCAAGAGGGATTTTGTTGATGAGTCGGTATAAAATTATGCATAACCATATGCCACAGTCGCCCAATGCATTACCCTGATGAGGGATTTTCTCTTCAAACACAAAGCTTATTTTGTACTCATCTAGTGTTAATCCTTTGCTCTTCAAGACACCCACTTTATCCAAGAATAGGGGCAAGTATGTTGACATCTTCTCCCTCATCTCCAACCACCAAAGTCTAGTCTCCTGGAGGGGTAAATGTTTCTTTCTCTTACGGGGAGCCATTGAATCGTACACTGTAATAACACCTGTACGAATGTTTAGCTCACCCAATGCCCAATGCTCGGTGGGTTGATTCAAAGGCATATATACCTACATTTTAGTAACGCTCATATCAATTATTTACCAACAAACTTATGTCTATATGATCAACATTTTCTAATAAACGCAAAAAAGTACGTATATCAAACCTTTTCAACGTCTGTCCATCATGCCCTGTTTTTTTAGGCTTTGCACAATAAGTTAGCATTGAACAAGATATTATAGCCGGGCAGAAATGTGGACCAGCAATAACCCAGTCTGCATCATTGGCTCTAAAAAACCACATCAGTTGGAGCCAGATTTCAATATGTTGTAGAAAACATCCGTGGAATGATTTCAATATGTTAGTACACTTTGACAACAAGCTGTGCAAAATGGCCATAATTATAAAGATAAAAATATACTTACAATTTTTGTCAACCAGTCGCTTTTCTTTGGATCCAACCCAAGCATTGGTAACCAGAACCTGTCATCGACCGCAAAACCGAAATCATCCCATGGAAATTTATAGTACTGGGTAGCCTTCCCCTTTTTTATGTCTTCTAACATTTTCTTAATAAAACAAGGTACTATTACCCTGTAAATGTTGCTTTTTTCCCCCTAGTCAACACCTATTAAAAAAATCAATGTTAATCATAAAAGAAAATGATAAATAATATTTTAAAATTTTAAGGTAGTCATATGATAGACCTCTTCAAATGGTAAAACATCGTCACGGCATCCATCTATGTTCGGCACAACAATACCATCCTCGGCATCTAAAAGTCCATATTTGACGCTACTAGTAGTTGGCTTTGTTATCTTTCTCCTCTTTTTTGGAACCGGGGTTGTGGTCTGTTGTTGCTCATACGGTTCTTGTAAAGCCTTACCCGGTTTCTTCTTCCTTCCAATATCTGAAAATACATACTGCAACGAGGGCCTCCCAATAAACTGGGAATCTTTGATCTACAATTAACAAAACTGATGTATTAAGTAAATGCCCTTGACTAATTATCAAGTAATTCTAATTTGCATATTTTTATAAAATTATCCTTACATTTCTACCAGTCATCTTTTCAGCATGATTAACATCCGCTATGAAATGATCTAAGTCGGGGACTCTGAGCTAAAACAAATTAATTTGAACAGTTTAGATTCATTTATAATAATTACAACAGGTGCTTTAAGACTTGGAACAAAATTCCTACCTTTGGAAGACAACCATTGTCTGAGCCAGTTTCCTTTAAATGAGTACATTTATCCGCAGGTGTATTGCTGTAAATATGTGACTAGTTTTCTGCGACAGGCCCATCCTGGTTATCCATCTTTTGAATTTCCTCTTCTACACATTTACTTTCGTTCATGATCTCCTCATTTCTTGTAATATCATCGATACCAATGGACATGTTATTTAGGGAATAGGTTTGATCCACAGGGTCAAAATTGAAATTCAACTCTTCAATAACCTGTTAGAAAAAGGTTGTCAATGAGAATACTATTGTTACCGAAAAAAAACTTATCAAGTGTTAGTATAAACTTACCTTGCTAGTAGTATCCATTGCCTCATCTAGCGGAAATTCAGTATCAAGTGCATGCAATAAATGTTTCAATGCACCATGTTGGGACTCAGTGGTTGCCATCTTATTACATTCAATACCACTAGATGTCCGGCATTCATCATTATTATCGTAATTGATGTTGTCTTTAATATGGTCATCTTCTGACCTGCGGCATTCATCAACAGTAAATTGCAGGTTGTCCACTTCTATGCTAGAGCCTTCTGATTTACGGGGTCCATCGACATTTGAACCAATTGAGTTCTGCAAAAACATAATAGAATGGTTAAAAACATGGTAATTACAAACAAGAAATATTTTTAAACTTATTTTCTACAAAAAATTACATTGTCAGGTTCTGTCACGTGCAAAATGTGATTCACGGTTAACCTTTGGGCAATCTTTGATCTCAAATGGCCAACCCTTCCAATTAAATCTGGCCTAACAACAATTACTTCTTGAAACAACACATCTACATCTTCTAGTAAGCCATCTGAGTCGGTATGACTACCAACATCAATAGATTGTTCTGGATCTTCATGTATATCTGATTGTTCTGGAACCAAATCCACCAAATCAAGTTCCTCAACCGAATCAATTTGGTCTATATACCCTTGTGGAAGGTTAAGATCAGTAATCTAAATATCTTCATTTATTGGATCAACCTGTTCTTGGTCAAAAACAACCTGCTGGTTGTCGGGTTCAACAAGATTTGCTATGAGGCCACCTGGTTGCTCAACATTAGGAACAACAGCTTGAATAAAAGGTACATCTTCACCGTTGAAAAATAACTATTAAGCCATGTTTGCTGCAACTCTTCTTGTGTTGGAATAATATTAATTGTAGGTGCAGAATCCTAGAATGAATACAAAATACAATTTTTTTGGATTATGACAACACAATTTTTAACATAAATTACTAATGTATGCAATAAATTACCGGTGTGAACAACACAGGATAATTAATTTTTGGAAACGTTCGGAAATTAGTCCAACCACGACCACGGGGAATTACACCAGGATCTTTTGTCCACCATAAAGTACTGTTGGAGAATGTTTCCAAAATCCAAATCTACAATAAAATACAACTCTATAAAAAAACAAAAAAATTATAATGATTATAACATATATTATTTATGTTTAAACATCACTGACCTTGAGGGCCCAAACAAAACCATTGAGGTTGTATGTTCTCATGTGTTTGCTTCTTTTGTTACTTAAACTGTGCTTTTTAGCATGTTTGGGGACTAAATTCACTGTCATCTCATAAAAGTATTGCCACATGTATTCTCCCCATGGATAATCGTTCCATGCATCTAAATCTTCAACTAGGGTAAGTATATGCCTTGGAGCATTCAAAAATTCCTCACGACCCATAAAAACTACCTCTTCCAAAAACAGTAAACAAACCCTAACCGCATCTGTGTCTTCCAATTCAGACCAAAGCTTTTCATTTTCTATCAATTCCCAAAGCTCTCTAGCTTTGAGATTGAATCGTGGTTTTTCACGGAAAACACGTGAGCAAAAAGGGCTACTATCATTATATCCTAAGGGAACGTCACCACATCTAAAACCAGTAATTAAACAAAACTCATTACGACCAAAACTAACTTGGTGTCCAGCAATGTTAAACATTAAAGGTGGGCAATCTTTTGCTGGAAGTTCCACTAGTAGTTGTTGTTGAAGAACATAATTGAGCATGTGGTTGTCATTTGGGTTCTTAGTAAAATCTAACCAAAGGCCAAAAACAGTATTCCTAAAGATCCTATAACGTGCGTTGAATCTTAACAACTTACCTTTGATCTCTGTCAAATACCTCATTTTTGATCTTATACTTACTTTGGCATCAAACATTTCCATTTGCCCGAACTCCATTTAATTAATCAATAACAGATCTACTGAGAAAAAGTTAAAATTAAATTAAGGGATTAACCATGATTAGGGTTTATACATTTTGAACACGGGTTTGAGAATTAGGGTTAGAGGATGGGGTAGAAAAAGTACAAATGAACGATGTAGATGGGGTAGTAAAAATGGATTTCATATTATTCTGGATGATTACCGTGTTAGAGGGATAATGGGGTAGAGATAATTTGTGGGTGATGATGTCGATGTTAATTTGTGTGGTAGATAAGTTGTGTTTGTGTGATATACTAGTCCTATTAAATTATCCTAACTCACATAATTAATAAAAAGTAATTTTGATAAATATTAGTCCTATCAAAAGTACAAGGTAATTATCAAAATTAGTACAAGTCGCATAGCAATTAGTCAAAGTTGCATAAGTATAAATAGAAGTTGCATAATGTATAAATCATTTTTAATTAATATAATTTTTTAAATAACTTTTTAAATAATAAAAAATAGTACAAGTCGCATAAGAAATGACACTTACAACTTTTTACAACATTCTTACACAATATGTACTTTTTTTCAGACATGAATAGTGTTTTTTTTTAATTTGAGAAAGTTGCATAGGTCGCATATGATTGCATAGGTTGTTTAAGTCGCATGGGGCAATTCAGGAATTCTCATTTCGCATAGGGCAATTCAGAAAAGTCGATAGTTTTTTGGGCATTTAGGTAATTGTCCCTTAAAAAATCAGAAAGATAATGATAATTATAGCTTTCATATATGTATAGATTTTTGCGATACACAAAAATTCAGAAAGCTAATGAAAATGAAAGTTTGTTACTTTTTTAAAAAAATCAGGGTGGTCGTTATTCGAAGTAAAAGATACCATAAGATATTTATTTACTCCCTCTGTTTCATGATTATATTATCGGAAAAAAATACGTAATTTAATAAAAATATTAAATTTTTAGTTTTTTATTTTATTTTTGACAACCAATTAATTTATAATTTATAATTGTTTGTAGTGATATTTTAAGTGAAGTTGATATGATAAACTTAATTTATACTCTTTATGTATTTTTGAAACTTATTATTAATTAAGACGTTTGAAAAATAATAATATGGACTATGATTTTAGGACGGAGAGAGTATTGAATATGTTACAATTTTTTTTTTTTATGTTCAGTCGACTCTGACCTTGACTCCATGAGAAAAAAAATTCAGTTGATGTTAACCGAGGTTTCTTGAGCCTTTAAAAGTTCCACGTACCTACTTTTATATACAATAATCATAACTTGATAACTTAAACCAATAATTGTAGCATTCTTCGAATAACGATCTAAAGATACGCAAACTAGTCTCAAAATGAAAAAAGAGAAAATTAAAAATTAATAACATCAGATAACAACTACCTAATATAGTCAGCATGACAACATTGGATATTTCAATACTTTAACGAGTATGGGTCTCATATTTGAGCATCATCACTCATCTTACTTAACTTCTACAATCTATGTGTAAATGATAGTTTAGCAGGACGACTCCTGTGTTTTTTTATACCAACCATTGTTTATTTTACAAAGAATAATTTCGTTAACTTTTTCTGGCTCAGCGAAGCAATCGACTGAAATGAGCACGAGCCAAGACTCAAACTTGTGACTTTTATCCAGAGAATTTCTTCAGTGGCTCATAAGTTTTTCGGATGTGTTCACCGAGCTGCAAGTTTTTTGTTTGATGAAATGGTGATAATTAAGCTATGTATGATCAATTTCAATTTTTTTCAAACAAGAAACATAATTAAATTGTAGAGAGCTGGTCCGACATATAGTTGTAAAAGTGGCATCGGACATTACCTTGTAAAATGACATTACCTAGTTCAACTTTAAATGACATTACCTAGTTCGAAATGACATTGATAGCATATAGTTAACAGAAAAAAGTTAAAGTAAAAACAATACAGTTGAAAAGTTAACATCAGAATTGAGAAAACACCAATTGGATGACATGCAGAACTGTTGCGTGTTTACCATTCAATCAATTAATTCCAAATTTCTACAAAATTTTGAAAACAAAATAAAAAAAGTAAATGAGCTAATTTTAGTTGGGGCACAATTCCCATGCACCTGCCTACCTTTTTAACAACCTTGTTCAATCCGCCACCCTTTCACACTCTACTCAACAAGCTTACAAAAAAAAACACAATGGGAATGAAGGGGCACCCCCAAAGCAACTGCGGCGCAGGAGGCGGTACCAGTGGTGGGTTGTGGATGAAGAAGAAGAAGATTGCAATGGTGGTGGTGGTCATTCTGGTTGGTGTAATGGGAGTCATGGTGGTCCAGAAAGTGCGAGACAGGCGCCTGTTTAACCTTGTTATCAAAGACAAAGATCGACAGATTCTTACTCTTAATCTTCTCTTGCAGGTTACTTACTTTCATGAAGTTGTTTTGTTTCATGGATTCTGCATGTCAGTAGTCACCTATATATAGCAGACTTATAGCTTATGTAGTTTTCGGCTTATGTTTCATAAGTTCAATTTTTGTGGCTTTATTTTGAAACTTTTCGGCTTATATGAGCTTATCATGTCATAACAATCTAATATAAGCCGAAAAAATTTAAATGATCCAGAAAAAGTGAGCTTATGAAACATAAGCCCAAACCAAATAAGCTATAAGCCGAAACAAAATTTAGTTTATAGAAAAAGGATACACCATTGTTAACATTCTTTAACAGAGCAAAACTAATATACCAGAAAGACAACTCGGATGATTGTAACTCATTTCTTCTCATGGTCACTTTCTATAGGCCAATACAAAGCATAAACGAGCAGCCTAATTAAAATTTTCACAATTCACAGTCTTCACATAAGCCCTAGGTAGGCCTCGGACATTAATAAAATCTTAAGTTATTATGATATACCAACAGCTATCTTAACTGTGCAGAAAGAAAGGCAGTATGTAAAAGAAAACAAGAGGAAGAATCAAGATTTGAATGCAAAACTATTCTCCCTCAGGACCCAGAAGACTGAACTCACCAACAAACTTATGGAGATGCGATCAACCATTGGATCCATGAAAGATGAACTACGAGCCCTAGAGTTGACGATTGATGAGAAGCAGAATGAGATCAAACACAAAGAATCTGAAATAAAGGATTTGAGAAGCAGCCTCCTCCAAACTCCACCTAAAGTCTGGTCAGTGAGCTCTGATGACCCATCAAATCGTGAAGTCAACTTAACTAGTAAAGCAACTACATCTAAAGTCGGATCATGGTTTGGTCTGTCAAGCAACGGTCAAAAACCGAATCAAGATAGTTATGTAGAGGGTAATAAAGGAGATAACCAAGTTCCAAAGTCACTAGATGAGGAGCAAAGAGGTTCGGGAAAACTTGCAAGTTCAAAGGAACACGAGACTCGAGGTCTCACTGTGGGTAGTGATGATGCAAAACTTGTATCAGGCAACGCTACTTATAGTAGACCAACCACAAAGGATACAGGGGTTCTTAAAGAAACTGGGAACAATTTAAGCATAAAAGGAAGATCTTTTATAGGAGCAATCGAAACACGAACTGATGGTCAAAGTAACAAAAGTCAACTTGAAACAACCAGGGAAGTGGTCCCAACTGAAGTCACACGAAATTCCAGAAACTACTCGAGTGATGAAGTTCATCGAGCAGCTAATAGGACAAAAAGTGAAGCTGAGAAACCAGATGAAGATGAACCGGAGATTGAAGCGGATACGAAATCTTCAACTGAATCCAACAATGGCTCAGAAGCAGATCAAGATTACACAGACGATTAATTTCAACGTATGTTTCGGATGGTGTTTTAACCAGAGGCAATTTCCAAATTGTTTTTCTCTTTTCTTTCTGATTTAAGACCCTAACGAGTGTTACAACTGGATGTAATTTAATGTTAGTTTGTTGTTCAAAACTTATTGTCGAAGCTACTAACTGGTACTGTATTTAAGATCCTAGAGCATAATCAATACAAATACAGAAATGAAAGGATGCTCGTTTTCAATGTATTTATGGAATACAAGATGGAACAGCAATGCCAAAATTCCATTATGTTCTGGAAAACAGAACAAAATACTCAGGAATGCAAACTGTTCCGAGAAACAAAGCCTAAATCTGAATCCCAGGAAACTTAATAAGCTAATTAAAAACGGGGTAAATAAGAAAGGGGATATTTCAGAAGCGATTGAATCACAAACTGGTGGGCAAACTAACAAAAATCAACTTAAGACTAACCGGAAAGTGGGTCCCACATAAGTCACACGATTCGCGTCCATAAACTACTCAACTGATGGAGTGCATTGAGCAGCTAATATACTAAAAGCTGACAGGGCGAATGAAGATGAAGCATAGATAAAAGCGTATACGAATTCTTCAACCGAACCCAGCAATGGCTCAGAAGCAGATCAAGTTACGCTAATGATTAATTTCATCATATAACTCGGATTGTGTTCTAACTAGAAGCAATTTCCAAAATGGTCCTCTTCTGATTCAAGACATTAATTTCATCATAATAAGTTGCTGTTTGGAACTTATTATCAAATCTACCAACTGATATTCAAGATTTTCAAGAGCATAATCAACACATACATTGAACTGAATGGATTTTAGTTATTCAAATATGTTACGCATTTATCAAATTCAAGATGGAACCACAATCTGCCAAAAAAATCTATTTGAATCTGGAATATAAAACAAAACAATTTCCTAGCAACAGATACTGGATTAGCTAATTAAGAATTTTCAAGAGCATAATCAACACATACATTGAACTGAATGGATTTTAGTTATTCAAATATGTTACGCATTTATCAAATTCAAGATGGAACCACAATCTGCCAAAAAAATCTATTTGAATCTGGAATATAAAACAAAACAATTTCCTAGCAACAGATACTTGATTAGCTAATTAAGAATGGTTTAAACATAAAAAAGAACATCATATATTGGAGCAATCAAAACACAAACTGATAGTCAACTCTTGCCAAACAGGGAAGTGGATCCAACAAATGTCACCCGATTCAATCCAAGAACTACTGAAGTGATGGAATCCATCGTTCAGCTAATAAAGCAAAAAGTGAAGCTGAGAGAGCGGATGAAGATGAAGTAGAGAGAAGCGTATTCAAATTCTTCGACTGAATCCGAAATTGGTTCAGAAACAGATCAAGATTACACTGACGATTAATTTCATCGTATATCTCAGAACTCAGATGGTGTTCTAACTAACAAGTAGGAACCATTTTGAAATTGCCGCTTTCTTGTGTTGAAATTGAACACACTTCAATGTTAGTTCGCTGTTCAGAATTTATTATCAAATCCACAAAGTGGTACTAAATATTTTCAAAAAGCATAAACAATTCAGATACTGAACTGAAAGGTTGCTTGTTATTCAAACATGTTATGTATTTATGAAATGCAAGATGGAATGGCAATCTGCCAAAATATTCTATTAGAATCTGGGAAATAGAACAAAACACTCGGGAGTCCAAACTGTCCCTAACACAAAATCTGGATTCCAGTAATTCTTACATTGATGCAAAGAAATTATTAGCACAAAGCTTCTGTAACAAACTTCAACCTCTTAGTTCGTTGCTTCCACCTATTTCTGTCACACAAACAAGAGAGATTATGTAAAGCATGATTCTTTGGATTCACTTATTGTTCATGAAAAATATTATTTTATCAAATGGCGAGATTCATGAAATTAATATAATTAAAACGTAAGTGAAATTTATATAGTTAAAACATATCTCAGCATTCAAATTGATAAGATTATATTTGCACATGTCCTAAGGCAACTTATACAGAAACTGTATGATTAAACTAGTTAGAAGTGATCATATCCTTATTATATTGTCAAAATACTAACCCAAACATTTATGAGTTACCCAAAAGTGCTTTATCAGATTATTAAGAGGTTAAGAAGGGCTTAATAATGTTTTTTTACAATAACCATAACCTTTTTATAAGAAGCTAGCCAAACACCCTTCTGATACTACCTGGACAGCAACATGAGGTAAAGCATATATTCACATTTTAGAACAAGCGACCAACTAATGTAAGATTTTAGAAACATTTTTTTACACAGGTTTCTTTTACGTTATTCTGAATTGGCACATTTCAGTAATACGTTGGAAGACGTAATACTTTAACCATGCTGAGGAGTCATTAGAGTTACTGCCAGATTTGTTTATTTAATAAGCTGAAATGCAACAAGATAAAAATAACATATTCAAGCAAGTGAAATATACCTCTTCCTTCTTGCCTCCTGAGAACGCCTTGTATCCACCATAGATTGCCAATCCCCAGCCAGTCAAAGAGATAATAACAAACTGAAAAAAAAAAAAAAGTAAACAATCACTTCAGAACATTCTCGAGATATTTCCAGAACATATATATATAAAAAGATATAAACATAGATACAAACATTCCAAATAATATAGCGACCAATGAACTATACCGCCCGTGCCAAATAACTTACAAAAGAGCATCACTGTAGTAAACATGTTTCAATTTGCTAAATTCAATGCAAGCAAGAGACACATAAAATATCCGATCTTGAAAATCCATCATTAGTCGTTTATGAAAATGCTATCTACCTTCGGTAGTAGACTAGCATTGATTTTTCAAAATAGTTTAAACTTCAAAGATTACGGATTATTAGGTTTTAGACGTCAAGGTCAGCCAAGTAAGCAAACTACTCTGGGTTTTGGTTAACACCAGCAGCGGTGCAATATAATAGTTATAGGGGCCGTTATAGGTGCAAAATGTGTTTAGCGAGGGTTGTATAGCAAGAGCACCGTGCCCTCTAATAACCAGAGAGAAATTGCAACAAAATAACAAGATTCAACAGCTGCTTTAGTATCATTGTCTTAGCAATATAGCAGTCTAAAGACACACCTCCCTGTGAGACATTGTGACATCCTTTCGTAAAATCAAAAACCCTTCATATACCAAAAAGATCTCTACCCATCATACCACCAACAACCTTAGATGTTTACCAACCTTAACTAATAAGGTACAAATTGTTTCACTATTACCATTTATTTAATGTATCTAAAAAGTATTAATCGCCACAATCACATATTCACACAAATATAACAATACAAAAACCTATCAGTAACACAAAGCACATATCAATCCAATCAATAACCCAATCAAAACATCATTTCACGAAAAAAAAAAACTAAAAACACAAACACAACAAAAATCAAATCAACAAAAGTAAAACAAGGAAACTGACATGCTCTTCCTTCCACTTGGATGGGCTCATTGGATCCTTCCAGAAATCAACTTTAGCAGGTCCATGATGATCTATACAAATTAATCAAACACACACTAAATCATTAATTTATTTTATTCAACAAACCAAATACAAACTGTTAGTTTTTATGTGTATGTAAAATTAACTCGTACCGGCAGCGCCAGCGAGGCCGCGGCGTTGGATAAGAGAAGCGGCTTGTGAAGCCGATCTGGAAGAAGAGAGACGGAGCATGTTTCCAGCTTGTCGCGCCGCCAAAGATGAAGCCATTTTGTGTGTGTGTGTTTGGATCGATGAAATGAAATGAGTTTTGGTGTGTCAAATAGAAAGGTAAGATGCGGATGCCTAAAACCTGATTGATGCGAAACGACGTCGTGTGGTTTGTGATGTTGTGAATTGCAAATGGGTCCTTTGACTTTTTGTTAATGTTTTTAAAGTCCTTGAAGAAATAGATATATTCCAAGAGACTAGCAAAATATTATGTCGGTTATGTTAGTCAATCAGACCAAACTAAACGTTTAGAAACTCCCATTTAACCAAGAAAACGAACAAAGACGAATGTTATTGGATGGATCATTACGAGTAAATGTGAGGCCAAGGCAGTGACTACCATTAGGGAAGGCAAGTTTGTCGCGCAATGTGAGGTCTTTAGGTTGGTTTGAAGATGCATATCATATAACGAAAATAGTTTTTCTATCTTGTGTTCTAAATATATGATAAGAAGGTCAAAAATACATTAAAAAAATCGAAATTGCAGGCGGCCTACCTGGTCTTCCGTTAAGTGTTCAATTTGCTACTTTGACCATAACGAATGTTATCCGTTGACCGTTAACTTTCGTTGCTACATGGTTAATTTTGTCATTTTCCTATTTTTGACCCGACACAACTTTCCCCCAAATTAGACCCGTGTTTTATTACCCCAAATTAAACTTGACACAACTTTTTCCCCCAAATTAAAAATTTACCATATAAATTGGTCAAAAACCCTAAACCGTATTTTCATTTCCATCACTCGTCGTCTTTAACTGTTTCACCTACAATCACTGTCACAACAATACCCAATAATGTCTGATAACAAACCTTATTGGGTGATTAGAGCTGAAGATGAAACCCTTGATCATGAAGCATTATATGGTAATATTATTGCCCTAATTAATTATACTTTAGTTTAATTAATTTGTTTCGAAATCTTTAATTAATTGTTTTGATTGATTATTCACAGCCACGTATCCAGACATGTTTTCTATGATGATACATCATGGTGGAAGGTTTACTGAATTACCAAATAGGAACTACATTGAAGGGGAGGTAACGTTCATTGATTTGATCGAAATCAGTAAGTGTAAGATGGATATTTTACACTCTGTCTTGTATGCTAGTTTAGGTTTTAAGGAAAAGCTGTTTTTTTGTATAATGTACCTTTGAAAAGTCTAGATATTGGAATAAGGGAATTATCTAGTAATGATGATTTTACCCAACTGCTTACATATGTGACTAAACATAGGATGATGGAAATTTATGTTGAGCATAAAGAATCTGTAATCAACCCAGCTTTGAATGATGATGAAAGTGAAAATTTGGATTATGAAGCAGATAAGGAGGATATAAGTGATGATGGGTGTAGGAACTTAGGTGAGGGTGATGAATGTGATCAGGTTAACTTAGGTGGGGGTGATGAAGGTGAGGATGATGAATGTGATCAGGTTGACATGGTAGATGATGAGCACGTCATTGATGAAGTGGATGTTCATATGGATGGTTTTAGGTTTGATGTTGCAGGAGACTTTATAGAACAACCAAATCATTAGATTAGCATGAAATAAACTGATTTAGAAGTTATTGACTTTGATTCTTTTGAGATGAATGTGAGGATCCTAATGAGAATTCTAAGAGAAAGGCACTTAGAAAACTTAAAAAAGAAGCTGCCAACTCTAATGTGACTACAAGTTTCTATGTTGGACAAGAATTTCCAAATAGAGAGTCTAGAAAGAATAAGGTGAAAATTCTTTCTGTAGAGACTAGAAGGAATATTATACTGACGCTAAATGACAAAAACATAACACAAGCTAAGTGTTTTGGTGTTGTTCCAAAGCCTGCTGAGAAAATGACAAAGTATAAGATAAGCAATAGGGATAGTTTATCGCTTGTTAAGGATTTGAAAACAAATGAGGGAAAACAGAATATTGGGGTGGAAAATAGTAAGGGTAGTAATGTAAAATCATGTGACAAAGGAAAGGGCAAACTGGTAAATGAAGAAGTCAAAGTCAAGGTCAAACCAGAGTGTCCTTGGTATTTGTACATATCTAAAGGTGTAAAAGGCAAGTGGGTGGTTAGGACTTTTAGGGAAGAACATAAGTGTTTACAGTCAAGAAAAATCAAAGTTTGTACTTCTACTATTCTGTCAAAACACATCCAAGATCTAGTAATGATGAATCCAGAAATACTAGCAAATTTGTTCAAGAACAGATGCAGCAGAAGTTTCAATTGGGTGTTAGTCAATCAAAGGCTTTTAGGGCTAAGGCAAAAGCCAAAAAATTCATAAGAGGTGATGATACTGTACAGTATGAATTGTTAAGGGATTATGTACAAGAGCTACAAAGATGTAACCCAAACACAACTGTTAAAATAGATGTGTATCCTGAAGGTAATCCCAACTCACCCACTAGAATGTTTAGGAGGATTTATGTGTGTTTGGGCAGCTTGAAAGAAGGCTTTAGGGCTTCTGGTAGAGAGTTACTTGGTTTGGATGGGGATTTTATGAAGGTCAATTATGTTGGTCGATTGGTAACTGCTGTTGGTGTTGATGCTAATAATGGAATATACCCTGTGGCCTATGGTATTGTGGAATCAGAGTCCTTATCTTCTTGGACATAGTTTTTAACTTGCCTTGGTGATGACTTGGATTTATTCTCCAATTCAAATTTCACATTTATCACTGATAGGCAAAAGGTAAACAAATTAACAATCAATTTTCTATGTTAAGTAATTTATTAATTGTTATGATTTTAAGAATCTTTATTTATTGTTGTGTACAGGGACTCTTACCAGCTATAAACAAATTGTTCCCAGCTGCAGAGCATAGATATTGTGTAAGACATATCGATACAAACATGAATATGACTTGGAAAGGTAATGAGTACAAGCAAATGTTATGGGCTAGCGCAACTGCTTGCACTGTAGTGGAGTTCAAAAAGCATATGGATACCTTAAAGAAATTCAACAAAAGGGCATATGATTGGCTGAACAAGATCTCACCTGAGCATTGGAGCAGATCCCACTTTTCTGGTAAGTCTACTTTTCTGTCAATCTATATCAGTTAGTTGATAATGTTGATAATGTTGATAATTTTCCATTTTATAACAGGTAGGGCAAACTGTGATTTGTTGATAAACAATGTGTGTGAGGCTTTTAATAGGCAGTTATTGGATGCAAGGGACAGTCCCATAATTTCTTGTTTAGAGTATGTTAGGGAGTACTTAAGGAATAGGATTGTTATAGTATAAAATGTCATAGAAAAAAGTGAGGGGATTTTGACACCAGCTGTTAGTAGTATTTTTAGTGCAATTAAGGAAAAATCTGTTGAATATACTATGGACTGGAATGGTGCAGACTTGTATCAAGTTAAGTGCAAGAGAACAGGTGAACAGTACATTACAGAAAGAGTATGCAGTTGTAGGAAATGGGCAGTCTCAGGTATTCCTTGTAAACATGCAGTAGCTTGTATTAATGATATGATAGACCATGCTAATGATGTAGGGTTGCTAGAAGATTGGGTCCATAGGTCATATAAGCTAAAACATGGAGGGAAGTGTATTCTTTTAAGGTGAATCCTGTTAATGGAAGGCAACAATGGGAGAAATTTGACTGTCCAACTACATTGTTGCCTCCAAAAACTGTTCCAAAAATAGGGAGGCCACCAAAAAAAAGGAAGAAAAGTGCAGGTGAGCTTAAAATGGTTAAGGATGGAAAGCTGTCTAGGAAAGGTAAGTTGGTAACTTGTTTAAAGTGTAGGGGTACTGGTCATAACTCAAGAACTTGTAAAGGTAATTCATCCTCCAACCAAGCAGAAACAAGTGCAGCTGGTGCCAAAAGGGGTAGAACTAGTCAACCACATGAAGATACAGGCATGAAAAAGGCTAGAAAACCTAATGCAAGTCAAGGGACTCATTCAGAAAAGCATGCCAAGAGAGCTCAATGATCTTCTAGCCAACCTGTAAGAGCTCAAGGATCTGATGATGGTGCTACAATAAAAAGAATCAAGATTCCAAATCCAAAATACACTCAATGATGGTTCAATAACTTATGTTTCTGTTTGTATTATGTTTGAACTAGTACTTTTGTTTGACTTATGTTTATGTTTATATTATGTTTGGACAAGTACTCTTGTTTGACTTATGTTTCTGTCAAACTTATGTTATCCCTAGTACTTTTATTTACTTATGTTGTAACATAAGTTTTATTTGTGACTAATGCTGTAACATAAGTTTTATCCCTAGTACTTTTATTTTCTAGCCTGTTTCTGTCAAACTTATGTTGTAACATAAGTTTTATTTGTGACTAATGTTTAAAGCTGGTCATTACTTTTTTATGTCAAATATCTAAAGTGGGTAATTACTTGTTGGAGCCCAAATGTCTAAACTGGGTGATTAATTGTTTCTGGCTAATGTCAAAACTGGGTATCCAGACATGTTATATCAACAAATAACAAGCAACAAAACATTCAATTAAAAACATGCTTCATTCATTCCATTCATAAACATTCACAAGAAAAATCAATTACATGAACATAAACACAACAAACAACAACCAACTACAAATTAAATAAATCCTAAGTCTTCTGTTGGCATTTGTGACTGAGTTCACTGATTCTTGTAGTTCATTTCTTGATCTTAATAACTCAGGAATGATCATTCTTAAACGAGCACACATGGGAGGATCATACCACATGAAAAAACCACAACCATTAACGTACAATAATCAAGAATTAAATGTTGTAATAATTGAAATAATACATTCATAGAACACTTATAATAATAAAACTTACAGATTGAGAGCAACTTCAAAATCTACGCCCTAGATTATTATCAGTCCAAGAGGTACGAACCACAGATCGCTGACCATAATGACAATTAACCATGTCCATGTTATGATTAGGGTTTATGTTGCTCAAAGATCTGATTGAGAAAAAAAATAGTCAAGCGTAAATGGAGGCTGTGATGACTTCAATTAGGGTTTATGTTTATAACACTTGAGTTGGGAATGAACAAATGATAGCAGTGAATGGGTTTTGGGTTAGATTAAATAGAGGATGTGTGTTAGTAATGGTCCAACGGTCAAAAAATAGGAAAAGGACAAAATTAACCCTGTAGCAACGAAAGTTAACGGTCAACGGATAACATTCGTTATGGTCAAAGTAGCAAATTGAACACTTAATGGAAGACCAGGTAGGTCGCCTGCAGTTTCGGAAGACCAGTTACTATATATGCAATCTGGACATACCACAGGTATGAAAAGTGCATTTCACTCTAAAAAATACATATAGTTTTATAAAAAGGTACACATAATTCCACAAAATGTGAATTATTGTGTAGATTTTTATCTTTTTATCATGTGTCTCTATGACACAAGATAGAAAAATGCTAACAAAAATCAAATAAAAATGGTTTTTATGCATTTTTTAGGTAGTTACTACTACGTCTCTTAGTTGATGGTAGAAACTAAGTGCAATGGAGGGTGAGCGATCACTCTCACATAAGGCTGTAAATAAACCGGACGAACATGAACGAAGTTTTCATCATGTGCGTTCATTTAATTATAATCGAACAAATAAACGAACGATTAAACATGACGAATTTTTTGTTCATTTCGTTTATTAAGAAAATGAGTTGTTTATGTTCGTTCATTAAGAAACTAAATGAACATCGAACATTAATGAACGAAGATGATGAACATAAAATTTACCAATTATTCATATTTTTTTGTTTTATACGTGTTGTCTTGTTCAAATATATGAATTCTAAAAGTATATAGTTAGAGATATGATATACGAACATAAACAGTAAATGAGCATAAACGAACGTTAATGAACGCATAATCGAACGCTCACTAACATAAACGGTCAGATGTGACTTTTGTTTATGTTCTTTCATTTAACTAAAGAACGTAAAATAATTTCATGTTCTTTCATTTAATTCCACTAAAGGTGTAGATTGACAGGAACACCCTGACCCTGGGTGTCTTTTGGCACCAGCCATTGTCCACCCCACAAGTAATAGCTCCGGCAACTCTCCTGGCCTAGAGGAGCAACACCTGGAGTGAGACGAGCTGAGACTCGACCCTCGACCTCTTAATCCACAAAGTCTCTCTAGTGTGCCCATAGGTTTTACGAAGGCGGTACCTATTTGAATCAAATGCCAATGATGAGAATTGAACCTTGGTCAATTGACTTACGCACAAGAGCTTTCATTTAATAAATAAACAAACTTTTTACCAAATGGTTCATGGAATATTTATTGAACGTTTAGTTCGTCTACTACCATACCTCCACAATCGCACACCATTATAGCTAACTAACACCCCCCCCCCCCCCCAAACACACACGCACACACACCACCACCACGTCCACCTCCGCCTCCACACATTACCCAAGAAAAAAAAGGCAGGTCTGCTCGACACTAGCCTACTATGCAATATGTGGGACCCCACTCTCATGCAGTCATATAAAAAGTCAATACATTTGATTTGCTATAAATATTAAATATGCTCATACCCCATCTCTTTATACACAACCTCATATATAATCTTTATATATTTATTTAGTATAATCTTTCTTAATATATACAAAACTCAAACAAAAGATTTTTCATCCCCTTCGTTATTCAAATGAACTTCGAAACATTCATGTTCACAGACATATCAAAAGTAAAAGTTACTAGTAGAAACTTGTCTTTTTTAGAAACACATTGTCATTTATTAAGAATGAACGATTAGATGGAACTTCGTAACCGATGATAAACATCGTAAGTAGGAAATCGTTATGGTGCTCAGGATCGTCTACATGACATATATTTTAAGAGGTTTTAACTTTTCATATGTAAACCATGTGTGCAAAAGAAGATGTGCATTTAAAGTATTTATCTACACAAAAAAGACCGCTTGTTTTTATACTATTGAAAGACTTTTTTCTCTTTACCTCTTTAAATTAAACGTATGAAACAAACAAAAATGTATGCACAGGTAAAAAACATGACAAAAATGAATGGAAGCGTAGAAAAACACACGACGTTGAAAAACATACAAATACGTGCAAGATAGACAACAACTTAAAAAAAACAGAAGGAAAAAAAACGAATAAAACGTATAAAAACATGCAAAAAATACGAAATGAATCCTTCTGTATAAAAAGTATAAAAACATTAAAAAAAATGCAAACGAATATTGAAAGTGATGATGGGAGGTGAATGTTGAAAAAGTGAAAAGAGGGGAAAAAATTAAAGTTTATTTCTACAAGATTTAAGAGGTAATAAATGGTTTTTAGAACTTATGTCTACAAAAAAAATAAACAAAATACCTTTGAGTGCTTTAGAGGTTTGCACACAAAAAATATAAAAAAAGTTTTTTTTTCTAAAAACAAACGAAGAATTAAATCGGATGATGAATAGATGAGGCGAAGTTGATGAAAAATAGGAAAAGTGACCATTATATAAAGTGTTTTTCGTTTAAATTTTACGATCGAAATAAACTATAAAGTTCCAATGTGATTATTGACTGGGTAACAGGGCCCAATAATATTTGGTCCAACGCATTATAATTAATATATATATTATTTGGTGCAGGAAACGACCTCGTATCACTTTGTGATATGTCTTTTCACGTTTTGCTTTGTGTCGTATTAGAAACAGTAAAAAATAATAGCACCTATTTGGACAAAATACTTATTTGTCGTTTCTCAAACCTGAATTCTCTTGCCCACACTTTGTTTGTTTTTAACAACCACACAATCATTTTTTAGTAGCAAAAAAATAAATAAAATATCTGTCACACCCCACCATGGGGGAATATGGGGCGCGACGTATGGATATTATCACAACAATAGCGTGTCTATAGAGAGAACTAAATGAAATTGAAATATCATAAATGGTGACATAAATGTCATGACAATATCTCAACAATGCAGGAGTCTAGGTAGGTAGGTAAAAGTCCTACCTCTCACCAAAGACAAACAAATAAACAAACATCAAACATATAGGTGTCTAAAATGTATCACTTATTCAAACAATAAAAAAAACTAAGAGGAAAGGATTCCTTCTAATGCAGTCCTAGCAGCCTCTAGACTCTAGCCACTTCTAACATCATCCTTCATAACTACCTCACCTTAAAATGACACTAAAATCTATCAACATAAAGTTGGTGAGAACATAGGTTTAAGTTATCTAGAACATCATAAGAACTTGACATCCGTTGTAAATAAGTTAAAGAAAAATAAGTTAAAGCAATGGACTATAAAGTGATATTCATGTTACACACAACTACAAACATAACATACCATTAACAATTAAGTACACAAAATAAGAACAAATGCACCTACACATATCCGGATCTTTCCCATACCCAGTATGGAAGTTGATCCCATATTCCCGTCGAGATATCTTACCTCCCAGAATACGATGTACATGTACTCAAAACATATGTACTCAGAACGCATGTCAGAACACATAATAGAACATATAACATATCACATAAGTAGGCATATCACATAATAGCATATTAAGTCCACACATTTAAAAAACATATTATCAAGACATTTTAAAGAACATAGTACTAAGACATTTAAAAATAGTACAAGTGTCATATCCATCTCATACTGGAAAAACATTTAAAAACTTAGTAAAAATGGGCATATGAACTCACCTGATTGAGCTCCTCTAAATATTCCGCGCACTAGCAAAAAACTAAAAAAATAAAATGCATAACATCAAGACATGAACCAATAATTAAAATGGCTCATCAATCTATGATGGACATCTAACCCTGATGGAGAGCATAAGAATAAACTTCTTATTTAGTTTTATTTTGTAACATCTTTTATTTAGTTTTCTTATTTTGTGATATCTTTAATTTAATGTTTTTATATTGTGTTTTCTGGGAAGAATATTGTTTTCTTTTTCCTTAAGTTTAGTTTTCATATAAAATTAGGACATTGGTTCATTGTAAGGATATTATTGAGATATGGATAAAAAACACAGACTTGTAGTCTTTTGTTAATTGACTTGAATCCAGGTTAGGGTTTATTGTTCAATTTTCACCCTAATAATCAGGCATTCGTTTGAATCAATGATTGTGGGAAGAGTTGTTTCTGGTATTCTTTGTGAATCAACAGATTCAATTATTTATCCTTTGTTTTTCGCTACATCAGTTGGTATCAAGAGTGTTCATGTTTAAGATGTCTTCAAGAAGAAGTAGGAATGTTCATGATGTGTACGAACAAGAATTGGAGCATCGTATTATGGCAAAGATGGAGGAGCGAATGGATCTATTCTTTGATAAATTGACTAACCGGATGAAACACTTGATGAACCGACATGGTGATTGTAACGATCGGGGTATTGAACATGGTGAGTCAGAAAACCCATTTGTTGATCCCGAAGATGACGATGATGATGTCGCTTGTGGTGATTATGAAGCAACCACGGTTATGATGAAGAACCCGAGGAAGATGAGTATCCTTTTGTTGACAATTATCAAAAATTTCAAGAGGAAAAAAATGGCGTGCCGTCTTCGGATATTATGTTAGGTGTAGAAGAAGAATCAATGGCAGTTTATGATACCGATCTTGAAGATGTCATTGAGGAGAAAGAAGGATTTTTTTGGGAAGGAAGATTTGGTAGCAAAGAAGAGAACATCGAATATGTTATAGTTGTGGCTAATGATCTTAGTGTTGAGTATTCAAAACCCGTTGTCTCAAACCCTTATGAGTTACTTTGGTTGCAGAAAAGTAAATGGGTGGATGTTATTATCTTGATTGAAAAAAACATATATCAAGAATATGCACCCATGGTCAATAAGTTTGGTTTAAAGACGATCAAGGTTCGAGGTAGATTCATTTATATAAAGGGAATTTGATGCAAGGGATACAAATTTGGATGCTACGAGTAAAAGAGACGAGTGAGACAAACTCGAGGACGAGTTTTTTGAAGTGAGGGAGAATGATGGAGAGCATAAGAATAAACTTCTTATTTAGTTTTATATTGTAACATCTTTTATTTAGTATTCTTATTTTGTGATATCTTTTATTTAATGTTTTTATATTGTGTTTTCTGGGAAGAATATTGTTTTCTTTTTTCTTAAGTTTAATTTTCCTATAAGATTAAGACATTGGTTCATTGTAAGGATATTATTGAGATATGAATAAAAAACACAGACTTGTAGTCTTTTGTTAATTGACTTGAATCCAGGTTAGGTTTATTGTTCAATTTTAACCCTAATAATCGGGCATTCGTTTGAATCAACGATTGCTAGAAGAGTTGTTTCTGGTATTCTTCGTGAATCAACAAATTCAATTATTTATCTTAGTTTCCGCTACATCAAACCCTTACCCTCATATTAACTCCATTTATATGCTCTAAGCATCCCAATATCCCTCTCTAACAAGTCTTTAACTTAGTTAAGTTTGATACCTATCCCGTTTACATTTTTCCCAAAACAGTCCCCATTTTTAGTCCCCAAACTATGAGCCATACGCCCACCTAACCATACCCATGATTTCTGTAAAGAAAATCCTATTCCCTTACATGTGTTAGCTAACTCGTCGTTTTTCCCCAACCTTAAAGCTACTGTTAAAGCCCCGATATACATGTATATACTTTTGTCTATCCAGATTTCATTGATTTTGAACATATAGAAAGTTTGATATGATCAGAAGGTCTTCCACTATCCCAATTGATTAGCCCTCTTTTAGATCTCTATATAACATAAAACTAACTCTCATATTCGTTTGAAGGTCCAATTGTACTCCTAAGTATCCTAACCATCTAAAAACATTAATTTAAGTCTGACTGATTTCAAAACTGTTTTGACCTCCGACTGTTGTAACCTTTTTTTGACCTACTTCCCGACCTTCAATTTAGTCCTCGTTTCTTGCATCCAAAAGCCAACTCAAATAAATTTTCAGAGGTACTTGGATCGCATCTTGAATGTTCCTAGATCTCTAGATATGATCAAAACAATAGACCTAAAATTATGCCTAGTTTTTAATTACGAATTTAATTAAACTAACCTAATTAATTAACCATAAATTAATTAATTACGAGCCGTAATTTACCTAATCATTAACATCTCATTAAATTACAGATTTTAACATAAACCCTAACCTAGATCCATTATATTTTGATTAATAATGAATTAAAAACACTTTAATTAAAAAGGGTTTTAAAGATTTTACCTTTGAATTTTTGAAAGAAGAAAAAATTAATGAAGAACCCTAAAACCACCATTGATGCCGACTTGAAGGTGATCTCAAGGGGTTTTATGAAGTGTTTTGGTTAATAAAAAGTCTTTATATAGTTTCCTAACAAGTCCTTGGCCCATTACAAAAGTCGGTTCCCCTTTTTCCTTTTTTCCCATTTCTTTTTCTTTCTTGCGTCCCAAAACCCACTTATATATATTTTTTTTTTATTTTTTTTCTTCTTTTTATTACTTATTAATATATTATTAATAATATCTTAAGTTACCTTAATTTATTTCAGCCCTTAAGACCTCCAAAACCTCAAAACCGTAAAACTAGTCAGTTTTACGCGTATACCGTAAAAGACGTAAAAATATACGTACATTTTATAAAAACTCTTGAAATATGAAATAAACTAAATAACTAAGTCCTAAATGACTTAAAATCATCCCGAAAATTATTCTCGTGACTAATTACCTTATCCGAGACCTCAAAATGCTAAACCCAAAATCGTAAAAAATACGATTTACTATAATACATACACGTACAATAAAATATTAAAATAACGCCATATACTATCATAGATACATCCAAGTGAACAAATAGCACAAACTAACCCCATCATATATCAAATAATGTACCATGCACTACATGTACGATGTCTAACATCTAGTGAAAGGCTCAAATATTAACATATTGCACATAAACGCACACTAAGAACAAAATCAAAGTCAAACAATCGTAAGTGACAAACACCAAAATCTAGGGTTTTCACATCACTCCCTCCTAATATAAATCTCGTCCTCGAGATTTACTCCTTAGTACCGTCATTACAAATAGACGAGGATAGTTGTTCCTTATAAATTCCTCTCGTTCCCACGCGAACTCTAGTCCACGTTCCAAATTCCATCTAAACTTACTACGGTATCCTACTTCTCCTAAGCGTCTTAACTTCACGATCCGTACACCAAACTCCAACGGTATCCTTACAAATAGACGAGGATATTTGTTCCTTATAAATTCCTCTCGTTCCCACGCGAACACTAGTCCACATTCCAAATTCCATCTAACCTTACTACGGTATCCTACTTCTCCTAAGCGTCTTAACTTCACGGTCCGTACTCTCTACCAACCCTTCAATAAAACGAAGACTCGTATCTATACCAATAACTTCCAACGGTATTTGCAAGTTGGTTTTTCTTTAAGCAATTCCTCAAGTTACCACATGAAATACATCATGTATACTACCTAATTCTTCCAGCAATCCTCAATTTATACACCACTAGCCCGATCCTTTTGAAGATTTCAAATGGACTCACGATTCTAAGTGTTAACTTCCCTTTCTTCCCAAACCACGTCATTTCTTTCCATGGTGAAACCTTTAGCATAACTGTGTCCCCTACAACAAACTCCAACGGTTTACGCCTCTTGTCAGCATAGCTCTCTTGCTGGTCTCCTGTCGTCTTCCAATTTCTCCTTAAGCATTTTCATCACCTCAGTAATTTCCTGAACCATTTATGTTCCAATAAGCAGACTGCTTCCAACCTTCTCTAGACGAGACTTTCCCTTATTCATTATCACTAACTTTCAGCTCTAACGCTAACCCTTCCAATATCAATCTACTATCTTTACAATCTCTTGCTTCCTCAAGTAATTCCTTCCTCGCTACCACTTTTCGATCGTCCCTCCATAATCTTAAGTCCATAACATCACATTTGCACGAAATCTTTCCAACTTCTCAACTTCATGACTCCTCATTCTACTAGAAAAATAGAATGAATTAGTCAGTCTATCGACTATCACCCAACTCTTATTGTAAAACCTGCATTTAAAATACCATGAACAGTGCACATGAACAGTGAACATCCAAAAATACGATAAAAATAAAACTTTCCATTTATAATATAATTCACGTAAAACGATATTTAATAACATGTAATTACGTATATATTATAAATGTGTTAAGTACACGACATATAACAGTCACGACAATTAAACATGAACGTACACGTAAATAAGTTAGCTCTGAAAAACTACGGGTTTCCCCGTGGGCTCCCTATGTGCCGCGACTAAGACAAGAGAAAAGGAAGAGATGGGCTTTGGCCCATGACCCAACTTAAAACCCATAATAACAAAACTCCAGGAAAAATTAATCATAATTTAGGTTTACAGAAAAAGTTCTCCCTTGCCTCCCTTTGCCTCTCTTGCCGCCGGCCACATCAAACCACAAGGACAAACCGGGCGATTTTTGCTACTTAATTATTGTGTGTACGTGATCGTGATCTTAATTATTTCTTCCACGTGTTTGGTAAATCAAAAACCTTTTCTTTTTCTTGTAATTCTTATTGAATTCATGTTCTTATTTAATTAATCTTAAAATTAAGTAAATAAAACATGTGGGATTAATTAAATCATGGTTTAAGGGGTGTTTGGTGTTGCTTCGGTTCGGCCGAGACCCAAGCCGAGAGCCTTAAGGCTCTCGGTGGTGTTGTTTTGCCCAACCGAGACCTCATGGTCTTGGTATGTGGTTCGTGTGGATCGAACGTAGGCCAAGGGGACCCGACCGCGAGTCAGGGGTAGGGTTTTGGTTTGGATTGAGTGACAAACGAGACCTATAGGGTCTCGGTGGGGCTTTTTGGCTAACAATGGGAATCGAACAAAGCAAGGGGAACCGGGTTGAACCAGCGTGAACCGGTGGCCAACCGGTGTAAACCGGGCTATCATAGCTCGGCAGTGGGAACCGTGAGCCACTAGTAGCAACCGGCTAGCCGGTCTTGCCACTGGTAGGGTGTTTGGCTCGGCTTATATGTGACCCCGGGTTTCGGGCTCGGGTTAATTTTTCAAACACGGGTTCGGGATTTGGGAAAAATATTAAAATCAGAAAATATGTTTAATTAAATTAATTACTAGACTTTTAATTTAATTAAACTCATGACTTAGGTTAAATATTAAAATTAATATTTCATGTATAACCTAAAGTATTTCTACTTAGCTTAATTTAATTAAAACATGTATTTTTAATTAAATTCTTATAATGTATGGTTTAATTAAATTAACCAAGTTATTTAATTAATAAGCTATAACCATGACTTGTATTATACTAATTAAACTTTACTTATTATTAATAATCCAGCTTATTTCTAATTATGGAAACTTACTATTTTTGGAAACTTTCTATTTTTAGAAACTTACTATTTATGGAAACCTGCTATTTTTAGAAAGTTACTTAGTATTACAATAAAAGTATTATAATACACTATTACATGAATAATATACAACAGAACATCAACATAACTACAGATAACACAGTAACACACTAAAACATGACAAAATAACTATAACAAGCTAATAACACACAGAACCAGTAAAACACGTGTAATTCAAACAACTCATACACGTTCCAATTCTATGTAGTATTATCCGTCAAGGCGGAGTAGTTTCTTCAGCGTTTCCATTAGCTTCTACTGGACATAAGGTACGGATTTCCCGTCCTTCGGTAAGGACAACCTCTTCATTTATTAGGATTTCATGTATGCAGCCAACTGTTTTCCTCAGTGGTTACAGATTAAATGCTTATGTTTTATTAGTTACCTTAGCCATATACATGCATGACCAGTTTCACCTAGTTATGGAGGTACCATAACCATAACACTAGAGGCACTAGTGTTATGACTTCACCACGGTGGAGTGATAGCTAGTGGCGTCCCTTTCAATTATTTGGCCATTATTATATTATTATTATTATCATGTGGGGCGTATGGGTGCATCCTAGGTTCAGTTTCAGTCAGGATTTCATGGTGAATGTGGTGTGTGCCTTGCATCTTTCACAAGGAGTTGATTCCTCCTACCCATTACCAATTAATTAGAGGCATCCCCTCTAATTTGCATGACGAGGTCACCCCTCCAAGTATTCATGCACGTTCTTGACCTCATGACCTATATTGGCTTTTGGTAATTAAAATAATACATATTTTCATAAGTAACATAAGCTATACTTTCAGAACTAAAACAATTAAACATGACATGGAACTAGGTTTTCCCATGACTTATTCATTTATGCTGCAATTCATGCTTTATATGCTTTCATTCCTTTATGTCTTTACCTTATGTTATATATCCGTGCACTGAGCATTATGCTCAGCCGTTTTCCATTTCTATGTTCCCCAAACGGCACGTAACCAAGGTCGCAAGTAGGATCTCCAGAGTATGTGCATTCGGATGGAAGTTATCCGGCCTCTTTTACCTTATGCATTTATTCCTACTTTTCATACTTTACTTCATTTGGACATTGTTTAGTCCTTTATTTACAGTACTTAATATTGCTTGTGTGTGAGTTACTTAGACTACCGATGTTTGATTCTGGTATTTCTATTTATGGTCATGAATGTTTAGACATTTGCCTTGCATGCTTTGATGACACGCCATAATTTACTGTAGCATTCCATCTTAACGAATGGGGTGTTACAATTATGGTATCAGAGACAAGGTTTCAACCTCTAGATCTGTAAAACATGACATGTGACTTATGGGTAGTCACCAACATCTTCCTAAAACTGATAGTTGGTTTTCATGCATTCATCCATTTTCATTTCATTTTCATGCATTCAGGACCGACCCATAGGCGTCCCCTCGCTATGTCTTTTGTTTTGGGTGAACTGACCATAGGCGTTTACCCTCGCGCATATAAAAGTTTTTATAAATTGCATCATGCATTTTAAACTGTTTCATGCATTATAAACTGCTTCATTGATTTATACATCGTTCATGCATTTTTATGTCATCTCATTTCAGATTTATGATTCATGTTGCATTTTGTTTTAAACTGTCAGATGGTGAACACACGCAATGCTCGGGAGTTGGCTGCAGCTGTCAATGCAGCTCTACAAGCCATCCTTCCCCAATTTCGTAATGAAATCAGGGACAAAGTCCATGCTGAAATTCAAGCTCAGGGCGTTCAGTATGGCCCCCATCCTGAAAACTACTACAACAACAACAATCCTCCACCACCACCACCTCTTACTCTTATGACTTGGTTGGAGCGATTTAACAAACGGTGACCCCGTTCGTTTGAGCAGACTGACAGCCCCAATGAGGCTGAAGCTTGAATTTATCACATCAAGAAGATATTCGATGCCATGGGTTGTGACGGAGTTTTCAAGGCAAGACTGGCTTGCTATAAGTTTGAAGGTGATGTGTTACAGTGGTGGAAGTCTGTCAAGCAGGCCAATGGTGGTGATAATTAGGTTGCACTCTTGACTTGGGACTAGTTTAAGGAGCTCTTCCTTAACCAGTACTTTCCAAATGTTGAACAGGAGAAGCTTAAGCGGGATTATCATAATATTCGACAGGTTGCTGGGGAGAATAGCAACGAATTCATGCAGAGGTTTCTCCGTTTGGCGGGTTTCTTGGGAGCAGCAGCTGGTACTACTAAGGAGCAAGCTGAGAAGTTTCGATGGGCTTGATACAAACGTTTTCATTGGGTTCAGAATTTATCTTGGAATCTCCTCGAATTGATCACAGCTAAAAGTGGAATGATTTGTTCTTGGTTAATAAAGAGGTGTTGGTTTGTTTATCTATTTTAAACTAATAACAAATAAGTAAGTGTCAAAGAGTTAAATTAAAGCTTTAAGAGATTAAACTAAATTGACAAGTTAAAACTAAATGCTTGAAAACGTAAAGAAAAGATTAGAAAAATACTTTGAAAACTTAATTAAACTAACACTTAAAAACTTTGTAAAAACAAGAAATTAATCCCGTCGGAATCCATGGTCGGAATCCCGTCGGAAAGCTAATCGGAATGGTCTGATCGGAATAACAGAATAACACCCTCGTCGGAATGCTTGAAGAACACCCAATCGGAATAACTAATAAACAAGGCTAATTGGAATGTTGCAAGGCTTCCCAATCGGAATGTTTAACAAAGGGTGCAATCGGAATACTGAAAACTAATCAGATCGGAATAATCGAAAACAATGTCAATCGGAATAATGGTAGATACCTAATCGGAATATAGTAACTTCTTGCTATCGGAATATCACAAAAGCTTACAATCGGAATAACCCAAAACTTGAACCCAATCGGAATAGCTAAACCCTAATCCGATCTATAGATCGGAATGAGGGGAAGGGTCCCAATCGGAATACACTAATCGGAAAAGGGTTTTACCCTTTCTGATTACCCTTTTGATCCGAGAAATAAGCTAAGGTAATAAGCTATAGGAATAAGCTAATCACCAAAACTAGAACGAATCAATAATGAAACGGATTAAATAAGCTCAAATAACAACTTAACTAAACTTTAAATAAACAACTTTTAAATCAAACAATAAAAAGATGAACTTTTTAAGAAAACTTTTAAAAAGGTAAATAAGCTAAACATATAAATAAGCCAATAAGCACAAAGATCTTAAAGCTTATTCGTATGAAAACTTAAATAAACATAAAAAGATTAACTTTTTAAGCACAAATCATCAATGAACAACACGGATCATAAGTTATTCGCACCAAAAGTGAATCAAAATCAAAGAAAGGTAGGAAGAGATTGAAGATTAAAAGCTTGAATTTAAACTTGATTAATGAAAGAAACAATACAAAAGGTTTAATCTTTGAAAGATTAAAAGAAAGGAAGATGAAAACTAGTGAGAGAAAGTTGAGAACTTTCTCTCTCTAAAACTAGAGAAAATGAAAAGTGAAAAACTAGCTAAGACTAACTAACTCCAAAATTGTGAAGTGGAATCCTATACATAGGCGTCTCTTGTGGGCTTTGTGAATGGGCTTTGATTTTGGGCTTCTTTTCTTCTTTCTTCTTTAGTCTTTACGTTTCTTTTAAATAAACGTTTCCGACTTTGGATTTTGAGAAGTGTCGGTGAATAATTCCAACTCGTCTTATAATCTTTTGTTTAATAGACTCGAGTTCTTCGACATATATGAATCTTCCATCTTTGGCCCTTTTCTTCGATAAATCTTCAAATAGGCACAATGACTTCAAATCTTTTGCATCTCTTGGACAATAGACTTCGTCTTGAGTCTTTTTCTTCGATAAAACCCGTGCAATCCCATGTTTTCTTCAATATTCATCCGGTTGACTCTGAAAACACAATAAACACAAAAACCACGCATAATTCCAAACAAATGATATTAAATACGTGTTTTGGTCTTGTTTTAGCCAGAAATAAGTGGTAAAAGGATGGGTGTTTTCACACCTATCAAATCCCCTACACTTAACCATTGCCATGCCCTCATGCAATGCTTAGTGATAAAGCAAATTTACACTTTTCTCATAACCAATCAACCTTGGCCTTGTTAAAATACTAATAAACAAAAATTAAAGTAATAAAATTAAAAACTTTAAAGCAAACAAAAGGATAGAAAACCATTTTCACTTGAAAATAGCTATATGGAAATAACTTGCAAAGAGATCAAGGACTTACATTAGGGCTTCGGTGCTGCGAAGATTAATCATCCTCAAGTTTCACGTTCCCCAAACTAAGCTTAAAAAACGAGATCATTGTTGTTATAAGTTAGCAAATCAAACACTCACACACATGGCTTAATTATATGCTTAAACTCCCTTATTCCTAGGTGTATCTCTTATATTTTATTTTTGTCTTAGAATGATCATGAAGATGCATTTTTGGACTTATTTCGATAGTTTATTAGGCTGAAAGCAAAGTAGGACGATTTGATCAATAGTTAGCTAAAGGACAAAATCTCTTAAAACTGCTTCTCGGGATATCAAAAAGTTCATATCTTGGCATAACTCGGTTCACGATTTGAGACCTTTCTCGGGCCGATATTTGGCATGTACTTCATACTTCATATCTTGAGAGACGTTCTTGAGATAATGGTCTTCTCTTCGTTAATAGAGTTTCTTCACTTGGAGACTTTTGAGGGGTACTCCAACTTTGTTGACCACGACTTCATGATTATTTCTTCAATCTCTAATTGGGATTAAGAGATACAACGATCCGCCTCCTTTTCGGACTTGGATCTATTTATCCTCATACCTTGTTAGGGTCTTTTCGGATAGACTTCTCCATGATCTTTATGGGAGTTGATTGCTTTTCGTCGTGAGTCTTGATCCTTCATATTGATTTTGGGAATAATGCTTTTCACATCACTTTGGATCTTCAGCAATAAAATGGAATCCTCATGCCTTGTTAGGGCCTTTTCGGACTCGCCAATCTTCGCGCCCCGCTTCATAAGTTATGCCTTGGTTATGAACTCTCATCATTACCGAGCAACTTTTAAACGATCTTGGGCTAGAAGCTAAGTAACTTTTCAAATCGTACGACCTTACTTATTGCAGATAAATTATTAGCAAGTGATGAGAGAATAGGCAAATAATTACACCAAGTGAGCTTGTGCAAGAATACCGACTTATAATTGACTCTATCATCTCTCGTTCTCCACAATTTAAAATCTCAAGTAATGAGACTCGTGGATGCTTAGCCTAATAAACCAATTAAGGTCTACATGGTTAAGGATACTAGCTAGAATAAACTTTGATAAGTCTATTCGGGTTGAGTCAAAATAATCGCAACGGGCCTAATATGTCAAAGACTTCTAAACTAGCTACATCACTTATTAATATTTTTGACTTTATGGCGGGATATATACATATGAAAGCAACAATAAAAATTTAAAAATTACGACTAAATGGCCAAAGTTAATTAAAAATTTGAAAAATGTTGAAAAAGATGATTTTCTGGTTAAATGAAGGCATTTTCATGGAAAAGTCCACTTAAAACTTCGATAGAAGTCCCCCTACACTTAAGATAAACATTTTCCTCAATGTTTAAGCATGTGGGAAAAGTCTCCCCTACACTTATGACATTGTGCACGTTGGTTAAATCAAGCTAAGGAAGAGACGACTAACGTGATCAATTACAAATGTTATGAAGAAAATTGAATCACGATAGTTGAGAGATAGAACCGGGTTTCGGATAACACAGGAGCACGGTTCTTCAAAGGTTCCAAAAGTGCATTCATCCCTGTAATCACATCACCACACAAACACAAACACCTATAGAGGTCCCCCTACACTTAGGAGGTTAAAACAGGAAAAGATAGATACTCGGGCTGCCTCCCGAGGAGCGCTTGTTTTTGATAACCGAGTCACGAGCCTGACTCGACCCAAAATTAGTTCATGGGGAACGTGGTGAGGGATGGAATCATCTCCTGAGAGATGTCCTCACCAAAGTACAACTTCACTCATTGGCCATTCACCTTAAAATTAGGTCCATTAGGTTGAGCGAGCTCGAGAGTACCATATGGAAATTTTTTGGCAATGGTGAATGGGCCGGACCAACGAGATTTCAGCTTGCCCGAAAAGATTTTCAACCGAGAGTTAAAGAGTAAAACTTTGTCTCCTACTTGGAACTCTCGGTTCTTAATCTTAGAGTTGTGAATGAGCTTAGTCTTCTCCTTATAGATCAAAGAATTTTCATAAGCCTCATTACGGAGTTCATTCAGCTCATTGAGTTGGATCTTGCGTAGGTCACCGGCTTTGTTGATATCAAAATTAGCCCACTTCAAGGCCCAGTAAGCCTTGTGCTCCAACTCAATGGGGAGGTGGCATGCTTTCCCGTACACGAGACGATATGGTGTACAACCAATTAGAGTCTTGTATGCGGTACGGAAAGCCCACAAAGCATCATCAAGTTTATCAGCCCATGAGGCACGATGCTCTCCCACGGTTCTTTCAAGAATTCGCTTTAATCCTCGGTTAGAGATTTCAGCCTGGCCATTAGTTTGTGGGTGGTAGGCGGTAGAAAGACGATGATTTACACCATACTTAGCCATGACTCTTGCGAATTGGTCATTGCAAAAATGAGTCCCGCGATCACTAATAATGGCACGAGGCACACCGAATCTAGCGAACAGCGATTTCAAAAAGTTACAAACCACCCTTGCGTCATTAGTGGGTAAAGCTTTGGCTTCAACCCATTTGTAGACGTAGTCAACGGCTACAAGGATGTATTTGTTTCCTTTAGATGAAGGGAATGGCCCCATAAAGTCGATACCCCAAACATCAAAGATTTCACATTCTTGTATGAAATTCTGAGGCATCTCGTCTTTATGTGTGATCTTGCCTTGTTTTTGGCAAGCATCACATCGTTTAACCATCTCGTGAGCATCACGGAAAATGGTGGGCCAATAAAATCACGAGTCAAACACTTTTTTGGCGGTGTAGTTGGGACCAAAGTGACCACCGGTGGGTCCTTTGTGGCAAGCATCAAGGATTTTTAAAGCTGCCGGTCCATCAACACATCGGCGAATAATCAAATCGGCACATTGTTTGAATAGATACGGGTCATCCCAAAAGTAAGTCTTAATATCTTTGAAGAAATTCTTCTTTTGTTGGGATGTTAACCCGTCAACGAGAATTCCACCCGCCAAGTAGTTTGCAATGTCCGCAAACCACGGGGTTTCATCAGAAGTCGAGTTGATAGACATTAAGGTCTCCAAGGGAAAAGAGTCATTGATCTCTTTGGTTGGATGTTCCCCTTGGTAAGGATCCTCAAGTCTACTGAGATGATCCGCGACTAGGTTTTCAGCTCCTTTTTTATCGCGAATTTCGATTTTAAATTCTTGGAGTAGAAAAACCCAGCGAAGAAGTCTTGGTTTGGAATCTTGTTTAGTTAACAAGTACTTCAACGCGGAATGATCGGTGTAAACGATTGTGGTGGAAAGGACAAGATAGGGGCGGAATTTTTCAAAAGCATAGACAACAGCTAAAAGCTCTTTCTCGGTTGTCGTGTAATGCAATTGAGCCCCCGTCATTGTCTTGCTAGCATAGTGGATTGGTTGGAAGTGTTTATTCACTCTTTGGCCCAAAACCGCACCAATAGCAAAGTCGCTAGCATCGCACATCAACTCAAAGGGAAGCTCCCAATTAGGGGTAACCAAGACGGGTGCCTTAGTTAGCTTATCCTTAAGCAAGTTGAAGGCTTCAATACACTCATTGGAAAAGATAAAAGGGGTATCTTTTTCCAAGAGGTGAGTCATCGGGCGAGCGATTTGAGAAAAATCTTTGATGAATCGACGGTAGAAGCCCGCATGACCGAGGAAACTTCTCACACCCTTCACGGTTGAAGGTGGAGGCAACTTAGAAATAACATCGACTTTAGCACGGTCTACTTCAAGACCGGCTTTGGAGATCTTGTGTCCTAGCACGATGCCCTCTTTTACCATGAAATGGCATTTTTCCCAATTAAGAACAAGGCGAGTGTCTTCACACCGCTTAAGCATACGTTCTAAATTGGCAAGGCAAGCAGAGAATAAATCACCATAAACCGAGAAATCATCCATGAATACTTCCATAGTGTCTTCCACCATGTCATGGAAGATAGCCATCATACACCTTTGGAACGTCCCAGGAGCATTGCATAAACCAAAAGGCATGCGTTTGTAAGCAAATGTTCCGTAGGGACAAGTGAATGTGGTCTTTTCTTGGTCCTTGGGATCGATGGGAATTTGAAAATACCAGGAGAAACCGTCTAAGAAGCAGTAATAGTCATTACCCGCAAGACGCTCGAGCATTTGATCCATGAAGGGAAGAGGAAAGTGATCTTTTCTCGTGGCATCATTGAGCTTGCGATATTCAATACAAACTCTCCACCCAGTAACGAGACGAGTGGGAAGCAACTCGTTGTGTTCATTGGGAACAACGGTTATTCTGCCCTTCTTGGGCACACAATGGACGGGACTTACCCAAGGCGAATCCGAAATAGGGTAAATCAAGCCGGCATCAAGAAGTTTGATAACCTCTTGTTTGATGACGTCATGAATGCGAGGATTAACCCTTCTTTGGCTCTGGATTGCGGGTTTAAAGTCATCTTCCATGAGAATCTTGTGAGTACAAAAGTTCGGATCAATTCCGCGGATATCAGAAATTTTCCAAGCAATTGCCTTCTTATGATCTTTAAGCACGGCGATGAGGCGAGATTTTTCTTCTTCTTTCAAGTCCTTCGCGATGATGACAGGCTACTTCTTGTTTTCTTCAAGGAACACGTACTCGAGATGGGGCGACAACTCCTTAAGTTCTAAATCCGGAGGATTTTCAATGGGAGGCGTATTTAAAGTCGGAGCATCGATAGCAATAACCGTGGGAGATGGTGGAGAAATATTGTCTTCTTTAAGAATGTTCTCAATGAGGCGAAGATCTTCATCCCAATCGGTGGTAGAATCGTCATTAGCTAAGTTCACA
This sequence comes from Glebionis coronaria, assembly GCA_025667525.1. NCBI lineage: Eukaryota > Viridiplantae > Streptophyta > Magnoliopsida > Asterales > Asteraceae > Glebionis > Glebionis coronaria. Next base: position 119,036,452 of record CM046874.1, on the reverse strand, counting down.
TCTCCCATGGTGGCTTCCAAATCTTTCCAAAGGAAATCACTTTCTCCAAATAGAGATAGTGATGAGTCAATAGAGGAAACGGTCTCCACATTGGGAAGAGAGGTATGAATACTTTTACAAGCATCTTTGAAGTGTTCTTCACAAGCCTCATCAAGAACGTCAATACAATTAACACTCTCGTTAGAATAAGGCTGTTTAGAAAGCTTTCCCATGTTGAAGACAATTTTATCGTCACCCACTCTCATGATAAGCTCACCGGCTTCAACATCGATGAGAGTGCGACCGGTCCTCAGGAATGGACGACCAACAATTAATGGCACACGAGGGTCCATCTCGTAGTCGACGACGACGAAATCGGCAGGAAAAGTGAATTTGTCGACTCCTACAAAGACGTCTTCGGCTATCCCCACTGGATAAGCAACCGTACGGTTAGCTAATTCCAAAGTCATTTTGGTGGGGACTAGCTCGGGGAGAGATAATTGCTTCCAGACACTTAAAGGCATTAAGTTAATACTGGCACCTAGATCGGCTAGGGCCATGCAATTCTCTACTCCAGGGAAGTTGCAAGGGATTAAGAAACGACCCAGATCACCAAGCTTGGTTGGCAATTTCCTTAAGAGTACTGCAGAGCAATTCTCATTAAGTTGGGTGTTAGCAATATCAAGAAGCTTCTCCTTGTCACTAAGAAGATCTTTGAATATTTTCGCGTATTTGGGCATGTGAGCGAGAGCCTCAGCGAAGGAGATGTTAAAATTCAATTGTTTAAACATCTTAAGAAAGTTCGAAACCTGAATATCGTCCTTGCTTTTGAGCTTCTCTTTCCTCAACCTTGATGGATAAGGTAAATCAGAAGAAGAGGAAGTCTTTGGGAGAATAGGATCACTCACATCCTTGGGTGGAGGAGGGGTAGAAGTAAGAGGTGGAGAAATTGGGGAAGTAGAAGGATGAGGAATAGGAGCAGGTGACTCGTTTTCCTTAGTCACAATCACCGGTGGAGGTATATGAAGCTCGGGTTCCTTGGTACCTTTGCCACTGCGAGTGGTGATTGCTTTCATCTCCCCTCTTGGATTCGCAACGGTGTTACTCGGAAGAGTACCCGAAGAAGAGGGTTGATTACCTTGGAAGAAACTAGCCATCATGTTCCTTAAGTCATTCGTTTGACTTGCCAAAGTGTTTCTCATATCAGCTCGCAAATCGTTCCCTTGTTTCACCATGTCTGATTTCAAGTTGAGCACTTCCCGCTGGAGATTGTCCACGATTACATCATTAGTCCTCATGTAGGTTCCAATGTCTTGGTGTAATGCGGTGGGTTGGTTGGGAGGAGCATTGTATGCGGGTGGTTGATAAGCAGGTTGCTGGTAAACTTGGTTGTTTCTTTGAGGTGGATATGGTTGTTTGTGAGGTGGTATGTATGGTGCACGAGGTTGTTGTTGTTGTTGAGGAGGGCGATTGAGGTTTTGTTGTTGATTTGGGTTGTTAGGAGGAAAACCGGGTGGGGAAAGAAAGTTGTTAGAGCGGTAGCTAAGCAAGTTGCGGTCACCTTGAGGACGAGCTTGATAAGCGGCCGGAGGATAGGTACCGTATGCTGTATTCACATTCTCAGATGGATAGTCTTGGGTGGCGGTACAAGTGGTGTAAGAGTGAGGACCCCCGCATATTTCACATGGTTGGCTGACAACATTGACTTGAGCGTCTTGAGCGTTTTTAGCGTTGATGTTGTTGGTGTTGTTAGCGGTGTGGGTAACAAGCGATTCAAGAAGCGTAGTAATTTTGTCAAGTCGCTTGTCGCTGTCACTAGTACTAGCACTAGCGACATTGGTCCGAACACTCTTGGTTTGCACACGAGACTTATTCTCAATGATATCCCAAGCGGCATTGGAAGTCTTAACCAAAATATTACCCCCCGAGGCACTGTTTAGTGAATCTTGGTCATTCATGCTTAAACCATTATAAAAAGTATTAATTTGGTGCACTTTGGTAAAACCATGTTGTGGCCATTTTCTCAAAAGGTCTTTAAAACGGTCCCAAGATTCACTAAAAGACTCATCGTACTTTTGTTCAAAATTAATAATTTCATTCCGCAAAGCGGTAGTACGAGAGGGTGGGAAAAAGTAGTTGATAAACTTGGTCTCCAAATCCGTCCACGTCAGAATACTTTGTGGCGGTTCCTTTGCAAGCCAATGCCGGGCTTGTCCCTCTAAAGAAAAGGGAAAAAGTTGTAAGCGGATTACCTCTTGTGGAACACCATTGAATTTGACCGTATTCGTGAGTTGCAAGAATCTCTTGATGTGGTCATGTGGATCATCAATGGTACGCCCCAAGAATGGTTGAGCAGAGACCATCTGGATAAAACCGGATTTGAGCTCAAAGTTGTTGGCTGCAATCGCGGGTATGACAACTGGATGATTGTTGCCGTCTACATGTGCTTGCAGAAGTTCAATCATCGGGCGATTGTCCGGTAGAGGCTCATTGTTGTTGTTATTATTGTTGTTGATAGATGGATTGTTATTGTTTTGAGGTGGGTTATTGTTGTTGTTTTGTACACCGGCCATGCCTAAGTCTTCGAGAGGCTCGGGCTCTTGATAAGACGTTGATCGTGTACGCATGCACCTGCAAAAGAACTAACAAAGCAAGCAAGAAATATTTTTGGTTTTTATGGTTTTTAATTTTTTTTGTATTTTTGAAAATTTTATATTTTTTAGGGTTTTTGAAATTTTTTATGAAAAAGTAACGTTCACGGGGAACGGATCCCAAAATCCAAGTTCTCACAAAAAAACTGGTAATCTTAACGAGAAGAGCCGGCAGCGGAGCCATTTGATACAAACGTTTTCATTGGGTTTAGAATTTATCTCGGAATCTCCTCGAATTGATCACAGCTAAAAGTGGAATGATTTGTTCTTGGTTAATAAAGAGGTGTTGGTTTGTTTATCTATTTTAAACTAATAACAAATAAGTAAGTGTCGAAGAGTTAAATTAAAGCTTTAAGAGATTAAACTAAATTGACAAGTTAAAACTAAATGCTTGAAAACGTAAAGAAAAGATTAGAAAAATACTTTGAAAACTTAAGTAAACTAACACTTAAAAACTTTGTAAAAACAAGAAATTAAACCCGTCGGAATCCCTGGTCGGAATCCCGTCGGAAAGCTGATCGGAATGGTCTGATCGGAATAACAGAATAACACCCTCGTCGGAATGCTTGAAGAACACCCAATCGGAATAACTAATAAACAAGGCTAATCGAAATGTTGCAAGGCTTCCCAATCGGAATGTTTAACAAAGGGTGCAATCGGAATACTGAAAACTAATCAGATCGGAATAATTGAAAACAATGTCAATCGGAATAATGGTAGATACCTAATCGGAATATAGTAACTTCTTGCTATCGGAATATCACAAAAGCTTACAGTCGGAATAACCCAAAACTTGAACCCAATCGGAATAGCTAAACCCTAATCCGATCTATAGATCGGAATGAGGGGAAGGGTCCCAATCGGAATACACTAATCGGAAAAGGGTTTTACCCTTTCCGATTACCCTTTTGATACGAGAAATAAGCTAAGGTAATAAGCTATAGGAATAAGCTAATCACCAAAACTAGAATGAATCAATAATGAAACGGATTAAATAAGCTCAAATAACAACTTAACTAAACTTTAAATAAACAACTTTTAAATCAAACAATAAAAAGATGAACTTTTTAAGAAAACTTTTAAAAAGGTAAATAAGCTAAACATATAAATAAGCCAATAAGCACAAAGATCTTAAAGCTTATTCGTATGAAAACTTAAATAAACATAAAAATATTAACTTTTTAAGCACGAAATCATCAATGAACAACACGGATCATAAGTTATTCGCACCAAAAGTGAATCAAAATCAAAGAAAGGTAGGAAGAGATTGAAGATTAAAAGCTTGAATTTAAACTTGATTAATGAAAGAAACAATACAAAAGGTTTAATCTTTGAAAGATTAAAAGAAAGGAAGATGAAAACTAGTGAGAGAAAGTTGAGAACTTTCTCTCTCTAAAACTAGAGAAAATGAAAAGTGAAAAACTAGCTAAGACTAACTAACTCCAAAATTGTGAAGTGGAATCCTATACATAGGCGTCTCTTGTGGGCTTTGTGAATGGGCTTTGATTTTGGGCTTCTTTTCTTCTTTCTTCTTTAGTCTTTACGTTTCTTTTAAATAAACGTTTCCGACTTTGGATTTTGAGAAGTGTCGGTGAATAATTCCAACTCGTCTTATAATCTTTTGTTTAATAGACTCGAGTTCTTCGACATATATGAATCTTCCATCTTTGGCCCTTTTCTTCGATAAATCTTCAAATAGGCACAATGACTTCAAATCTTGTGCATCTCTTGGACAATAGACTTCGTCTTGAGTCTTTTTCTTCGATAAAACCCGTGCAATCCCATGTTTTCTTCAATATTCATCCGGTTGACTCTGAAATCACAATAAACACAAAAACCACGCATAATTCCAAACAAATGATATTAAATACGTGTTTTGGTCTTGTTTTAGCTAGAAAATAAGTGGTAAAAGGATGGGTGTTTTCACACCTATCAGGGCTCTTCGCACTTCGGTTGCCAACAGTTTGGTTTGTGCTACATTCAATACAATAGCACAGGTGGCCGACACAGCCCGTAAGCTTGAGATGCTTTAGGTACGAGAGGAGTTTGGTGATGACAGGGCAGTGAAGAGGCAGAAGACTGACGACCGTAAGCCTGCGGCCGCTCATCAATAAGTATCTAAGGGAAACGGTCATACCAACGACCGTTCTGGTTCTGAGAGGCGTGGCGGTAATGATAATTACCGTAACAACGCTAATAACTCGAACAACAGCAGGTCCCTACATTAACCTTCTTTCATGTTAAATTATCTTATGTTATGGTGTTCTGACACTCCAACGATTCTAATTCGGGAACAACAACAACGGTAGGGATCAGGACTGTAGAGGTTCACGGCCTAACCGTTCTACCTCATCTGGTAATTTTTAAACCTTCTATGTAATCATGTTTATGTTCCATGACCATGTCTCATGCATGTAATCCTAAAACAGGCTCTCAGATAACTAGGACGCCCGCTGGAGGATTCACGCATCCTATCTGTTCTACTTGTTCGCACAGACATTCTTGTATTTTCGCCGAGGTACTGGTGGTTGTTTCAAGTGTGCCCAACAAGGCCATCAGCAGAAGGACTATCTCCAGGGTGAGATAGAAGGCACCTCTAGACATGCCGACTCCAAGCCACCTCCTACTTCTGGTCGCGTGTTCACTACTACTAGAGACCAGACGAACAAGACTTCAGGTACCATCATCGAAAATCTCTTTATGAATGGTTTGGCAGCATGTGTTCTATTTGGTACTAGAGCGACTCATTCAGTCATATCCACTGCTTTTGCTGTACGTGTTAGGATTTCCCCTATGCCATTAGATAATGCCTTATGAATTTCCACGCCACTTAGGGACTTTGTACGGATCACTCAGGTGTACAGAGATTGTAAAACCCGCATGCTTTTACCATGAACAGTACACTTATGATCGTACGTACATGATTATAACTTTCCTTATATAACATGAAAACGTATCACGAATATTAACTTCTAGAATTACGTACGTGTTATTACACGATAATAATTACGTACGTATTAATACACGATAATTATTAACGATGACGAATAAATCACGAACATCTAACATGATTTTCGCGTATATTAAATAGACGCGACGAGTAATTACATATATTAATTACGTACGGTAATAATTACGTACGTTATGATTATTACTAATCTACGACACGAATTTACAAGATAATAAATCACGTTACTATATCACGCGAGACGAATATTTAAAACGAATATTATTACGTACATAATATTTATGTTTTACACGTATAAGAGTAACCACGAGAAAATTCACGACATTTAAACTCGATCCTACTCGATTATATTCAAAGTCACAAAACTAAGGAATGTGTGTTTTGGGGCCTACTGGGCTGCGACATAAACAAAACAAGGGTTATGGGCTTTTGGCCCAGCCCGACTTACAAATCAACACACAAAAAAGAACAAAAGCGGGTTCTCTCTTTTCATTCCAACAAACAGACAACAACATTAGGGTTTACACCCTTGGTGTGTCCGCCGGATGTAGAGCAAGAACCAGGGGGTTTCAGCTTAGTTTTCTTCAAGAAAAATCGTGTGTGTTCATCCCTTATCACCAACCCCATAACGATAACCATCTCCTCTCTCTTTAATTCAGTTTATACCACGGGTTTATTGGGTTTTAACGATCTACACGGATAAAAACATTGAGTAATCATGAATAAAACGTAGTAGGGGGTCGGGTCTGATTGGGTTTTGGTTCGGCTTGCACCAAACCGAGAGTATATGACTCTCAGTGGTGGTTTTCTTTCGAACTGCTACAAACCAAACAGCCACTGTGGGCTTTTTGCTCCATCAGCCGCAACCCTGCAGCCAACAGGGGTGCGTTTGACCTACCAGTGGCAACGGCAGAAGGGGGTGTTTGTTCTAGCAGTGGGAACCGAGAGATTATGCTCTCGGTGGGAGTTTTAAACGAGAAGGGGGAACCGGTTACTGCCGGTGGCAGTAACACAACTGCCAGGCGGAAAACTGGCAGTTAAGGGGGTGTTTGGTTTTTGATTTAAAACAGACTTAAGGGTGTGTTTGGCTGACAGTTTAAGAAAAATAAAAGATGCTTGATTTATCAATTTTGCAATTCTTACATTTTTATAAGTTATAGATTGTTACAAGTATATTTTTACAAGATTAATTAAATTAAATTAAGCATGACTAATAATTAATTTAATTTAAATCATGGACTTAGGTTATAATTATTTTTAATAAATAACACATGTATTTAACCTAAGTATTTTTACCCCTTTAATTTGACGATATTATTTAAAACATAGATTATAATCAATTAATAAAATATGACTTAGGTTATAAATAATCAATTTATAATACATGATTTTAACCTTAGTGTTTTATTATTTATTAGAGATTATAGTAATTAATTAATTGTTAAAACATGACATGTAATTAATTAATTATCATGACTAAGATTATATTAATATAATTATTAATACATGTTTTAACATAAGTATTTTATACACTTAATTTAATTAAATCATGTTTATATTTAATTAAATCTTACAATATATAGTTTCTTTAATTTACATGTATTAATTAATAAACTATACTATTTAATCGCATGACTTAGAATATTAATCAGTAAAACTTAAGCTTATCCTTTTTAGCTTAATAATCTAGCTTATTTCTATTTATGGAAACTTTCTATTTTTAGAAACTTATATATTTTAAGCAGCTAATTTATTTATGGAAACTTTCTCTTTTTAGAAACTTATTCTACTTTAAGCAGTAAATCTATTTTTGGAAACTTTCTATTTTTGAAAACTTTCTATTTTAAGAAACCTACTATTTTTAGAAAGTTCTTATTATTACACAACAAGTATAATAATGCAAGAAATACAAGTAATACTTAATCAGAATATACAGAATACACGATAGTACAGTATAACGTTAAAATCAGTAAAACAAGACATGAACATATAAAACAAGTTAAAACATGATAAAAAAACCAGTTACGTACTCAGAAATCAAAATACTTATACATGTATCCTATGTATGTAGCATTAGTGAGATCGAAGTAGGACTCTCTTTTGTTCGTCTTCTTCGTTCACTGGACTTAAGGTACGGATTCTCCGTCCTTTCAGTATGGACATTCTTCCTTATTAGGATTCCCCGTATGCAACCAACTGTTTTTCCCAGTATATATTTTATATGTTTTGATTGCTTATGTTTAATTAGATACCTAAATCCATATACATGCATGACCAGTTTCACCTAGTTATGGAGGTACCATAACCATAACACTGGAGGCACCAGTGTTATGACTCCACCACGACGGAGTGATAGCTCGTGGCGTCCCTTCAGCTTTTAGCCATATTATTATTATCAGGTGGGGCATATGGGTGCATCCTAGTTTACATGTTTTCAGCAGATTATTCAGGTGAATGTGGTGTGTGCCTTGCATCCTTCACAAGGAGCTGATCCCTCCTACCCAAACAGTTATATTAATTAGAGGCAGCCCCTCTAATTGCATGACGAGGTCACCCCTCCATGTATTCATGCACGTTGATATTTCATGACATATATTGGCTAACGGTAAACATGTTAAACAGTTTTATAAGATAAACATAAGGCTTTTCAAACTATAAAACCAGTTTTATTAAGTTATTACCAGGTTTTCGAGGACTTATTCATTTCCGCTGCTACATGTTTTACATGCTTATATTATTCATTCCATGCTTGTATATCCATGCACTGAGCGTTATGCTCAGTCGTTACTTTCCTTTCCATTTCCCAAAACGGCAGGTACCCAAGGACAGACTCGAGCATTTGGAGGACATGCATAGGATGGAAGCTGCCATAGACTTCTTCTCCTGTTGCCTTCATATACTTATGTTTGTTTAGTCTTTCATTAATTTCTTTTACTTTATTATGTTTTGGGCTTATGTTTAGTAACCGATGTTTGATTTCGGTTTTCCCTATGGTCATGTATGTTTTACTACATATTACCTTGTATGCTTTGATGACACGCCATAATTACGTGTAGCGGTCTACTTATCAAAGTGGGGTGTTACAATTATGGTATCAGAGCCAAGGCTTCGACCTGTAGGCTCTAGACTTGACCTGTGACTAGTGGGTAGTCATCAGGAGCTTCCTAAGCCAACGCTTGTTATTCCATGTATTTACGTTTCAGCACCTAGTTGTTTTTAACCATGATGTTTTCATCAGTGTCGCTTTTACTAATATGGACTGAACAACTGTCATCCATACTTAGTTACGTGTCATTGTTTCATGCACGATGTTCCTTGTGAACTGTGATTAATGTGAATTGAACCCCAGTAGTTCATAATTAGTCACATAAAAAAATTTCTGATAAGTTTCGACAGATGATTTTTACTTATTTATGTTTCATGTATCATTGTTGCAAGAATTTGGACTAAGTAATGGTTGGTACAGGACTGGCCCTATTTAGTCGCATGTGCTTTTATCGAAACTTTTACCTTTGGGACCGACCCATAGGCGTCCCCTCGCCATGTATTTTGTTTTGGGTAAACTGACCATAGACATTCACCCTCGCGCATATAAACGTTTTCATAAACTGAATTATGCATTCATGCACTGTTTTCATGCATAAAATTTTTCTCATGATTTATTGGCATAAAATTTTTTCATGTCCCCTCATAAGTTACTATGTTTTTATGTCAAGTATGTTTCATACTTTCATGGTTTACTTCAGTTTCATGCTGATTATGATATACACTCCTTCATGTTTGGTTGTTCCATGTTTCTTCATGATGATTTTGTCTTCAGGTGATTACGCCTTACGTCTCTTTTGTTATTTATGCTTTCATGCAAGACATTGTTGGATTTCATTGAATCCTGCTCTCATGATAGTCATGGTTGGTTTTCATTGATCATGCTTTCAGACAAATCATCGTTAAATTTTGTGTAACCACACTTTAACGTTTCTCTATGCAACCAGAATGATGTATATGCTGGCATTGCCAGGTTATCATGATGGTTTTTCTAACCGTTTAAACGATTATAATTCCTTTAAAATCATGACAAATGATCGACCCCATACCGATCATTTCATGTGCATGCCATGTGTACTTCATGTACCGTATTCCATGTGTATTACACGTACCTTAATCCATGTGTATTTCAGTGGCAATACTTCACGGGTATTCGCTAGTCGATTCGGAATCATCTCAGGCGTATTTTCACGTGCTGATATTCTACAAGATTACTGATGCCACTCATAACTTGGAGATGTTACTAAAGGTTGATGCTACTGATGTTTGGAGACGCTACGAGATGCTGATGTTGTTCACAACCTGAAGATCCTATAAGACGAAGACAAAGGCGCCAGAGCAAAGCAATTGGACGAGAAGATGCTTCACCATCAGAATATTTTCATCAATCATTGTCCCTAATTCTTAGTTACATGTCATACGTCATTCAGTTGTCGTTTCAGTCACACGAGTACAACCGGTACCAGCTGGCCACTCAACTGAATAGTTACATGAATCAGAGTCATGAGAATGACCGTCATGGAACTGACAGTCAAGACGATAGTAACCACTACTATGACAACAACTATCCTAGCAATCGCAACAGAAGTTCCGGCCACGGACGTGATCAGAGATACAAAGGATCAGTATTCCAACCGATCTGCCAATTATGGCATAATAACCTAATATTTGTAGTTCTATTCGTTTCACATCTCGAGACACATGTCAAGACACCAGTCAAGACACATGTCATGCTTATATTTCCCAAGACACGAGTCAAGACACATTACTCACGTCCAATTCTAGAACATCCTTAAGAAATTCAGGGTACCCTCCAAAGGGTATATCCATGTTGTTGTTCCATGTATTAATCAGGCCACAAGAATTTCAGTACCAGCACCGGCATATCAGTGAGATCTGTCACGATTGTTCGTTGATACTTTCCTTTCTTGCACCTATATTTCATATATTCATGACCATAAAGGACGTCATTCGTATCCCCCATGTATACGAAGATTTTCCTTTAGCCTAATGATGAGATCCAAGCTGCTAACTCATTACCTCGGACATATGCGAGTTGAATTTAATCCTAATTATGTACTACGAAGAGCACACCCTCCTACGAGTCATGATTTTGTACAGAAATATTCAGGCTCCTGAATAAATTCAGCATGGTTTTCCATCAGGAAAATTTGTACAAATTATCTATGCTTTCCAAGCACGTGCTTTGTTAGCTATGACTGCTAAAATTTTCTAGCTGTCAGTTAAGACATGACCACTGAAGTTCCTTTTACGCATAACCAGACGAGTATTCCAAAATCTTTCCATACATTCCAGAAGAACCTTCAAGGACAAGGACGGTAACATGAGATTATGTGTCGACTACCGTCGATTTAAAACAAATCACCATTCATAACCGTTATTCTCCTCCACATATTGACAACATGTCCAATCGACTTGAGGGTGTCAAACACTTTTCCAAGATTGGATTCATGATCATGCTGCCAACCGTGACGAGTGAAAGAGCAGGACATTTCCATGAATACTATTCGTACACGACTCGGTCAGACTAGATTCACGATTTTGTATTAGTCTAATAGATGCCCAGCAACATTATGGACTTAATAAATTGAGTTTCCATGAACTCTTAAATAAATTTATCAGTGTTTTCATCAAGGATAACCTGAATTTCTCTAAGTCTAGAGAAGAGCAGGAAGACCATTTTTGCACTATGTTGCAAATTCTACGACAAGAGAAATTTCACCCTGAAATTTTCCAATATAAATTTTGGTTGATTACAGTGACACGCTAAATTCCATGGATTCGCACGGTTAATCTTACCATGACTCAGCTTATGCGCAAAGGTGAGAACCCTACACTACATTAGGTGTTCCAGAAAATCCTACGCTAAGAGAAGTCTAATTTCAGAGACTCATAGTTCCGTAAATTTCTATGTATAAAGTTTCTACGAAGCAAGATATAGTTACGTTCATATCTAAGTACCTGACATACCAACATGCTAAGATAGAACACCAACTGTCTGGGATGTTTATCCACCATCAGAATTGTGATTAAAAAAATGGGACAAGATTCCCACGGATTTTGGTTACCAGATTAACGCAAACTCAGAAGAAACAAAATGCTATATGGGTTATTGCCAACAGTTTGATCAAGTCTGCAGAATCCTTACATCCGCAAGGATTTTAGAACCGACAGATTGATCGGACATGTTCCAACCAAGGCTCATCTGATCACTTGGTAATCCATCAGCTATCGGGTCAGACAAAGGTTCACATTTGTGCTCCTTATTTATGTTCACGTTCTTGTTCTAATTTCACGACTTGCTTGCACACTCACGTTCATGACACTATTCATGTTCATGATCGTATCTTGGCTTATGATTTTATGTTCATCTTCGTTCTGGGAAGTTTTGTAACAACTTGAGAGACCAGACTCAAGTTTAGTATAACTGCCTGTCCTCAGATAGACGTTTCACGTCACATTCCACGTCTCACCTTATAGAGTTTGGCATTACCGCCGTTATATTCCATGTTCACGACATGTTTCACATGTCATGTTCATTCCACGTTTCTCATATCACGTTCACGATATGTTACACGTATCATTGTTCACGATATGTTTCACATGTCATGTTTATTCCACGTTTCGGATATCACGTTCACGATATGTTACATGTATCATGGATCACGATATGTTTACTCATACTACACTCACCATATCTCCACGTATCACGTTCAAAATTTTTCACGTATCACGTTAAATTCACGTACTACGTTTCTATATGTCTCGCGCATCGTTGCTAATTATCAGTTAAGTTAGATTGTTTTGCACCATAACGTTTCAGTTACTCTTGCACGTTAATTCTTATTCCCTCGATCAAATTCAGGGGATCTATCTTACGTTGATAACCATGAACTCTTCGTGTTTTCAAGTCAAGGTCAGGAGGACCAATATTTATCATTTGCGTCAAGATCTTGTGGAAGAACCGTTCCGAGAGGGAAGCCACTTGGAAACGGAGGAGTCCATCTGGATTGTATCCTCTCATCCTTCCATAATCAAGTAAGACTCTATCAGTCACGTCATGTCCCACGTCCTTTTAAGCTATGTCACGTTTCACGTCACCTTCATTTCCTTTTAACTTGCATACCCTTCCAGTTTGAGTAGGGTATGTTACGCTTCTAGTTACATTATCTATAATTCGGGGACGAATTATTCTTTTTAGGGGGGAAGAGTTGTAAAACCCGCATGCTTTTACCATGAACAGTACACTTATGATCGTACGTACAGGATTAAAACTTTCCTTATATAACATGAAAACGTATCACGAATATTAACTTCTAGAATTACGTACGTGTTATTACACGATAATAATTACGTACGTATTAATACACGATAATTATTAACGATGACGAATAAATCACGAACACGTAATCACGAACATCTAACATGATTTTCGCGTAAATTAAATAGACGCGACGAGTAATTACGTATATTAATTACGTACGGTAATAATTACGTACGTTATAATTATTACTAATCTATGACACGAATTTACAAGATAATAAATCACGTTATTATATCACGCGAGACGAATATTTAAAACGAATATTATTACGTACATAGTATTTACGTTTTACACGTATAAGAGTAACCACGAGAAAATTCACGACATTTAAACTCGATCCTACTCGATTATATTTAAAGTCACAAAACTAAGGAATGGGTGTTTTGGGGCCTACTGGGCTGCGGCATAAACAAAACAAGGGTTATGGGCTTTTGGCCCAACCCGACTTACAAATCAACACACAAAAAAGAACAAAACCGGGTTCTCTCTTTTCATTCCAACAAACAGACAACAACATTAGGGTTTACACCCTTGGTGTGGCCGTCGGATGTAGAGCAAGAACCAAGGGGTTTCGGCTTAGTTTTCTTCAAGAAAAATCGTGTGTGTTCGTCTCTCTTATCACCAGCCCCATAACGATAACCATCTACTCTCTCTTTAATTCAGTTTATACCACGGGTTTATTGGGTTTTTAAGATCTACATGGATAAAAACATAGAGTAATCATGAATAAAACGTAGTAGGGGGTCGGGTCTGATTGGGTTTTGGTTCGGCTTGCACCAAACCGAGAGTATATGACTCTCGGTGGTGGTTTTCTTTCGAACTGCTACAAACCAAACAACCACGGTGGGCTTTTTGCTCCATCAGCCGCAACCCTGCAGCCAGTAGGGGTGCGTTTGGCCTACCAGTGGCAACGGCAGAAGGGGTGTTTGTTCTGGCAGTGGGAACCGAGAGCTTATGCTCTCGGTGGGAGTTTTAAACGAGCAGGGGGAACCGGCTACTGCAGGTGGCAGTAACACAACTGCCAGGGGGAAAACTGGCAGTTAAAGGGGTGTTTGGTTTTTGATTTAAAACAGACTTAAGGGTATGTTTGGCTGAAAGTTTAAGAAAAATAAAAGATGCTTGATTTATAAATTTTGCAAGTCTTACATTTTTACAAGTTATAGATTGTTACAAGTATATTTTTACATGATTAATTAAATTAAATTAAGCATGACTGATAATTAATTTAATTTAAATCATGGACTTAGGTTATAGTTATTTTTAATAAATAACACATGTATTTAACCTAAGTATTTTTACCCCTTTAATTTGACGATAGTTATTAATTAATTATTTAAAACATGCATTATAATTAATGAATAAAACATGACTTAGGTTATAAATAATCAATTTATAATACATGATTTTAACCTTAATGTTTTATTATTTATTTGAGATTATAGTAATTAATTAATTGTTAAAACATGACATGTAATTAATTAATTATCATGACTTAGGTTATATTAATATAATTATTAATACATGTTTTAACCTAAGTATTTTATTCACTTAATTTAATTAAATCATGTTTATATTTAATTAAATCTTATAATATATAGTTTATTAATTTTACATGTATTAATTAATAAACTATACTATTTAATCACATGACTTAGAATATTAATCAGTAAAACTTAAGCTTATCCTTTTTAGCTTAATAATCTAGCTTATTTCTATTTATGGAAACTTTCTATTTTTAGAAACTTATATATTTTAAGCAGCTAATCTATTTATGGAAACTTTCTATTTTTAGAAACTTATCTATTTTAAGTAGTAAATCTATTTTTGGAAAGTTTTTATTTTTGGAAACATTCTATTTTAAGAAACCTGCTATTTTTAGAAAGTTACTTTTTATTACACAACAAGTATAATAATACAAGAAATACAAGTAATACTTAATCATAATATACAGAATACACGATAAACACAGTATAACGTTAAAATCAGTAAAACAAGACATGAACATATAAAACAAGTTAAAACATGATATAAAACCAGTTACGTACTCAGAAATCAAAATACTTATACATGTATCCTAAGTATGTAGCATTAGTGAGATCGAAGTAGGACTCTCTTCTGTTCGTCTTCTTCGTTCACTGGACTTAAGGTACGGATTCTCCGTCCTTTCAGTATGGACATTCTTCCTTATTAGGATTTCCCGTATGCAGCCAACTGTTTTCCCCAGTATATGTTTTATATGTTTTGATTGCTTATGTTTAATTAGATACCTAAAGCCATATACATGCATGATTAGTTTCAGCTAGTTATGGAGGTACCATAACCATAACACTGGAGGCACCAGTGTTATGACTCCACCACGACGGAGTGATAGCTCGTGGCGTCCCTTCAGCTTTTGGCCATATTATTATTATCAGGTGGGGCGTATGGGTGCATCCTAGTTTACATGTTTTCAGCAGATTATTCAGGTAAATGTGGTGTATGCCTTGCATCCTTCACAAGGAGTTGATCCCTCCTACCCAAACAGTTATATTAATTAGAGGCAGCCCCTCTAATTGCATGACGAGGTCACCCCACCAAGTATTCATGCACGTTGATATTTCATGACCTATATTGGCTAATGGTAAACATGTTAAACAGTTTTATAAGATAAACATAAGGCTTTTCAAACTATAAGACCAGTTTTATTAAGTTATTACCAGGTTTTCCAGGACTTATTCTTTTCCGCTGCTACATGTTTTACATGCTTATATTATTCATTCCATGCTTGTGTATCCGTGCACTGAGCGTTATGCTCAGCCGTTACTTTCCTTTCCATGTCCCAAAACGGCAGGTACCCAAGGATAGACTCGAGCATTTAGAGGACATGCATAGGATGGAAGCTGCCATAGACTTCTTCTCCTGTTGCATTCATATACTTATGCTTGTTTAGTCTTTCATTCATTTCTTTTACTTTATTATGTTTTGGGCTTATGTTTGGGAACCGATGTTTTATTCTGGTTTTCCCTATGGCCACACTATCGAGTTATCTTCGGTGATGTTAAATCTCCGGTACATACACCGTGGTTTTGTGTCAGGGAGGTCAATACAAATTATTTCATCTATGGAGGCGCGTGCTTTATTATCACACGGCTGTCAGGCAGTGGCGGAGCCAGAAATTTAGAGCGCGGGGGGCAAATTTTTTTTACCGATGCGATACTACTTAAAAAAACTTCATCAAAACATGTTACAACTATCTAACGAGCAACAAAAATAGGCAAAGACCAAGTACTCTTAGGCAAGAATCAAATATGTTGAGAAATAAACCAAAGAAAAAACGCTTTTGAAAGATAACAACCTTTTAAAATAGTTAAAAAGTTTGTAAGTGAAAAAACATTGTCTAAAAGATAGATCAAATAAAAAGAGTTAAACAAAGACATGGTACTTTAGTGGGCCAATTTGTTTTTCTAAACGACTATGTGAAGTACATTAAAATATAAAGGATTAAATAATTATTTTACATATTTCAAGATGAAACTTCATCTTCATCATCTGCCATTAAAACTTCACCAACAAAAACTCAAGAAAAAATCATCAAAACCAAAACAGTTCTTTCTTTGCTTTTTCTTTAATCCGGTTGGGGGCATTTTCAATTTTTAGTTGAGGGCATCACGATAAAAGTTCATAAATTACCATTAAAGGATGTGATTTTTCAAGAAGTTGTTGGGGGCAGTTGTCCCCTATGCTGGGAATGGCTCCGCCCCTGCTATCAGGGCTTCATAGCCAATATTCATGACATTACTGCCGAGTCTCCATCGATCCAAGATCAGCCAAGTGTGTCAGCATTTCCTGAAATCTTTCCAGACAAACTTCCGGGCATACCACCTGTTCGTGAAGTCGAGTTTGAAATTGAGTTCATCCCAGGTGCAGAGCCAATTTCTAAGGCTCCTTATCGCATGGCTCCTATAGAGCTTAAAGAACTAAAAGATCAGCTGCTGGAACTTCTGGAGCGAGGTTTCATCTGTCCCAGTGCATCGCCATGGGGTGCACCGGTACTGTTCGTGAAGAAGAAAGACGGAAGCATGCGATTGTGTATAGACTATCGTGAGCTGAACAAGATCACGATCAGGAATCGTTATCCTTTGCCGTGAATTGATGACCTTTTCGATGAACTTTAGGGCGCCAAGTATTTTTCCAAAATCGATCTAAGGTCCGGCTACCATCAGTTACGGGTCAAGGAGCATGATATCTCTAAGACTGCTTTTCGTACACGTTATGGACACTACGAGTTTGTAGTCATGCCATTCGGACTCACTAATTCTCTAGTTGTCTTCATGGATTTGATGAACTGTGTCTTCCATGAGATCCTAGACAAGTTCGTTATCGTGTTCATTGATGACATCCTGATTTTCTCCAAATCCAAGGAGGAACATGAGGAACACCTTCGTATAGTCTTCAAGATTCTTCGTCAGAAGCAGTTGTATGCCAAGTTCTCCAAATGTGAGTTATGGTTAAGCAAGGTGGCATTTCTGGGCCACATTATATCTGTAGAGGGGATCACTATGGATCCTGCAAAGGATGAAGCTATCACCAAATGGTCAAGACCTACATCTGCAACTGAGGTCAGAAGTTTTCTGGGTTTAGCTGGCTACTACCGCAGGTTTGTAGAGAACTTTTCACAGTTAGCCTTACCTTTGACTAAGCTAATGAGGAAAGGAGAGAAATTCGCCTGGACGGAAGAGCGAGGGAAGAGCTTTGAATATCTTAAGCAGAAGTTAGTGATTGCACCCATTCTTACTCTCCCATCTGGTTCAGGTGGATTTCAGATTTATAGTGATGCTTCAGGAAAGGGTCTAGGCTGTGTTCTCATGCAACATGGGAAGTTTATTGCATACGCATCACGACAGCTGAAACCTTATGAAGAAAACTATCCCACTCACGATTTAGAGCTTGCAGCAGTTGTTTTCGTGTTGAAGATCTGGAGACATTATTTGTATGGTGAATCATGTGACATATTCACCGATCACAAATGTCTCATGTACATCTTCACCCAGAAGGAATTGAAAATGAGACAGAGGAGATGGTTAGAGCTATTGAAGGACTACGACACCAACATTCAGTACCATCCTGGTAAGGAGAATGTGGTGGCAGATGCTCTAAGCAGAAGGTCGGCTATGATTGCTGGCATCTGGATTGCAAAGGAGATCATCCGTGACCTAGAGATAACTGATATTGAGTTTTTTGTACGAGGACAACACGGTTACTGGGCTAATCTTAGAGTGGAACCAGACTTACATTCTAGGATCAAGGAAGCTCAGAAGGATGATGGTGAGATTTGGGCTATCATTCAAAACCTTGATCAGCAGACGGAGTTTCGTGTTGACAATGACGGTATCTTATGGCAGGGCACTAGACTAGTGGTTCCTGATGACTCTACACTCAGGGAAGCTGTGCTGACTGAAGCTCACAACTCTCCATTTACCATACATCCTGGTTCTACCAAGATGTACCACGACATCAAGCAACACTTTGGTGAAGTGGTATGAAGCAGGATCTTGCCACCTTCGTTTCTAAATGTATAAGCTGCCAACAAGTTAAGATCGAACACCAACGAGCTAGTGGTTTACTACAACCACTAGATATTCCAGTATGGAAGTGGGACAAAATCGCCATGGATTTTGTTACTGGTCTTCCTATAACTCAGAAGAAGAACGACGCTATCTAGGTTATTGTCGATAGGTTGACTAAATCTGCTCATTTTCTGTTGATCCGCAAGGAGCATCCAGTCAGCAAATTAGCAGACACTTTTCAGAAGGAGATCATGAGACTGCATGGTACTCCATCAGAAATCATCTCTGACAGAGATCCCCGTTTCACATCGCGTTTCTGGCAGAGTCTACAGAAAGCTTGGGGCACCAGACTTAAGCTCAACACTGCCTTTCATCCTCAGACCGACGGACAGTCGGAACGTACCATTCTGACATTAGAGGACATGATGCGGGCGTGTGCTCTAGAGTAGTCAGGAAGCTAGGATGATTATATATTCCTAGTAGAGTTTGCATACAACAACAGCTGGCACGCTAGCATCAAGTGTGCTCCTTTTGAGATGTTGTATGGTAGGAAGTGTCGTGCCCCAATCTGCTGGGATCAGGTGGGAGAACGACTTCTTGAGGGTCCAGAGATGATTAAGGTGACTAATGAGAAGGTCTTCGTCGCCAAGGCGAAGCTTCAGGAAGCTCGTGATCGTCAGAAGAGCTATGCTGATAAACGTCGTAGAGATGTATCTTTCAACGTAGGTGACCACGTTTTCCTCAAGGTATCACCTGCACGAGGAATTAAACTTTTTGGAATCAGAGGGAAGCTCAGTTCTCGCTTCATCAGACCGTTCGACATCATAGAATGCGTTGGTGAAGTGTCATATCGTTTAGCGTTAACGCCTCAGCTATCACACGTTCACAACATGTTCCATGTGTCCTTACTCAGAGGATACAACTATCATCTGGTTCATGTTGTCCAGTATCTACTTGAGCAGATTCGAGAGGATCTTTCATATGTCGAAGAACCTGAGAGAGTTCTTGAACGACAAGATCGTGTCATGAGGAGGAAGGCGACCCCTTTCGTCAAAATCCTCTGGAGAGATCATCCTGAGCGGGAAGCCACTTGGGAGACGGAGGAGTCTATACAAACTTCTTACCCTCATTTCCAGTTCTAATTCGGGTATGTTTTCTTTCAGTTATGTTTTCTCCAATTCGAGGACGAATTGTTCTTTTAGAGGGGAAGAGTTGTAAAACCCGCATTTAAAATACCATGAACAGTGCACATGAACAGTGAACATCTAAAAATACGGTAAAATTAAAACTTTCCATTTATAATATACTTCTCGTAAAACGATATTTAATAACATGTAATTACGTATATATATTATAAATGTGTTAAGTACACGACATATAAAAGTCACGATAATTAAACATGAACGTACACGTAAATAAGTTAGCTCGGGAAAACTACGGGTTTCCCCGTGGGCTCCCTATGTGCCGCGGATAAGACAAGAGAAAAGGAACAGATCGGCTTTGGCCCATGACCCAACTTAAAACCCATAATAACAAAACTCCAGGAAAACTTAATCATAATTTAGGTTTACAGAAAAAGTTCTCCCTTGCCTCCCTTTGCCTCTCTTGCCGCCGGCCACCTCAAACCACAAGGATAAACCAGACGATTTTTGTTACTTAATTATTGTGTGTACATGATCGTGATCTTAATTCTTTCTTCCACGTGTTCGGTAAATCAAAAACCTTTTCTTTTTCATTTAATTCTTATTGAATTCATGTTCTTATTTAATCAATCTTAAAAACAAGTAAATAAAACATGTGGGATTAATTAAATTATGATTTAAGGGGTGTTTGGTGTTGCTTTGGTTCGACCGAGACCCAAGCCGAGAGCCTTAAGGCTCTCGGTGGTGTTGTTTTGCCCACCAGAGACCTCATGGTCTCGGTGTGGGGTTCGTGTGATCGAACCCAGGCCAAGGGATCTCGACCGCGAGTCGGGGGTAGGGTTTTGGTTTGGATCGAGTGCCAACCGAGACCTATAGGGTCTCGGTGGGGCTTTTTGGCTAACAGTGGGAACCGAAAAAGCAAGTAAGGGGAACCGGGTTGAACCGGTGTGAACCGGTGTCCAACTGGTGTGAACCGGGCTGCCATAGCTCGGTAGTGTGAACCGTGAGCCACCAGTGGCAATCGGCTAGCCGGTCTTGCCACTGGTAGGGTGTTTGGCTCCGCTTATATGTGACCCCGGGTTTCGGGATCGGGTTAATTTTTAAAACACGGGTTCGGGATTCGGGAAAAATATTAAAATAAAAAAATATGTTTAATTAAATTAATTACTAGACTTTTAATTTAATTAAATTCATGACTTAGGTTAAATATTAAAATTAATATTTCATGTATAACCTAAAGTATTTTACTTAGCTTAATTTAATTAAAACATGTATTTTTAATTAAATTCTTATAATGTATGGTTTAATTAAATTAACCAAGTTAACTAATTAATAAGCTATAACCATGACTTGTATTATACTAATTAAACTTTACTTATTATTAATAATCCATCTTATTTCTAATTATGGAAACTTACTATTTTTGGAAACTTTCTATTTTTAGAGACTTACTATTTATGGAAACCTGCTATTTTTAGTATTACAATACAAGTATTATAATACACTATTACATGAATAATTTACAACAGAACATCAACATAACTACAGATAACATAGTAACACACTAAAACATGACATAATAACTATAACAAGCTAATAACACAGAACCAATAAAACACATGTAATTCAGAAAACTCATACATGTTCCCATTCTTATGTAGTATTATCCGTCAAGGCGAAGTAGTTTATTCAGCGTTTCCATTAGCTTCTACTGGACACAAGGTATAAATTTCCCGTCTTTCAATAAGGACAACCTCTTCCTTTATTAGGATTTCCCGTATGAAGCCAACTGTTTTCCCCAGTAGTTACAGATTAAATGCTTATGTTTTATTAGTTTCCTTAGCCATATACATGCATGACCAGTTTCACCTAGTTATAGAGGTACCATAACCATAACACTTGAGGCACTAGTGTTATGACTTCACCACAACGGAGTGATAGCTCGTGGCGTCCCTTTTAGTTATTTAGCTGTTATTATATTATTATTATCATTTGGGGAGTATGGGTGCATCCTAGGTTCAATTTCAGTCAAGATTTCATGGTAAATGTGGTGTGTGCTTTGCATCCTTCACAAGGAGCTGATCTCTCCTACCCATTACCAATTAATTAGAGGCATCCCCTCTAATTTGCATGATGAGGTCACCCCTCCAAGTATTCATGCACGTTGTTGACCTCATGACCTATATTGACTTTTGGTAATTGAACTAATACAGATTTTCAAAGTAACATAAGCTATGTTTTCAGAACTAAAACCAGTAAACATGACATACAACTAGGTTTTCCCAGGACTTATTCATTTCTGCTGCAATTCATGCTTTATATTCTTTCATTCCTTTATGTCTTTACGGTATGTTATATATCCGTGCACTGAGTGTTATGCTCAGCCATTTTCCATTTCCATGTTCCCCAAACGGCAAGTACCCAAGGTCGCAAGTAGGATCTCCAGAGTATGTGCATTCGGATGGAAGCTATCCGGCCTCTTTTACTTTATGCATTTATTACTACTTTTCATACTTTACTTTATTTGGACATTGTTTAGTCCTTTCATTTACAGTACTTAATATTGCTTGTGTGTGAGTTACTTAGAATACCGATGTTTGATTCTGGTATTTCTATTTATGGTCATGAATGTTTAGACATTTGCCTTGCATGCTTTGATGACACGCCATAATTTACTGTAACATTCCATCTTAACAAATGGGGTGTTACACTTATCGTACCTACTTATCCCCTATCTAAGTCCTATATATTTCTTCCAAACCTTCAGCTCTTTCAACGTATAAGCAATCGCCTTTCTTCGCTGTCCTCACTCGCATCCTAATCCTTGCTCCACGTATCGTCATGCTTTGTGAATTCGTCTAGTCCTTTTGATAATGCCAAAATCGACTCATCACCTACGCTAGTTCTTTAGCCTCCAAAACGCTTCCTCATCTTGCTTCGCTTCAACCTTGTTGGTCCCAACTAAGTAACTTCAAACCCAACTCCCAATTCTTCCCACACTTTCTCTCTGACTTCGAGTAGATCAAGATGTCGTTGGTACGTACGATGACAACTTGTCTATATACGGTCGTGCACACTCGTTAATAATTACCAGGGTACTTATATAATATACATAGTACTATGTACACGCCAACACATAACCATAAGCACTCCCAACATATACTATACACGCATGTATTAACTCTCTTTCATGCAATCATACTTAGGAATCCATTAAAGTTGTGGTACTTGTATAACTATGTTGGACACCATACTTATATGAGTCCCCTTTCACCAATGTACTCCCTCCTATGATGACACTTATAAGAATTAATACTACACATAACACATCAGTCTACCAGCTCAAATAATCACATAGATCCTACAACTATATAAGCACATAACCACAACATAAAATAAGATCCAAAATTCCATGTATTAAAATAACATAGCCAATGCATGAAACACATAAACTCGTAATCCAACTGAAACAACGTAGACAAATTCAAAATGTATGAAGAACATGAAGCATAATCAAACAAAATCTAAAAATGACTAGTGTATACGATTATGGTTCAACCCGCACTAGTCAAAACTCGAAAAGAAAATAACATGTAGCTAAGTATGAACCATAGTAGTTAATAACTTAACAAACATCGCAAAAATAACATCCAAACACATCAGTTATTATAAAATGCACACATACTCCTATGACACCTATATGCAGGGACCCTTAAGCTATAGACTAGGCTACGCGACTAGGCAACCTAGTTCTCTATGACCTGGCTCTGATACCATTTTTTCACATCCCACCATGGCGGAATAGGGCGCGACGTATGGATATCATCACAACAATAGCGTGTCTATAGAGAGAACTAAATGAAATTGAAATATCATAAATGGTGAAACAAATGTCACGAAAATATCTCAACAATGTAGGAGTCTAGGTAAGTAGGTAAAACGTCCTACCTTTCACCAAAGACAAACAAATAAAAAACATCAAACATATAGGTGTCTAAAATGTATCAGTTATTCAAACAATAAAAAGAAAACTAAGAGGAAAGGGATTCCTCCTAATGCAGTCCTAGCAGCCTCTAGACTCTAGCCACTTCTAACATCATCCTTCATAACTACCTCACCTTAAAACGACACTAATATCTGTCAACATAAAGTTGGTGAGAACATAAGTTTAAGTTATCTAGAACATCATAAAAACTTGACATCCGCTGTAAATAAGTTGAAGAAAAATAAGTTAAAGCAATGGACTATAAAGTGATATTCATGTTACACACAACTACAAACATAACATACCATTAACGATTAAGTACACAAAATAAGAACAAATGCACCTACACCTATCCGAATCTTTCCCATAGCCAGTACGGAATTTGAACCCATATCCCCGTCGAGATATCTTACCTCCGAGGAGACGATGTACATGTACTCATAACATATGTACTCAGAACGCACGCAAAAATGCATAATAGAACATATAACATATCACATAAGTAGGAATATCACATAATAGCACATTAAGTCCACACATTTGGAAAACATATTATCAAGACATCTTAAAGAACATAGTACTAAGACATTTAAAAATAGTACAAATGTCATCTCCATCCCATACTGGAAAAACATTTAAAACATAGTAAAAATGGGACTATGAACTCACCTGATTGAGCTCCTCCAAATATATCACGCACTAGCAAAAAGCTAAACAAATAAAATGCATAACATCAACACATGAACCAATAATTAAAACGTCTCATCAATTTATGATGGAAATCTAACCCTTACCCTCATATTAACTCCATTTATATGCTCTAAGCATCCCAATATCCCTCTCTAACAAGTCTTTAACTTAGTTAAGTTCGATACCTATCCCGTTTACATTTTACCCAAAACAGTCCCGATTTTTAGTCCCCAGATTATGAGCCAAACGCCCACCTAACCATACCTATGCTTTCTGTAAAGAAAACCTATGACCTTACATGTGTTATCTAACTCCTTTACTTTTCCCCAACCTTAAAGCTACTGTTAAGGCCTCGATATACATGTATATACGTTTGTCTATTCAGATTTTACTGATTTTGAACATATAAAAAGTTTGATATGATCAGAGGGTCTTCCACTATCCCAATTGCTTAGCCCTCTATCAGATCTCTTATATAACATATAAAATAACTATCATATTCTTTTCAAGGTCTTATTGTACTCCTAAGTACCGTAACCATCTTAAAACATTAATTTAAGTCTGACTGATTTCAAAACTATTTTGACCTCCGACTGTTGTAACCTGTTTTTGATCCACTTACCTACCTCCAATTTAGTAATCGTTTCTTGCATTCAAAATCCAACTCAAATACCTTTTCAGAGGTACTTTGATCGCATCTTGAATGTTCCTAGATCTCTAGATATGATCAAAACAGTAGACCTAAAATTCTGCCCAAGTTTTAATTACAAATTTAATTAAACTAACCTAATTAATTACCCATAACTTAATTAATTATAAGCCCTAATTTACCTAATCATTATCATCTCATTAAATTACAGATTTTAACATAAACCCAAACCTAGATCTAGGGGTGGAAATTTCAGACCCGACACGAAACTCGATCTGAAACCGACACAAAAATTAATAGGTTCAGGTTGAATATATTGAATCTTAGGTCAGGTTTAGGTCGGCCTATCTGACCCATTTATTAAACAGGTTAGGTTTGGGTTCGAAAAAATTAAGCAGGTCGACCCGACAATTCGTTTAAGAGTTTTTTCCTTATATTAAAAATGATTAATATTTTACCATACGTGTTTACTAGGTTGAACATACCGAACATAAACACATTTAACATGTTTAACACGTCTAATGTGCCAACTTTTATATATATAACTAGTTAAATGGATCAACATATAAACCTGTTTAACATATTCAACCCATGTAACATATTTAACGTCAACCCAAATATATATATGGGTTAAATGGGTTAGGTTCGGGTTATGTGTAAACGGGTTAGGGTTGATATAACTGACCCGATTATTTAAATGGGTTAGGTTTGGGTTGGGATTTTCTGACCCGCCAACCTGACAACCCGAACCCGACACAAATTGCCACCCTTAACTAGATCCATCATATTTTGATTAATAACGAACTAAAAACACTTTAATTAAAAAGGGTTTTAAAGATTTTACCTTTGAATTTTTGAAAGAAGAAAAAATTAATGAAGAACCCTAAAACCACCATTGATACCGACTTGAAGGTGATCTCCAGGGGTTTTATGAAGTGTTTTGGTGATTAAAAAGTCTTTATATAGTTTCCTAACAAGTCCTTGGCCCATTATAAAATCCCGGTTCTCCTTTTTCCTTTTTTTCCCTTTTCATATATATATATATATATATATATATATATATATATATATATATATATATATATATATATATATATATATATATATATTCTTCTTTTTATTACTTATTAATATATTATTAATAATACCTTAAGTTACCTTAATTTATTTCAGCCCTTAAGACCTCCAAAACCTCAAAACCGTAAAACTAGTCAGTTTTACGCGTATACCGTAAAGACGTAAAAATATACATTTTATAAACACTCTTGAAATAAGAAATAAACTAAATAACTAAGTCCTAAATGACTTAAATCATCCCGAAAAATATTTCCATGACTAATTACCTTATCCGAGACCTCAAAATGCTAAACCCAAAATCATAAAAATACAATTTACTATAATACATATACGTACACATAAAATATTATAATAACGCCATATACTATCATAGCTACGTCCAAGTGAACAAATGAGCACGAACTAACCCCATCATATATCATATAATGTACAATGCACTACATGTACGATGTCTAACATCTAGTCAAAGGCTCAAATATTAACATATTGCACATACACGCACACTAAGAACAAAATTAAAGTCAAACAATCGTAAGTGACAAACTCCAAAATCTAGGGTTGTCACATCACTCCCTCCTAATAGATATCTCGTCCTCAAGATTTACTCCTTAGGACCGTCATTACAAATAGACGAGGATACTTGTTCCTTATAAATTCCTCTCATTCCCACGCGAACTCTAGTCCACGTTCCAAATTCCATCTAAACTTACTATCAGAGCCAGTCAATGGAATAAAGCTTTGGTCAAAATTCAAAAGAATGTGTGCACCAGAAGAAGAAGAAGATCCTTTTTGGAAGGATCTTGAGGATGATATCAGTGGACTTCAATGGCGTTTGTATTCAGCTGTTGGTGTGTATTATTTGAGCTCTACAAAGTTTGCTGAGTATCTTCTTGTAGATGCTGAGTATCCCATGTCCAAAGAAGTTTTGGACAAGATGAAGACAACACAGCTGGAGATTGACTATTCAAGTGACGTGGCCAAAGATTTGATTAGGCATGTTTATTACCAATATGATAAGATTTGTAAGATTCCTTCTAGTTCTTAATTTTTATTCAGAAACTTGATTACTAGAGTAGATATCAAGTTTAGGGGGTTGGGAATAAAATGTAGCCAGTACACTTGGACGCTAACAAGAAGAAAACAAGCGTTGATAAGAAGAAAACAAGCGTTGACAGATCAAGCGTTGACAGGAATAAGTCAAGCGTTGATAGGTTGAATGTTGGAAATACGTTTTACGCATTTAGAAAGTCTCGGTCACTCCAACCATGTAGTTATAGGCTCGTAGTTAAGTTAAGTGTTATTTATTACATAGCCCGACCCATGAGCATGTTCATGGGCCGGAAGCCCAAGTCCTTTAAGGACTTGGGGTATTTAAACCTCTTTCCACCATGGAAAGAGGTGTTGGTTGTTTTATTCTCTCATTTCAATATATGTGTTTTCTTTCATTTCTCTCTCTAACTCTCTCTCTCTAGAAAAACATCAACCCCCTTGTTTCACAAGATTATCATTGTTCTACAATTGGTATCAAGAGCATGGGATGAGATAAAGGCTTGTTTTTTGTGTTGAGTTGTGTATTTACATTCGTAGATTACAAACTAGCTTTTTGGCCGAAATATTCAAATTTTTTTACGTTTGATCGTAGTGATAAGTAGTGTAACATAGGAATTTGGGCTTAAACGTGTTCTTGGTATCTTGGTTTTCATTAAAACTTCAGATTTCTTGGATCAAAAGTGCAAAAAAGTGTGTTTTTCTACATTCCGAAATTTCAGCAGAAGCATCCATCGGAAAGTACAAAAGGTACTTGGGCCTCCATCGCAATTACTTAACCATCGGAAAGGGTTAGGTTACTACTTTGCGATCGTTGGATTTTTATTACTTATTCCGATCTGAATCATTCCGATAGCTATTGCGATCTGAGATTCCGACGGGTATAAGGAAGGTGTGTTAAGTCGTTACTCTGCTCAAATTTTGTAAACCACTTTGCGATCTAGATCATTCCGATAGATATTGCGATCTGAAGCATTCCGATAGACATCGCATTGCGATCTAGGCATTCCGATAGACATCGCATTGCGATCTAGGCATTCCGATACCATCATCATTGCTACAAGGTTACATTGCGATCTAAAATCATTACGATCTGAACTGATTCCGATAGTAAGACTTTCCGATCTAGGTATTCCGACAGAAAGAACATTGCGACAGAACTGGTTTTAGATACTTAGTGGATTTTCTTCTATTTGGCATTTAATTTGGTAATTTGGAAACGTTCAAAAGCTAATACTACAACAAGATAACAACATCTTTTAGTTAACAACACAAAAACTCATAACTTTATTTCATTGTTCGATCATCTTTGATAATCTTATTCAAGGGATCACAAAATGAATTCACATTCATTTATGCCAACTATGACTTCACTCACCGATATATCGATCATTTCGGGTACCGATACTCGCCCGCCTTTGCTCATCAAAGACTTATTTGAATCATGGCAAAGTCGAATGAGAACATACATCATGGGCAAACAAAGTGGTCGACTTATGCTAGAATCAATTGACAGAGGTCCATTAGATTGGGGAGAGGTTACCATCAACAATGTGACAAGGCCAAGGCAGTATCATGAGTTAACCGATGCCAACAAAGCTATTGTAGATGCCGATGAAAGGGCTGTTCAGACAATTCTTCAAGCCCTTCCACCTGATATCTTCAGAATGGTGAGTGAACATAAAGTGGCCAAGGATCTTTGGGATCGACTTGCGGTTTTGCTACAAGGGACATCTCTCACTAAGCAAGAACGAGAATGTCAATTATATGATTTGTTTGATAGATTCCAATACATTCCAGGGGAGACTCTCCATGATTTTTACTGGCGTTTTACCACTCTGATGAATGACATGAATGTCTATAATCTAAGGATTGAACAATTCCAGTTAAACACCAAGTTTTTGAACACACTACCCCCTGAATGGAGTCAATATGTGACGGATGTCAAAATAATTCGTGATCTACACAAGTCCAACTTAGATCAACTGTATGCTTTCTTACAACAACATGAGAAGCATGTGATCCAAAACCGAATCTCTCAAGGACCCTATCATGAACCAATGGCATTATTGGCAAATCATCCTACACTATCATATCACAACTCTCCGCTTGCTTTAGGACACAAATCTTTATATCAACCTGTGTATCAAACACCAAGCTTTCCACAGTACTCGATTCTGCCACCACCACCAACATCTTATCACCAACCAGCAACATCATCATCACAAGGAGATTCACACCCATCACCTTATGCTTCACACCAGTATTCACCGTATCAACCTCCCACCAACCCTGTTAGTACCTATCCACAACTCGAGGCTCCTCAACATCATTACTCACATCAAGAAAGTGTTCCAACCAATCAGTTTGTTGCTCAACCAGCATCAGCATTATACTGTGACGATGACATCCCTGTCCCTGAAATTAAACAAGGAGATAGCCCTACTGAAATCCTAGCTCTGTTGTCTGCATTTTTAAGTCAAACTTTGAACAAAAGAGGTTACCGAGGTTCAGCACCAACTAACAATCAGTTAAGGAACTCGTCTAACTCTCGACAACAGGCAACAATTCAGGACGGCAGGGTCATGGTGCAACCACTTCAAGGGAGATCAAATTCATCTACTGCTGGTGCACGTTCATCTAATACTACTGCTACAAGGGCTAACAGCAATGGTAAAATGAAGGTGGTTATTTGCTACAACTGCAAAGGGGAAGGACACATGGCCCGAGAATGCAAGCAGCCTAAGAGGAGAAGGGACGACACATGGTTTAAGGAGAAGATTTACCTGGTGAATGCTCAAGCCCAAGGTCGTGAGCTTGATGAAGAAGAATTGGCATTCCTTGCAGATCCAGGAGTAGCGGAAACTGATCGTCTCACAACAGTCATCACCAACAATGCTGCTTATCAATGTGACGATTTGGATGCATATGACTCGGATTGTGATGATTTTAACACCGCCAAAGCAGCTCTCATGGCAAATCTCTCACTCTATGGGACTGATACCATTGCTGAGGTACCAAATACTGCTACAGATACTAGCATTGTACCTCATCATGTTGAGAAAATGTCGGAGTATTCGGAAGAGCCTCCGGTGGTTAGTAATTCAATCGATGAGACAAACAATGATAGCAATAACATTGCAAGTCCTCAGATTTTGAGTGAACCACAACCGGAAGCTCCTATGACTATTAATTCGTCTGCTCAACCTGATTTGGTTATGGTCCCTGCATCTTTGCTCAGCCAAATGAATAATGCAGTCCGTGAAACCCTTAATGCTAATCAGACTTTATCTGCTGAGCTTGCTTTGCATAAGGACAAGGTTAAAACCTTGGAAATGACTCCTGTGTCCACTACCTTAACCAATCCTGAATTTGATAGGTTTAGGAAAGTTCAAATGGACAATCTGCTTGAAATTGAAAGTTTAAGAGCAAACCTTTCGAATGAGCTTAAAGAAAAAGAGTCAGTCGTCACTAATTTTCAACAACTTCAAACAGATTTTGAAATTCTGGAATCCAAACAGCTTGAAATGGAAATTAAGACGTCTAACAGAATAAAAGAAACGGAACTTAAGCTTTTAAAACAATATGCTGCTTCACATCTAGTACACTTGTTTCATAATTCATTTAAAGAGTTCAACTTATCGCGTCTCATAGACTTACCACCTAACCCGGGTTATGCAAAGCAAGCACTTAACCACAACCCCCGATTGTATGATGCAACAAAGTTAGGTTTGGCATTAAATCCGATAGTGTTCTCAAGTGATTCTATAACACCATATGATGAAAAGCAGTTAAAACTACTTTTGACATATCCTGAATATGATTATGCTTCAATGAATGCAAAAAATGCCACAATAGATCTTAGAACTCGTTTTAATATGAAAAAGAAAACTCTCCAAACATCCACTTTCATGCCGACTAGAGAATGCCTTAGTATAATTCCTACACTTGTCAATTCGGACAAACCAAAGGAAATTCCTAAGAATCTTCCCCCGGTTAGTACGGTAAAGCTCAGCATTGAAGAGATTGGGCAATACCTTACCGATTTTGACAAGGTCATCTTGGAATGTACGACTTCAACGGCTCAAACTGCTGGAGAATGGGCATTCGAACACATGAAATCGGTGTTTGAAGAAGCGATCGTTCCGTTTGTGAACCATATTAAACAAGGAATCTATGATCTAGTGTGTAATTTACAATTTGAACTTGGTGAAGTTCAAAAAGTTTTCAATAACATGGATGATGCTTATGAACAACACTTAATTGAAAAGGAAAAGATTTTATCAGAATATGACTGCTTTTTAGAACATATGGTGTCTCTTGAAGTGATGCAAGTTGTTACTATTCAATATACTCATGAAATTTCATCTACTGTGAATATTTGTGATGATGTGCATAAATCTGTGAATACTAATGAACATGTGAATAGTGTAGAAAATCATTCTTGTCATGAATCCAACGCTGAATTTTTAAAGCTTCAAGATTCATATAATACACTTTCAAAAAGTTTTAACGAGCTTCAACAACACTCTATATCTCTTGAAATTGAGAATCAATCAAAAAATGAAACTCTTTCAAAACTAAATGATGGTGGAAACTCCATTGAGACAAGTGACAAGATGATTCAGATGGTTCAAAATTTAGAAGAAGAGATGATGAGACTTAAGAGAGAATTAGTAGAAACAAAAACGGAACTAGAGGCTGCAGAGGCTCACAATCATGTCCTAGAAACTAGAATTAATTCTATACTAGGCGAGCGTGAACAAGTAAGGCAGGGAGACTCACAAATTTCTGGTTCAATAGAAGAACACCTCGCGTTTAATGCGACAGAGCGAAAGTCTTTAATTGACAGACTGAACAAGAAATGTGAGGAAACCTCTGACCTAAAAATTCAGCTCATAGACAAAAACATGGTTTTGGCCGAGTTAAAGGAGACACTTCTTCTCACCCGACAAGAAGTTGTTAATAACTTAGCTAGCCATTCTGCACCGTCCTCTAGTGCTCCTACAACCAAGTCAGTAGTGCTTTATAAGAATCCGCTCCATAAGAAAAACCCGGTTACCTACGATGACTATATGAAGAACGCAACTAAGCACGTAGATCTGGTTAGGGATATTTTAGATGATCTTTATGCACTAGATCCCTCAAGCAGTTACTACTACACAGCTCATGAATATATTAAGCGTGTTCAATATTGCTTAGCATATTTGCAATATATAGGCAAACCGGGTTCTGCACTACTCACTACTCGACCCATTGCTGTCACCCTATTCAATAAGACTCCAAGAGCAAAACCATCATTGACACTATCAAGTAAGGCACCTTTAAAATCTGTAACTAATGTTCCCTTGGCTTCTACAGGAGTAAAAGTGTCCACTAAGGCTAAAGGATCTCGAGGAAAGAAAGATAGGATCAAGCCTTCCACTAATAGGACTGAGAAGAAGAAAGTAGAAGTGCACCCTAGGAACGTTGTTTCAGTTTTAAATAAAAAGAATCATGTAGCTAAGACAAAAGGTCCTCTTTATGAGTGGAAACCTAAGCAAAGTGTGAATTCTAATGCGAAATGTTGGAATTGTAACGAATGTATGTTTTCTAAGCATCATGATTTATGCCTTATTGATCACGTGAATGAAATGCATGCTATTAAGAACAATCTTGAATGGAAGCCAACAGGTAAGCAATTTACTCAAGTTGGGTGGCAATGGAAACCCACTGGTAGGACCTTTACTGCAAATGGAACTACGTGCCCTTTAACTAGGATCACATCCACGGAAGTTAGGTCTAAGCGTCCTTTAAATAGGAACACTAGCACTAAGAAATGGAAAAAGCGCCCTTTAACTAGGTCTGCCCCCACTAATGTGCCTACCAGTGGTAATGTCCCTAGTCACAAAGTACCTCAGAATACTAGACAACTAGAATCTAAGCCAATCACTAGTAAGAAAATCTGGAAACCTAAAGTTTTGTCTGATAGCAAAGCTAAGATAACTATATCTGTACCTGCTAACTCAGAAGAACAATTAGAATCCGATACATCGTCTGTGTTTGGTAAAATTTTCAGGTCGTCCAAATTATTCTTTGGTATTTGGACTCGGGGTGCTCCAAACATATGACTGGAGACCGCTCGATGCTCAAAAGTTTCGTCAGCAAGTTTCTAGGAACGGTAAAATTCGGCAACGACCATATTGCAAAGATTATGGGTTATGGTGAATATCAAATTGGGAATGTCACGATTTCAAGGGTTTACTATGTAGAGGGACTTGGTCATAATCTATTCTCAGTAGGACAATTCTGCGATTCTAACCTTGAAGTGGCCTTTCGACAACATACTTGCTTCATTCGCGATCTTGCAGGAAATGATTTGTTAAAGGGTTCTCGAGAGGATAATCTATATACTTTGTCTATTCAAAACATGATGGCCGCCTCTCCTGTTTGCTTACTCTCCAAAGCATCTAAGACCAAGTCATGGTTGTGGCATCGTCGGTTATCTCATCTTAACTTTGATGCTATTAACCATTTGGCTAGAAACGAACTTGTTCGTGGTCTTCCGAAACTTAAGTTCGACAAGGATCATTTATGTTCCGCATGTTCATTGGGGAAAAGCACCAAGAAATCTTACAAACCTAAAGCAGAAGACACCAACCAAGAACCACTGTATCTTTTGCACATGGATCTTTGTGGGCCAATGCGTACAGCTAGTGTGAGTGGTAGAAAATACATCCTCGTCATAGTGGATGATTTCTCAAGGTTTACATGGGTAAAGTTTTTAGCATCTAAGGATCAAGCACCAGAGTATATCATTACCTTCTTAAAAATGATCCAAGTCCGTCGGAATGCTACTGTTCACCGCATTCGGACTGATAACGGCACTGAGTTCGTTAATCAGACTCTTCGAACTTATTACGAAAAGGTTGGTATTTCTCATGAAACATCTGTGGCTCGCACTCCACAACAAAATGGTGTCGTTGAAAGACGTAACCGTACACTGATGGAAGCTGCTAGAACTATGTTGATTTATGCGAATGCTCCCTTATTCTTATGGGCAGAAGCAGTGGCAACCGCATGTTATACCCAAAACCGCTCAATCATTCGCAAACGTCATGGTAAAACTCCATATGAGCTTCTTCATGGACATAAACCCGATATTTCCTTTCTTCATGTGTTTGGTGCACTATGCTATCCGAATACAAATAGTGAAAATCTGGGAAAACTTCAACCGAAGGCTGATATTGGAATTTTCATTGGCTATTCACCTGCAAAGAAGGCTTACCGGATTTATAACCGTCGTCTTGGCAAGATTGTAGAAACTTTGGATGTCGATTTTGATGAGCTGACAGCGATGGCTTCTGAGCAACACAGCTCTGAACCCGCATTACACGAGATGGGAACCGGTACAATCAGTTCCGGCTTACTTCCCAACAACCCTACTTCTCCATCATTCATACCACCAACAAGGTCCGAGTGGGATAAGTTATTTCAACCTATGTTTGATGAATTCTTTGATCCACAGAGTAATGATTCTTCAGTACCCGTAGCAGTGGCTCCGATTCCCGTAGTTGTTGCTCAAGATAATGGAAATGAATCCGAGGCAACTACTGTTACTCTTGATCAAGATGTACCATCCCCTACCAATTCTCAAACAACACCTGAATCATCACCCCCACTCGTTCCTAATGATGTTGAAGAGGAATTATATGATCACGATCTGGAATATGCTCACTTACAAGAGCTTCCTTTCTTTGGTTCACACATACCTGATGACCCTACGGGTGCGTCTACCTCAGAGGAAGCTCCTGCAATCGTTCACTCCCGACCACCAAGGATTGAAACTCACAACACTAAATGGACAAAGGATCACCCAATCCGCAATATTATTGGTGACATCGATCGACCAGTCTTAACACGCCATCAACTCCAAGAACATGCATTATATTGCTATTTTGATGCATTTCTGTCAGACACTGAACCTAAAAACTGGCAACAAGCCATGACCAAATCATCATGGATTGAAGCAATGCAAGAGGAACTTAATGAATTCCAACGTCTTGAAGTGTGGGAATTAGTTCTGTTACCCAGCAACGTTGAAATCTTGACACTGTTGTGGGTATACAAGGTCAAGCTTGATGAGTTAGGTAGTGTGCTGAAAAACAAAGCTAGATTGGTCGCTAGAGGTTACAAACAAGCTTTGGGTATCGATTTTGAAGAATCCTTTGCTCCTGTTGCACGATTGGAGGCAATTAGACTATTCCTTGCTTATGCTGCTCACATGAATATGATCGTCTACCAAATGGATGTTAAGACGGCATTTCTTAATGGTGAATTAAGGGAAGATGTCTATGTAAGCCAGCCGAATGGATTCGTCAATTCAGAGTATCCTAATCATGTGTACAAGCTCAAGAAGGCTCTTTACGGGTTGAAACAGGCTCCACGCGCGTGGTATGATCTCTTATCGACGTATCTCATCTCCAAAGGCTTCTCCAAAGGCAAAGTGGACCCCACATTATTCATTCTCAAGGAGGACAACGACATGATACTGGTACAAATTTATGTTGATGATATAATATTTGCTGCTACTAATCAACGTTTGTCTGACCGTTTTGAGAAAATTATGTCCACACGGTTTAAGATGTCAATGATGGGAAAATTTTCATTTTTCTTAGGGTTGCAAATTTCTCAGAATCCCAGAGGCATCTTTATTAATCAATCCAAATTTGCTCTTGAATCCTTAAAGAAATATCACTTTGAAAACTGTGACCCCGTGGATACTCCAATGGTGGAGCGATCCAAGTTAGATGAAGATAAGGAAGGGATAGCTGTCGATCCTAAACTTTACCGTGGAATGATCGGCACCCTTCTCTATCTGACTGCTAGCAGGCCTGATTTGCAATTTGCTATAGGCATGTGTGCCCGGTATCAGGCTCGGCCTACCGAAAAGCACTTACATGTTGTGAAAAGGATCTTTCGGTATCTAAAAGGAACACTTAATCGTGGTCTGTGGTATCCGAAGGATTCTTCTATTGCATTAATTTCATATGCAGATGCAGATTATGCCGGGTGTCAAGATACAAGACGTAGCACTTCTGGCAGTGTGCAACTCCTTGGAGATAGACTTATCAGTTGGGCATCAAAAAGGCAGAAAAGCGCTGCGATATCAAGTACTGAGGCTGAATACATAGCTATGTCCGGTTGTTGTGCTCAAGTTCTTTGGATGAGATCACAATTGACTGACTACGGCCTTGGTTTCAACAAAATCCCGATGTACTGTGATAACAAAAGTGCAATCGCTCTATGCTGCAACTATGTTCAACACTCTCGAGCAAAGCACATTGACATCCGCTACCATTTCATCAAGGAGCAAGTGGAAAATGGAGTGATCGAACTATACTTCGTCAACACTGAGTATCAGCTGGCAGATATATTCACAAAGGCCTTAGATCGAGCACGCATCGAGTTTTTGATCGAAAAGCTAGGCATGAAATCATTTTCACCAGCGACACTTAAGGAGTTGGCAGAAGAGTCTGAAGAATAGTACTGGTAAACTATTCTCGAGTATCCTTTTGATCGTGATCTTGTATATTATAGTATATACTTAAACCATCAAAAGCAAAACACAAAAATATAAAACCAAGAAAAACCATAAAAAATATAAAACCAAGAAAATCCATAAAAAATATAAAATCAAGAAAACCCAAAAATATTTTTCTTTTCAAACTCGGGCATGTCTTTTAGTACGGTAATATTTACGGCTTTAGAAATGTCGATTACTATTGACACGGCGCCATAAATAGAGTCCGTATAAAAGTTGTACAAGTTTTAAAACATGCCCATTATGGCTTGTAGTTATTTCTGACTGCAACCCGCTTTTCATATTAAAGTCACGTATTTCTTTTGAAAACGTTGGCTCACAACGGGAATTAAGTTTCTCGGGCAAGGTTTTACTTTAAAACCTTGTAAGGGGCCAAGTTTACTTAATAACTTGGTCTAACACAAATTCGTGTACGTTTCAGTGCACTTATCTTGTTTAAATAAGAGAAATCTTATTTCCACCAGAATCGTTCTATACAAATCACTTCATCGACAAATGTCCTCATTAATAGTTGTGTCCCTAATATCTTTGATTACTGCTCTTTAATTAGAAAACGGGTCAGGGATTAAGGGGGAGTAAATATTAATTCTTTAAAGTTAACAAATTTGGTCGTTCAACAGGTTTATCAGAAAATATTAGCTACCCATCATCTTCAGTTACGCTATGTGTGCCATGTGTGAATTAAGTATATCCTGGATAGGTCATTAACATTTTGGCGACAAGTATTTGTGTTTGTGTTTGGGAATAAGTTTGTTATGTGCCAAGATAACTTGAACTTTCACTTTAACTTACAAAATAGGGGGACTCGTTTTGCAATTTTGCAATAATGGGAGGGGCTTGAATCAACTTTGACCAAGTCAAAAACAAACCCCCCCCCCCCCTCTCTCTCCTTCCCGTCACATTTGAAACACACACAAAATACACTCTTTTTTCTGCCATTGTTGAAGCACTCAAGATCCACTTCGATCCATTATATCTGGTTGCTTAATCTATCTAGGTACTATATCTATGGTTGAATTCATCTCGTCTTACATGTTTAATCATCATATATCAACACAGAAACCATAGTTTCAAGTTTTTCGATTTAGGGTTTTAATTTTTGCCATGAACATGTATTTTTAAGTGCTGGGATTTGTTAAGAATTCACTTTTACACAATGGTTTCGCTCAGAATCGCTTAAAACGTTGCCTAAAACTCCAGATCGTGAAGTCAAAGATGAGATCGAATCCCTGTCACGGATTTCGATGTAGATTGCGATACATCATTGCGATGCTATCATTGCGATGAATCATTTCGATGATTCGTTGCGATGGGCTATTGCGACGAGTTATTACGATGACTCATTGCGATGCTCATTGCGATGAGTCATTGCGATGGTTCTATTGCGATGGGTCGTTGCGACGAGTCATTCCGATGGTTCGTTGCGACAGGCTCATTGCGATGGCCATTCGTTGGTTCATTGCGATGGTATGTTGCGATGGCACATTCCGATGTGTCATTGCGATGGATTCACACTATGTATTGCGATGGGGTATATTGCGATGATTTCTCAGTTATTCCGATGGAAATGCACAGATTGCGATAGCCTTAGATATTGCGATAGGATGGTATTCCGATGATTGTTTCATTGCGATGGTATGGCTAGGATTCTGATGGTTTGCTACATTGCGATGGAATTAGGTCTCTTATTCTTATGTTATTGCCTTAGGATATACCATGAGTTCGGCCTAGCTTGCACTAATCCTTCTTTAGCTTTTAGTTCTTTAGGGCCATTTAAACGAAACCAAGTGTTGTTGAAATAAGCCAATTTTTATCTCATAAGAATACTTGAACGGTTTCTTATTACAGAAGTTCATCTTATTTAATAAGTTGATTCCTATGTAAACAAAAGAGGTACAAATTTCTTACTCAATGTCTTGGGTTTGTGTTTCCAGGCCATGGCAGACAAAGCTTCATCTTTGTTCAAGCCCACTATCTTTTGGGTTGAGGGTAATCCTACAATTCCTGACGTAGTGGTTGAAACTAAATCAAAACCCACTGAAGTTTTGGTTGAAATCAAACCAAGACCTACTGAGGTGTTAGTAGACATCAAACCTAAACCTACTGAGGTTTTGGTCATGACCACCAAGAAATCCAAATATTGTAAGAACTAAGGCTAGGACGGTATCTCCTTAGAATAAAATTATCACTGGCATTCATGCTATTTTCCTAAGTGCATTGCTATATGTAAGGACCTTGTTCATCTTAAAATTGGCATTGATTGAATATATCTACATATGTTGTGTATATCATTTGTGAATATGTCATCAAAACAGGAAAATGTCAATCACCGAGGAAGAACAACGAGTCCGTGATCTTGAACTTGTCCCACTCAGTCATAGGCTCCCATATGCTGAGAACAACACTAGATTACAAGATGATTTTGATCCGGTTTTACCTGCTTTCAAAATAGCCACGGATATCCTAGACATATCACCCATCAGCGACACACTCAGACGTACTGCATCTGTTCCCGAAGTCTACATCCATGAATTCTGGAATACTGCATCTTTCTCTAACAAGATCATATCTTTCGAATTGAACAAAACACCGAGGGTACTCAACTTGAGCATTTTTAGGAAATTGTTTAAGCTCCCTAGGTTGGCACAAGGAGAACAATTTGTGGCTAACCCAAAGAATGATGAAGTGCTTCGAGTTATTCGTGCCATGAATTATGAGGGTGAAATTAACAGTCCATCACAATTTAACACTTCACACATAGGGCAACCCTGGAAAGCAATTATAACCATCATCGTCAAGTGTCTCACTGGTAAAACTAGGGGCACCGATGCAATGAGACCACCACAGGCTCACTTATTTTGGGATTGTATACTGCATCAAAAGTCGATTATGCACTTCTTCTATGGCAAGAATTTTGTTATCAGATTACTGGAACGAAGAAGAAATCCGTGCATCTTCCATTCCCGAGATTCACCAAGCTCATTATCCACTATTTTATGAAGAATGACCCAACCATTGACACTCGCGGGAAGTTATTTTATCACACGAAAGATGATGATTATGTGATTCTCTCAATGAATGCAGACACAAATTCCACAAAGTATGCATTACTTCCTGCACTAGTACCTGACACGATGATTAATGATGGAATCAAGGAGAGTGATAAATACCAAGAAATGCTTCGAGACATTGACGCACAATTCAAGCGGGCAAATTTACCACCCTTAGAGAAGCAAAAAGGTAAACGCAAGAAACGAGTTTCACAGCGTCAACCAGCTGCTCCTAAAGATAAACGCTCAGGAAAAATGCAAATTATTGATGAAGATGATGAAGATGAGCTGATCCACACTGAAGAAGAACAAGAAGAAGAAGTACCACTCCGCAGGCCTAAGAAAGCAAGGAAAGCTAAAGGCAAAGAGGCAAGTGTTGCTCAAAATGATCCTGTTCAACAACAACTTTCTGAAGAAAAAAGACTTCGTATTATTCTTCAACAAAGTCGACAGGAAGCCTTTGGTGGATCAGGCTCAAGGGTATTTGATGATTTAGCAGATTTTGGTAATCCTGATGATGATACGGAATTCTTCGACGAAGAAGATATTTATTAAGATGAGTATGAAGATACTGCTACCTTTCAACTTGAAAGTCGGGAACCAAGTGAAGAACGTGAGAGCAGTGCTGACACATATACAAGTATGATGTATCGGGATGCAAATATCACCACATCTCTGCCTGAACCGACTCACATGGTACTAAATGAAGATGCTCATGCAACTTTCATTCCAGACACACAACTTCAAAGTAAGTCTACTTCAAACTCTGATGATGTTTTGAAATATCTCAATTTAGAAGGGGAGGGTGTTGAGGTCACCAACACTGATCCGTCAACAAACGAACAAATGGTGGATGTCCCTATTACCACTATTACATCGACCACCACTTCCCTACTTTCAACCCCAATTATCAGTGAGGTCCCGACCACCACCATCACACCCGCAACTGTTGAACAACAAGTATCAACCACCACCATTACCACGGAATCTACACCGGCTTCCCCTTTTGCCGGAGCAGGACACACATCAAAAATCGAAATGGCAAAAAAAAGACCTCCTACACGCACGGGAACCAGAACAAAAGAAGGAGATAGGATCCACCTGCACGCCCGAAAGGAACCAAGACCAGCAGTTGCATTTGACCGAGTTGAAGCAGCAGATCCAAGCAATCCTGGGTCGTACCGGCATGGCCCCACTGATTTCTTTTCGATCGGAGCATCCAGCAGCGCAACCCGGTTCTACTTGACTAAGCCCGTGCTCGTCCAAGGAGGGAGTTTGCTTTACCCAACCCCCTTTTTGATAACAAGGCAGAAAGCCCCGACCTGACATTCATTAGTTTCGAATGAAGAGTGCCCTGCCGCACCTACTCCTATAAAAAAGCGAGACTTTACTAAACAAGAAAAGCCCCTTCTATCTTATTAGTAAAGCGCTAACGCGCGCCCTGCAATCAAACTCAAGTTTCGCCTTGATCGATACGACAACCTTACTAATAGAAAGGGTCAAAATGCGCTCAAGCAACCTATCTTACCCCCTCTTCCCCTCACTCTCCTTTCCCTAATATGAACCTTGAGTCAGAAATACAGTTGAACAACCTGTATCAACCACCGTCCTAACCACTGCATCTACATCAACACCTATCCCGGTACAACCAGTATCATCCACGACCACTTTAACGGTTTTGGTCACACCTTCATCAACAGAACCACAAGCTTCATCTACATCAAATCCTTTTCTCACAATCAATGATCCGTTGATCCAGTCTCTTCAACAACAGCTAGAGGCTCAAGCTACCCAAATAGCTACGTTGACAGAAAGGTTTGCTACTCCTCCAAAGGAACCGCATCCTGATGAGCCCATTCTTCAAAAACTATCAGACAAAGTGTCAAAGCTCAAAGAACAACATAAAGCATTTCGTAAAGAGAAGAAAACTCGGGATAAAGAAAATGCTGCTTTTCTCGGGTCAATTGACGAGCAGATGACCGCGATCATTCGACGCGAAGTCAAGTCTTATGTTGATCAACAATTACCACATCTTGTCGGTAATGGTCTATCTACTCTTCAAATCATGACATTGCTTCAGAAACGTCTGCTAGACTTGGGAGCTCATAAATCAAAATACAAACGCAAAGTTCTGCAATATCTCAACAAAGCAATTGATGAAGAGAATCCTGCAGACACTACCGACTCTGAGTCTGATGATGAGAATGAGTTAGAAGAGGAAGATGACGAGGAACATGGTGAAAAGGATGATGAGAATGAGGATAAGGATAAGGAAGAAGATGAGGAGGATGAAGAGGATGAACAAGGAAAGGATAAGAATATTGATGACGATAAGGACGAGGACGAGGATACCGATGATGATCAGGATGACGATGACGATAATGACAAGGGTAATGAACTCAACAAGGGTGATAAGAATGACAACACTGGTACAAATGCCGACGAGACAAGCAAGGATGACAATGAAACGGCCACCGAGAAAGGTTTCGAGGACATTGCAGAAACGGTTGCTGACACCACAGATAAGCCACTGGAGACAACAGTATCAGAAACTCAGCAGGTTGCTTCAGGTATATCTACTGCACCAGAATTCACTACTGATTCTCATATTGAATCTGTAGAATACATGCAAGCAGAAGAACCGACAGAAACAATGCTTGAAGAAGAACCTCACGATGATATACCGGTGACGCAAACTCAACCTTCAACATCATCTACAGCTCCGCATGATGATGACATGGAAGTTGAAGATTTAAATGTTCCAGAACCGACATTTGCTGAATCCCTTATCATTGATGATACGGTACAAGAACAACTTTGGCTAACAAACGCAGCACCACATCATCCATTTGAAACTTCAACTGTAATGGAGATGACTCAATTCCTCAACAACCCTATCGACTTCTCGGCTTTTCTAAGGTACTCTCATGGGAAACCAACGATGACCCCGGATCTGATCAAAATGGCAGCTGCAAATGTGGACTTCTTTGACACATTAAAGATTACCCATAATGAAGCAGAATATCACCTGAATGAGCTTACAAAAGCAATGAGAGCGACAACTACAGGAATTCAAACTCCCGTATTGCAACCTCTTACACCAACGGTCATCACTAGTTCTGCCACTATCCCAATCAAGCATTTTGTCTCTCACGATCTTGAATACCTTGAAAATGGAGCAAAGAAGTATGCCACGTCACTAACAATGCTCAAGGCTGTCAATTTGGAGA
Source organism: Glebionis coronaria (assembly GCA_025667525.1). Classification (NCBI taxonomy): domain Eukaryota; kingdom Viridiplantae; phylum Streptophyta; class Magnoliopsida; order Asterales; family Asteraceae; genus Glebionis; species Glebionis coronaria. Next base: position 118,993,465 of record CM046874.1, on the reverse strand, counting down.
ATGTTCCATGGATAGAAGACAAAGTGCCTGACTCGATATGGAGAAAGAAGCTGCTCAAATTTTATGACACCTATGCTTCACTTGGCATATCTCACTGGGACAAAAAGAAGAAGTTAGCCTATAATCACTTCCATCGTCCTAAGCAAGGTGCTTCTATTGTCTCATCTCACAGAATCAAAAGTATCCTTGGGGCAACCACTCAGACGGTTTTCGGTTACGATTACTTAAATGTAATCTTGCTCAAACGTACCGATGAGAGAGAATACCGCATTGACGAAAGTGATCTCCAGTACCTTCAACTTGAAGACATAGAAGATCTATTGTTGCTTTTGGCTCAAGAGAAAGTTGACCATCTATCACCTGATATTGTCATAGCCTTGAGTTCAAACTTTCGTCAATACGCCAGGAAAATTGTCATTCAACACCGGGTGGAAGATTTTCAACTTGGGGTAGAAAGCTATCAGAAGAAGCTAAACCTGGAACGTCCCCATACGACTCCACTCAGTAATTTCCACAAGAACAAGAAGGTTTACATGGGGACTACCAAGCCGGAAGCAGGAATCTTTTATCCAAATCAGACTGGCGTCATGCAATATATGCGATTCTCAGAACTGCACAAATTCAGTGATGGAACGCTAAAGAATGTTCGAGATGATTTGTCGGTTCTCAATTCCAACTTACCTCTTCCGGCAGTCACATACACCTGGACAACCCAGTGCAGAAAAGGATCTTCGTATGCAATCAGTAAAATTGAGGAAGTGCTAAGGAAGCGCCGGTTGCTACGAAGCATAGAACGATTCGTCGGTGGACGACCATATGGAGCTCACCATCGGCTCACGGAACGAACCAATTAATTTTGGTTCGTCTCATTACAGGTCAACTCCATATGTAGATTATTGTGAATATGTTAATTTTTTTACTTCATCAGCTTTTGTGGCTTGATGTAGTGTTAAGGTATGATAATTTTTCAAGAATTTCTCACGAGATTCTAAATCTTTCAAAATATATCATACTAAAGCACTACAACTATCCCTTATTAACTTAAGGGGGAGCAATAACTTGTTCTATGGCCAAACATCGATTTCATTTTTTTTTACCCAAAGACCGGTTAATCCATTCAATATCCCAAATATTAATGGTTAACATTTTGGATAAGGGGAGAAAATGGGATTAAGGAGACGTAAGTGATACTTGGCTAAAAGATGAAAAAGACTTAACGATTATCCTACTTAATATGTGTAAAGCACGTGTTAAGGGGGAGCGTTTTTGATGAACAAAACACCTAAGGTACAAAACTTTTGATTTCAATATCACAAGTACTTTAGGTGATTTTTCAATGATTTTTCATGGTGGCAATTCCTTCCCAAAACACGCTTAATTCACGACGGATGTGGTGACAAAAGGGTGGTAGGAATAGGTTTAGTCCAATGATTCATCAGAGCCGATGGAATCTTCCCAAGGACAATTCCCTAGATAGAATTAGAAGTCCTAGGAAAGATGGAGAAAGAATGTGAACGTAGCTGAATGCCGACCAAGTACTTAAGCTAGTACTGGAACAATCACAACAAGGTGCTAGTGATGACGTATTGGTAAGCATTGAAGGGGTTGAAGAATGAAAAAGAATTGTAAAGATAAAGGGTGTAAAGAAAGAAGCCCTCCTTACAACTTTAGGCAGAAACCGGGTCAATACATATGCTATTGAGGTCATTTTTGCTAATGATTCTCGGTATTGAAGAAAGACATCATGGACCCAGTGATGCAATGCACAACCCTTCCCAGCTAACTCAAATATCTCTCAAAAGGTATTTGTTTTAATCACACGGAGATCAACACGTTATCTATTGGTTTATTCACTCCGAATAGACTGGTATTGAAAAGGTGGCACTCCTCTCCAGCCATCGCTCACTAAATCAAAACGCACAATCGAGTCTAGAGCCAAGAGATCATCAAAAGTCTCATTAGGACACTTTTCATTTATTCCTTACTTTCTCACACACTGTGAAAAGTAAGAGATTTTCATGAGTCCTACGCAATATTCCTGTAATATTGCCAGAGCATCCGAGTAATACGTAAGTATTACAATGAAGATGGAAATCCTGCTTGAGCCAACATCAAACAAGCTCATGGTAGGTTACACGTGCGGTTCTTTTAGAACCAATCTTGTGAAAAACTGGAAGGTAACAGTGGTTTAATTCTTAATTGAACTTAAACTCGTTCCAGGCCTCTTCGCATTATCATATGATCTTGCCAGAACACTCAGAGTGACTCTTTATTGACCACAGTGACGAGTGGAAATCCTTCTAGTGTCAACATCAAACAGCACTTGGTAGGTGACGTGCAAGATTCTTTATGAATTAAGCTCGTGACAACTGGAAAACAACGATGGTGAAAATCTTAATTGAGATTCACTTGTTCCAGGTTTCATGAATTGACGGCTTCTAATCACAAGGATAATTTATCCAAGTGATTCACTCTTTATGTTCGCAGTCAGCTTTGGACGGTCGAATAAAGAGAACGGGTTTACCCGCGAAATCCTGTCAGGAAGTTACTTAATTGAAACTATCCGTCACGGGTACGATATCTAATATCGTCCAACGGTCTTCACCGACCGGAGGTAAAATGCTACCGAATTAGAATAAAATGTTCAAATCCATTTTATTCGTGTCGTTGCTGTGTACCTGTTAAAGACGGTGGCGTTGCTGTGTACCTGTTGAAGACGGTGGCGTTGCTGTGTACCAGTGAAGACGGTGGTGTTGCGGTGTACCTGTAGAAGTCATCCCACATGCTTATGTCTTTCTGCATCAAAGTTCAGCAAAAATTCAAGAAAGTACAAGATGAAGTCTTCCGCTGTAACAAACTCTGAAACTTTCGAGAATTCAACAAAAAGACATAAGTGTGTGGAACATGGAGTCACGAGGAGGCAAAATTCACAAGTAGGCAAAGATCGCACGTGAAAGGCCAAAAGAACATGTTCCAAGCAAAAAGGCTGATATCATTCAACACATATTCACAAAAGAAAAGAAAAAGAAAGAAAAGAAGACTACGAGCTCAAGAACAAAATCTAACATGCGAGATTAGGACTTTGTAAACTTGGAGTGACCTCCCTTTGGGGGAGATTGTTGGAAATACGTTTTACGCATTTAGAAAGTCTCGGTCACTCCAACCATGTAGTTATAGGCTCGTAGTTAAGTTAAGTGTTATTTATTACATAGCCCGACCCATGAGCATGTTCATGGGCCGGAAGCCCAAGTCCTTTAAGGACTTGGGGTATTTAAACCTCTTTCCACCATGGAAAGAGGTGTTGGTTGTTTTATTCTCTCATTTCAATATATGTGTTTTCTTTCATTTCTCTCTCTAACTCTCTCTCTCTAGAAAAACATCAACCCCCTTGTTTCACAAGATTATCATTGTTCTACATTGAAGTCAAGCACTGATAGAAAGATGTGGTCTGCGCGTATAATGTTTCTAGTTTGTTTCTAGTAAATATAGGATCAACAATGTATTTTCTGTATTTATCTTTACCTAGAATAGCTGATACGTAGACTCTTGTACAAGGCTTCTTATGTCTAATAAAGAAGACCTTTAGGTTTTGTTTCATATAAGTTTTCATACGTTTAACACTTTCATTGTAAGCAAGTTTGTTCTAATCAATCAAGTGAAAGTTTGTTTTACAATTGTTTGTGTGTTCTTATTTGAGTATTAATTCCGCATAATACTTAAATTGTTTTATACACAACAAAGTTTCTCTACGTGTTTAACTTGATTTAATCTCGTTTACACAAGCTAAATCGATCTAAGTTGGGATCAACAAGTGGTATCAGAGCTTGTTGAGAAACTTTGATCTAAAGAACACAAGAACTCTAAATTACCAAAAACCCTAATTTTCACAAAACCCTAAAAACATCATGTCTACCCTAGAAGCAAACTCCTACTCCTCCTCAAACCACAACATCAAGATTCCCATGCTAGACCCAGATAATTTTGAGCTGTGGAATTTTAACTTTGAGCAATATCTATAAATCCATGACTACACTCTATGGGAAATTACTGAATATGAAAACACATTCGATAAGGCTCAAAAGATTGCAGCTGCCATTGCTGCAAGAACAGCTATTCAAGGTTCTACTGAAGAGGAACGAAAACAAAAACCTGATGATGGTATAGCTGTCTCAACTGAGGATATAGCAAAGAGAAGGGTTGATATAAAAACCCTAAGCATTCTGAAACTCTCTTTGGGACAAGAAAATCAGCACAAATACAGAAGCTATGAGTCTGCAAAAGATCTTTGGGCAGCCCTTGAAGTTGCCTATGGTGGTAATGCTGATACTATGCAAGAGAAAAAGAAGCAACTCTTGCATGAGTATGTTGTTTTTAAGGCTCAACCTAATGAGAAGCTAAGTAGTGTGAGAAGTAGACTTCTGGACATCACAAGCAAGCTATCCTTCATAGGAACAGTGCTTGGTGATGTTGATATCATCTCTACCTTCCTTAAAAGCCTTGGTGACGCATGGAAAATTGAAGCAAGGTCTATAATTGCTAATAACACTCACAAAAGTTCTACCTTTGATGATGTGTACAATAAACTGAGGCTGATAGAGAATGAAACTCTTTTGGATCATGGAAGCAAGTCTACAAATGGAAACATGGCCTTCTTCTCACATAGTGAAGGTCAATTTGATCAGAAGGATTCATACATGCATCCAGTTACTGGATCAACCTGTGTCAACGCTGGATCATATCCTGTCAACGCCTCACATTCAGACGCTGACACATACAAAATTGACTCACCAAGAGTTAAGCCTGCTGGTATTGATCTGGATACTGTGTGTGCATACATTGCTTCATTGCCCAATGGTTCTGTGATTACATATGAGGACCTTGAGCAAATTAGTGATGAGCATTTGGAGGAGATGGACATAAAGTGGAATATGGCTCTTGCAAGTATAAGAGCAAACAGATGGAATAGAAGATTCAAGAAGAAGATGACTTTTAATGCTTATGACACTGTTGGATTTGATAAATCCAAGGTTGAGTGTTACAATTGTCATCGTATGGGACACTTTATGAGAGAATGCAGATCTCCAAGAAGATCTGATGATGGAAAACCCTCAAGCCAAATTGTTAAGGCTCAGGATCCCAAGGCCATGGTTGCAATGCAAGAAATTGATGGTGTTGGATGGGATTTGAGCTATTTGGCTAAGGATGAGGAAGAGAATAAAGATTTGGTTGCTGAGATGGAAGAAGAAGAGCATGTTCACTATGCTCTGATGGCACACTCCTCATCTTCATTAGACAATGAGGTATATGATGATGCTTTTTGTAATAAGGGTTGTCGTTTAAATACTGAAAGACTTAACAAAGAGGTTTTAAGATTGTCAACAGATGTGAGTAATGAGAAATGCAAGTTGTCTAACTATCAACTTGCTCTTACTCAAACTGAAAAGACTGTAGCTGAGTATAAGAAAATGGAGCTTGACCTAAAAGATAAAATCAATATCTTAAAACATGATTTAAATGCTAGTACTGATATTAGAAACATCATGGAGAGGGTCAATGCTGAATTGCATGCTAAGTTAGATGAGGCTATCAAGAATAAGGATAATGTAGATCTTAAAATTCAGAGATTTGATAAAGCCTCACAAACCCTAGGAGAATGTGTTAGTAAACAAAGGGATTCTAGGGATATGACTGGGATTGGGATGAAAGAGTATGCTGGTGTTCCACCACCTGTTGGGGACTTCTATGGTGTCCAAACAAAGGACTTATCTTGGACTGGTTTACCAGAACTCCAAGAAGAGGAATTTGTTCCTCCACCAAGAGTCCTTACTCTAGTAGAAGAATATAGGCAGAAGTTGACTGATTTGGACCAATGGAAGAAAGCCAACCCTACCTTGTTTGTCAAGGGTGGCATGCTTAGTGATAGTCCAAATGAGCCTACCCCTATCAAAGTAACAAACCCAATCACTGGCAAGACTGTTGACCTTGGCTCAAACGTTGTTAGAAAACCTAGCATTAAATATGCAGAAATGTATAGAAATACTAGGTCACCAAAAAGCCAAATTAGTGATAATGGAACAGGTTTCTTTTCTTCTAGACCTAGAGTTATGTCTAGAAAAGCCTGCTATACTTGTGGTAGCTTTTCACATTTAGATTATAAGTGTGTCAACGCTTCCAAGGTCAACGCTGACAAAAAGTCAAACACTGTCAAACCCAAAACTTTTGTTCAGTAAAGTCCACAAGTTGTTAGACCAGCCCCATTCTTTTCAAAAGGGTCTAATACTTATGGACAAAGACCTTTTCAGAAGACCAATACGTGGTCTAATAGGCAATGGGTTCCTGTAGCAAACCCTAGGTTCAACGCTGATAAGGGTAATTTCAGCGTTGACAAGACCAAATCAATGGCTGACAGAAACGTTGCCAGACCAAATAATGGTAAATATTTGCAACCACAGGGAAAGGGGTCTAAAGCTTCTTCTAGCTTGACATAGAGACCTAAGAAAGATCAAAACCCTAATTCTAATGGGATTTCTATGACCTGCAATAGATTTAATTATATTTCAAAGGTCATCACAAAACCAATTGGGGTTAACTGGGTGTTTAATCCAAAAAGGGATGAACAAGGGGTTGTTATGAGGACTAAGTCTGTTCTTGTTGAACAACCAAATAAATCCAAGTCTGCTCAGGCTTGGGTTCCCAAAGAAAACTAATTTGTTTTCTTTATGTGCAGGGCATTCATAAGCAGGTTAATGATTATGGCTATTAGGATAGTGGATGCTCTAGGCACATGACTGGGAAGGAAGATTATCTCACAAACTTCACTCCCATTAAGGATGGTGATAAAGTTTACTTTGGAGGCGGATATGGAACTATCACAGGCAAAGGAACTCTTCTCACCAACAACTTGCGTTTTGAAAATGTGTTTCTGGTAAAAGAACTTGATTATAATCTTTTTAGTGTATCACAAGTTTGTGATAACAAAAATAAGGTTCTTTTCACTGATACTGAATGCTTGGTGTTGAGCAAGGATTATAAAATACCAGATGAGAAATTCATTGATTATAGGACACCTAGGCATAAGGACATTTATAATGTGAATCTTAATGGGATTAGGATGAATAATAACTTGTCATGTCTTTATGCTAAGGCTTCAGTTGATGAGAGTAATCTATGGCACATGAGACTAGGGCACATTAACTTTAAAAATATAAACAGGCTTGTGAGACTTGGCTTGGTTGATGGTTTGCCTGAAAAGGCTTTCCACAATGACCACTCTTGTGTTGTATGCCTTAAAGGCAAACAGCACAAGGTCTCATTTAAGTCTAAACAGGTGCACTCTAGTTCTAAACCACTTCACTTGCTGCATATGGACCTGTTTGGTCCAACTAATATAGAAAGCTTGAATGGTAAATCTTACTGCTTTGTCATTACTGATGATTTTTCTAGGTTTACTTGGACTTTCTTTTTAGCTTTGAAAAGTGACACTGCTAATACTTTAATTAACTTTATTAACCAAATTGAAAAGAAGACTGGTAATGAAGTTAAGATGATTAGAAGTGACAATGGTGGTGAGTTTAGAAATAAACTGTTGGATGATTTTTTTGCCAAGAAAGGGATTACTAGACAGTTTAGTGTAGCCAGAACCCCACAGCAAAATGGGGTTGCTGAGAGAAAGAATAGAACCCTCATAGAAGCAGCTAGGACTATGTTGGCTGATGCTCACTTTCCCATTGCTTTTTGGGATGAGGTTGTGAATACAGCTTGTTATGTTCAGAATAGAGCATTAGTCAACAAGATACATAACAAAACACCTTATGAGTTACTTTGGGGAAGGAAACCTAATATTGGTTTTCTTAAACCTTTTGGTTGTCATGTAGTTGTGTTGGATACTAGTGATGCCTTAGGTAAATTTAGTGCTAAAGGTGATGAAGGCTACTTCATGGGTTATTCAGTGCAGAGTAAAGGATATAGGGTTTACATTAAGAAGGAAAAACGTATACTTGAAAAAGTACATGTTAGGTTTTTAGAAAGTAAACCTAGTGATCCTGAAAGTGGTCCAAATTGGTTATTTGACTTGGAACCTCTATCTAGGACTTTGAATTATATGTCTGTTACTAATACAAACATTGTGAAGGTAACATCAAGTGTTGTGGAAGAACCAGTTGTTGATGTTTCAGGTACACAGGTTAATGAAGAGGTTGGATCACAAGCAGACAAGTCATCACCCATACTTGAGTATGTTACTATTCCCATATGGACAGATGCTTTTGTTGCTGCTGCTGCTGGAAAGGAAAATGGTGGTCCCCAAGTATCACCAGTTAACAACATGCATGGTCTTTCAGGCGCTGACAAAGGAAAATCTGTCGCTGACAAGACAAATTCAGGCGTTGATGGCTCAAACATTGACAACTCTATTTCAGGCGTTGATGACTCAAACGCTGACAATCTTGGTTCAAGCGTTGACAACTCTTTTGACCATATTTTCTCTTCCAATTTTGAACAAGGTGAACCTTCAAGCAGAAATGGAGAGGTTCATACAGATATTGATGGAAGAGAGTCTGAAGAAGATATTGGTAACATGGATGATAAGATTGAAGACAACAGACTTTTTGAGGGAGGAGTTCTTACTTCTACAATGAAGGATCACCCCTCTTCTCTTATTATTGGTGATGTGATGTCTCCTGTTCAAACTAGAAGATCTTATCAGAATCTTGGAGGATTTATTGCCAATATACACAAGAAGGTTGATACCCCTCTTGTTCAAGCATGTTTGTTTGCCTGTTTTCTGTCACAACAGGAACCCAAGAAGATTTTTGATGCTCTCAAAGAACCAAGTTGGGTGGAAGCAATGCAGGATGAGATTCACCAATTTGCTATACAGGATGTTTGGGAGTTGGTTGATTGTCCCAGACATGTCAGACCTATTGGGACATGATGGGTTCTTAGAAACAAGAAAGATGAAAGAGGCATTGTGGTCAGAAACAAGGCACGTTTAGTGGCTCAAGGATATACACAAGAGGAAGGGATAGACTATGAGGAGGTCTTTGCACCAGTTGCAAGGATTGAGGCTATAAGGATATTTCTAGCCTATGCTTCCTGCATGGGATTTACTGTCTATCAAATGGATGTGAAGAGTGCTTTTCTTTATGGCACAATTCTAGAGGAGGTTTATGTAATGCAGCCTCCTGGTTTTGAAGATTCATGTCACACCCCCAATTTATCAGAGTAATACAACACAATGGGGTGCGACGGTCATGACTATCACAAGACATAGATATAAAGAACGACTATTTAAAAGCCGTTTTAAATTAATTAAAAGCATAAAACTTGTTTCGGAAGCGAATTATACAAGATCATAATAAAACATTGTTTCAAAAGACTTTAACATTGATCCAAATATCCATACACTAGTCACGACCATTTTCATATAAAAATCTCCCACGCATAACCACGTCACTCCTCCGTCTTGATACCTGAGAAAAACATTGCTAAAGCGTCAACACAAAGGTTGGTGAGTTCATAGGTTTAAGTTTAAATAGTGTGATGAACCATAAGATTTTCCAAGGCAACCGGCATATAATCTTATAACAAATACAAGATTATAATCAAAAGTATACGTTTTAATCACCTACGCCTAAGCTCGTGACACCGAAGCGTTAACCTCAACCAACAAGAAATAATAAGAGCCCGAGCAAATGCCTATCCCGAAGCATTTGTAAATCCTCAAATGTAAGTGTATCTAACTTTGGCCACACAGCCAAATTAGATAGAGAGGTTAGTCCCGATAGATCTATCCATAACATTCGCGCTTACACAAAGTAATTAACGGTTCACGATAGTGGGCTAAAGCATCTAGGGATATCGCTACTTAGACATCATGTAGGCAAACATATCAAGTTTTAGCACTTATGTTCATCCGTTTAAAACAAGCTATGTTCTCACCCCAAAATAGTTAAAATAATTAAAAGTGGGGCTATGAAACTCACCTCGATGAAGTAGTGAATATGATCACTAAAGATAGCAAAGCACGTAAAACGGTGCGCAAACGATCTACTCGTAACCTAAGTAAAATATCCGTACTCAGGCTAAATACCAGAAATACAAATGTATAATGCACTTGGTTGATAATTTATACTTGCTCTTGATTTATAAAATGTTTTTATACATTTTTCATGTTCAACCATTTTAGTCACGGGGTCGACTTTGGGCTTTAATAACTCGTTATTTATTAGTCCGAAAAATATTCGGGTTCTTGTTATACAAACTAGACCGCGAGCTCTTCGATATTTAATAAATATCGCATTTTAGTGAAGCCTCTAAGTATTGAAAACAATTAGACAAAGTTGTACGCTTGCAAACAAAATAATCAAGTATTGTTCAATTACCTACAAGGGTCGATCAAGCATTTTTGGGATTTAATTGCGGCTTCGTTACTCAACATTAAGACGCACGGAAAATTGTTTTAAAAACTAGGTCGCGAGGTCTTCAAAATTTGATAGATATCATATTTTTATGAGGTACTTAAGTCCAGCAAATAATTATACAAAGTGGTCCACTCACAAATAAAAATAAACAAGCAAAGTTTTATTTGTTCCATGTGTAAATCGTCCATCTTTGGAAATTTATTACGAGTTCGTTACTTAGCTTTAGGACAAACGGAAAACTGTTTTGAAAACTAGGCCGTGTTGAGTTTAATAAGATATTTTTAGATAGTCGGGGCATGACCTTTAAGTTGGTTAAAAATAGGCGTGAAGTAGGGTGATCGGATCATTTCGTTAAGCGTAAACTTTATAATGTTTGGTACGTGCTAAATGAAATGTTATCTGTACATGCACCATTCTAAACGAATATGCACGCCTACAACATTTGTCAAATTAAAAAGAATACTTGTTAGCTTTGTGGTCCTTGTTTGTACAGCCTACACAAAACCCAAAAGTGGAAGAGTAAGCTAACCTTTCCATCATGCATACATAAACAAGTATTTATATGCTAACCAAGAGGAAAAGGTTTTTGTGGTTGTTGTGCACATAGACTGCCAAAATAGAGAAGGTGGTCCTATTTGCATACATAAAAATAATCACACATTCGGTCATGTTGGTACAAGCTACAAGAAATCAAGGAGTGGATGACCCTACCTTGCCATCCCTTCTTAACATTCATATGTGCATAACCTATTTATCCTAGTAAGTCAAGTAGAAAGAGGTTTGTTGTTTTTGATCTATTGTTTCACGCAGGTGCATAAAGAAAGAAAGGAGTGGACCCTCTTGTTTCAATGTTCAACATATCAGGCACACATGACACAAGGTTTTGGCTAACTCATACATATAATACTTTCATGGTTACTGCTTCTTGGCACACCATACACGCATCACCTTACTTATCCTCATGCATGTATTCACACACAATCATACCAATTCTAAGCATATACACACATTACACACACAGTGACCTGGTGGTTCAAGTTATTCCCACAAGTAAAGATTTTAACATGTCAACTTTCTCTACTTATAGCAAGTTTCTTCTTTTCTAGCACATACATGCAAATGAGTCAACTCGATCCCTTTTCTTTATTTACCCACGCCCCATATAATTCACAGATATATACAAGTACTCATGTTGCAAGCCAATTATGAAGGTTTCATGCATGTTTCAAGTTAGCAAAACACATGTATTCATAACTTACATATAGAAAGGATGCCCGTTCTTTTAGTATTTAAGCACACATACGAGACACACACTATGTACTAGTCGCTAACAGTTCTTCCTTGTTTACTACTACTATGCATTTACTTTACACTTAGTTCATAAAGACACAGTGACTTAATGGAGCAGTCCTTCGTGTCCTTTGTTTTTCTGGCCACTATGGTTCACGCAGGCATCATACACATATAGCGCTACTGATTATTACTCAAACATACCACGCATATTCTCCTTCCTTGGTTGATCATTCATTTATGTTTTGAATGTGCATACTCACAACCCACATACACCTACCATTTGTTACTGCTACTATACAGGCATACTTACAACGCACATTTTAATTACGATGGCCTGGTAGGGGGCGTTTACACTCATGCACTTAGTATCCAAATCCACATACAATCACATAGCCGTATTAAAACCTATAACTTGGAGATGTTACTCGTGTAGTCTTACAGATTAGATGAATCTTGCATGCACTCGTTTTCATGGGCCTGGAAGAAAGGTCATGGTCATGTGACTATCCTATTGTCACAGTTATGATGACGACATACACCAACAATAGAATGTACAGTTATGATAACATACACAGATCTTCGATCATTCTACTTGTTCCATGCAAGATTTTGAAAGCATTCAAACACATACCCATATGTATTCATACGATCACACTTATGAACAAAAGGCCACGCAACTATGGTCTTACTAACATCTGATGTGAATCTGATAGCACATAAAATCACCTTTGCATTCCGTTTAAACCTAACTTATTTGTATCACATCATATATGTTCTTCACATAACCGTCATATCCGTTCACCATATAAGGTCATATTTGTTTTATAACATAGCACCATGCTTCTCATTTTACATTCGACCCTCACATATGTTTACTCCATTTGTTTACTCGTTGGTTGGTCTCTTTAGTTGTTCCTAGACAGCTTTAGGTCATTAGTATCACATTAAAACCCAAACCGTGACTTAGTTATGTAATGTTTTAGGTTGTTCAAGTGTTTAGCAAGTATGAATATCAACCAAGATATGAATCTAAAATAAAAGCAAGAGGGTGCTTACAATGGTCCTATGTATATCGGTGAAGAGGTAGAGTGAACGAGAACTATGACTTATAAAATCTACACTCGGCTCAAATCTACAACTCTTCGTTTCTTCCTTTTTGGCAGCGGCAAAGATGATCACACGAAGGTGTTTTTGCAAGCTTGTGAAGTGTGTGTTTTAGGTGGTGATATGTCAAGTATTTATAGGGGGAGTGAGTGAGTTAGGACTAGGATTATCTAGTTAGGGTTTCATGGTGTTCGGTTCATTTTGAACTAGATGTACCTTTGATGAGGTACCATGGGGAAGTGTCAAAGTGTTGGGAAGTGTTAAAGAGGGGTGGAGCACGTGAAGTAACAGTGGAAGGGAAAGGGTTTGTCTTTTCAAGGCTTGTTTTATTGGTGTGTAAGGTATGTACCAACTTTTGGATTTAAAATGATGAAAACGTGGGTATTAAAAAGAAAAGGGGCGGTTATGGGGTTGTACACAAGGGTTGGTATTGAGATTTTTCTAAAAATCATTTTTGTAAGGTTTAATATAGTAGAATCGTAGTAGTTCAATTAGATGGGTAATTCTCCTAAGTGTGTAGTTTAAATATACCGAATGGAAATATTTGTTTTGTGTAGCGAACCTTTTTGAATGAGGTCACGTTGCATAAAACTAAATGTCGATCCAAAAAAATATAAATTCCTAGTATATAACGTAAACAAAATAATAGTTATTCAAGTAATATATTTCGTGATCGTCATTAAAAAAAATTCAAATTCGTACACAAAATACGTGAAATAAATCGGGACATTCAATAGACGCACAAGTCTAAC